>CM077825.1:23262289-23959918 GCA_039720395.1 Liquidambar formosana | reverse complement strand
ATTTCTTGAAATTGGGAAGGTTAAGGGATAATTTTTATATTTTAATTTTGTTAAATATTTTTAGTTTAATTGGAAGATAAAATCAATAATTAATGATCATCCAATTAGACATAATTTTGATGAGAATTTTAATGATTTTGGATAATATGGATCCGTTAATGGTATCACAGGCGTAATCACGAGACTAATTTTTGTTAATTTTCATTAACAATAAGTGATGGAAAGACATATTGCCAAAAATTAAAACATAAAAAAGGTATATTGACAAAATTAAAATATAAAAAGAATTATCTACTAACCCCATAATTCAAATAAATTTCCGTAATTTACCCTTAAAATTTAGGAAAAATTACCTATATGTTCTTTGTTTTTTTTTTTTTTTTCTTAAAGGTTTTATCCAAATGGGATTGGTTAGTCTCGGATAATAATGATCAATAAAGGTTGATTTGACATAGTATTTTTTTCTCTACAAAAGTCTATATTTTCAATTTGTTCTCTTACATTTTGTGGTTATGATTCGGCTCTGTCATCTATCAAAGAATCTTCCAAAAGTCAATTGGTTAAAAGAACGTAGCTTGTAATACTCATACTGACTGGCCAATCTGGTACAAGGCAGCCCACAGGAATTTTTATTATTATTTTTATTTGACAAATAGCCCACAGGATTTTAAGAAAAGAGGGGACAAGCCTGATGCTGTGGGCCTCTCAGTCAAAAGCGGTTAGGTTTTGTTTGGCTAGCGGTCTAATGCTCGCAATACATAGGCTAAGCTTATCCAACACCAGTATAAATTTAGTATCAAATTTAGGGAAAAATGTAGTTTGCTTCTATTTGCACGACTTGGATCTCAGTAGCTGGCTCAATTTAGAAGAAGGCTTGTAGACTCGGGACATAAACCTGAGGGAAACAGATTCAAAGTGAAGCGTTTTTTCAAGCTTTTTAAGCTATTTGCTACTGTACACTATCCTAGTTTGTTGTTTAATACTGTGTCAAATAAGTCTTTTGATAGGATTACTTTTGATAGTCTTTTGATATTATCCACAAACACCCAAATATATACATATATATATATATTAGAAATATTTTTCTCTGGGTAAGATTATCATGAGGAGCCCTTCATCGGTGAATTGATGAGTTTTCCTTCAATTTCAAGAGTTAATATAGAAATTTTAAAATAAGGCTAATATCATTAGATGAAAGACTCTTCAAAGGTATCACGTATAAAAAATCATTGCAAAATGTCATGTGATTTTATCACACAAGCTAGTTAAAGTTTGATACTCTTTTTGATAGATTCATCAACTTTGACCAGTTTGTGTAATTAAATGAGAAATTATTTTTTGATGAATTTTTTGTACGTGAGATTCTTAAAGAATCCTCCATCTAATGGTATACAGGCTTTATCTTAAAATTAATTCATTAACTCATAAAATTGAGGAGGAACTCACCGATATAGCTATGAAGAGCTCATCAATATAGCTATAGGGCTTGTCTTGGTTCAAAATTAGATTAGCTTTTTAAAAGATCACTATTTAGTTTGCATTAATCAACGTTAAAGTTAAATTTGACTAGTTGCTAGTCCCAAAAAAAAAAGTTGAAAATTTGAACTTAAAACCTTTCAATTATTGAAAAATTAAAGATGAATAATGCCGTATTTGATAGGAGGGAGAAGTATAAAGATAGTGCGGAGAAGAGTGATAAGTGGAAAGATAAGTGATCTTGACATCTAGTAAAAGTGAGAAATGGAAGGATTAAAGAGAGGATGATGAATTGAAAACACGTCATTCTTCACTTTTTCTGATCCCCCAAAAATTGGCAAATGAGAGAGGGAAGGAAAACTATTTTTAGTGAAATAACCACATTATCTTCACCAACAAAATTAACTAAAGAAAACTCTCTTTTTATATTTGAGGGTAAACTAATTAAAAATATATATTTTAGTATTCGTTTACCTACATGGGCAGATCCAGAATTTTTTTCAATGATTGCTCTTTCTTTAAAGGGGGAATTACAGATAGGTCCCACTACGTGCAAACAATTATAGTTCAATACAAAAGGCTACTAACTTAACTATGAATGACTAGTAACTGTAATTATTTTCCATGTCCAGACCTATTTGTAATCCCCCCTTTTTAATATTATTATTATTATTATATTTATTCATTTATTATTTTTCTTTTACTAAGAGTTAGATAAGGAAGAGAGAAAGATAAAATACACATCGGGATGACTGAATAGAAATGGTAAAAGGACATAAAACTGGAAGTTATGCCCTACTTTAAAATGTCTAAGCAACTTTTAAAAATGCAGAATCTACTTATTTACTACTCTTAACCACCATGCTCATCTACCCAAGGGTGGATTCAGAAAAAATTTTCAATTTGTTGCACTTTTTTTTAAATATTATTATTATTATATATATACTAAAAGTAGATAGGAAAGAGAGAAAGGTGAGACCATACATAGGGATGAAATGGTAAAAGACAAAAAACTGGAAGTCATGCCATACTTTAAAATCACTAAGCGACTTTTAGAAATACAAAACTTGCTTATATATTATTCTTAACACCCTCATCCTCAACTACCCTACGTGGGACAAGGTTTTAGCAAGATGGGAAAAAGGAGAAATTTAGAAGACCACACATTGATTTGACTGAATAAAAGTAATGAAGTAAAACATAAGACTGACAAGCACGTCATACTCCAAAAAACCATATCAATTTAAGAGATGCGAAACCTTAACTTATATACTACCCATAACACCCCTTACCCGATGTGGGACAAGGTCCCTCAATGATTGCATATAAGAACATATTCACAAATTAAACCTGAACTTTATATAATCTACAAAAGTGGTGTACATTAGTAAATTTAACCAAAATTAATAAAAAATTAACCATTTTTTTTCTCAATGGGGGCTAAAGCATTTTAGTAAATTTATATAAAATTACCTACTCAATTTTTTTTTAAAAAAAATAATAATTTGAGTGGTTGCACCACACACATGCACCTTAGTGCATGGGGGTATCTACCCATGCTCACAAACACAAAGAAAAATGAAAGGAAGGAAGTTCTCTCCATGCATCCTACCAAACACATAAGGAAAACAAGTTCTTTGTTTCTTATGAATGAATTCTTCTTACCTTTCCTTCTATTTTTCTATGTTTCATACCATACAAGCACTTAAATAGATGTTTGTTAATAGGCTCGATTCAAACTAAATAAACATTTAAAATTCATAAATCATTTAACCTATGTTATGAATTTCAAGATGTGGATCAATGATTCTAAACAAAAGATTTTGAATTCGACTTCCTACTTTTTCTTGAAGTCAATCATTAGCTAAAATATCTTAAATATTAACTAAAATAAAGTCCTTAAGTCAAAAATCTTATTTGTGTTCAATCTTTATCTAATAGAAAATACGATTATCTTTTTTTTCTTAACAGGGAAAATACTAAACAAACCACCCCTCCATTAAACCCTGTTTGGATAAACAAAGTGGCTTAGGGTTTAGAGCATAACATAAAAGGATCCACCCCAATATTTGTTTTGGAAAAAAGAGAGAGAGGGTAAAATACACTTTAGCCCCTAAACTATAGGAGCAGAAAACATTTCACTACCTTAAATTCTCGATTGCATCAATGTACCTCCTAAATTATCTATTTGTTTGAATGTGATTGACGAAATGCACTCACATGATGGTCATATGGTACGTTTAATGATACTTAATCTCCATTTCGCCCTTACACAGTGATATTTTAATAAAAAATTTGAAAAGGTCATTTTGTCTTTTCATTATTCCGTTGATGGCTGATTGGATGATGGGTTATATTGAAACAAATCAATAGTTTAGGAGGCAGAATGATTGAATTGAAAATTTGAAAGTTTAAGGTAATGGACTGGGGCAAAGTGTGTTTTACCCTACCCAAAAAAAAAATAAAAAAATAAATGAGGGAGGAAAGTGCCATCACATAAAGTTCTCCAAGTCCCCATTTAGTTTACCCTTTTTAAGGTTTTATGAAAGATATGAAAGATTTTTACGAAAACTAATTGTGGTGTAGAATAGATTTTTTCCAAATTTGTCATATGAGTAGATTTTTTGGTCATTTACAATTTCTGTTTTATTTTTACAAAATATTGTTTGAAAAATGACCAAAACTTCACTTAAACGACAAATTTTAGAAAAAACTTATTAGGGAAAATTGGCAATAACCTCATTTAGAAGAATGGTTTTTGTAATAACCTCATCAAAAGATTCTTTAACCCTTTAATCCACATCTAAATATTCTTATTAGTAGTAACGTCATCTTCTATTTTTTGAAAAATCATAATTTACCTTCATTTGCTTGTAGTGGCACTTCTTTTTTGATTAATAAGGGTAAGGGCACCTTATGTAACTAGCTTATTTTTTAATTTTCAAACTTTTAAAAGCCTATAACTTAGAAGATACAAATCCATTTTTGATAAAACTTGTATTTTTGAAATTTACTTGTCGTGATGTTCGAAACAATACTCACGATGATTAGGTAATTCTGGGAAAAAAAATTATGTTACTTTTTTTACTTTCAAAACAATAATATGCAAATTATACTGTTAAATAGTAGTATGTTACTATTTTAACTTGTTATTGTTCTCTACATAAAAATGAAAATTTTTTTTCTTAGGAGGGTGATCGTGTCAAAATCAATTACCCGTAGGATGCAAAAATTTGTATATAGTAGTAGTACGGGTGTCGTACCACAGGGACTGTACTAGGATTATTTTAATTTTGAAAACTGAATACTAAAATAATTGAAAAAGATGATTTTTGTAGTTTTGAACTCTATGGAATGCAAGCAAAATAAATTTATATTTTCTTCAAGAAAAGAAATACTTAGGTTCTCGAATCCACCACTAATCTTGTATAAAAATGCTCTTATTGTAACGTGTTTCAAGAAGTTATTATTTGATATGAGCAAAACTTGTTGTAGCTACAAACCCAATGACATCATCAAGAAAGGTTCATATATTTGTAAATTAGACATAACTCATCAAAGATATAGCATGAACCGTCTCACCTACTCTACTCTAAACTAATTTGTGAGCACGACTCATCTTGTTTAACCATGAATCATCTTAATCTCCAAATATATATACAATGAAAACAATTGCATAATCATTGTGTTTAAAATCACAGAAATTAAACACAATTTAAGATAAAAAACACTAAAACCAATTGTATCAATAATACAATCCTCCTAGTTATGCAATCCTCATACACAAATAATCAAATCCACAACACAATACAATAAAATACACAATACTTGATTAGGGCTTCATCTCCACCCTAAGACAAAGATTAGTTGGCCATGTAGAAACCAAGAACTAGTTTCTCCCCTTTGCCGTCTTTGTATCTCCTCCTCCTCTCTTTGTTATGTGAATTCCCTTGGTATTTATAGGAGATGGGGAAAGGATCCAACTGATCCCACAAGTCAAAAGTAATGCCCACTTTCTTTGAATTCTTGGCTGCTCATGTTCTTACTTTGACAAATTCTACCAGATTCAGATTTTTGCAAATAAGTCCACTTTCAGCTCATTTTTGAATTGGAAGACGTTAAAAAAAAAAAAAAAAAAAAAAAAGGACTTTTCTATAAATATCATGGCTATTCCTCTCCAAAACCCTTATCTCTACAACGATGAATGGGTTTTTCACTTTCATGCTCCCCTGGTACCTAGTTGTCATTCCACTCATCTTCTGGATATTGGAATATTGTGTACATGAGGAGATTCCAATTATGCCAGTGGTCCCATTTCTGGTCTTTCTTGAAATTTTGCCATGTTATTTATTGCTGGTGTATGTTTTGTATTTTCGATAATTATTTTTTTTATTTTATTTCGATTTGTCTGTTTAGAAGTTGTGCTACATATTCCAGTGTGTTATCTATTTATGAATAGTATTTTGTTATGTTCATTCATTCTGTGTGATATTTTATCTGTTTGTTCTTTGAGTTTAGCAAATAAACCATCTTCATTCTAGTAGCAGCAACAAAAAAAAAAAATCTAAATGGATGCCTCTGAATCATGATTTTGCATTCAAATAATATTCATTGAATGACTCTAAATTTTGGATTAGTATCATTCATGAAATTAAACTTCTGAACACACGTCATTAGATTCTAGTTTAGTCCTTTATATTTATGTTTGCATAGAAAATCTATCACTTGTATATCCAATTGCACAATCACATTTGTCCATTTTGTGGGGCTTAAACTTGTTAATCTTTGATGAGTTGAATAAACCGCAAATAAGTGACATTGGCAACAGTTCTTAACTTTGTGTTTATCTTAAATAAAAAAAAAAAAAAGAAGAAAAAAGAAAAAAGAAAAAAGAAAAAAGAGAAAAAGAATGTGTGCTGGTATCATACTACTCACCTAGTAACCGGGCCTCTTGCCTCACTAAGCAATGAGTATTCACGTCAAACAGTGAGTAGTCTAATAGAATTATAGGTGTAACTAGTTTGGGTTCGTAGCCTTTTTAACTTGAGTAAGTAAGCCCATAGGGGTGTCTCTACACCTAGTGCCCTAAAGCCAATTGGTTTGGGAGTCATTGGTCCAACGCTCATTACATGGGTTAATTAGAAAACTTAATGGACCTGAACATTGTACCCAACCAAAAAAAAAAAAAAAGTGTTGTTATTATTATTATTATTATTATTATTATTTGTGTGCGTGTTAAGCTGAAGCCTTGGTTTACCTTACTACGGTGAATTTAACATATTAAGGAATGCTGATATGTTGGGGGCCACACATTTGTATAAAAATTCACTTTACACCAGATGAACTTGTGATAAATTTTCTATTTGAGTACAAGTGGATTGGACTTTACTAGATTGGTAAAAAATATAGTGTTCAACTGTTTGATTTCAATGAATGAGAATTTTCGTTTGAGTTAGCAAGATATTATCTAAATGCAGAATCATGAACAGCATCCGTGATAATAAAAGATGTTTGTGGGTGTCATCACTGGAAGCCCTCATGAGACTATAACTCGTCCACTAGGGGAAACCTAGGGGTTTAAAGGCTTATTGCATACGCTAAATGCAATCGCATTACCTGCGAAAATGGACTAGTTAGTTTTTTTTTTATATTT
Organism: Liquidambar formosana; assembly: GCA_039720395.1. Taxonomy (NCBI): domain Eukaryota; kingdom Viridiplantae; phylum Streptophyta; class Magnoliopsida; order Saxifragales; family Altingiaceae; genus Liquidambar; species Liquidambar formosana. The sequence goes on along the minus strand of CM077825.1, from coordinate 23,952,789 downwards.
TGTTTGTCTTATTTTATTTTGCTTTACTCGAGGACTAGCAAAGTGTAAGTTGGGGGGTATTTGATAAGCACAAAGTATTCATTGAAACTAATCCCTAATTTATATTTTCTAGTTATTTTATTATATTTAATTTGGTGTGTTTAAAGTGTTCTTGATTTATTGCAGGGCTGTTGAGTTCATACCAAAAAAGATGACAATCAGGACTACTTAAGCTAATAAATGCAACTTGAAATGGTTTCTCACTTGTCTAAAATTTCATGAAGCTGCAACAAGAGTTGGGTTAACAATTTTGAAAATTTGAGCAGCTGAAATTCAAATTTAAGCAAAGAAATTCATGATCCCAAAATCAGCAGCAAATCTGGACAGATTGACCAAGTTTTGGTAATCTGGCCATAACTTGTGATTCCCATATCTGATTTGGGTGAAATTTGTGGCTCTGGAAAGAAGACTTAAAGAACTACAATTGTTTAGTTTATGGCATTTCCTGATTCAAACGTCTTCTAAGTCAAAAATGAGCTGAAAGTTGACCTATTTGCAAAAATCTGAATCTAGCAGTATTTGTCAAAGTAAGAACATGGGCAGCAACAAGAGTTGTTGCTGTAAAAATTTATCAAAGTAAGAACATGGCAGCATTTGTCAAATTGGTTTTAGTCCTGATTGTCATCTTTTTTTTTTTTTTTTTTTTTACAACACCTAAATTCCCTCCCCCCAATTTAAAATTTACATTGTCCTCAATGTAAACAATGAAAACAAAGTAATAGAAATCGTGGAGAGTACCTTTAATAGAAAACAAACAAACCTGCAAAATTGATTAGCTGTGAAAAATAAACTCATCAATCAAATAAAAATAAAACACGCAAAGAAAATAGGTTAGACAAAATAAATAAATAAATGGTCTTTTAAAGCCAGATTCCAAGGCTATTAGTGAATTTAAACAGTAACATATTTAGGATCCACCAAATTTATGGATTCAATGAGCTCTTTATCTATGTCTCCTTCCACATATGGTTTTAGTCTTTGGCCATTGACCTTAAACATAGAACCATCACGTGGATTTAAAATTTCAACAGCACCTTGGGGAAAAACCTGGTTAACAACAAAAGGGCCGTCCCATCTAGATCTCAACTTACCAGGAAAGAAGCGCAACTTAGAGTTGAAAAGGCACACTTTTTGATTGGGTTCAAAGGACTTTCTGTTTATGTGTTTATCATGAAAAGCTTTAGTCCTATTCTTGTAAATCCTAGCATTCTCATACGCATTATTGCGTATCTCTTCCAATTCATTGATTTGAAGTTTTTGGTGTAAGCCCGCATCAGCTAAATCAAAGTTAAACTTCTTCACAGCCCAAAGTGCCCTGTGTTCTAGTTCAACTGGTAAATAACAAGCTTTACCAAACACTAAACGGTACGGGGACATACCTATGGGAGTCTTATAGGTAGTACGATAAGCCCACAAAGCATCATTCAAGTGTAAGGACCAGTCTTTTCTATCAGGTCTAACCGTTTTCTGAAGGATGTTTTTTATTTCCCTATTAGAAACTTCGACTTGTCCACTAGTTTGGGGATGATGTGGGGTGACAACTTTATGGGTAATGGAGTACTTGCAAACCAAAGCCTCAAAAAGCCGATTGTTAAAGTGTTTACCCCCATCACTAATTATAGTACGCGAAAAGCCAAAACGACAAAAGATATTGTCTTGAAGGAATTTGACCACAACCTTGTGGTCATTTGTTTTTGTGGCGATCGCTTCCACCCATTTTGACACATAATCTACCCCAACCAGAATGTACTCAAAGCCAAAAGAAGATAGAAATGGACCTATGAAATCAATACCCCAAACATCAAAGATTTCCAACACTAGGATGGGATTCAGAGGCATCATGTCACGTCGAGAAATGGACCCCATTTGTTGACATCTTTCACAGATATGACAAAATGCATGGGCATCTTTGAATAAAGTAGGCCAATAAAACCCGCTTTGCAAGACTTTAGCAGCAGTCTTCTTCCCACTGAAATGCCCTCCACAGGCAAGGGAATGACAAAAGGTGAGGACACTATTGGTTTCATTTTCTGGGACACATTTTCGAATCACTTGATCTGGGCAATATTTGAACAGCTCTGGATCCTCCCATAGGTAAAACTTAACTTGGGAAAAAAATCGATCTTTGTCTTGCTTAGACCAATGAGGTGGGATTTGACTAACAGAATGTTCAACTAGAATCTGAGACAAATGATCTGCAACCACATTTTTTTATCCCTTTTTATCCCGAATCTCCAAATTAAACTCTTGTAGCAACAAGATCCATCTAATGAGGCGAGGTTTAGTGTCTTTTTTGGACAGTAAATACCGTAAAGTGGCATGATCAGAGAACACTACAACCTTGGACCCTAAGAGATAGGATTTGAATTTATCAAGAGCAAATACTACAGCTAGTAATTCTTTCTCTGTTGTGGTATAATTCAATTGAGCATCAGAAAGAGTTTTACTAGCGTTGTATAATACATGGGGTTTTTTATTCACTCGTTGCCCCAAGACTACACCAACTGCATAGTCGGATGCATCACACATAATCTCAAATGGGAGTGACCAGTTGGGTGGTTGAATAATGGGAGCAGTGGACAATAATAAGCAAAGTTTCTCAAAGGCTTCCAAACAGGCTTTATCAAAGATAAATGGTACATCCTTGACAAGAAGATTGTACAAGGGTCAAGAAGATTTTGCTAAAGTCTTTGATGAATCGACGATAGAATCCTGCATGACCAAGAAAAGATCGCACTTGCCTAACAGACGCTGGGAGAGGAAGGTTAAAGATGAGATCAACCTTGGCTTTATCTACTTCTATCCCCCTAGAAGACACAATATGTTCTAAAACAATTCCTTTTTGAACCATGAAATGACTCTTTTCCCAACTCAGAACAAGATTTGTCTCTATGCAACGTTTAAGAACTTTAGAGAGATTTTGGAGACAGTCATCAAAAGTGATCCCAAATGCTGAGAAATCATCCATGAAAACTTCAAGAAATTTCTCCACCATGTCAGAGAAAATAGACAGCATACACCGCTGAAAGGTAGCAGGTGCATTGCATAAGCCAAAAAGCATACGCCTATATGCAAATGTGCCAAAAGGACAGGTGAAAGTTGTTTTCTCTTGGTCATCAGGGAAAACAGGTACTTAGTTATATCCAGAATAACCATCTAGAAAGTAATAGAAGCTTTGGCCTGCTAACCTCTCTAAGATTTGATCTATGTAGGGTAGAGGGAAATGGTCTTTTCTAGTTACCAAATTGAGCTTCCTATAATCAATGCAAACACGCCAACCTGTTGTTGTACGTGTTGGAACTAGTTCACCATTTTCATTTTCAATAACAATAATTCTTGACTTCTTGGGCACCACTTGAGTAGGACTTACCCATTTACTGTCTGAGATGGGGTATATGATACCTGCATCTAATAACTTCACAACTTCTTTTTTTACAACCTCCTTCGTGTTAGGATTTAACTTCTTTTGCATTTCATGAATTGGCTTGGCATTCTCCTCAAGATGAATGCGGTGCATGCAAATGGAAGGGTCGATCCCTTTTAAATCAGCCACAAACCATCCTATAGCACCCATATGTTCTTTAAGCATGCTCATAAGTTGACTTTCTTATTCAGTAGTCAAGTTAGATGCTATAAGGACTCGAAGGGTGTCATCAGGTCCTAAGAATGCATACTTAAGTGTATCGGGGAGTGGCTTCAACTCAAGTTTGGGAGGCAATTCAGTGGAAGGAAGGGTAGGTTCACTAGACAATGGAAGCAAAGACTCAAATTTAGATTTCCAAGGTGCATGATCCAGGAGGGGTGGTAGTTCAAGCATAGCATTCACTTCCTCAATAGATTTTTCAATATCAAACTCATCATAGCCAAAATGAGCTAGACATGCTTCCAATGGGTCCTCAGTCAAAATGTAGGGTAAGGCTTCTTCAACTAAACCATCGATGACATCTACTACAAAACAATCATCCTCCTTGGAAGGTTGTTGAGCAGCATTAAACACATTTAGCCTTGTTTTCATGTTACCAAAGGACAAGTCCATCACTACAGACCTACAATTGATGCAAGCATTAGCTGTAGCTAAGAAAGGGCAACCTAAGATGACGGGAATTTGTTTTCTTAGATTGCATACTGGTTCCATATCAAGAATAAGAAAGTCTACAGGGAAGTAGAACCTATCTACCTTAACAAGAACATCCTCAATTATTCCACGTGGCACCTTAACAGATCTATCAGCTAATTGCAAAGTAACTGATGTTGGTTTCAACTCACTTAGCTCAAATTGCTCATATACCGAATAAGGAAGGAGATTAACACTTGCCCCTAAGTCTAGGAGTGCCCTGTCTATGGAATGATTTCCTATCACACATGAGATGGTAGGAGCACCTGGATCCTTAAACTTGGGAGGAGTGCTATTTTGCAAAATGGAACTCACTTGCTCGGTTAGAAACACTTTTTTGGACACTTTTGCCCGAGTCTTGCGCTTTTGAGTGCAAAGGTCTTTGAGAAATTTGGCATAGGATGGGATTTGTTTGATGGCATCAAGAAGGGGAAGATTGATTTTCACTTGTTTGAACATTTCCATCATGTCTTCCATAGATGTTCCTTTTTTTCTAAAAGGAGAAGGTACATCAAGACAAGTGGGAAAAAGAGCTTTTGGAAAATATGGTGCTGCCACAGGATTTGGTGATGTGGAAAGAAATGGAGGAGGATCCTTCTTTGATTCATTTATTTTTTCAATTCCTGAATCCTTGGACTTGCTAACTGACTGGCCATTCTTTTCCTCATCCACTCCAGGCCTAGTATCAATCACTCACCCATCCCTTAAGGTCACGATTGCCTTTGCTTGCTCCTGGTAAGCAACATCATCCTGTGAATTTTCTATGGAATATTGACCCTTAGGATTGTTTATTGGTTGGCTTAGAAGTTTTCCCTTCTCTCGTCTACTGAGAGCATTTGCTAGTTGCCTGATTTGGGCTTCAAGCTTCGCTATTGACTGAGTATGGGAATGCAGCATTTGTGTGTTGGCCTCAAGTCCTTGAAGGCCTTGCAACACTTTTTCCTCAAAAGATGGATTTCTTAGAGGTGGAAGATTAGAGTGTGGGAATGGCTGCTGTGGTCGAATAGGTTGATAACCAGAAGGGTTGAAAGTATGAGGCAAATTTTGCCTTTGAGATTGGGTAAATGAATTCCCTGGAGCTTGTTTCCAAGAAAAATTGGGGTAGTTTCTCCATCTCGGGTTATAGGTATAAGAGAAAGGATCATTACCCAGTCTAGAGAATCCTTGAGCAGCATTGACTTGTTCTTGGACAAACTCAGGGAATTGGGAAGCCATTGGGCATTCACTTATAAAGTGAGTACGGTTAGAACATAAAGCACATTCTTCTTGTAAGGTGGGAGGCTGAGAAGATGTTGTAGGGATTTGTCCTATGGACAACAATTGATCAAGCTTTTTAGATAAAGCATCCACTTTCCCATAGATATCTATGGAGTGGCCTACTTCATATATACCTCCTCTCTTTTGAGAACTAGAAGATGTTGGTTTTTCACTCCTAGAGGCTGCAACATGTTGAAAAGAATTCTCACTAAGGTTCTCAAACAATTCCCAAGCCTCATTTTCACTTTTCATCATGAAAGTCCCACCATAAGAGGCATCCACCATTTGACGGTAATTTGTGGATAAACCGTCATAAAAGCATTGAACCAGTTGCCACTTGGGCACTGCATGGTGAGGACATTTACGAATGAGGTCCTTGAATCTCTCCCAAGTCTCATGAAATTGCTTACCATCGAGTTGTGAGAAACTCGTGATAGCTCGCCGAATTTGGTTGGTCTTGCCTATGGGAAAATACTTCTTTAAGAATTCTTGTTGCATTTGTTCCCACGTGGTAATTGTGTTGCCTTCTAAGGAGTTAAGCCAGTTTTTGGCATCATCCTTAAGTGAGAATGGAAACAACATCAATCTAAAAGCATCATCAGAAAAATTTCAGAATTTGACTGTAGAACAGATTTCAAGGAATTCATCAAGATGCTTATAAGGGTTTTTATTTCTCAGTCCGTAGAAAGATGGAAGCATTTGGATCACACTGGACCTAATCTCATATTGAGTAGCAGCTACAGTGGGTAGCCGAATGCAGGAAGGTGATGTGTATGTGGAGGGGGTGAAGTACTCCCTCAATGGCTTGGGCACGTCTTGGTTTTCTATACTCATGATTTTAGGTGTATCAATAATTTTATTAGACTGTGAAGACAGTCTAATAGTCCTAAGGGTGTACTCTATCTCAGAGTCAAAGGGTACTAAGCCAGGAAACAAAGAATGACGTCCATGCATACAACACCTCAAAACTCTTTTTTTTTTTTTTTTTTTTGTGTGCAGCTGCAAGAAAACAAGAATAATTACAACAAGGTGATATATTTGAAAGATAAAATGAAATAAATAAATAAAATAAAATAAAACAGGCGGTACAACCGTCCTTGAAAAGAAAAGAAAGAGAGAAAAGATGTATATATATATATATATATATCAGTAGGCAGTAAAATTGGCCATAATAATGATAATAATAACAATAATAATAAAAATACTAAACTTTAATAGATGAAATAAAACAAAACAGGCAATACAACTGTCCATGAAAAGAAAAGAAAAGAGAGAAAAGATGTATATATCTATATCTATATATATATATCAGTAGGCGGTAAAACCGGCCATAATAATGATAATAATAACAATAATAATAATACTACTAAAATTTAATAGATGAAATAAAATAAAACAGGCGATACAACCGTCCTTGAATAGTTAGTCAAGTTAAGTTAGTTGTCGAATTAGGCAGGCGGTACAACCGTCCTTGAATAGTATTAAAATTTTTTTTTTCTTTTTATTTTATAGCCTAATGTCTGCTTGTCTATGTAGTCTACCAATTACCTGCACATGAAAAAAAAAAAATAGTAAAAATAAAAAAATTCTAAACTAAGAATTATAGTAGAATATCAATTTTCTAATTAACGCAATCACACTGACAATCCCCGGTAACGGCGCCAAAAATTTGATCGTGTCAAAATCAATTACCCGTAGGATGCAAAAATTTGTATATAGTGGTAGTACGGGTGTCGTACCACAGGGACTGTACTAGGATTATTTTAATTTTGAAAACTGAATACTAAAATAATTCAAAAAGATGATTTTTGTAGTTTTGAACTCTATGGAATGCAAGCAAAATAAATTTATATTTTCTTCAAGAAAAGAAATACTTAGAGTCTCGAATCCACCACTAATCTTGTATAAAAATGCTCTTATTGTAACGTGTTTCAAGAAGTTATTATTTAGTATGAGCAAGACTCATTGTAGCTACAAGCCCAATGACATGATCAAGAAAGGTTCATATATTTTTAAATTAGGCATAACTCATCAAAGATATAGCATGAACCGTCTCACCTACTTTACTCTAAACTAATTTGTGAGCACGACTCATCTTGTCTAAGCATGAATCATCTTAATCTCCAAATATATATACAGTGAAAACCATTGTATTTAAAATCACAGAAATTAAACACAATTTGAGAAAAAAAAAACACTAAAACCAATTGTTTCAATAATACAATCCTCCTAGTTATGCAATCCTCATACACAAATAATCAAATCCATAACACAATACAATAAAATACACAATACTTGATTAGGGCTTCATCTCCACCCTAAGACAAAGATTAGTTGGCCATGTAGAAACCAAGAACTTGTTTCTCCCCTTTGCCGTCTTTATACCACCTCTCCTCCTCCCTTTGTTATGTGAATTCCCTTGGTATTTATAGGAGATGGGGAAAGGATCCAGCTGATCCCACAAGTCAAAAGTAATGCCCACTTTCTTTGAATTCTTGGCTGCCCATGTTCTTACTTTGACAAATGCTGCCAGATTCAGATTTTTGCAAATAAGTCCACTTTCAGCTCATTTTTGACTTGGAAGACGTTTGAATCAGGAAATGCCATAAACTAAACAATTGTAGGTCTTTAAGTCCTCTTTCCAGAGCCACAAATTTCACCTGAATCAGATATGGGAATCAGAAGTTATGGCCAGATTACCAAAACTTGGTCATTCTGTCCAGATTTGCTGCTGATTTTGGGCTCATGAATTTCTTTGCTTAACTTTGAATTTCAGTTGCTCAAATCTTCAAAATTGTTGACCCAACTCTTGTTGCAGCTCCATGAAATTTTAGGCAAGTGAGAAACTCATTTCAAGTTGCATTTATTAGCTTAAGTAGTCTTGATTGTCATCTTTTCTGGTATAAACTCAACAGCCCTGCAATAAATCAAGAACACTTTAAACACACCAAATTAAATATAATAAAATAACTAGAAAATATAAATTAGGGATTAGTTTCAATGAATTTTTTGTGCTTATCAAATACCCCCTAACTTACACTTTGCTAGTTCTTGAGCAAAGCAAAATAAAATAAGACAAACAAAATAAAACAAAAACTAACTAGTACATTTTCACAGGTAATGCGATTGCATTTAGCGTATGCAATAAGCCTTTAAACCCCTAGGTTTCTCCTAGTGTACGAGTTATAGTCTCGTGAGGGCTTCCAATGATGACACCCACAAACATCTTTTATTATCACGGATGCTGTTCATGATTCTGCATTTAGATAACATCTTGCTAACTCAAACGAAATTTCTCATTCATTGAAATCAAACAGTTGAACACTACATTTTTTACCAATCTAGTAAAGTCCAATCCACTTGTACTCAAATAGAAAATTTATTACAAGTTCATCTGGTGTAAAGTGAATTTTTATACAAATGTGTGGCCCCCAACATATCAGCATTCCTTAATATGTTAAATTCACTATAGCAAGGTAAACCAAGGCTTCAACTTAATATGCACACAAATAATAATAATAATAAAACTAAAGTGTTCTTGATTTATTGCAGGGCTGTTGAGTTTATACCAGAAAAGACGACAATCAGGACTACTTAAGCTAATAAATGCAACTTGAAATGGGTTTCTCACTTTCCTAAAATTTCATGGAGCTGCAACAAGAGTTGGGTCAACAATTTTGAAGATTTGAGCAGCCGAAATTCAAAGTTAAGCAAAGAAATTCATGATCCCAAAATCAGCAGCAAATCTGGACAGATTGACAAAGTTTTGGTAATTTGGCCATAACTTGTGATTCCCATGTCCGAGTTGGGTGAAATTTGTGGCTCTGGAAAGAGGACTTAAAGAACTACAATGTTTTAGTTTATGGCATTTCCTGATTCACACGTCTTCCAAGTCAAAAATGAGCTGAAAGTGGACCTATTTGCAAAAGTCTGAATCTGGCAGCATTTGTCAAAGTAAGAACATGAGCAGCCAAGAATTCAAAGAAAGTGGGCATTACTTTTGACTGGTGGAATCAGCTGGATCATTTCCCTATCTCCTATAAATACCAAGGGAATTCACATAATAAAGAGGGGAGAGGAGGAGGTGCAAAGACAGCAAATGGGAGAAACTAGTTCTTGCCTACATGGCCAACTAATCTTTGTCTTAGGGTGGAGATGAAGCCCTAATCAAGTATTGTGTATTTTATTGTATTATGTTGTGGATTTGATTATTTGTGTATGAGGATTGCATAACTAGGAGGATTGTATTATTGATACAATTGGTTTTAGTGTCAAAATCAATTACCCGTAGGATGCAAAAATTTATATATAGTGGTAGTACGGGTGTCGTACCACAGGGACTGTACTAGGATTATTTTAATTTTGAAAACTGAATACTAAAATAATTCAAAAAGATGATTTTTGTAGTTTTGAACTCTATGGAATGCAAGCAAAATAAATTTATATTTTCTTCATGAAAAGAAATACTTAGGGTCTCAAATCCACCACTAATCTTGTATAAAAATGCTCTTATTGTAACATGTTTCAAGAAGTTATTATTTGATATGAACAAGACTCATTGTAGCTACAAGCTCAATGAGATCATCAAGAAAGGTTCATATATTTGTAAATTAGGCATAACTCATCAAAGATATAGCATGAACCGTCTCACCTACTCTACTCTAAACTAATTTGTGAGCACGACTCATCTTGTCTAAGCATGAATCATTTTAATCTCCAAATATATATACAGTGATAACCATTGTATTTAAAATCACAGAAATTAAACACAATTTGAGATAAAAAAACACTAAAACCAATTGTTTCAATAATACAATCTTCCTAGTTATGCAATCCTCATACACAAATAATCAAATCCATAACACGATACAATAAAATACACAATACTTGATTAGGGCTTCATCTCTACCCTAAGACAAAGATTAGTTGGCCATGTAGAAACCAAGAACTTGTTTCTCCCTTTTGCCGTCTTTGTACCACCTCTCCTCCTCCCTTTGTTATGTGAATTCCCTTGGTATTTATAGGAGATGGGGAAAGGATCCAGCTGATCCCACAAGTCAAAAGTAATGCCCACTTTCTTTGAATTCTTGGCTGCCCATGTTCTTACTTTGACAAATGCCAGATTCAGATTTTTGCAAATAAGTCCACTTTCAGCTCATTTTTGACTTGGAAGACGTTTGAATCAGGAAATGCCATAAACTAAAAAATTGTAGTTCTTTAAGTCCTCTTTCCAGAGCTACAAATTTCGCCCAAATCGGATATGGGAATCACAAGTTATAGCCAAATTGCCAAAACTTGGCGAATCTATCTAGATTTGCTGCTAATTTTGGGATCATAAATTTCTTTGCTTAATTTTGAATTTCAACTGCTCAAATCTTTAAAATTGTTAACCCAACTCTTGTTGCAGTTCCATGAAATTTTAGGCAAGTGAGAAACCCATTTCAAGTTGCATTTATTAATTTAAATAGTCCTGATTGTCATTTTTTTTTTATATAAACTCAAAAGCCCTACACTAAATCAAGAACACTTTAAACATACCAAATTAAATATAATAAAATAATTAGAAAATATAAATTAGGGAGTAGTTTCAATGAATATTTTGTACTTATCAATGGGGAGAGGTTGCAATAACATGTTACTCTTATATAAAATGAATTTTTATTTTTTTAGGCATGGAGAGGTTGTAAAAGTGGACCGTGATTCTTATGAAATGTTTGGGTGTTGGGGTGAAGGTTGGAGGTGGTGAAAAATTGGTCAAATCATTGAGTCAAGTTATTGTAGATAGAACTAAAAAAAATGAATCTATTGATCGGTGGACATGAAAAAAGACGAAGGATATTTTTTGAGAAAATAATAATTCCGTCAGTTTAATGTCAAAATGGGTTATGATGTTAAGGAATTTATTTATTAAGCTATTGTTAAAAAATTCTGAGCTATAGCAAAAAATCATAACTTTTTTTTTACAAAATTATTCAAAATGATATTTTCTAATGGACTATACAATTAATTTTCGTAAATTTTTTTTTTTATATTTTTTCATTCGTAGAATTTTAAAAATGTAAACTTTGTAGGGATTTAAAGTACCCTAATATCTTTCCAAAAAAAATCAAAAAGCGAAAGAAAAACCCAAAAGAAAGTGGTGCTATGTTTCGTAATGTTCCCCCATGAGTGGATATGCATGCCTGGTACGTGTCAAACCACTATACAACTGCTCAGTACAGGTCTCCGACGTCATTTGACCCGAAAAAGGTCGAATCTTGCCGCTGTTGCGAGAAATCAACATAAAACCTTTGAATAGATCTCAGCTATGACGATTTCCCTTAAAAATAGAATGTGGCAAACCACTTTCCAATCGAATCAAAACACCACTAATAAATAATTATTCATAATTTTTCAAAAGAACGAAAGACAACTCATTGGTTCCCATGCCCCCTCCAGCCTCGCTGGCTTTCTTCTTTTAAGAGGGCAGCCAGGTTGTTGCCTCTCCATCTTCTTTCTTTTCTTTCTCTAGAAGTTTTTGACCTTCCTATACCTATGTAAGCTTCATTAGAGATCTCTAAGGTATTAGTTAATTTTTTATTATTATTTTAGCTAGTAAAATGATATTTTTAAAAATAATTAATTAACTATCTAAGTGAGTACTCTAACCCTGTATTTGTTTTGTGGATTTTACCATGGAATAAAAAAGGAAAGGAAAAAAAAATGCGTTGGAAAAAAAAAATAAAAGGAAAAAATGATATCATACTAAACCAAATTATTACAATTATTGTTTTCAATTAACTTTCCTTTGCAACCAAATAAAAAAAAGTACAACTCCTCATATATTTTTTTTTTCCTTAATAAAATCCATGAACCAAATAGAGCCTAAGGATAGTAATTATTTTTGTCATATTTTAAATTTTTATTAATAATTTTTTTTTTAATCATTTGATGGAGAGATAAAAAATGAATAATGCATGTAAAGAGGACAAGTGTTATTTTTTTAACTAAAAATAATTTAACTAGCGAACATTCGCTAACTAAATATAGTTAACTGAAATAACAATAGGTAAAATAACCTGCCATATAATTAGTCCATCGGTGAAGAAGGAAAAAAACTGAGGTGGTTAACTAAACTGGACTTGGATTCAGTGCTGAGTTTAACGGTGCCGAGCTCATCTCAACCGTTCATCTCAATTTTGGACGATTGAGATTGAAAAATGAAAAAGTTACTCCTATAAAAACATTTTGATAATTTTCTTACCTTTCAATCTCAACCGTAAAAAACCGAAATGCATGATTGATACGAGCACCGTGCTGAGTTTTTTATACTCGGCACTGAATCCTTACTGAATCCCAACTAAAATAGCTAAGGCGGTTACATATTTACGCGACGGAGATGCTCTTAAAGACGAAAAAACAGAGAGATATAAGGTTCATAAGGGTATGACGTGTTTGAATTCAATGGCGGCGATTGAAGGATCATGGGGAGGAGGAGGAGAGAAGAAGACGGTGGTGGTTGTCGGAGGGGGAGTTGCTGGCTCGATGGTCGCCAAATCTCTCCAATTCGTCGCCAATGTCGTCCTCATCGATCAGTAAGCTACCGTTTTGAACCCCCTCCCTTCATCTATAGCTTCAATTTTTTTTACCTGTGTTGATATTAGGCCAAAATGGTTAAATGTTTCGTCTGTTTGAGTACTTTATATCGATTGGAATTTTGCTATCCCAAGTGGATTGAAGTGCTTGCTTGTGCCTAATTGCCCATTCTGCATTCCAGACATAAATTTAAAAGAGTGAGACAAAAAAGGGTTTTTTGTGTGTGTCAAATGATGAGCCTGGGTTTTGGGGTAATTTCGAGGGATAATCACGACTGCTGAAATTGGCGACGGAAAGGAAAAGTTGAGACATTTTGTATTGTGATAATATAGGACATTATCAGCTAAAGAAGTGCCAGAGAATTAAATAGTTAAAAGGGTATTATTATCTTAAATTAATATTGCCATTGATTTAGTTAAAATACTGATACAAAATTGTGTAATGCTTCTTTACCAGTACTAAATTTCTACCCTTTCGAGTAGCTTTATCGTAAGAAACTATTAGCAAAAGAATCTAAAATAACAATCCCAATAGAGATTTGGACAACGCATTTGCATTATTCATTCCCATCTTGTCATCATAATCAAATGCTTTTATAGAAATCGATTTTAAGATAAGTTTTTTTTAGTGTGTACTTTTGGGAAGCAACCCAATTTGGTAGTTAAATTTTTGAATTGCCACAAAAGGTAACAAGTCTGAAATTAATTTAATGGAAGAAAATATATAGTCATTCATTGAAACGCCGAGGTATGTAGAAATGATTATTCTATTGTCTTTAAGATAGCCTTCTCGAAACATACAATATCTTCTAACATCTAAAGCAGCATTTAAGTAGTACAACAGAACAAATCGAAGGAAAAAATGGGGAGAAAAAACATTTATTGTACATAAATCTTAGCAGAGAAAAATAAAGAGAGAAAAAAGCGTACCTGTCTTTCTCAATTATGCGAAGGTATATGTGAAGAAGCAGGAGACTTGGCCAGCTCAAGCTTCTGCAATCAAGGTTTCAATTCTCCGGTACAAAACACCTTGTACTCTCCTCTATCCCCTGCTTGCTTCTTCACCTTCACAACCACCAACGATGTTGTCAATTTGAATATCTGTGCGGGGAGTTGTCGACGGGCCCTTGATGCCTTCTCTCGATCCTTCTTGGCTTACCGTGCAATCCTTCTTAATCACTGTAAAAATAACCACCTGTGCAATCTTTTTAATTGTGAGAATATTACTTCCAAATTTTTACAAATTTCATGTTGCTTCAGAGCGGACCTGAGAAATCTCGCTTTGGGCAAATATATATTCAGTTTACATAAAAAAATGTAATCATTGGGCAAATAAATATGTGTTTAGAATGCATATTCTTTCCAAGAAGATCTTTTGACATAATAAATCTTTGAATTTCCAAGAACTTTCTCACCCAAGTTATCAAGCCAAAGTCAGATCTTGGTTAACAGAGAAGCTCCATCAACCTGTTTAGACACTTACAAATTGGATTTGAAGAATTTTCCATGAAGCCTAGAAAATGATTGCCTTTCACTGACAATATTTCAAGACCTTTCAATGTTTGGTTTGTTAAAGATGTTTTCAAATCCTATCATTGAAGTGAGGATGTGTCTTGAAAAAAAAGATTAGAGGACTTTAATATGTATAACACATTTTAGACATCAGAGATTACACTCAACACTCAAATATCAATGAAGTCCAATGGTGTTATAATTTCTTATCTCACATTTGGATTTTAGAAAATTTGTGAACATTGTTCTGTGTGAAAATTTATACTGTCATTTTGTATGGAAGTATTTGGGTCTTTGGGCCTTGCCTTCCTTAACCCTAGACCCTAAAATATTTCATATTTTTGAACTTGAAATTTGTCTATTTCGTTTATTTGGTTGTAGAAAATTTCTAAAATGTCATTTTGTATGGAATTTATGAATGTTATTTTGTAAGAATGTGTTTGTGCCTTGTCTTCCATTTCCTTGGAAATAGTTGGTGCACACATGCATTGCACATGTACCACTTTGAATTGTATCCTTGTTGTATGTAGATTCATAGATGTTTGATTGTATTTTGAATAAACATCGTGGCATGGACAAGTATGAAAGAAGTAACATATGTCAGTAAATTGAATGAGCTTTGCAAAACACTGCAAAAATTGGAGTTAATGATTAAGATTTAAAAAGATAAATATTATCTAATGATAAAAGGTGTCTAAATAACTACTCACTTGATGGTTTGAATGGAGTAAATTTGGTGAGTTCACTTAGAGTAATAAATGCACCTTTAAAGTATTCAACTTTCATAATAAATGAGAAACATAGTTGGTTAATAACTTATAATTGTTTTTCTAAGCATTTTTTATTAATAACTAAACATTAAAAAAAAAATTCCTTTGTATAAATTTTCAGCAATTAATCTCAAGAGGTAGAAAGAGTCCTTTTAAAAGACTGGATATCTGGATCATCATAAGGTATCATAAAAGTTAAATAACTCAATAGGTGTCAAATTCTAAGACATTCTACCACTTGTCATGTGAGAGAATTTTTCTAATTTAATTATGTTTCGAAGTGAATTCAAAATTTTATAATTATTGTTCCTTGCTCCTTACTCGATAATTTTTAAAAGCTTATTACTGTTAATTTCTCCCTATCTACATGCACACTTGTTTGTTTCTTCCAAGTCTGTCTGTCTAGTTTGTTCTTCTTATGAAGGGTTTAGCTTCCATCTTGGGCGCACATCCATCTAATTGTCTTTGAATGTTTCACATGAGTGTATCTGTATATTTTGTGGTCTGTATCTCTGTCTCTCTATTTCCAAATCCACAAATACATCAACTATCTTCTATATAGAAGCATATAACGTTATATATCCCATCGGCTCAACTCTATTCCCACTACCTAGCTCTATCTCCCCCCACCTTTAAAACTCTTTGCGTTTGTCAGGAACTCGGGATTATCCAAATTTATCTCTTCTTTAAAACTCTCAGCTTTGCTTGTGCTTATCCAAAATTTGGGTAATAAGGTTGTTTGCCATCGGTAATTCATTGTTAAAAAATATAACATGATGGCGTGTGATTGCTTCTTCGTTTTTTTTTTTTTTTTGGTTGCAGTAATGGGTATACAAAAACATGTTCTGATGTTTGAATCCGCTAAATTTATACGATCATGTCTATGAAAGTTCATCATTGTGAAAAATGATAATTGAGTTTGTGGTTTTCTTTACAATAATGGTTTGAAAAGTATTACGTGATCATAAGAATCACTAAATGTAATGCTTTTTGGACAGGGTTGGTACCTCTTGTGTGGTCCATTTCAGTTGGGACATGATGATTTTAGGTATAATGTATAATCGAGTGAAAAAGTTGACGATGTGTTACTTCTCATGCATATTGAACATCTCCCTCTTTCTTAAAATAGGTTACGCAAGATTAAATTATTAGTTTTCTTTTTTAGTAAACAGGCATGATTAAATTTTGTACACGCTATAATCACGTCAACCTAGAGATGTCAATGTGACATAATGTAACTGGGTTGTTCATCATGCAATATTACTACTATGTTAATGGAACAGGTTAATCATAGCAATGTAATGATGTAAGATTTGGCTAAAGAAACCAGGAGAAACAATAGTGAAAATGAGAAGGAGAAGAAGAGATAAAAAGAGAGAAGGCAGAGTTTTATGTGGAAAACGACTCGAAAATGGGAAAGCTGAGCTAGAGTTTCTCACCATGGAAGCAAGATTACAAAGCTTAAATGGAATTTCCCTCCTCTCACTTCAAAAATCTCTCCTTTCACTACTTTCATTCTCTCAACAGCACTGTTTCTCCCTTTACAAAAATTAGGGTTTCTATTTATAGAAGCTTCTTGTATTATCATGATATTTATCCCCCATATCTACCATTTCGTACAAAATGCGGTGATGGCATATAGTTATTTTGTCTTCACATTATCCAAAGTGTGGCCATTGGTGTGTAGTTAACTATATTAGAAAGTCATTGTAATCAAGAACGTCCATCCATCTTTGGTGTTTAGTGCCAAGGTGGTGCTCTTATGTGTTGCCAAGGTATCCTTAAGGGCTTCCACCCACCTTTAGTGTTCAGTGCCACGGCGGTGTCCTTGTGTCTAATTCACGATGGTGAGCCATCATTAAGGGTGTCCATCCTCCTTTGGCGCTTAGTGCCAAGGTGGTGTCCTTATATCTTGCTTGCCTTGTGATTATAAATACTATCTCCCAGTTGAGCAAAAACGACATTATTTCATCCCTTGGTAAATGGTTATATGTCTAGTTGGTTTTTGACCAGTAGTATAACTTTTCATTAAAACGATCCTTATGTGTCCTTATCTGATTGGGCGATGGTCCAAATTTGCTCCCTATACTAGCCTCCAAACAGGCGAAAAATGATTTGTGTGCCAAAGTCATGCTGCTGTTCTGCTTTTACATTTAATACTTCATCATGACACTGCTTCCAGAAGGCGAAGTTGGGGATGCATTGCTTTGCCTAGAAATACTGTAAATCTTCATTTGATTCACACACATTCCTTATTCTCACCATGTCAGTCTGGCAGTCAGTAGGTAGTTTTACATCACCCCACGCCTTCTTTTCAAACCTTTGATTTGTCATCATCCAATGTGTCCTATACTCCTCCCCGAATTGACATCCCATGTGAGGGGTTTGTTTCTATATTTCTGATTTTCCTCCCTCTAACATGAGTGGCGTCGTTCTTCAGCTCCACCGCAAATTAACCCTGACAATCTACCACTTTCTGGGGAGGTAGAAGATTTAGACACTATTGTGTTCTAAACATCATAGATCAAACATAAAAGGGAAAAAAATTGAAAAAGGTAGAGAAAAATTCATCTATGATGCATAGCCCTGGATCTAGGGTTAAATATCATAGACTTAACATAAAAGGGAACAAAAATGAAAAAGGGAGAGAAATTCAAAAATTGTCTTCGAACCATATATCTATAATGTATGGCCTAGATATTGGGTTAAACTTCATAGATCTAACATAAAAAGGATAAAAATTCAAAAGGGGTAGAGAAAAATTTTAAAATGACCTCCAAATGAACTCTTTCTTGGCTTGAATTTTGGATTTTAGCCTAAATATTTGAAAAAATAGGTTTGGAGTTGTAGATCTAGTGTTTTTTTTTTTTTTTTTTTTTTTTGTTATTTTGGTAATGCTCAAGAATGGTTCCCTTTGTGAGAAATGAAGAGTAGACTGGCTGAAAAGTCAGAAGTTATATTTATACTGTAACAGTTCGTAACGTCCATTACGGTCGTGAGTCCCTATGCACTCTCGTATTAGTGCGTAATAGCGTAACAACACCTCTCTAAAACAATAAGTATAGGCCGTTGCAATCATAACAGACTAATACTTAAAATGTAGAATCGTTTGAATATTCTACCTCCACAGAAAGCAGGGTTGACCGGAGGTGAAGGCTGAAGAACGGTGGCTATAAGTTTACTCATGTTCGGGGGAGGTGAATGTGGAATAATTTCCTTATCTAAGATGTTGTGACAGGAAGGAGTATAGGACAGGTCGAATGATGATAAATTGGAGTTAGAAGAAACAGGGGTGGTGTAAAACTACCCACTGACTTTGCCATGGTGATAATGAAGGATGGGTGTGAATCAAACGAAGGTTGGAAATATTTATAGGCAAAGCAAAGCATCCCAAACGTCTCCATAAATGTCACTTCATTCAATCAGTGACAAGATATTGAACTCTACAAAATCAGTATGGGAATGAGCAAAGTCATAAAAGAGCATTGAATGAAAATGTGGAATGTTGGCATGACTTCAGTAAACTAAGTGTTGTTTGCCTCGACTAGAGGGCTAATGGATGGGTGCAGATCTGGACCATTCACATGATTCAATCTGATAAGAAAAAAAATAAAAGATCGTTTTAATGAAAGGCTATGCTGTTTTCTAAACGTGATTAAAACACGTCCAGATTTATGAGCTACATATATAACAATAAATAGAAAAGTCTAGTAAACAGAGAGAAAAATGAATAAATAAATAAATAAATAAAGGTGAATGTTAAATTGATCATAAACTGTGAAGCTGTGAACCCTTTGCAAAGAGCTAAAGAAAAAAGCACAAGAGTATCGAAGAAAGGCAAGTATTAACAGAACAAAAGGAAGGCAACAGGAAATGTAGAGAGAAGATTCTATTGACTTGTGTTATAAAGGTACTTAGATTACCTGCAACCTCATGGATGGTTGATGAGACCTACTGACTTGTGTTCAATTTGACACAGTTACAAAACCCTACATAACTACCTCCCAAATGGGAAAACACGAGAATAGTAGAATAGAGAAGAGAGAAGGAAGGAGAAAGGAGAGAGAAGGAAGAAGATTGTCAAACCTGAACAATACCCTGGATTCAAAGTGAAAGAGGACAGAGAACAAAGTCATAAACAAGTGCAGAACAAAGCCCTAGCTCTCAGTATTCCCAATTCCCAATTGAGTATTGAATTGGGCTGGGCTTTGAATTTTGTATTGGCTTTTGGCATTTCATGATTTTAAGCCTTTATTTAGATATTGAAAAAACCCAGCCGGTTCCACCAAACCATAAATGGTTCTTATGGGTCGCCAGTTGAACAGTTGAACTAGTGGGTTGAACGGTTTTTATTATTTATCCCGGTTTTTTGCTTGGAACAGTTAAAGGGGGTTAAAGGGGGTTCAACCGATTGAACTGGCCAGTTTGGTCTAGGTTTTAAAACATTTGAGCTACATAAGAAATAAAATTTTCTGAAAATGAAATTTCCTTTGAAATTATAAAATATTGAACACTTGTGGAAGCTAACCCAAAAATTATAATAATACAATCGATCAAAAAATTATAATAATACAATTGTAAAGCTATTGTTAAATTTACATCAAATTTGTACAATAAAAATGAAATAAAATAAAACAATACAATAATCTATCCAAATCTTGACCCTTCCTCTACTATGTGCTTCTAATGATGATGACCTGAAAAATATTAGAGGTACAATTGCTTATAGGGAAAATAATTTCTATACAATAAATAATGTTTTAAACATCACATGCAGTACACGCATCTATATATTATAAAAAATAGGTAAATCAAATGTATCAAATTCCTAGTTATACACCTCAAATATCATTCCATGATCAATAATAATTCAATCCCCAAATATTTTGGCCATCAATAATATTGACTTTCATAACTCCTGACATCAAATTCTATCGATCTATTATCATCATATTTATCAATTGCCCTAAGTAAAACTTAATATATTCATTAAAATAGACATCATTCATTGTACAAGAATTAAATCCCCTACCAAATGATCTTTTCTCTTGGCTCTTTTTTATATATATATATTTTTTTATCAACAACAAAAAGAAATTATTAAATGAGCAAAAATAAAAATACAAAGGAAGACAAGAAGTCCACCAAAAGAGCAAAAAAAGAAGAAAAAGAAGAAAGAAAACAACGCCTAAGTAGCACAAGCTGCCATCAAATCACTCTTAATAATAAATAAAGGAATCCCCTGAAATGGTTTTGACTTTGAAGCCCAAAAAGAAGCCAAGAAATAAACTCTATCCCATAAGGCCATAACGCATCTACCCATTCCTCCTTATCTTTGAAGTTCCTAGCATTCCTTTTGAGCCATAAAACCCAGAAAATTGCCATCAAAGCACATCTCCACAATGTATCTCCCTTCTTATTTCTCCCAAAGCCCTCAAAACCAAGTTCAAACAACTGTGTTGAATAAAATGGAGCAGCCCAAAGCTCTCCATTAATTTGAAACAGCCTCTTCCACAACTCCCATGCCACTGGACAATGTAAAAAGAGATGATCAATAGACTCAGCATCTTGTCTACACAAAATTCACCACTTAGGAAGATAACAATAGGAAGGCCTTCTCCTCTGAAACATGCCATTTGTGTTAATTCTTTTGTGAGCCACAGACCAAGCAAACACCTGCACCTTAAGAGGTACTTTATCATTCCAAATCATCAAAGATGGAGAAAACAAAGGCACACTTGAATCATCAACTAAGACATCGACGAGGGATTTACAAGAAAACACTCTTGATGAATGGGCTAACCACCTCCTCCTATTTGGAGCTGAATCTCTCAAACTCAAACCATCAAGCAAGGACAATAAAGAAGAAAACTCAACACACTCCATGTCACTAAGATTGCAAAAAAAACTTAAAATTCCAGGTGATAGGGAAAGAAGGAGAGGAAGTAAAAGAAGAAATGGAAGCATTATGAGCTAAAGATAATTTATACAACGTGGAAAATAATCTGGAAAAAGACTCATCCCCTCGCTAAACATCCTCCTAAAATCGAATTTTATCACTCATTCCCTACTTTGTATTCTTTTTCGGCATATTACTAACAAAAGTTGCATAATATGGATATATATATCTATATATATATATATATATATAGATATATATATATAGGATGATGATCAGGTAAGTGCGTGTTGATGTGACTTATATCAACACCCGCATTGGGAATTGTACCTTGTGCATTAGTGGGATATGAGGTACATTGGACCAATGCAAGGGATACAACCCCCAATGCGTGGTGCTAATATAACTTATATTACGTGTTGATGGGAATGTAACCGTATATATATATATATAGGTGTAGTGAAATAATATAATATAATATGACTATCTGATGCAGATTGCATTGGCGTATGCATGATCCTTTTAGGCGTATGCATAATTGGAATGTGTGTATGCACCACGAGCCTTTTTACTGTTGCTGCTGATCCGGGATTCTAGTTTATTTTGTTATTGCTTTTACTTTAATTAGTTTCCTAGGTAGTTTAATATTTACTTGTTCTAGTGGAACTAGGTTTTCTTTTTTCGTAGGATTTGTTCTCTATATAATTCTATGTTGGAAGGGCGCTAGAATTGATAGTTAGAGTTACTGATGCCGTTTACCGGGGCTTCCACTATCCCAGACAAGTACTTCTATGAGTGACCCGAGCAATAGACAAAGAAGGACTTTGATTCCCTAATATAGATAGAGGCATCACAAAGAAGACCCATAGAATGAGCTTAGAGCAATCGATCGAAATCAATCCCCTTGACAACATAGGGCGCTCTAAAGGTAAGGCATTAAGGCATAATTCGATGCGCTAATCCTCGACAAAAAAACAGCATCGCAAGTCGATTGCCACGGTTGGTTCGGTATGTATAAACCTGAGGCAGGTTGTATGTAAACCTTATGGCAAAGAGTTTAGACTTTGATTATTTTGAGATTAATAATATCGAGAGAAAGAGTTTCTCCTTTATTTCCTGCTTTCATGTTCTTGAGTGAATATCAATTGTGGTTGCCTACTATCTGGCATTGTTCTTGCGACCATTAATAGATTAGTGGATGCTTGATTATTTTTGGTGAGCTTTGTCTCGACCTCGTATTTTCTACTGCATCACTATCTCATATCAAAAAATGTCTCCATTTTTTGAATGCCTTCTAGGCACTACCCATCGCCTCCCATATATTATATAGTAATAATATAATATTATGTTATAGTATACAATGGTTTGTCTTAAGCCATGTTTGTTCCCATTTTACCACATATAACAACTTAACGAATCATTTTATAATTCATGAGTGGAAGGTTATGGAAAGAATACATATTTTATTATAATTTATATAATCAAAGGGATTGTGCACCAAAAACATTTCCAACATTATTATATCTATATGATCACCTACCAAGACTCCATCCTCCCATACATGTGTATCTATACATCACTAAAATATTATGCTAATAAAATATTCAACAAAGCTAAACTTATTATTATTATTATTAAATTATTTTTCTAACAAAGGTTAGATCGGTATATAGATCATGTAATAATAAATGAATAATACTAATAATAATAATGTTTATCCTTTCTAAATAAAATTCAATCCCAACACGTCCTAAATTAACTTATAATAATTATTTGAGATGTCACAAAATCCAATGTGACATTTTATCAAGAGATGAAATGTTGTTGTATCCAAAAACTATTGAAGCATTAAATATTCCACAATAACCTTATAAGAGCAGAGAGACTAATTAAGTTCATAAGAAAGAAAAGAATTTGTTTAACCTATCAAAGATTTGAGGAAATTCTAAAATTTTACTTTCATGCAGGCCATAGAACATTTATTGCTAAATAAATTTTGGCAATTAACTCTAAGATTTCTCCAACGGTCTACTATAACATGTCTATTATATTGAAGTTCAGTATAAACCTCGAGTATAGGATACTATCTAAGCTTAAAGTAGGTTTTTCTAAGGTATAAGAGTTCTTTACTCAATTGGGAAACAATATTGACAATCGTGTGGCAAGAAAGACATAAGGACACTGCCTTGGCACTGAATGCCAAAAAAGGATGGATGCCTTTAGTAACGCTTTGCCGTTGTGAACTAGACATGAGGACATTGTCATGGCATTGAATATTGAAGGTGGGTGGATGCCCTTAATGATATCTTGGCAACACATTAGGGCACGACCTCGACATTGAATGCCGAAGGTGGATGGTGTTAGTAATATGCCCTAAAGACTAATCATAGAGATGATACTTTAGGGATAATGAACAATTACTATTTCAGTTATTACTTATAATAAAGAAAGGGCAAGTTAATTATCATGTGTATTTGGGTTTGCATGATAAGTTCATAGGATAATTGTGGAGGGAATGATATCTCAAAGAGTTGAAATAAGAGACTCATTTTGTCTATACACTATTCCTAAAAGGTTCCTACCTGTAGGTTTATCAACTTGGCATTGATAAGCCATATTAAGCTATGGGTTATGTTTTCTCTTCAAGATGATGGCTAGTCTCAAGCCATTTGTGTAGAGACACTAAAGCAAACATGTGGGTTCTTGTTAGAGAACAAGTTCATTAAATGTGACCAATTTCAGAGTATGCTATACGGAGTTTTATTTCATGTCAAATAGCAGCTCTTAGTTGCAATGATGTAACTAATCCTTCGACTTGAGGCACCATTGATATACAAAATATAGGTTCTGACTATAGAGTTATAATTGTATCTATTGGCCCTAGTGAGTCGTGCATGGAGGTATGTGAGTGCATAATAGGGGATCTATCTCAGTAAAGAGAAGGAATGCCCTAAGTTATCTTCTTTAATATAACTCATTAAAGTCTCGAACCAGAGCAAGCTAATGTGACTTAGAAAAGGAGTTTTTTGAGTTTACCATTATGAGTTGATATCGAGATAAATTCATATGATTGAGTCAGGGGATTGAAAGATTTCCATACCCTATTGATTCAATTGGGGCATTAGTTGATGGAGGGATCGAATTGCATCATAACTGCAATTGAAGGGTTCACTATATACCTTCTCCCTATCAAGGTTATGTCATGACATGTTGCTGGGTATCACTCATGGCTAGTAAAAGCCTTTAGCTTTATTATTCTCACATAGGGAAATTTGAAAGCATTCTAATTGAACCCAAATGGAAAGAGTTCTATTAGGCACCTGTGGGTACCCATTCCTACTATTAGTTAGATGTGAACCCAAGGGTCACACACCGATAACCAAAGGGGTATTCTAGATTTTGAGAGAGTGGGAAAAAATCCAATTAGTAGTTAAATTGGATTATTGGACGCCTTTTAATGAAGTTATTATTAGAAGGACTAGGGAGTAATTTTGGACAAATTATAAAATCCTAATTACGTTAGGATTACCCTAGACTGGTCACTATAAAAGGGGGTTATAAGCATGTTAGCACATGCTCCCCTTCATTATGGCCATACTCTATCCCTCTCTTCCCTTGTTCTCTTCTTCTCTTGTAATGCATCAATAGAGATTGATCAAAGAAACTTAGGATCTTTTCTTGGTGTGGATACATTTGAAGGTCGGACACATGTGCGGCTCATCACCAAATTTATCTTGCAACTAAAAGGTTATCAAAGTGAGTTTTTTTATTTTATTAGTTGTTGCATTTTAGTTTTGAATCTTACATGAACATGGCTTGATCTTGGTTGTTGGAATCATTTCATCAAAATTGTTGTGTTAGTTTTTTGCTTCCGCTTGTCTTTTCATCGATTCCTTTCAAATGGACGTCCTAAATGATGTTTCGCCATAGGCATAAGGGCACCACCTTGGCACTAAACGCCAAAGTTTGATGAACGTCCTTGATTTTTTTTGATGAAGTATTGTATTAGAAAAAAGGGTAAAACCCAAGTACATAAGAGATATACAAGAGCTAACCACTAGAAAGAAAAGAAAAGAAAAGAAAAAGAAAAAGAAAAAGAAAAACCCCATGCTAAATCTTTAGCATGTCAAGAAAGTCAACAAAGGAGGGGTTGTGGCTATTAGAGTAACTAGAAGACCACCAAAAAAGTGTCTTTACAAAAGAAGACTTTAGCTCAATTAAAGAGGCTTTGATACAGTCATATTTAACTAGACGCCAACGGCCATACTTTGGATAATGTGAAGAAAAAAAAATACACTAATGATAACATTTCACACAAAATAACAGATATGGGCACAAAATAAATAGCATGATGACACGTGGCCTAACGGACCTATTAGTGGTATATTCCTTTTTTAAAAACATGCGTCTCCTTTGATGGATGGTATATTCCTTGACCAACAAATGGGAGTATGACACATGGTAGCTACCATAATGAAGTAGTTACCAAAAGCCTCTATGAATAGAAACCCTAATTGTTATAAAGGGAAAGACAGTGTTGTTGAGAGAATGGAAGACAGTGTGAACAGAGAGATTAGTGAGGTGAGAGGAGAGAACTTCCATTAAAGCTCTTTAATCTTGCTTCCATTGTGAAAGGTCCAGCTCCATCATGGTTTTCCCCCATTTTCAAGGGGTTTTCCACATAAAACTCTACCTTCTCTCTTCCTCTTCCTCTCGTTTTCCCTACTGTCTCTTGATTTGTTTACCCTAATCTTACATTGTTACATTGCTGCAATTATCTGCTCCATTAACATAGTGGTGAATTGGTGATATTGCATCATGGACAACCTAGTTACAATTTGTCATGTTGATATCTCTAGGTTGCTGGGATCTCAGTGTGTACAAGTTTTTATTTTATCCTATCTATCTATCTATCTATATATATATTTATAACCTTTCCATAAACATCCCACAACTGATCAATAATTTGCCCAATATATGTGTATATTTTTCAATTCTTATGAAGATTACAACTTTTTCCCAATTTGTTTTTAGATCAATTTTGCCCTTACTATTGTGGGGTCAAAAATTTTGATTAGAATCAAAATTTATAGTTTTGGTTTGGTGAAATTGAGTATTATAGAACGATTATTCAATCTAGATTTGATTTATCGCATGTTGTGAGCAATTAAGTTGAGAGAAAACACATTTAAGAAAAATATATGGAAAATATATTAGAAATCATAAGATTGGTGGTATTAGTGGTTTGAATTGAAAAAGTATATCATTTACCAGATCAACAAAGAGATATCCAAATACATTCCATATTTTGAGACTGGTGTTTCTCAATGTTTTTATGTTAAAGGACTCATGTAGTTCATCCCAAGTGGAGGAAGCTCAGGCTTTGGTGAGTTTAGCTATTATGGTGGCAAAAAGTGGCCCCATGAGAAAGAATTTTAGGAATAATGAATGTTGTAACATACATAAAGGATTTTGACTTGAACTAGAGCTTATTGAAGTGAAGATGATGGTTTTGTTTTGAAGAGTTATGAAATAGTGGTCCAATTTGGCTTGCCTAGTTGCCTTTCATTTTAGGGAGATAATACAATTCTTAGATGTGTTCTCATTTCAATTAAACTGTGGTGTTTTTTTTTGTTAAATTTTTGTGCATTTAGCTCTTTGTGTTAACCACAAAATTTCTTATCTTACGGTTTTGGTTTGATCTTTTTAAAATTTTAATTATTTTGCATAATTTTTAATTATCTTATGGTTTTCATTTTTATTTCTTTTGGGCTACCAATATTGAACTTTGTAAAACTTGGTAATTGGAGTCATGGTGGGTGGCTTTTGCCATAAGTGGTAGATTGGGAGATCTATGCTTATAATTTGTAGGAGATGCTATATCTTTTTAGGACTTTTATTTCATTAAATATCATTTGTGGGATATTGTGGGATTTTTGGAAATCAAGGAAGGGAAGTGGAAAAATTTATGTGGACAAAGTTAATGACAATGTAGACAACTTTATAGGCATCACTATAGGTTGAGCATTCATTTGTTTAACTCAGACATTCACTGGTAGTCATCCTCCATATGTGGTAAAAAGGCATTTTGTCAAAATTTGTGGAATAATAAAGGTTTGTATTTAGGAAATGTTCTTGATTAGATGGGAAATGAAGAACGATACGGAAGTGAATAAAATTATAGAATCAGTGATGGAACTTTTTGAAGATAAATTGCTGATGGCAGGATCCAAAACCCTGATTTTTGGTTTTATGGGTTCCTATTAATGGTGAAAACATTATTTGCATTAGGTCTTTGCTGAAATTTTATAAATTGGACGGTTTTTTCATTCCTAGTTATGGGAAATAATCGAATAGCTTACTGTTAAAGTATTGGGGTTAGCTTAGTGAACCCACAGATGTCACTTGAACCAATTGATCAAAGTAAACAAGTTGGGGATATGACTGTCTGAACAGTCCTTTTAGGGGGGTGGGGGTGGGGGTGGGGGTGGGGGTGTGAGGCGGGGAGAAGAGTGAACATAAATATCATTAACATTGTTAACATGACAATTGGATCCTGTTGAGAGGGTGTCTTTCCTTTGCAAATATGTCAAAATATTAGGATTGGTAGGGCAATCTCCCAATCTCAATCAAGAAGAAAGACGACATTTAGAAATAGTTTGATTAGTTCTTTTGCTTTCTTAAACTAGAATTTCTTGATTGTTTTTTTCTTTGTTCCTTGTGGAGCCGTAAGGCTGTTTTTAAGCCTGAAAAAACGTGGTTTCTTGTTTGATGTTCTTTGTTTTCTATCCTAGCATGTAATGCAGTGCACATAATTTAGCAGACACTCACAGCCGTGACTTATATTTTCTCATCTTCTATCCCAAACATAGTAATAATAATACCAATAATGATGGGGACAGCATGCACATGGTTCAACAGAGTGGCCCAGCTTGGCCTACTAACTTGAAGACCAAGGGTTTACCATAATTATTTTGTTTTATTTTTAGAATAATAAATTGTTGCCTTTTAAATTCCTAGACTTTAGGGTTAAGTTTTACCATATTTGATGTAATTGGACCTCTATATAAAGGTTCCAATAACTCTTTAATTTTCAGCTTATAATGAATTAAAATTTGGATTTTTTCCAAGGTTTGGTGCCGACTCCAAACACCCCTAGGTGCCGACTCCTAGGGTTCAGCTTCATTTCTTGTTTCTTTCTAGCTTCTTTCTCTACTTCTTTCTCTCTTTTATTGTTCTTGAGGTTGTCCTGCATCAAATAATAATAATAATAACACCAAAATGAATTTCTTTGTATAAAAGAAATACCTCTTTGTACGATCCCGTAAGTATGAAGCACAGATATTTCAAAACCCCAAAGAATCAGTATTGAATACTGATATGCCTAAGATACTCCCTGATACATGCAAACTGGTTTTTAAATAAATGAGGGTTTAAATGTAAATTTTAAAAATACATAATTCCCGTACATTGATCAAAATGATAAAACCCATTTTAGTTCTCTCATCTATGTTTTCTTCCCACTCTCTCTCTCTCTCCTAGGACAGACCATTACAGAGAAAAAGAGTTAAGTGGTTAGTGTGAATGATGATGAACATGGCTAATGCCTATGGATGTGTTTTTTGTACATTTATTCTTGCATATTAATTGAATTTGTAGATGTTTTAAACTTTTTTTATTTTTTATTTTTTTATATAGTTATTGATGTTTTAGACCAAATATTAATATTCATATGTTAATATATTTATTTATTAACGTATCCCTACTGTATCATATCGTACATTTTTTTAGAATTGCCAAATCGATGTATCTGTATTGTATTGTTTTTGTATCCTGTACTTTTGTCCATACCTTAACATATGAATATTCACTTGAGTTTATTTATTTATTTTTTCCTTACATTCCTTTTGTTTATTCTTTTTATGTTGAATGTTCAAAAATAAAAATGATAATAGGAAGGACTATTTTGAGATCTCATGGGCAAGCCTGAGGGCAATGGTGGAGCCTTCATTTGCTGAGAGATCGGTGATTAACCACAGTGATTACCTTACAAATGGTCATATTGTTACATCTACTGCTGTTAACATTACAGAGAGTGAAGTCTTGACTGCACAGGGTGATCTGATAGCATACGATTACCTTGTAGTTGCCACCGGCCACATGGAATCTTTTTCCAGAACCAGGATAGAGAAGCTCAGTCAGTACCAAGAAGGTATAGCCATAAAGATAAGCATGAGATTTCAACATTTTGATTATCTTCTTATGAGTTATGTTTGTGTATGCATTGTTTAGAGATATCCCTTGCTAGTTGCTCTACATGCAGCGGATGCATTGAAATGAAAAATCTAATTCTAATGTAGAAGTAATGTTCTCATCTATGTCATCAGTGGATTGATTTATGATCTGAATTTTATTTAATAATGATCTAGTCGCTATTTTAGATATGAAGATCTAAAATAAGGATTCCAAGCTAACAGATACATTAAGCATCTGAACCTAAGTAGCGTTGGCACTTTTTCAACCAATCAAATATTGAAAGGGAAGTATGATTCTCCGTGTTCTATGCTGATTGTTTGACTTCAATTTCACCGAAGGCAGGCCTTATTATTATTATTATTTTTTCTCCGGGGGGATAAGGCAGGCCTTTTAGCAATACCCTCCTTTGTCATGTCAACCCTCTGAAAAACGTTTGAAGTTTCAAATTCATTGTACTCTATTACCCACTATCTGAACAAATTGTGTCTGTTATTAAAAATTACTTATGCTTCAAGGTTTTGTTATTAAAACATTTTCGTTGTATTTACAGAATTCAAAAAGATAAAATCTGCTAATTCAATTTTGATCATTGGAGGGGGCCCTACTGGTGTGGAACTTGCTGGTGAGATCGTGGTCGATTTTCCTGATAAGAAGGTGACACTGGTGCACCGGGGTCCAAGGTTACTAGAATTTATTGGATCTAAGGCTTCCAATAAGGCATTGAATTGGTTGACGTCAAAGAAAGTTGAGGTAATTTTTCAGCAATCCGTTGATCTGAACTCTGTGTCAGATGGTATTTATCACACATCTGGTGGAGAAACTATCACAGCTGATTGCCATTTCTTGTGCACGGGAAAGCCACTGAGTTCAGCATGGCTCAAGGAGACAGTTTTGAAGAACAGGTTGGATATGCATGGGAGGTTGAAGGTAGATGAGCACTTAAGGGTCAGGGGTCATGAAAATATCTTTGCCATAGGAGATATCACTGATATTTCAGTAAGTCTCTCCAATCTTTCTCTGTGGTTTTGTTTGGTTGCACCATTGCAGTGACTAATCTATTGACCACACTCTACCTGACATAAACTCAAACCAACTCTTTTTATAAGATAATGGATGTATATTATTTCCTGTACATGAATTAGAGAAGCAATAATCCTCGATCCCACCCTGTTAAATACCTGGAGTAACTTATCCAAAAATAAATAAATAAATAAATACTTGGAGTAACCTTTTCCAGGTTTGGCTACGTTTTATACTAACCTAGTTTGTGAGAAGAGTCGAGATTTGTGTTGGCGTCAGGCCAGGAATTCAAACTGAGTTGCCTCTGACATGAGAAATTGTCAATCCTTTCCAAACTCCATCTCTGCCATTGAGTCGTTATGCGTATTGGAGCAATGTCAGTGAACTTCAGCTTGCTGAACTGCAGACTTGCAGACCCAGATATCAGTCAAGTTGACATTTACCAAACTGTAGCTCGCATTCATTGAAAGGACTCTATCAATCTCTTAAGGGTGGTTGGCTCAGCTCAGACATATATTCATCTGGTTTCTTTTTCTGGATTGCCTGCACATTGGGAGGGAATAGGGCAGATCTAAAGTTCATTTCCCAGACGGGCGATGGAAGTGGATTCATTCATATGCTTTGTACTGTTTTTTCATAGACTGGAGCAACCAACAAGCTTTGATATGCGCGAGTGCTTTGTACTGTTTTTTCATAGACTGGAGCAACCAACAAGCTTTGATATGCGCGAGAGTTGCCTTTTGGCTAAAACCAAGTGAAGCTTAGGCTGATTCTGAATGACCTTGAACCAGTCCCTCCTCTACGTTATATGGTCACTAGGCTTAACGTGAGTTCAGATATTTGTCTTTTTAATTGGGTCACGTCCAGGGTCATTTTCATCTTGAACACAACCTCTCATGTGGTTGACAGAGCGGATGCAGAATTGTCTGATCAGTGATGTTTTTCTTTTCTACTTTGATATTTTATGATTTTTTATACTTCAGGGAAAAACTATTGTTTTTATTGTTTGATGAAAAAAATATTAATGGTGCAGGAACTTAAACAAGGGTATTTGGCACAGAGGCATGCTCTAGTGACTGCCAAGAACTTGAAGTTATTGATGACAGGAGGAAAAGAGAGCAAGATGGCTACCTATAAGCCTGGTTCAACAATGGCTATTGTTTCACTTGGGAGGAAAGAGGCAGTGGCTGAATTCCCCTTTATGACACTTATTGGATGCATTCCTGGTCTTATCAAATCCAAGGACTTGTTTGTAGGGAAGGCAAGGAAGCAGTTGGGACTGAAACCTGGTCATACAGAGAATAAAATGTGAGCTGTTGGGGGTGTGTGTATATGAGCGCGCTTGTGTACATTTGTGCATGTAAATTATGGTTACAGTCAGTGTTTGCGTTTTACGGAGATGTTAAATTTTGATTGAAAACACATATGTTATTAGTTACAAAAGAAGTCATATAAATCTGGTTTAGATTGAATTTGGATTTGCAAATTAGAAGAGGCAATATATGCCTGGTGAGTAGGAAGCGATCCATATGCATGATGATTGCATAACCCATCTGTGATTCTCCAACAATTCTTCCGACCAAGGGCAGAACCAGAAAATTAGCAATGGAGGGCCAAGAAATTAACTCACTAAGATAATGGTTTTTACCTTTATGGTTCGAGACACAAAATGTAATTTATGCAAAAAAAAATTAGGGATAAAAATTAGAAAACAAAAGAAGTTTGGTTTTTAACTTTTGTTACAGTGTTAAATTAACAGAGGATTAGATTTTTGGGAGCAAAATAAAATTTTTTAGGGGGGTCAAATTTGGAATTGTTTAAAAAATTAGAACTCAAAGCTAAGAAACAAAAAAAGGGTTTGACTTTTTACTCTTGTGTGGGAGGTTCAAGTTTACAAAATGATCAAATTTTGGGGCCTAAATTTATAATTATTAGAAAAATTGTAAACAAAAAAATAAAAAAATAAAAGTGGTGAGGCTTCTGACCTCGAGAGTAGTGAAATTGCGAGAGGGAAGAAGAGAGCACTTTGAGGATTTGCATTTTAGGTTTTTTGGAATTGAAGAATGAAATCGAAATGAGGTTGTTTTTGCTAGGGGTGCAACATGGTTCGAGTAGACCCGAGGACTAGACCGGTCTGATTAATTCGGTCCAGTCCAAACGGTAACCGGTTCGGTTCTGATTTAAAATTTATAAGAATTGATCAATTTGGTTTGGTCCACAGTTTAGGGGTTTTAAAACTAGAACGTATCGAATTCTCGAATTCTGAAATATATATATATGTTAATGTTCATATATTATACTCCGTATATAAGTATTATTCAATAAATTTCTTGCCTTTTACTAAAAGAAAAAAAAAAAAAAAAAACTGAGAACCGGATAGGTTTTTTCTAGTCCGATCCGGTCCAATGCCTATTCCAATCTGGTTCCAGTTTTAATTTTGAAGTCCCGAATTAGTTTGGTCTAGTCCAGATATACCTCTAGCCCGAACCAACTTGAATCGAGTTGCACTCCTAGTTTTTACCGTGACAATGGTTCTAACACCAAATGGAGTTAAGCCACCAAAGTGCAAGTTGAAACGACGAGATCTAGAGTCGCTTCACATCTAAGCCATCCATTGTTGAAAGGCATCCATGCGGCACGATCGCAAAGGCCCAACACTGTGCTGATTTTTGGTACACCAACACCAAATTCAAATGCCTATCAAAGCTATTTTGTTTTGTTTTTTCTTTTTCTTTTGCTAACATGGCATCAAAAGTTCAACCAAGTGCATAATTAGCTAGCAATGCAAACCGTCACTTCCCACAAGTTTAAAAACAGAGTTTTTCCTCTAAATAATGTCATTTTAATAAATTATTCCCATTCTAGGTTAGCTACAAAAGTTTTTCCCACAATAGGTTTTCGTACATCATATCATATGCCACGTGGTACAGTAGGTCCCACATTGGTGAAACTGAGATGTCAACCACATAAAACCGATACTATAACTAACAGTTTAATGCTCTGTGAATAGTAATCTCTCCTTCTTTCTTTCCTTGCAAACCCATTAACCTACCTCCCACCATTTTAACCCACTAGATATGGGCACTCGTGCGTTACACGTGAATAATATTTAAATAATAAAGGATATATGAAAATTAATAAATCCTCATACATATATATATATATATATATATGCGTGTGTGTGTGTGTGTGTGTGTGTGTGAGCCATAAATCTCGTTTAAGAGATATGTACGTATATAATGTTCTTAATATGCATCCTACTTAGGTCAATAAAATGGACGCTCAACACAATAGGTCAAACTTCCTTCCATTGCTAAAAGTCATGGTAGGAATAAGAAGTTGTCTAAGGGGCATGTATAGTAGTAGAGGTTGTGTAGAATTTATGAAGTGGATGTCATTATCTTTCTCTCTTTTTTCTTTTTTTCCTTCTTTTTTGCTAGAAAATAAACATTCTTAATTGTCTAAATATGAGGGGTGAATAAGTATTTAAAATTTAAAATAAAGGTGTAATGATCATGTTGGGAATCAAACTAAAGAGGAAAAATACAAAGGCGGAATTTTAAATTTTTCCTATGATTCCCAAACCCATGAATCTTAATTATGCTTAATACAAAAACCATAAACCTAACTACCAAGAGAGTTAGGGTACTTACAGTTGAACAAGTCTTCTCCTTTATGCTCCAAGCTTTGTCTTCTGATTGAGTAGTCCAAGTGCACTGCCTCCAACAGTATCCACACCTAGCTTGAGCAAGTTGTCCTTTCCTTCTTCTTCCTTAGGGTTGCTAGAGGTGGAGAAGAGGGAAAGAGAGAGAGAGAGAGGTGAAATTTTCGGCCAGCACTTGGGAGCCTCCAAGAGTGCTTCAAGTGATGATGTCATCACATCATAAAAGGCTTTAAATAGCCTCCAAATAGGGCCGGCCAAGGGGGGTCTCCAAACCCTAATCTAATTTGTGTAATTACTCTTAATTACACAATTAGCCCACTAGTTTGCATCAAATACAAATTAGCCCCTTAAAGAACTTTTCTTTAATCACTTATGCCCTTTCTCTCATAGACAATCAAGCTCTCTTAGCATGATCAGTGTGTGACCCATTGGGTTCACATCATCAAGTAGTAGGAACAGCAAAAGTTGTGCACAATGGAACACTTTCCATTAAGGGTCTAATTGAAACTCCTTTCAATTCCCTAATTGATTATAACTCATTTATATCAATTAGGGCTTCTACTAACCATGAGTAACACCTAGCATATGGCTCATGGTGTGGTCCTTAATGAGGTGAATAGTCATTTACAAAGAACCCTTCTGTTATAGTTTACAGATTACAATTCCATCCTTCCATCAACACAATGTCTCCAATTGAACTAATAGGACATGGAAGTCTGTCAAGTCCCTAGTTCAATTACTTTATACTCATTCATTAATATCAACTCAATGATGAACTTATGGAAACTCCTTTCCATATTCATTTTACCATGGGCCCATGGATTTAATGAGTTATATTCAATGAATGCTGTATGAGACATTCACTCTCTTTTTCCTGAGAGTGATGGATTCCTTGTTGATCACTCACATGCCTTCACACACATAGCAGTAGGGCCAATGAACACCCTTACAGACCCCTGAATAGGATCTGCACTTAGTGTTATCAAACTTCTAAAGCTACATGTATAAGACAACCATGGTGTCTCAGGTCTAAGGATTACTTGTACCACTATAACAATGAGAAACTGATTGACAGGCAGGTTAAAACTCCATTCAGTTTATCTCATATCTTTGGTCACATTCAGTGTACCTATTCTTATAATAGGCACCCACTTGTTGGTTGTAGTGTCTCTACACAAATAGCTTGAGACTAGCTATCCTCCTATAGAGTCAACCTAACAAGTGCTAGTCCTATGGTTCATTACTGTCCATCATAGTGAACCTTCAACTAGGAATGATTTAGGAGTTTAGTACAGAGATATATTTACAGTCTCAAAATTACAACCCTTTGTAATTTCATATTCTCAACTCTAACTCCATAGACATATTATGTAAATATAAATGACGCATATAAACATAATAGAATAAGCCCTTCTATTAAATCAATAATAAATGTGACATATATAAATGAAATCAATTGATTGTTCCTAATCCCTAAACAATCATCTCCATGATTGGCTCTAGGGCATAATCCTAACAGATCAATCAATAGTTTTTCTGAGATACAAACTTTTATAGGTAGTATAAATATAGATTATTGAGTAAACAACAAAACTAGCAGCTCTAGCTTCCCATCACTAGAGATCCATATCAGAAACCATGAAAAATTTTCATGGCAAACTTACAGTAAAATAAAAAATAAGAAAATACACGAAGAAGAAGAAAAAGAAGAAGAAGAAATAGAAAAATAAAAAACAAAAATACCATTTTCTTGGAAAATAAAATAAAAGAAAAAAAAGAACACGGCCATGGTTGATTAAACTCTCTCTCCTTTCTTGGATCAAACTACCATTTCTCATATTTGGTGCACGACCATGGCTGATTAAGCTCTCTCCCCTTTCTTTGATCAAACTCTCTCCCCACTTCTCATATCTAGTGCACGGCCATGAATCTCCGCTTTTTCTCAGATTTGGTGCATGATAAAACTCTCCCCACTTCCTTAATCAAAGGAAATAGGGGCTTTGATCAAGGTGCATAAAATAAGAAAACCAAATAAAAAATTTATTTTTTTCTCAACTCTAGTGTACGGCTATGGCTTTCTTTAAAAAAAATTATTAAAAAAAAAAACCAAAAATAAATAGAGGATAGGTTCATCAAAGAGAGAAGGAGGAGAAGGGGTTTTAATGTTAAGCTTGCTAAAGAAGATAGTTGGGGCAGGGGATTGTGATGACTCACCTCAGTGACCACCATCACCTAGACTCATTAATGGTCATTGCATTAATTTTTTTTTTTCAAATTTTTTATAATTTATGTTATGATGGATTTATAGTACAAGAAAAACTCGTTTCTTCTTCTTCACGAGGTTCCAAACAAAGAAGAAGAAAGACCAAAGGAAAGAAAATTTTGGGTTCTAAATTAGAAACGATCAAGTTCTGCAATAGTTGAAACCGTTATTTGAATAAATGGTTTCAACCTCCGGTTGGCAGAAAAGGACCCATGGCACTCATGTGGCATATGACATAGTGTACAAAAACATGTTGTGAGAAAAACTTTTGTAACTAACTTAGAGTGGGAATAATTTATTAAAATAACATTATTTAGGGAAAAAACTCTTTAAAACATTATTTTTATTTTTATTTTTATCTTTTTATTTCACCAAATGTAAGCTAGTCTCTATTTGGATTTCCAAAAGTTAGTTGAAAATGGTAAAAATTGCGTAGAAAAGAAAAATAATTTATAACAATGTCAAGTATTTTCCTTTCCTTCTCTCCAACTTTCCATAATCCAAGCCCAAAACATTTGAAAAGTACCTTCAAACTTTGTTCCTCAGTTAATGCTTTATAAATATGAATTTAAAATCCTGCATCTTCATTGCAAAATATTCTCTCTTGAAGACAAAGTAAGATATAGCCTAGTGTTCTAGGATAAACGAAATGCATTCGAAGGATAAAAACATAGTAAGAATGTAAGATGCACAAATGCTTAATTTGAAAGTAATATACCAAATTAGAATTATAAAGCTTTCAAAACCTAACATAGACTAACTATACCCCACCCCATTCTAGTAGATATTGCATTGTGGATATTTATACTTTGTTTGGTAACGATGATAAAGTAGAAGGAATAATAGGTAGGAATGCTAATAACCTTGAGGCAAGGGTTCGGTGTTGGTTTGAAAAAAAAAAAACAAAACTTTGTTGGTTTCATCTAGGCTATCCATAAAATTAATGGATGACTCAGATCAAAAAATGAAATTGAATAAAATACCCTTTAACCGATTTTAACCCATAGATTTTTTTTTTTTCCAAGCTTTAAAATATTATAACTTTCATTCCACATGTTCGTTTTGAATAAAATTTATATTTTTGGAATTTGCTTGTTAAGATTTTTTAAACAAAACCCATAATGAATAGGAAATTTTGTTAAAAAGAAAAAAAATTCTAGTTGAGTTCTAAATTCATAATTAAGTTTCAAGTTAAACTTAAGTTGAATTTCAAATCAAGTTAAGTTATTTGGGGGAGACAAAAATGACATGTAACAGCAAGCATGTCGTGGCAAACGAGGTAAAATATTTTATCCACGCTAAATACATTCGTTCAAAGTATCATTTTGTCTTTCAAAGCAAATAAGAAAATTTATTCCATTTTTCACTAATATATATATATATTAGTTTTAATCACCTTTTGACTTATCATAATTTTTACTACTCCCTCTGTCCCATTTTGTTTGAGAACTTTAATCAAACATACATTAATACATATTAAGGTGGTGCATTTAATGCATTACCATGTCATTCAATTGTTTTTAGTTTTCTAATTTTACCCTCTTATGAAAGATTATTACTTGATGCGATAGTTAATACGAGTACAATAATTGTGATTTTTAATATAGTGAAGGGTAATTTGGGAAACTAAAATAATAACTAGTTTGATTTGATTTTTGACAATCAAATAAACATTTTGAGACATCGAAATTATTTAAACCCTAAGAGGTAGCTTAGTTTACAAGGAACCTTATTTTAAAAAGAAGAGATTTTGAGTTCGACTGTCGTTAAACCCATTGGAGCCACCTGCATAAGATTCCATGATTCCCAATTTCCCATAAACCTTCCATAGAACATCCATAATGGATGCTTTAAGGGGCCCGCTAGTGTCAACAAGGTTTCAGTTAGCATTTGAATAAGTTTTCAAGAACTGCAATGGATGCTCTAAGTCAAAAGTTAAGGGTGTCATCTGTTAAAGCCAATGCTAACTATGATGAGCGCAGTAACGTGCCACCATAGCATGTTGTGATTTAAAATTTTTTTTTTTTGTTTCTTTTGTTGATAAGATTCCAAAACCACTTTTGTCATTAAAAAGTTGTTTTCTCTTTGACAATCATATGTAACAATGGTCAAGAAGATCATTTTCAACCACACAAATTTGCATTTTTAAATAATAATAAAAAATAAGTAGCCACGATTCATTTGAATTAGTTATTGTCATGACTCAAATTGATTAAGTCGTGATCAATATTAAATAAACCGATTTAACCTAAGAAATTCATTTGAATTTAACGTGGATGACATGTGTTAGAAAACCTGTGGTTTAAATTAAAAAATTTTGGCATGACTCATTTGTAAATGAGATATTTCATGATAAAACCTGTTTGAAATATCATAAATAACTTGTCATCTACATTCGATATCATCACATGAATCATAATTCACATGAAAGAAACTTAAATATTAAAAGTATTACAAACATTTAAATTATTACATATCTTGTCACGCCCCGACTCGGAGAGTCGACACGTGGATAAAAGTCAAAGTAAAAAGGTGTACACGTGGATAAGTCAGAGTATAAAAGTTGCAGAAGACTTAGTCAAATCCACGTGTATTTTTTTTTTTTTTTTTTAAATAATAAATGTATCAGCTCATCAATAACACCCAAATAATTAACATGAAATGTTATGCTCACACATCATGCCCAAAATAATATATGATCCCAAAATAATGCCAACATCCCTGGCACATAGGTTAGATTCAAACTATTCAAAGTTCAATAAGTAATAATTGTAATAACAATAATAATAGTAATGTCTATACATCAAAATAACATAGTCTCTATGCAATGCACGTGCATCTATCCTCATCCATGACTATGTTAGTATGCCACCTTCAAGTTCCAACCTCAGATTATGCCACTAGGCATCCGCCATCGGCAAACCCTCACTCATCACCTGATCATCTGAAATAATAATAGGGTGAGCTGCAAAGCCCAATAGGAAATATGTGTGGTTTCTATACAATTAATATATGTGCAGATACATGGTACATAATTTAGAAGCATTTAATAACTTAAAATCAAATAACAGTCACAAATCAGTACTCTGTGTGGGTTTTGAGTAAAGTTCCCAAAATTCTCATAGTATCTCCAATTCCCAAGACAATGGGATCAAACCATGCATCAACCGTCGCTGATCACAGGTTACGTCGTCACGTCAACCCCCGGCTCAGCCAAGCACGAAAATAACCAACACCTACGCGGCGTTCTTCCTCGAGGGCTTTAGGGTCTTTCACCCAAGGGCACTTTACCCTACTTGTTATTTGCGGAGTATTCTCAACGCAGGACACCACTCCATTGTGATGCCCCCACCCGTTTGATGCATACCAAGACCCAAGGTCCATATGTCCAAAACATTTTCCATCATTCAAATAAATATCCGAGTGTCCAAAAGAATCCATAAACATGTTTGATAAATTTCTAGAATTTCAGTAACATTTCTAAAACATTTCCAAGTAACAACATTTATAAAGCATTTTTCCAAAATCCAGGTATCATGAAAATTCCACACATTTAACAGATATTTTACAATAACATTTAAACAAGTATATAACCATGTATCTTTAAGCAACAATATAAAGCAATCGTATCAAATGGTATATTGAAGGATTCCCTAAATTTTGAACAAGTAATAAAAATATTTGGTCATAAATAAGTGGGAAAATCCAACGATATCATTAAAGCATTTAAAATCACATTTATAAAATAACACCATATTAAATGTAAAGAAGCCACATTTCCTACCTCAATGCGAGCAATACCAACCCAAAACCACGTGATAGACACTGACAATGCGAATGCAGCGTTAATCCTCCCTAGGGTCCTCCCGAGGACCGATAAAATCTGATAAT
The DNA here is from genome assembly GCA_039720395.1 of Liquidambar formosana. Classification (NCBI taxonomy): domain Eukaryota; kingdom Viridiplantae; phylum Streptophyta; class Magnoliopsida; order Saxifragales; family Altingiaceae; genus Liquidambar; species Liquidambar formosana. The sequence continues at coordinate 23,912,530 of CM077825.1, read as the reverse complement.
TATGCATACGTAATCTTTAGGTAAATTTCAAAATAAATATAACGCACTCAAAAATTACTCTTGGCCTTCTAACAGTGAACTGTGGTCCTAAAATGATCAAAATAATTTTTAAAACACTCTCTATAATTTCTGGGAATTTTCTGTAATTTTTGGAATTTTCTGGTATTTTCTGGAATTTTTAATAAATATTAATTTGGCCAAAAAGTCAAACTACAGTCAAACTTGGTCAAAATGGTCAACCAAGGGTCCCACATGGTAGGGCCCTCCAAGACGAGTCCAACGGTCAAATTTGGGGTTCATATGATTATTGCATGGCTTTTAAATGCGTGAGAACACGGTAAGGTATACAAATGCACCCACACAGGATCATAGACCTATGGGGTCATCTTCAACCTCCCGCGGGTTGAATTGTGTAACCGGGTTACACCGTGTGTTCAACGGGCCAACTTCGACGATTAATATCTCCCTCGTTTCTTAACCGTTTTCAGTGATTCAAGTGTCGAATCGAAGCTCATGCGGAGTACTACGTGCGAATATAAATTGTTTATTCAGAATCCTATAAAATCATATTCGTTTTTAAGCCTAAAGTTTCGGGTTTTCATGATCCAAAATTCTAAAATTTCTAAAACTTCAACCTACAGTCAATTTCTCTAAAATTTGACACTACTATGGTGTTCCTTGGTCCCAAAAACATAAAATACGATCATCCTTTCTAAGAATAACATAAGAAAATAAAATTGCATATGCATATATACATATACACAGTACGTGATATATATATATATATATATATATATGAAATCAACAATAGAGGAGGTGAGGATTTTACCTCACTAAGAGAGCTCCACGAACTCAGCCAAAAATCTCCACCAGACCACTTTTTTTTCTCCTCTGTTCTCTCTCTGTTTCTCTCTCTCTCTCTGTTATTCTTTCCCTAACTCTCTGTTTCGGTCCCTCTATACATATATATATATACACATAACAAAACCAATTGCAAATGGGAACAGAGATGGGAGTCAAAATGGTTACGTGCGGCTGAAGTATGGTTCTTAATTGCTGAAGGAAAAACAGGGCTGGGTCATTACGGTTGCAGAGTTGCAGGAAGAAACTTGCTCGGGAAGGATTAGGCTTGCAGAATAGGGGAGGAAAATGGGTAGCCCGTTCACATTCATCTCCATGGTTGTGCTATGGTGTGGTTGAGTGTATGGTTTTATGCTATACTTGCCTAAGTTATGGTGAAGTTGCACACGTAGGATCAAAATAAATATCATAAATATACTTATAAAATTCAGATCATCACATTCTACCCCTCTAAAAAGAAATTTCGTCCTCGAAATTTGTACTAACCTGCCGAATCGAAAAGATGCGGATATTTTCCTCGAACATCTGACTCTAATTCCCAAGTTGCTTCCTCGATGCCGTGATGTTGCCAAAGAACCTTTACGAGAGAGATGACTTTATTCCTCAACACTTGTTCCTTGACGTCCAAAATCTGAACTGGTCGCTCTTCATATGTAGCATTTTCTTGGAGCTGAATATCTGGTATAGATAGAACATGAGATGGATCTGGCTCGTATTTCCTAAGCATTGAGACGTGAAAAACATTATGTACATTCCCCAACTGTGAAGGTAAAGCCAACTGGTAGGCCACTTCACCCTTCTTATCAATGATCTCGAAAGGGCCAACATATCTCGGTGCTAGCTTGCCCTTCTTCCCAAATCGAAAAACGCCTTTCCTAGGTGACACCTTTAAAAACACGAAGTCCCCAACTTGAAACTTCAAATCTGTCCTACGCTTGTCTGCATAACTCTTCTGTCTACTTTGTGCAGTGCGTAAACGATCACGAATTATCTGAATCTTCTCTGTTGTTTCTTCCACTAACTCTGGTCCAAGAAGACTGCTTTCTCCAACTTCTGTCCAACATACAGGAGATCGACACGGTCTCCCATACAATGCCTCGAACGGTGCCATGCCAATGCTAGCCTGATAACTGTTATTGTAGGCGAATTCTGCTAAGGCCAAATGTTTACTCCAACTACCTCCGAAGTCCAAGACACAAGCACGCAACATATCCTCAAGAATCTGAATGGTACGCTCTGATTGTCCATCTGTTTCTGGATGATGAGCCGTACTGTGATGAAGTTGTGTTCCTAAAGCTTTATGTAACGTACGCCAAAACTCGGCGACAAAACGAGGATCTCTGTCAGATACAATAGAAACTGGGGCTCCATGGAGTCTAACGATCTCATTAATGTACAACTGGCTTAAGGTACTCAATGAATCTCCGACCCGAATAGGCAAGAAATGTGCTGACTTCGTCAACCGATCCACGATCACCCAAACTGCATCATGACCCTGTCGTGTACGAGGTAACCCTGTGACAAAATCCATCGTGATGTACTCCCACTTCCATTCTGGCACTGGTAATGGTTGTAGTAAACCTGCTGGTCTCTTATGCTCCGCTTTCACTTGTTGGCACGTGAGACACCGTGAAACAAATCTTGCGACGTCCTTCTTCATACCGCTCCACCAAAATTGTCGTTTCAGATCCTGATACATCTTCGTACCGCCTGGATGAATAGAGAACCTAGAACGATGAGTCTCACTAAGAACATCTTCACGAATCTGACCAGTAGGAACGTAAATCTTGCCCATAAATCGTACACCGCCATCACTAGAAACTAACCAACCTTCTGGTGCAGTACCCTGAGTTATCGAATTACGAATGGCCATGCACTCTGGATCGTTTTGTTGTGCCTCTATCACTCTGGTGATGAGATTAGGTTGTGCAACTAGATTGCTCAGATGAGTTGTGAAAGCATCTTTATCGGGGTGTAATTCAAAATCCTTGAATGCATCCCACATCTTCCATCGTTGAACTGCTAAACAGCTCATCATTGCTTGTGACTTCCTGCTCAAGGCGTCTGCTACAACATTCGCTTTACCCGGATGATAATGAAGTGAAAAATCATAATCATCAAGGTATTCCATCCATCTACGTTGCCTCATATTCAATTCTTTCTGTGTAAATACATACTTCAAACTCTTATGATCAGAGTATACATCAAATTTCTCACCATACAAATAGCATCTCCAAATCTTCAGTGCAAAGACCACTGCCGCTAACTCCAAGTCGTGTGTTGGATAGTTCACCTCATGTGGTTTCAACTGTCGAGAACCGTATGCCACAACACGCCCGTGCTGCATAAGAACGCATCCTAACCCTCGATATGAGGCATCACAATATACATCGTAACCCTCACCACTAGTAGGAACAATAAGAACTGGAGCAGTAGTCAACCTCTTTTGCAACTCCTTGAAAGCTTCTTCACAAGCATCATCCCAAATAAATTTCGCGCCCTTCCTTGTCAATTTCGTTAACGGTGCAGCAATGCGAGAGAAATTCTCGACGAAACGACGATAATAACCAGCTAATCCCAGAAAGCTGCGAATCTCTGTAGCATTGGTCGGTCTTCCCCAATTAAGTATTGCCTCCACCTTTGCTGGATCTACCGAGATGCCTTCCTCAGTAATCACGTGGCCTAGAAACTTCACTTCATGAAGCCAAAATTCACATTTCTCTCTCTTTCCATATAACTGATGCTCCCTCAATATTTGCAACACTTTCCTAAGGTGCCTCTCATGCTCTTCTTGCGTCTTTGAGTATATGAGAATGTCGTCCACAAACACCACGACGAACTGATCCAAGAATGGTTTAAACACCCGATTCATCAGGTCCATGAATGCTGCTGGTGCATTCGTCAAACCGAACGGCATCACCAAAAACTCGTAGTGCCCGTAGCGAGTTGCAAAAGCTGTCTTTTGGATGTCCTCTTCTCTGACTCGAAGCTGATAATAACCAGAACGCAAATCGATCTTTGAAAAGAAATGAGACCCCCTTAACTGGTCAAATAAATCATCAATGCGGGGCAAAGGATAACGATTCCTAATTGTAACTCTGTTTAGCTTCCTATAGTCTACGCACAATCTGAAAGAACTGTCCTTCTTCTTAACGAACAACACTGGTGCACCCCATGGCGAAGTGCTGGGACGAATAAAACCTTTACTCTCCAACTCTGAGAGCTGCTTTTTCAACTCTGCTTGCTCTGCAGGAGCCATCCTGTATGGAGCAATAAAAATAGGAGAGGTGCCTGGATATACCTCAATGGTAAAGTCTAACTCTCTTTTAGGAGGTAGACCTGGCAACTCTTTTGGAAAGACATCTGGAAATTCCCGTACAACAGGAATATTCTCCAATTTAAGCTCAACATGTTCCTCCAACTCCAAGGCTGCCAATGAGCTAAGCAGACCTGCAATTTGAATACGGCGAGCAATCTTCTTCGATTGAGGAAAAGGAAGAGAAACACTTCTTTCTCCGTAGAAGTGGAAAATAGACCCATCCATTTTATGGAGAGTCACCTTTTTCTGGAAGCAATCAATAATTGCATGGTACGACGATAACCAATCCATGCCTAAAATCACATCATAACCAGAAATACCTAAAGCAATGAGATCTACCGTTAACTCCTGATCACCAATTCGGATGAAGCAGGAACGACAAATCACACTTGTTTGGATACCCACACCCATTGGTGAGTCAACACTGAGCACGTGTCCCAAGGGCTCAAATGTCAAACCCAAACGAGAAGCACAAGAAACATCTATAAAGGAATGTGTGGCACCCGTATCAATTAATACTCGAACCCATGAACTATAAAGAAAAAATGTACCTTCCACGACTGCATTTGATGTCCCAACATCTGGTGGGATCAAAGCGAACACCCTGCCTGTAGTATTTGCACTATGCCCTCCTCCTCTAGGCTGTTGGGTCTGAATTGGGCGAGTAGTCGAGGCTTGCTGAGATCCTTGTGATCGAGAGAACTGACGCTGGTTCTGTTGTTGTTTCTGCTGTTGTTGTAAGCCAGATTGCATTGTGTGTGGAGGGGATTGTTGGTTCCCAAAAGATGGACAGTCAATCTTAATGTGTCCTGGTTGTCCGCACTGATAACAAATGATTTGTCCACTAGAATTCCTCCCAGGTAGAGTAGGAGGTTGATAAGGGTAACTCCTTTGTCGCCTATCTGAGGACCCATAACTAGAACTACCACTGCTACCCTGACCTCGATTTACGCGCCGTCCTCCTGAGTGATACCCATCAGATTGCTGACTCTTACCCTGCTTCTGGCTTAAACTAAGGCTCTGATCTTTCTGGCCCCCACTTCTAATTCTCTGTTTGTCCCTTATCTTCTTGGAATCTTCTAAAGTCGCCTCCACTTCCGTGGCGCTGTCAACTAGCTCTGTATAATTTCGAATCCTACTTCCTGCAACAAGGTCTCGAATCTGAGGCCTCAATCCCCATTGGAACCTTTTTGCTTTGTCAGCTTCCGTTGCCACGATAGATGTAGCATAACGGGAAAGTTCTGTGAAGCGTGCATCATACTCTGCTACCGAAAGATTCCTCTGTACCAGGTTAAGAAACTCTTGTAACTTCTTATCTCGATATGATTCTCTGAGATATTGGTTTAGAAACAAACCCTCAAACTGTATCCAGGTCATGGCTCCCACATCTTGAGAGCGCACCACCTGCTGCCACCAAAAGTCACCATCACCCCGTAGGTAATGAGAAGCAAACTCTACCCTATACTCCTCGGGTATACCAACAATCTTAAGTAGCTTGTGGACCTCTAGAAGCCAATTTTCAGCTTCCTGCGGATTTGGCTCACCACGAAAAGTAGGAGGATCCATCCGCCGAAAATTCTGAAAATGTGTAGCCTTGGTTAATTGTGTGTCAGGAACTGCAGCTCTAAGAGTAGGCTGCTGAAGTATCTCGTTCTGACGTTGCAATAGGGTAGTCAACTCCCGTATAGCATCAGTCATATCGCCCCTTTCTTCAGTATGAGGAGCGGAAACTCCACCTCTAGTTCTAGCTTGTGAGGTGTGAGAAGGCTCAGGAGAAGATCTATCTCGAACACGCGGCATCCTATAAAAATCATTTAGTAAATATTCGAAACTATCTATCGAATACTCACGCGAAATAATGCCAAGTTAAAAACAACTGGGATTATATAAGTCACTAAAATCATGTCAAAATACTGATAAAATCATAATATTCCTCAAATTTCTTGATGTCTACCCACAAGCATATGTATGATGCATGAGACACTTCTAACTCACCTAACTGACACATATGAAGTGCATGTAATCCCAATTCGGATCTACTAATGGGCTCTGATACCAAAAATTGTCACGCCCCGACTCGGAGAGTCGACACGTGGATAAAAGTCAAAGTAAAAAGGTGTACACGTGGATAAGTCAGAGTATAAAAGTTGCAGAAGACTTAGTCAAATCCACGTGTATTTTTTTTTTTTTTTTTTTAAATAATAAATGTATCAGCTCATCAATAACACCCAAATAATTAACATGAAATGTTATGCTCACACATCATGCCCAAAATAATATATGATCCCAAAATAATGCCAACATCCCTGGCACATAGGTTAGATTCAAACTATTCAAAGTTCAATAAGTAATAATTGTAATAACAATAATAATAGTAATGTCTATACATCAAAATAACATAGTCTCTATGCAATGCACGTGCATCTATCCTCATCCATGACTATGTTAGTATGCCACCTTCAAGTTCCAACCTCAGATTATGCCACTAGGCATCCGCCATCGGCAAACCCTCACTCATCACCTGATCATCTGAAATAATAATAGGGTGAGCTGCAAAGCCCAATAGGAAATATGTGTGGTTTCTATACAATTAATATATGTGCAGATACATGGTACATAATTTAGAAGCATTTAATAACTTAAAATCAAATAACAGTCACAAATCAGTACTCTGTGTGGGTTTTGAGTAAAGTTCCCAAAATTCTCATAGTATCTCCAATTCCCAAGACAATGGGATCAAACCATGCATCAACCGTCGCTGATCACAGGTTACGTCGTCACGTCAACCCCCGGCTCAGCCAAGCACGAAAATAACCAACACCTACGCGGCGTTCTTCCTCGAGGGCTTTAGGGTCTTTCACCCAAGGGCACTTTACCCTACTTGTTATTTGCGGAGTATTCTCAACGCAGGACACCACTCCATTGTGATGCCCCCACCCGTTTGATGCATACCAAGACCCAAGGTCCATATGTCCAAAACATTTTCCATCATTCAAATAAATATCCGAGTGTCCAAAAGAATCCATAAACATGTTTGATAAATTTCTAGAATTTCAGTAACATTTCTAAAACATTTCCAAGTAACAACATTTATAAAGCATTTTTCCAAAATCCAGGTATCATGAAAATTCCACACATTTAACAGATATTTTACAATAACATTTAAACAAGTATATAACCATGTATCTTTAAGCAACAATATAAAGCAATCGTATCAAATGGTATATTGAAGGATTCCCTAAATTTTGAACAAGTAATAAAAATATTTGGTCATAAATAAGTGGGAAAATCCAACGATATCATTAAAGCATTTAAAATCACATTTATAAAATAACACCATATTAAATGTAAAGAAGCCACATTTCCTACCTCAATGCGAGCAATACCAACCCAAAACCACGTGATAGACACTGACAATGCGAATGCAGCGTTAATCCTCCCTAGGGTCCTCCCGAGGACCGATAAAATCTGATAATTATGCATACGTAATCTTTAGGTAAATTTCAAAATAAATATAACGCACTCAAAAATTACTCTTGGCCTTCTAACAGTGAACTGTGGTCCTAAAATGATCAAAATAATTTTTAAAACACTCTCTATAATTTCTGGGAATTTTCTGTAATTTTTGGAATTTTCTGGTATTTTCTGGAATTTTTAATAAATATTAATTTGGCCAAAAAGTCAAACTACAGTCAAACTTGGTCAAAATGGTCAACCAAGGGTCCCACATGGTAGGGCCCTCCAAGACGAGTCCAACGGTCAAATTTGGGGTTCATATGATTATTGCATGGCTTTTAAATGCGTGAGAACACGGTAAGGTATACAAATGCACCCACACAGGATCATAGACCTATGGGGTCATCTTCAACCTCCCGCGGGTTGAATTGTGTAACCGGGTTACACCGTGTGTTCAACGGGCCAACTTCGACGATTAATATCTCCCTCGTTTCTTAACCGTTTTCAGTGATTCAAGTGTCGAATCGAAGCTCATGCGGAGTACTACGTGCGAATATAAATTGTTTATTCAGAATCCTATAAAATCATATTCGTTTTTAAGCCTAAAGTTTCGGGTTTTCATGATCCAAAATTCTAAAATTTCTAAAACTTCAACCTACAGTCAATTTCTCTAAAATTTGACACTACTATGGTGTTCCTTGGTCCCAAAAACATAAAATACGATCATCCTTTCTAAGAATAACATAAGAAAATAAAATTGCATATGCATATATACATATACACAGTACGTGATATATATATATATATATATATATATATGAAATCAACAATAGAGGAGGTGAGGATTTTACCTCACTAAGAGAGCTCCACGAACTCAGCCAAAAATCTCCACCAGACCACTTTTTTTTCTCCTCTGTTCTCTCTCTGTTTCTCTCTCTCTCTCTGTTATTCTTTCCCTAACTCTCTGTTTCGGTCCCTCTATACATATATATATATACACATAACAAAACCAATTGCAAATGGGAACAGAGATGGGAGTCAAAATGGTTACGTGCGGCTGAAGTATGGTTCTTAATTGCTGAAGGAAAAACAGGGCTGGGTCATTACGGTTGCAGAGTTGCAGGAAGAAACTTGCTCGGGAAGGATTAGGCTTGCAGAATAGGGGAGGAAAATGGGTAGCCCGTTCACATTCATCTCCATGGTTGTGCTATGGTGTGGTTGAGTGTATGGTTTTATGCTATACTTGCCTAAGTTATGGTGAAGTTGCACACGTAGGATCAAAATAAATATCATAAATATACTTATAAAATTCAGATCATCACATATCTCGTGTCCATTGGCCGAATAGAAAATACTTAATCATTACAATTCTTAACATTAAGTTATTCAAATCATCATAATTGTCCCAAAATAACATAGCATAATAAAGTTAGACCGATCCATGGATAGCACCTCAGGGCAAGGTCTCCCCTGCTCTATAATCATCTAAAAATTATTTATAAAATAGGGGTGAGTAAAACTCAATAGGTATAATTTTTATATGAAATGAACCAAAACATGATAATATAACCAAAATAAATCATGCTAATAATTATTATAATTCATGTAATGTCATGAATGTAATGCGACTCATATCCATTTACATCATTCCTTAATTACTAACCACTCCCGTTAGAGTTTCGCGTGAATATGGAGGATTTAAACCTAACCTTTAAGAGGACAACACAACACGTCAACCTTACCTAAACTACAAGTAGTTTTAACTCGGGAACACAACAAGACGTCTCTACCTGGGACTGCAAGTAACCTAGGACCAATGGAGTGAAAAATACCGCAAGACGTCCCATGACTGCAAGTAGTCCAACTCCAATGACCCTTTAATACTTTCATCAAGTATTTAATTAATTCCATTTCATGCATTATTACGTCAATGATGCCATAAACATATATATAAATCCTAATGCATTTCTAATTACTCAAAAAATACAAATATATAATCTTCCACAATTATATAACATGGTTGGGTTATGTAAAACATTTGGAAAACAGACGAACAACAATTTATACAACACATATAAAGAAAATATACATCTTTCCAACATATATATCAAGTTAAAATACCCACAAGTGTAATAAACCTAACATATGGGTATGTATACGAGACCCCTCAGTATATATATTCCAAAAATCACATAATAATACACCCAAAAGTTATGTCAAATTATAAATATTGCAACTCCTAATTTATATTTAACATGCAAGGCCCTACCCATTATCATTCCCAAAGTTAAAACTTATAAAAATTATACCTACATTAAGAGTGATGAAAAAATATGCAAGAAAATGTGTTGTGGAGTTTCCAACGCAAGCCTTAAAACCAAAACCAAGCTCTATCCACCAAAAATAAGTTGCAAACTTCACAAAAGAGGTTGGAGAAGATGAATCCGACCTCAATAATGCATTTACAAGTTTCAACAAGTGAAGAATCAACCCTTAAGAACACATGCAAAGTGAGATCTCCCGATTTCTCTAGAAAACACACTTTCTCTCTCTAAATATCCCTTATTCTCACTCACTCACTCTTTCTCCAAGCTCCCTCAAGTTCAACACTCCAAATGATGTAAAATCCATGTACAAGGAGTATAAGGTAGACTAAAAAAAAAAAAAAACAATTTTCTCGGGCTCCAATCGATTAGGTTATACTTCCTAATCAATTAGGGTCAAGTAAAGAAATAATGAGCATTCTGTTTGTTCCTAATTGATTGGTTTTAGGCAGAATGGCCACCTAACTATTTTGAACAATCCCAATTGATTAGGGTTTGGATACCAACCCTAATTAAATGAGGAGCCTCAAAACAAAAATTGTTAAAATGAAATGCATGTTATGCTACTTTATCCATCAAAACATATGTATTATAGAAAAAGGACAATGAATCACATGTTATGTACACATAATATCATCATCAATATCACGAGTATCGCACATGCAAACTAATACTGGGCAAAACAACTAATAATTATGTGATTAAGCTAATTTAATGACACGAGTGTTTTAGTTATAAATAAAACACATTTCTACATAGTTCAACATCCCAATCTCTTTTATTCCTACAATTTTTTATTATGGATCCTCGACCTCCATTTTTACGCTCAATTCAACCAACAATATAATTTCCAACAACCACCACAGATCGATTCTCAATTATTTGGTTAATCATTACAATACGATTCTCAATCGTTTGCTCAATAATACTCGTTCAATTCATAATACCCACCCATCCCATCTAATCCTCAATTTTTTTACTGGGCAATCTCAATTTTCGTCTCATCAACCTTCTCAAACTAGTTATTTTCAACCTCTCACAACGCTAAATAAAAATAAGGCTTAAGTGCAACAGAAGGATAGAGCTCCTAACTGGACTAAAGAAGAAGACGAAGCACTTTGTAAAGCATGGTTGCATATCTCATAAGATTTGCTTATTGTTACAGATCAACAAAAGCATACGCAATGGGATTGAGTTATAAATGAGTTTAATGACATCCAAGGTTGTGAGACAGACAGAGTTATCATGGGTTTGATGAGCCGTTGGTCGGTTATTCAATCCCACCTCAATAAATATTCTAAATGTGTGCACCAATTAGAGAGGACTCTAACCAGTGGCTATAGCGTTGAAAATACAATAAGTTAATCAGGTTACAAAATTTTCTATTTATACAATTTTAATTTTAAATGTGACTAATTTTATATCTTGATTATTATTTAACGATTTTGAGGGACACCATTTTAAATGGGATGGTTGTTGGGAACTCATAAAAGATAACGCAAAATAGTACAACTACACCCAAGAATAGAAGCAAAAAATCAAAAGACTGGGCAAAGAAAGAGAGGTAATTCCAATGCGGATGTTGATGAACCTGGAGATTTGTCCTATCCATTTACTCCTGCAACAACACTGGGTTCGACAGTAGGGTCGATTAGCTTTGACGATGATGATTCACCATTTAGTCAAGCATCGCATGAGTTATCATGACCCATTGGAAGAAAAGCAACCAAGAATTTGCGTCGAAAGAAGAATGTTGATCAGTTAGAGGTTATAAACTTATTCGTTGAGAAGTTTAGTAACTTGAGAACGGAATAAAAGGAAATTGCTAAATAAGAGATCATAATGGAATATGAACGAGAACGAATAAAGATTCAGACCAAAGAATAGCAAGAACGACAGAAACTAAAGGTTAAACTTGAATAAGAGCGAATGAAGATTTTAGCCAAACTTGAACAATAAAAAATGAGGTTTAAGAAAGAGATTACAATGACCGATCCAAATTTGATTCCTACTGAAGAAGGGAAAGCTTGGATTATTGCATAACAAAAGGCAATATGGGTACAATGCAAGAGGGTATCGGACATGGCTCAAATAGCAATAGAGTTTAACATTTATTTGTATGTAATAGGTAATGTTATGATTCCATATATATGTAATTGCTAAGAATAATGATACATAGGACCACTATTAGAGGACCAAAACGTAAGACTACTGATTTGGCTGAATTTGATTGGTCAGTGGTATTAACATTGTTAGTTGCTAAAAAAGAACTTAATATGAGAAGCCCACAATTCCCGATTCAGATAAATGTTCTCAAAATTTAGATAAATGGGATTGTAGGAGGTTTCCTCAAAATTGCTGTGATCTTCTCCTTCCTTTTAGCGATTCCCAAAAGGAATCATTGACCAGAGTTTTGAGATACCTCTCGCATTCGAGTTCGGCGAAATATTTAGATAATTAACCATGACACATCATACAAAATCACAAATTAAATCAATGCAAAATATTCAGATAATTAACCATGACACATCATACAAAATATGCATCAAGATAATATCACAACTCAACTATTATCATGACAAATCAAATAAATTGGGAGTTTTATCATATAACAATGGAGAGTTCCCACCCCTTCCCCAAAAAAAAGACAGGTACGTTTTTAGAACCATGAATATTTAGATAATTAGTGATTTTTTTTTTTAAAGATAAATAGTAGGAATTCCTTCCCCTACATTGTTTTCCCCTGATTAGTGCCATGAATATTCAGAAAAATTGGGATTTTTTTTCCCCAGATAACAGTGTGATGTTTTTAAGATAATACTAAATGCAATATGACACTAAATATGACAAATTAAATAAATTGGGAGTGTTATTATATAATAATGAGAAGATTACAACAATTTTGAGGAAACCTCTTATAATCCCGTTTATCTAAATTTTGAGAACATTTATCTAAATCAGTAGTACTAACGGTGTTAATACTACTGACCAATTAGATTCAGCCAAGTCAATGGTCTTATGTTTTGGTCTTCTAATAGTTGTCCTATATATCATTACTCTTCCCGAAAGAAGAAATAAAAAAGAAAAAAAGAAAAAAACATTACATTAAGATACCTTCCCAAAAAAACCAAAAATTTGAAAACATTTTTCCAAAAGGAAAAAAAAAAAAAAAAAAACTAGAGAAAAAAAATCACTCTAAGCTGAACAACGTTTTAAATAGTTTGATCACCGAACTGGGTTTACAAATGTTCCATGAGATCTAATCTTAGTGTTGCATTTATCCCCCCTATTATGAATATTGCTAAGGAAAGAGGAGATGTGTGCCTCCAAAATTGCAAGGTTTCAAGCATAATCCAGAGGGGAAAAAGTCTCATTTGGCGAAGATCTCCATATTTCGACATCGGTGCGACGCTCATCTTCAATGATCATGTTATGTAGTATAATGCTTGTTTTCATTATATTACAAAGGTCATCTTTTTCTAATAACGTGTCGGTTCCTGTTTTATTCCACACCTGATTTGCAACATGCCAAATGCTCGTTTGACATATATCTTTCTTAATAGCTTCTTGTTTCTTAGCAAACAACCTCTCTTTCCCTGTAGATATGCCATGGTTTGCATCAGAGTTGCCCACCAAGGGTATATACCATAAGATTGATAATACCCCAATGTATGTTGATGCCCATTCACTACGTAATTAACAAGAGGCATTCTATTATGGATGATAGTGTCGAATAGTGGGGAATGATCTAGGACATTTAAATCATTATGTGAACCTGGCATACCAAAGAACACATGCCAGATCCATAGATCCTTCGATGCAATTGCATCCAATATAAAGGTAGGCTTATGGTGATAGCCCCTGTGTGTCCCATGCTACATTGTAGGACAATTCTTCCATTCCTAATACATACAATCTAAAGAGCCGAGCATACTTGGGAATCCTCTCTCCTCCCCCTCTTGAAGCATACGTGCAATATCTTATTCATTCGGTGAGCGTAGGTGCTGACCATCATACAACGCAATCATAACATCACAAAAGCACTTTAAGCTCTTAATCAAAGTGGTCTCGCCCATCTTTAGATACTCATCACAATGATCTGCTGAGAATCCATATAAAACTATACGTATTGCAGCCGTCATATTCTATATGGAAGAGCACCATAATTGACCACAATTATCTTTCTTTTTGAATAAAATACTCATCATAGGCTTCCACTGTAAGGACCCGAAATTGGGACCATTACTTAAGTAGTAAGAAAATCAATTTTAAAACCAATTTTTAGTGGATATTTAATAAAAATATTTATTTTAGCAACCTTTTTAGAAAATCCGGCATGGTCCCGTCTGTAAATAGGACATATCAAGTTATCGACTATTTAAAACCTGTGAAAAACACAATAATAATATTTCCAGTTCATCCACACAATAGTCTAAAAATAAATACATTTACAGGCTGTATCGTAGTCACATGGGTCCTATTCAATCTACATCACTACTAATTAATTTATTATAGGCCATGAAATTAAAATTAATGCATGCCTAGGCTTAAAGCCTATCTCAAATATTCTCTACATGAATGCAAGCATGCCGACGTGCTCCCAAAACCCAGGTCAACTTAGTTTTGAAAAACATGACCTGCAAGAAAAACTGTGGGGGTATGAGCTACATGCTCAGTAGGAAAACATTTCTCAAAATAATCCCAAGGTTTTAAAAACCATACTTTATATACATTTCAAGAACCCTGCAAAACCATTAATTAGTTTGCAATATAATCTTTCAGTAATTAAAACTGTTATAGGTATAATGAAATAAATTGCGAAAGTTAAATCATTTAATACCAATGCCCCTTTTTCATTTTTAAAGAGGTAAGCAATAACTCAATTTATTTGTTATTAAAATCATCATTTTCTGATATTATATTACAGCCTTAAGACAATAATCATCATCCGCCATATCTGGCAATTCATAACATTAGTCTTTTAAACTGATAAATCCTCCCCAAGTCATATGGGGCCTCATGCGCGGAAATAAGAGGAAACACGGCAAAACATCCCTATTTGGGACTGCAGTAACCTTAAGAGGAAACAATGCAAGACATTCCTACCAGGGACCGCAGTAACCTCTATTCGGGCACGTAGCCCAAGACTAAAGGATAGGAAGACACAGCACGACGTCTCGTTCCTTTGGGATTGCAGTAATCCTGTCTCCAGTAGCCCTCACCATTATCACTTTTCTTTTCATTTATTAATTTTCATAATTCTCATATAAACCGAAAAATTATGTATAAATTTTCCAAAAACCATATAATAGGTTTGTGCTTTGAAAACCATATGAAATAAATCCATAGATCATGGTAATCATTCCCCAACCATTTTTCAAAATAATGGTTTCAAAAACATGTATATAAAAGTGACCCTCAATATTTTGACCACACAAAAATAGTCCAATAGGTTTTAAAATCAACCCATTTAAACCCTTAAACATATAAGAGTTTCATAAATAACAAGAATATAACAAAAGGGGTATGTAAATCAACCCTAGGTTTTCCCAAAATTTATTAAAACCCATAAAATATACCCCCATGCATGATATTTATGCAAAAACTATCAAATGTAGGTAAAACTACATTATTTATACCAAACCCCCATGCATCAAGGGTTTAAAATGAGAAAATATTCCTACCTCAAAAATGAGTGCTACAAATGCCAAACCATCCTCACACACATGTAGATTGAGCCAAACTATGCTGAATCCGAGCTTGCTGGCGTTGGATCAGGGCTGCTATGCTCCGGCGAGCCACCCACGACCTTCCCCGTCACTCTCCTTCTCTCATTCTCTCTTAGTTGGAAATATGGAGAGAAATTTGTGAGTTAAGGGTTTATATAAAAAAGGAGGGCAAAATGGTTATTTTAACCTTTTATAAAAACTGCAGATCGAAAATTTCAGACGTATGAAATATAATTTCAGATGTCTGAAACTATACTCTAGAAAACATTACTCTCTGTAATTTTCAGACGTCTGAATGTAACTTTCAAACGTTTGAAATGTTACTTTCAGACGTCTGAAATGTGTTTCAGACGTCTGAAAGACATAGACAGCTGAAAATTGATAGTCAGTCAGGCTACACTTCATCAGCACAGACATTAGCCTTATATTCATTAAAAACATTTAAGTAAAAGAAAGAATAAAGAATGTTACTTTAAGTTATTTAATAAAAATAAGCAAATAAACCCCCATTTGAATCCAAATAAAATATCAGAAAAATCAAATTCCCAATATATCAAAATCTCATTTCTAAGTTTTAGTACAAAATCCGCATCCCGACAGATTTTCCTAAAACAAACATGTGAGGAACCCAATCCAAACATGCTAATAAAATCCCATAAAATCACAGAAGTCTTACAATATTATAAACTTCTATTACTGCCAAAAATTATCTTTAAAAACGAAGATTTACAAAAATTCATTTTTTTCCCAACACTTAGCCAAATTTCAGCAGCTTAACCCGAAACTGCAAATAAGGCCCAACACTCACTTAGGACACTTAATTTATCAAAATAAGCATCAAAACACATATAATATCACATTATCATACAAATGGATTGCCCTACATGAGGTTATCCAACAAATCGAGGGATTAACTATGCTAATCATATATTAAGCCGTAATAATCCCTGTTTAGGAAACAGGTCCTCACATCCACATCCTTTAAAATGTGAAGAAATAGCTCTCGTTTCATGCGATATCGTCCGTGAAAGTTGTCAGGATAAGTACAATCTTCAGCAAAATCTTTCCAAATCTGTTGATGGCTTAATAATTTCAATGATGATGAGTTAGTGGATTATATAGATTTATAAAATATAGCTGTTGGGTTAAATAATAAAGTAATTTAATTGTCGCTGGATTAATTAAATAATAAAAGTAATTATATTACAATGAAAACCCGTTGGATTAATATAGCTGATTGATGATTTGTTAGTAAATATATATTATATATCCATATATTTGTTAGTTAAGGAGTCATGTGTTGCCATATGATTAGTTTTTCCGATTTAACATGTTTTTTTTTTAATTTTTTTTTATTTTTTAGGGGTATCCTGGGTCTTACTTTCCCTGAGGTTTCGGTCTAAACTATTCCCCTAACGCCCTTGTGAGATGTCTTATACCTACACAAGCAGCGGTCTCTGCAAAAAGTTGAAATGATGACCTCTAAAAAATACACCCAAAATCTGACTGCTCAACCAACCCCATAAGAACTTCCAATTTAACATGTATGTGCCAAAAAACTCTATTGTGGATGCTTATATGGCTTGGGGTTTCTTATTATAAATTAAAAAAAGAAAAAAAGAAAAGAAAAGGAAATGTGATGAAACAAAGTGGGAGGAGGGTGTAAAAGAAATCTCAGATGAACTTGACCTCGTGTCAAGACATTATTGGCCCAACTGAAATCAATCAGGTTTAGACAGCATCGCAATTCGCAAGTACAATAGCTCTGAGCGCATTGGATCATCTCTTTATCTTCCTAGCGAAGAAAAAGGAAAAAAAAAATCAAACCTGCCGGTCTTTACCCTTTGGTTGCGTCTGAGAAGCGACGTAGAACCTTCGTTTACTCCCAAGAGATCCCAATCACCTCTCATATCTCCTTTGCAGAAGCATTGAAACTCTCAAATTGAAAGCAGAGAAGATGAAGAGAGTCTTTGGCGTCAAGAAAGACAAAGAACCCCCTCCTTCCGTTAATGATGCCTCCGATAGGGTTCTCCCTCTCTCTCTCTCTCTCTCTCTCTCTCTCTCTCTCTCTATATATATATATATATATATATATATATATCTATATCTTGATTTCGTTATGTATTTTTCGTTACCGATCTGATATCCGATTCGTTTGGTTGCCGAGAATAAGAATTTCGATTGAAAGATTTTCCCTTGGAATTTGGCTCAGTCGAATTGAGTTTTCTCCAAATTTTTTTTTTTTTTTTTCTTTCTTGGGTTTGTTTGTTGGGACCGAAATTGCAGAAAACGTAAGAGTTAAATTTTTTTATTTTCCTTTATTTTCCTACGGTTTCTCGGCGGTCAAACGGGTGGGTAGGGGCGGGAGGTGGTGTTTGTCGTATTATCTGGTTGTTTTGATCGTTTCTGGATTTGCTGGTTTTGGGGATTAGGGTTTACTTTTCTTCATGGCTCTCTCTTTTCCAGATTAGTAAGAGAGGTGAAACAGTGGATGAGAAGATCAAAAGGCTTGATGCTGAACTTAGTAGATATAAAGAACAGATCAAGAAAACACGACCTGGTCCTGCTCAAGAAGCTGTGAAAGCTCGAGCAATGAGGGTTCTTAAGCAAAAACGAATGTAAGTGCCTTTTGTTTTT
Source organism: Liquidambar formosana (assembly GCA_039720395.1). NCBI lineage: Eukaryota > Viridiplantae > Streptophyta > Magnoliopsida > Saxifragales > Altingiaceae > Liquidambar > Liquidambar formosana. Next base: position 23,894,204 of record CM077825.1, on the reverse strand, counting down.
ATTATTTATTTATTTATTTTTCTATCATTCCATGTTTATGCCTCTATATGGTAAGCTCTCTATTTTAGTCATATTCAGTACTACCTCGTGATACCAGTATCAAATGTGAACAAGTTTTTACTCAATAATATTTTGTGGTTAAATTATATCTTAGTTAAGGGTATGCTTGCGCCTTGGGATTTACAAAAGCTCCTGAAGCAGGTTACATGCAAAACAGCTTGGGTTCTGGAAATTGGGGGTTGGGTAAATCAAGAAAAAGTTTGGATTTGAAGAATTTGAATGGAAAATTTCTAATTTATGTCATCAACATGAGAACGATTAGAGATTTATGGTGTTTAGATAGAAGTGGTCCGAGTAATGGCTTACGTATAAGATTGAAAGAACAATCATGCTACCTTTATGAGAAATTGTCATCTATCGATTTAAAAAAAGAAAAATAAAAAGAAATGGCATCTATATGTGACATATATTTTATGGATAGTGGTTAATTTTCAATGAAGTTAATTAATCCTTTTATTGTTTCAAAAATAAATAGGATAAGGTCTTGCTTTCGTCTATACTCTTATATTAAGCCAACCCCCCGCATAGGTGGGTGGACACCATAAATTTCTAAAGTAGTTATGACATTTATTAATATAGACTTCAAGGCTAGGCTAGTAATTTCAGGTTTTTCCAACTCATACATCACTCCCCTGACCCTTTCTTCACCCTGTCAAATGGAACGATTATCTATTAAATTCATTTTAATAATGGCCTTGAGATAACCGAAAGGGGAAGAGGTCAACAAAGTGAGGTAAGGAGCATGTGCATAGTGCGTGCCACACCCTCTTGTGGTAATATAAAGCGCACACATATTTTTTTATTTCATAAAAAATTAAGATTATTTAATAATGTGCAACAAAATTGGAGGGGACAATTATCCTGGCCTTTTAAAGAGAGGGTTGAAAGGAATTAAAAAAAATACATAAAACCAAGTCACAACCCAAAATGCTCATGCTGAAATTTCATCATTGAGCAGTATTTGATTGTCATAATATTTTATTGGAAATATCTGTGACCTTCATTCTACACACATATATATCTATAATTTTTTTTTTCTTTCTATATATATATATATAAATTAAAAACTTGTGGGGCTTCTCCCCTACAATTGAGGCTTACACCTCGTCCCACATGGGGAAAACACCCCACTTTACCCTCAGCCTTTGAAAACATTGCATGTAAGGTCAAGAATACCCATAAACATGTAATCACAAGAATACCCCTACTGAAAAACTAATACTCTTTATATAACACTCCCTCTCAAGTTGGAGAGTATATTATATATTCCTAACTTGCAACACAATAAATCTGAAAGAATTCTAGACAAAGATTTACTAATAGAAACATAAGGATTTGCTATTACTTCACTATCTCATGTACGAGGTGAGAATCTTGTTCAGTATGCTTTGTCCTCTTGTGAAACATTGGAATTGAGGCAATATGATAGTAACTTGATTATCACAAAACATCTTTATGGGCAACTGAACCTTAAATCCAACATCCAACATCCAACATCCAATAATAGGTGCTTAATTAAAGAAAGTTCACATGAGGTATGAGCCATAGCTCGATACTCATCTTCTGCACTAGACTTGTGGTTGAGACCACTTTACTTCTTACTTTTGCACGAGAACAAATTACTGATATTTACATGCCTTATACCCAATCATAGAGATGATATTTTAGGGATATTGAACAAACATGAATTTCTTTTATTATTTGTTATATTTATTAATAATTAATAAATGGCATTATTCTATTATGTTTACTGTGTTATTTTATATTTGCATGATATGTCCATAGAATTAGAGTTGAAAAAATGATATCACAAAGAGTTGTATAGAGAAACTCATCATCTCTATACTACATTTGTAAACCATTCCTAGTTGAAGGTTTATTATGATGGGTAGTAGTGAACCATAGGACTAGCACATGTAATGATTGCTCTCTGGGAGGATAACTAGTCTCAAGCTATTTGTGTAAGGACACTAAGGCAAACATGTGGGTGCTTGTTAGAGAACAAATAAGTACACTGAATGTGATTGTAATAATTATAGCACACTGAATAAATTTTTCTTGCTCGTCAATCAGTAAGCTCATAGTTACAATGATGCAAGTAATCCTTTGACTTGAGTCACCATGGATGTCTTGTGCATGTGGTGTTTGAATTTGATGACACTAACTGTATACTCATAGGGAACTTACAAAGGTGTTTATTTGCTCCAATGTATTGTGTATGGAGATATGTGAGTGATCAACATGTAGTTCATCACTCTTAGTAAAGGGAGGGAACGTCTCAAGTGACATTCCAACTCATATGAGTCTGGCCATAGCAGGATGATTTTGGAAAGGAGTTTTCAAATTGCACTCGTTTGGCCATAGTAGGACTTTAAGTTGGTAGAGGATGGGCATAAACCCAAGAAGGCACTCGTTTTGGTAATACTTGCGTTAGATGTAAGTTGGAGGGTTGAATGTGCAATGTAGGAAATTGCATGCAAGCACCTCGGGTTTGGAACCCTAGGGCTGGCCACTTGATGTGCATGCTATGTGAGCATGTTAGTGTATGCTAGCGTGCATACCACACTCTAGCTGTATACTCCTCATCAGTGTTTTAAAAACGCATCTAGGGTATGCCTAGGGCGCATTTCGTGGCGTTTCTAGGGGTAAAACATACTTAAGCACATATTTTTGGGCAGTACTCCTGTTGGGCGTACGCCCTTTTCATGAGATGTATGTCCCTAACCTAAAAATGCATTTATTTATTTATTTTTTATACATTTTTTTCTGGACGTGTACGCCCACAGTGCCCAAATGCAACTTAACAGTCAAACATCAAAATGATGTGTTTCTGAATTCCTTCCAACTCAAAGCTCATAACCCAAACGGTGAAGAAAGGAGATGAAGGCCCATATTGGAGACGAAGACCCCATTCCTTCTGACAACCTTCAAGCGACCTTGTAGCTTAAGGAGATGAAGGATGGCAACTTAGTAGCTTCTGATGATCCGACATCCATTTCAAGTTTTCGACGACTTGTATGTTTTATTTCTTTTTTATTTTATTTTATTTTATTTTTGGTTTCGATAGCCTTATGGTGAGGGTGAGACTTGGTGCCAACGACGATTGAGATCCTCACGATTGTCACTTCTGAGACTCGATGTTGACCGACAATGCAACTCATAGAGGCCTTCTAAGACTAGATCGTTGACCCTAACCCTCATCTTTCTGGGACCTTAAGCCTAAAAAGACTAAAGGCTTTAGCTTTCAGTTTTACGGCCTCTTTGTCGAAAGGCAAACAAACCTTTAGATAAAGGTACTTGTTGGCTTTTTTATGCCTCTTTTGTGATACACTACCAGTATCTTTTTTTTTTTCTTTGTCTTCTTCTCTTTTTTCCCCCTTCATTCAGCTACATGGTTCATTTTATAAATGTCTCTGCCTTCATGTTCTTTGTATTTTTATTTTTTTTCCCTATCATCTACACTTAACTGAATGTAACATTTTTTCAATTTTTATATATAAAAATTAAATACTTGAAAGACTTATGCTACAACTTGAGGCTAATGCCTCGCCCCACGAGAGGAAAAATACCCTATCTCACGCCCACGTCTTTTAAAACATTGGTCCTTATAGCTCTCTCTCTTGTTCTCTCCTCCATCTAGTAATCCCTAAGCATATTAACAAGAGCAACTTAGAGCCTTTGCTTGGTGTGGATAGTGTTGTTGACTAGACATTGTGTCTGCTTATTCTCAAACAACATCAATTGACTTAAAGACCTCATGTAAGTCTTTGTCCTTTTCATAGAACTAAGGTTTTAGTCTTGTAAAGGATCACAATTTTTATTTTTATTTTTATTTTTTTGGTAAAGTAAGGATTTGTATTAAAAGAAAAAGGGTAACCTGAGCAAGACAAGCACACCCACCTAGCCTATTGAAGTCTAATAGAATGAAAAAAGAAAAAAAAAAAATCATAAATGAAGTATTGCTACCTCCCCTAAAGCTATGAAACCACCTAAAAAGTGAGTTCACCAATATTGATTTTAGATCTACGACAGATTTTTCCTCCCCTTAAAAAGTTCTCATGTTTCTCTCTCTCCAAATGCACCAAAAGATCGCATGGGAGGCCATCCTCCATACCATCTTGGTGTCTTTTCGCTCCCCTTAAAATCACCAACTTGTAATCGAATAAAATTTTCCGCCGTGTAGTTTTCTACATCGATTCCTTTCAATTACTTCCTGAAAAGGTGCAATATCTAGGAATGGACCTCCTATTAGATTTTGATCCAACCCAATTAGAATAAGTGAAGATTTCCACCTTGAGGTTTCAATTAGCTTTATACAATGGTCCACGACTAGGATCTGTTTTAATGTACTGCACTATTATGATGATTGGCTCCCAATTTGAAACACGTGGAGTTTCCATGTATTGACTAATGACACCGACGATAAACGATATATTCAAACGAGTGATGGTGAGGTAATTTAGTTTATTTACCAAACACCGATCTCTCTCGGGATATGGCAACAACTCGACATGAACACAATTGGTTACTCCAGTAATGATACTCCAGTAATGATGATATCGTTGGTATGAACTACTAATAAAATTTTTGTTGGTTTGAAATACGAGAAAATACTGAATGGTCACGATGCATCTTAAACTGTAAAACCATTTAACCGAATTTTCCAAACCATGCCCTAGGGGATTATTTTATACCAGCCTTGTGAAGTTAGCTTACCTTCCACTTGGCAACAAAACCCAGGAAATTTCTCCATATAAACTTTATCCTGAAGGTCCTTATGCAAAAAGGCATTTTTGACGACTACTTGAAAGAAAGGCCATCCAAAAGTAATTGCTAAAGAAACTAAGATACAAATTGAGACAATCAAGGAAATGGGAGACAGAGTCTCCACATAGTCAGCATTATAGGTTTGGGTATACCCCTTAGCCACAAGACAAGCTTTAAGCACTCAACTAATCTATTAGCCAAGTCCTTATTCACCCAATGACATCCCGCAATAGATTTTCCTAGGGGAAGAGTCATAAGGTCCCAAGTGCCATTAAGATGTAGAGTTGATATCTCATCCCCTACAGTTGTCCTCCAACTGGGAGTAGACAAGGTTTCTTGAATAGACTTGGGGACAGAAATAGTAGACAAGGAAGAAACAAATGTGCGAAAGGAAGAAGATAGATGATTATAAGCAGTGTTTTAAAAAACTTGCTCGAGGCATGCACAAGGCTCACCTCGAGGGCAGACAAGCCAAAAATGCCTCGAGGCTTAGAAAAAAAAAGGTAGAACTCCTGACCCATCCTTGGGTAGCCCAATTGGTAAGGGCGAACTTGTGATTGTGTGCGTAGGCGCACAGTCTTTGGTTCGATTCCCTGCTGCTAGGACAACCCAAGATTTAAGTGGGGGTTATAGTGATGGGTTGCTGCGCTAGTCTCCCCAAGGTATAGGTTCCATGGGTGGGTCCAAAGGCCCTGTTGTGAGATTGTTCCACCGTTATCAAAAAAAAAAAAAAAAAAAGAGGCAGAAATCCTTTTTAGTGTATGCTCTTTCCTTAGTGCACATGCCCTATGCATGTAAGGTACACCTTTGACGCCCCATGGTAGGAATACACCTCATTAGACCAAATTGCAACTTTTAAGAGGAACAACTCTTTTTATTTAGTAAATTTACCAAAATCAACTTAACGGTTGGCCATTTAAAAACCTAGGTTAAGTAGCTACATGACCAATTAGCAACTTCAACAGTGACATGTTAGGGAAAAGATAATTGACCAACAATGGTGATGACATCTATTCAAAGTGTTCATCTCCAAGAACACAACTTATTTGAATTTAGGTTCTATGAACATTTTATATCTTGGTTGGTTGGACCATGAAAGACAATAGTAAGTTTGTATTGCAAAAAAATATATTTAATATTTTTATATAATGCTTTCAATTTAATAATTGCTAAAAAATTTAAAATAGGTCACTTTTGGATAAATTTTACTCATTATGTATTTTTTCCCTCTATTTTTAGATATTAATATATTTTTTAAGTATATAAATTAAAAACCTGTTACGCCCCACACCTTGGGGTTTGTGCCCCACCCCACGAGAGGAAAACACCTCGCTTTACGTCCAAATCTTTTAAAACATTGATATTTATATATATTTAAAAACTTGTGAGGCTTACGCCCCAAGCGTTTGTCTCGAATGAGTTCTATCCGAGATCTTGTTGAGACAATTTGGTCTCGCCACTGGCCGATATGAGAAATCCCATTGGTACAAATATATATGGGGTAGTATCATTCTCGGCCGAGAATGTCGGGATCTCTGATGAGACGAGACGAGACGAGATTGCCTAGAAATCAAAGTCTCGGTTGGATTCGAGCGATTCCTCGTCCAAATCGTTCGAGACGTTATGCTTGCCCATGTGAGCTTGAATTGAAAAAAAAAAAAAAACGATGCAGATGGGCATAAGAGACTATACGGCCTACCTCGAGGTCATCTTCGTCGCTTGAATCCAGATCTGGTAGTCTGTTCACCAATCTGGTTGTCTCCGGTGGGCGGTAGTGGCATCTCTCTCGTCTTAGATGGGCTGTAGCGGCGGCGGCGGCGGCGGCGGCACAGGTCGGCGGTCGAGGCCTTCCAGATCTGGTCTCCATCGCGTGACTCAAGTGGTTCGAGTCTCTCTTCTCTCTCGCATCTCACACGTGTTTGAGTCTCAACTGATTCGAGTCTTCGAGAACCACCGACTTAAGGTAAGGTTTGTTTTTATTTTATTTTGTTTGTTTTTTTTTTCCATTTTTTAAAGTGTTGTTGAGACTTTGAGAACTATTTTTTTTTTTTATATTATTTTTATTCATTTTTTTAAAGTGCTATTGAGAAATATATGTTTATAGACCTACACAATCCTTTTTTTTTTTTTTTTTTTTTTCATCGTCATGAACTTATAAATATATGTTTTTTTTTAAAATTTTTTTTTAAATTTTTATAAATGCTAAATTTTTTTTGATAAATGATAATTTTTTTTAAAAAAAAAATAAAAAATACTAATTTTTAAATTTAGAAAATTGTTACACATTTTTTTTAATCATCATGATCTTATAAATATGCATAAATAATAATTTGGAAAAAATATATTAGCGTGCTAGTGCCTATTTTTATGTTTTTGACCATGTTATGTACCTTAAGTTCATTATTTTGCTTATTTGATGGTTCCAATGTAATCATCATATTTTTTACAAATTTTCTATGATTTTTTTGAATTTTTTCAAATATTTTTTCATGTGTAAAGTTGCATCTCGTCCGAGACGCGACGGGTTGGGCGAGACCGAGATGAACGAGACCGAAACGCGATGGGGACCGAGACTGAGACTTTGAACCATGTTCTCTAATGTATTCTAATTGTTAAACATCAAGTTTACTTTCAGTTATTGTGGAAAAGTGAAATCTATCTATTACATAAATATTTTTTTGGGGTTAAAGGACAAAATGGGTAGTACTGATGCATACACTCTTGAATGCAGACAACGTTTCACATATCACTTGGGGGTGATAGAACTTGCTGGAAACTGATTTTGCAATCTGTTATGACAAGGTGCTTTGGGTATACCATTGCTTACTAGCCCCTTGCATATGTGCAAGTTTATGGAAGTTCCAGACCATGCTTACAATGGGCTGGCAATATAGTCAGTACAGTATAATAAATAAGTATAGTTAAGCTTATTTTAATGAGTTGTCAAAGAATTATACAATCTTAGTTGCCTTTGAAGTCAGAAACCTACTGTCTCTTCCATTTGTATACACATGTAATATCCTTTTGTTAATTATTGAATGTAACGAAGGCTTCATATATTTTTGATGGATAAGGATAAGATGGCAACTTAGCTTTGATCAATTGAAAAATTCTAACAGTAATATTAACCACCACTACCACTACCAGCAACAACAATAATTCTTCTTATACTGATGCGAGGACATGTACCAGGTTTAATTGTAAAGTGTGTTAAATTGGGTATTTGCACGGAAAGTGAGAATATTAGCTGTGACTGTAGTAGTGCGATTTACATGCAGAATTTACGTACTCATTGTTTAAACATATGAAGCATGTTCCATTATATATATAACATAAAATTTTTGAAGTTCTAAAGATTTGCACTATTAAAATCATATAATATATTAATTGATCCTAAACTATAAATAAACTTTGTCATTTTTACTATTGGAGGCTTTGTCCATTATGAACTCTGAAAATAAGCTGTTTGTGTGACTGATGTTATCTGTATTCAACTTTAATTGAATTTGAGATTGGATTTCTTAGGCATCATTCACATGGATAGCATTTTATAATTTATACTCTGTCTATATCAAATAAGGTTGGTATTACCCTATTGGAAGAATGTAATGTAATGAACACTTATATTTCCTCGAGTAGTATCATGCTAATGAGATACAATATGGCTTGATCTCTATCCTTTTTTTTCAAGTTTCACGCTAAAGAGATTCAGTATGGCTTGATCTCTATCCTTTATTTCTTTTCCATGATATATGATACTATCCATTAAACGTTTTAATAGGTATGAAGGACAACGTGATATGCTCTATAACCAGACGTTCAACCTTGATCAGGTCTCATTTGCTGCGGAGGGAATTAAAGATGCTCAACAAACTGTATGTGCTAAAGAGCTTCCCTATTTTATTTTATAAAATTTTGGTTCCCCCTTTGATAATTATGATTTTAGCAATAATTACCTAAATGGGCTCCTTTGCTGCATGTATTGTACTGCCTGACCCTCAAATATCAGGACATGAGGGGGGATAAATATTTAATTTAAAATCACACTACACTTTACAGTTTATTTTTTAATTTTTAATTTCTTAAATGTAGGTTGTTCACTGGCAGTGTTTGTTGATATTTGCTAAATTTGAAATAGGTTGAATCCATAGCTTGATCATCACTATGCAGTTGAAATCCAGGCTCGTGGGTGGAACACCCTCCTAAAGGGCATACATTGAATATTCCTGTTGCTGTTTATCCTATAGACCTTTATTGTTATAGTGTTATGTAATTTTTACCCTTGTCTAAAGCCTCTATTCAATTTATAAAGTTGTTCCATAGGTTGTTCTCCTTTTGTTCATTGGAATAAACTCAATGATTATATTGTTCGTTGGAAGTGAATTTTTCTTGTTGTGGACAAAGATATCTTTCTTTTTATTGTTTTCAAGAAATTGACAAACTGGATGGATGTAAAATATTTTCTTTTGATTTTCATTCCCTAGACACGTGTAAGAGAGATACTGTGATATTTCTTTATATATATATATATATATATAAAGTTGATTCTTTTTTATATACCGAGATGGAGGATATTATTGTTTCCAGTTGAAGAGAAGACAGAATGTAAGTGGTATTGAAAAAAAAAAAAAAATTTAGACTAGAGAGGAATTTATCTTTATCTTCTTGAGATTAAGTATTTCTAATTTTCTTGATTCCCATCCAGAATTGACTATAGATGATGAATTTTCCCATTTTCACTAGTAAAAATAAAAAATTAAAATGTTGTGATGTTTCATTTCTGTTAGCGTTTTCAAATCGATTCTTTTCTTTGCATCTACATTTGGTCCACTGTGCATGGAGTCAGATGATTACGCTGCTCTAATTAACCATAATACGCACCATTTGTGTTAGATCAACTCTTTGCTATGTCAAATATGGTTTTGTTGGGGCTAAGCTATATTCACCTTAAAATATTTGTTTCTTCTTGGTAGCGCCCCAAGGGGCACAGTTCAAGGCAGTTCAGGCGGAGCATAATCTGTACTTTATTTGGAACCTGTTGCCTACCTCATGAGAGGTAGGGAATGAACAATTTAACACTAGGGGGGGATTTCTTCATAAGTAATGGTTGATAGCTTCATAAGATATGGTTGATACATGTCCAATATTATCTCATACTCCTTAGTATTAATTTTAGCTTATGGGGGAATGGGTACCATAGAGGTTGTTTTAGGAACTAGATATGATAAATTATGACTAGATTTTTGTTACAAACTTATTTTCTTGTGTTCTTTCCAGATGACAGCGTTGAAGTCTGCAAACAAGGAATTGAAAGGAATGATGAAGACTGTGAAGATTCAAGATATAGATGTCTGTAATCTCTCAAATGCCTTTTTTTACCCCTTCAGCTTCTGTGTAGACTAACGCAAAACAATATCTGATGAGGAACTGTTGATTCTTTTTATCTGTAGAATTTGCAAGATGAGATGATGGACCTGATGGATGTGAGTAATGAAATTCAAGAGTCCCTAGGTAGAAGCTACAGTGTGCCCGACGACATTGACGAGGAGGAACTCATGGGTGGTAAGCTCAAATATCGTTAAACACTAAATGCTGAGAGAAATGTATTGCGGTGACTCACTGTGAGCATTGTTTTCAGACATGAGAGATATTACTGATTTTCCTTTACTTATTGGCACCTTTTTGATGTTTGGAAATAGTAAATCCTGAAAATTGTATTAAAGGACTTCATTACTGATGTCCCTGCAGCCCCAAGGATGTAGGTGCTTTGTTGATTATGCTTCTAACTTGGTGATGGAAACTGGCATCTTTTTATTATTATTATTATTTATTTTTATTTTTTTTGGTGGTGGGGAGGAAGTGCTTTCCAGGAAATTTTGCTGCATGTAGTAGCTTCCTTGTGCTTATGTTTACTTGTTCTTCAAAGTTTATATCTTACCAATATTACCTCTGGAATGTAAAGTAATCAGAATATTTACTTTTGCAATGCAGAGCTTGATGCTTTGGAAGCAGACATGGGAATGGAGACTGAAGCTGATGGGGTACCCAGTTATCTCCAACCCGATAAGGAATCTGATTTGGATGCAGAACTCAACTTGCCTTCAGCACCTATAGGACATGCAGCAACGCCAGCAGGCAGAGCAAATGCCCAGGTAAAGTTAATTCCCCCTTTGTACCCATCAACCTGTTATCCATGATAATTTTTTTGTTAAAAGTGCTATGAATGGGTGAAGATGATGCCTTCTTCCCAAAGAGAGGATTTTCTGCATTACCCAAAGCTGATAACTTCTCTTTTTTTCTTTTTCTTTTTTTTGTTTGGATCTTGTTTGCTGCATGTTCTTATGCGACATTATTGTGCAGCTGTGTGTTTACTTTACTGCATCTATGTGTCAAAAAATGTGTCGTAATATTTTCGTAATGCAAAATGAAGACTAGGTTTTCTTCAAAAGGTATTCAGCGAGTTCTTATGATTGGGAAGAGGGACTGCTTAGTTGATCTTTGTTCTGTATTATTGTCAGAAATGTTTTGTTCATTAATGGGTTGCTTTCGTGCACTGTAAACTTCACATTTACCGTGACTTTAAGAGTACTAGCTTGCCACATGTTATTCTCCACATAGGAGTCTGAAAAAAACGAAGTTTCCACATGATGGTTTTAGAGTTTGGACAATCTGATTTGAATGTCCTCCAAAAATTTCAATAAATGATATTTCAGAATAAAATGGTAAAATCAGACAATTCAAAGGTTAGATGGGATCCATTTTTGGTTTGTCATTTGCTTGCATCCCATGTGCATGATAAGTGGGTTGCACAAATTGTTGCAAGGGATTAATCAGGAAATTTTCTTGTAGCTTAAAGGCTTTTTAGTCTTGTTCCATCAGGTTTATCGGATGGCATCTACATGGATAGATGTGGTTCTTGGGCCATGGCTCATCCTAGGGCCGAGAGTGGTTTGTCCATTCATATCTACTTAATTATGCTCTGATTGGATATGTGGCAAAGGCTAATTCTCTGTATTTATGCATGATTGATGTCTCTATTACTTTAACTTTTAAAAATATGTTGTACTTTTATGGTATCATCATTTGTTGACTTTGCATATGTGTATGTTACAGTTTTTTCACATTGATGTAAAGGGCAGTGCCCTAATTTTCTCCCATCTCATGTATTTTTTTTCTGGAAACTCTGATGCTTGACAGGCTGAGGATGAACTGGGTCTGCCTGCTGTACCTCATGCATCCCTTCGCGGGTAGGGAGGGAGCTGGCTGGGGTGAAGGGAATTTACCTACTGTTTCTTGGTTTATCTTCTTGAACTTTGGGAGGGAGCTGGCTGGAGCAAAGGCATTGTAAACATATTGTGCAAATTTCGACTTTAATTCATCTAATTTCTAACTGATATTTGGGGTTTGGTTGTTTTTCCCTTGGAGTAGTTTGGGTTATTATGTATGATATAATAAGCGCTACTGTACACCTGATTCTTCCAAAAAAAAAAAAAAAAAAAAATCCCAGTTTGTTGATGGGCAGCGGCTCAGTGTGAAGGTTTGTAAGGGGTAAGCTATATTAATTTGAATTCTGGCATTCATTTTTTCCTTGTAAAGATCATGATTTTTGTTTTTTTGTTGAATGACAAGAAACACACATGCGGGAGAATATAAACTTAATCCACACGCACCTTTCAAGGGTACCCAACTTTGGAGGGATGGGGAAGCTTCTGCTCGTGTGTGTGTGTGTGTGTGTGTGTGTGTTTTATTTTTTATTTTTTTGAGATAAGTGAGTAAGAATATTCCAAAAAATGAGAAAGTACATGAAGCGCAAGAAAGGCCTAAAGGGCAAGAAAGTTAACAACTAATAAGTCTAAAACGAAACAAACAGATCAAAAGAAAGAAGAGGAAAAGCCTCACCACCCGAGGAGTAGGCTGAGTAGACCTTAACCCCTGTCTAAAGAGAAACTCACCTTGTACCCCTTCTCATTTGGGGATTTAGAAGGGGACATCATCTTGGAGTTCGCAGGCAGTTTTGCGCTCGTAGCTTTAATGCATGACTTACGAGGTTGAAGCTTGAGATTTGCCAAGGCACAATCAAGAAACGAGGCTCTCTCAGGCAAATTAGATACCACCGAGGAGCCTACATCAACCTTAGGGGCCAGAGAAGGCTCATCTAAGGCACGAGAGAGGGCCTGGAATCTGTTACCATGAGCTTTGCCAACGGTATCTGACACTTGGATAGGGGCCAATTTGCTTTCTTTGCTAGGTGAATTCACCTTCTTCTTTCTAGTGACCACTGACCACTCAGCTTGGGCAGGGTGAAGACTGCCTTCCGATGGGGAATTCAATTCCACTTCCGGTTGACTCTTAGGAACCCAAATTTGTTTACTAGTTTTACCACAAGATTTAACAGTGTGTCCAAAGCACTTGCATGTATTACACCTTTGTGGACCCCGAGGGACTTCCACCGAAATACAGGCCAACTCTCCATTGCTCAACACGAGGTCAAAGCTTTCAGGGATTTCATCGTCCACAGAAATTTCAACACAAACTCTAGCAAAACTAATCCTCTCTTTCTTCTCAGTAGCTTCATCGAAATAGAGAGGCTTACCCACCGCACTGGCAACATAACTCAGGCCATTGTTAGTCCAATATTCCAAAGGAACGTTAAAGAACTTAACCCAAATTGGGATCGATGAAAGCTTTTCCTTTGCAAGGTTTAACCCAGGTTGCCACTTCTTCAGAACAAGAAGTTTACCCGCAAAGAACCAAGGACCAGCATCAAGCACTTGATCACATCGCAAAGCATCTTTGAATTTGAAAATAAAGCATCCATTGTCCAGCGAGAGCACTTCGACTGGACCCACTTTTCCCCATAGGCGATCTGCCCAACTCTTGACAATGGGGAAGGGGAGTCTTTTGTCAAGGAAGTGACCCACCAGAGAGCCCTCCCAGAAAGAACAACCTTCCATTGCCACCTCTTTTGGAGGGTTGACTACAATTCTCCCATTGGAATTCACTGGTTTGAAAAATTTGAGGTCAGAAGAATTTTGACTCACCCGCTTGCTGGTGAAAAGAGAACTCCACTGTTTTGGAGCAGAAGTATTCAATCGGGTCGGGTCATGGACCATATCTGGGTCACCCAAGTTTGATTTGCAAATTTCAACCCTCCCGCCCAAATTTTCAATGGCCGACAAGACTGGAGCAGCGGCAGTAGCACTAGACGAGAGCGTACAACCACCCGCAAGGCCAGGGGCGTGGGTCTCAATCGCCATCCCCAAAGCCCCTTTCATGTGGGTAGCAGCCATGGAAGTTCCAGAGGAAGCTTGGGAAGCAATGCTAGAACCCTCCACACCTGCACTCTCATCACTACTATCATCACAATCGCCATTTTCACTGCCATCGCTGGTAGTTTCATCGTCTTCACCATCACCCTCTTCATCTTCAGATTCATAACAACTACTATCTTCACTCGAACAGGTGCCATTAGAGTCATTATCAGTCTCTGCATCTTCCACCTCCATTTGAATACCAGCGCATACATGAGCTTGACCAACTGCGGCTTTGTTGCATTTGCACCCTAACTCAGACCTGACCACAATGTCATTTCCATTCGCACCAGCATTTGAGATGCCACATTTACACGGATTCATACGAGTAGCAGGAAGGGCTGGATCTATATTCGATCCGGCCCTAGACTTCTCCTTGGAACCCTTAGTAGAAGTATCCCCATTAGGGTAGCCTACTGATTCTTTATCAACCGAAAGATGAGAATTGGCATTGATGGCACACGAAACCCTCTCTTGACCCGCTGGATAAGCATACGGGTTGCCATTAATGGGTCTGGAAACTTCAAGAGATGCCTTGGTTGCAGTAATAACTCTAGGCTGGGACTCGAAAACTGAGGAATGGTTCTTCTTCTTAGCTGAACCCCTGCCCATTCGAACCCACCAGAAACCCTCAGGGAGAATACATTGAACTCACACCAACTTGAAGTTACAGCAACAGCACTGGAAGGGGTAATGTAAACACCACTAAAATATCAGCTTTGCCCTGAGTCTAAATTAAGCATTTAAGCACTTTGCTCTTGCCCTTTTTTTTATTTTATTTTATTTTTTTAGGGCCTCTTGCCAAGTCTTCGGATTCCCCTCAACGGTACCTCTATTAACTTTGTTGTAATTGTTCAGTGCATTTGTGATTGAAGGGATTGCATGTGCTTAGAGGTGCAAAGTATCTTGAATCTCTTCGTATCCAACTGAAAGAAAAAAAAAAAAGAAAAAAGAAAAAGAAGAGGGACATTGCTTATGGAGTGGGAATGGACATTCCATCCCAATGTTTGGTAAGGGATGAAAATGGAATAAAAAAGCATACGTGAGACTCATTTTTAATGATTTTTTACTCATTGAAAGGTGGGTACAGTTATTCCTTTTGGTTTTGAAAGGAATGGCTATTCCTTCATTAGAGGGAATAGACCCCCCCACAAAGGAATAGCCATTCCATTTCCTTGTGCAACCAAACACTCATTTGTTTTTGAAGAATAAAATCACCATTTCATTCCCTCTCTCATTCTCTCATAACAAACATAACCTAAGGGTTCTTAGGTTTTCCTTTGGTCTATATCAGAAATGTGAACTTTTTTCATTCAGTGTGTTGTGTGTGTGAGTATCGATACGAGTAAGTGTGTAGAGCTGAAAAAAAAAAAAAAAAAAAAAAAAAAAAAAAAAAAAAAAAAAAAAAAAAAAAAAAAAAAAAAAACCAAACAAACAAACAAACTACAACTCAACGCAAGCTTTGGAAGTGTCTTAAACCTTATATTTTCAGTGTTCTTAAAACTTTTGCCCAACAGCTGGTGCTAGTGGGCCTTGTTGAGATTCAATGAGAGAAAATAAGCAAATATTCAATGTCGATGAAGGAATTTGTGACGCTCATTCGACATGGTAGTCTGGTGGGATTCATTTCGTACTAATTCCTGACTTAAATATCTTGTTGGGTTTGAAGTTACAGATGCTTTAATTTGGAATTTCCAGGAGTCTGTTGAACAAAGAAAATCTCAATTGAAAGCACAAGGCTTATTATTTATAATTCCAAAACAAGCCCTCAAAAAAGGGGGGAAAAAGGTAAAAATAGAAAATTCCAATGAAGCCCCTAATTTTCTGCGCAATCTAACAATTCAAACCTGCAATTATTCCATTCTTCCTTAACTAGTTGTGCCTTCGAATCCTTCCCGTCTCGTGAGAAGGAAGCTATGGTTGCTTCTTTTGAATGCTCAGAGCCTCAGATAACCATATTTTGAGGGCTAATATTTTTCACACAAGCAGACTAACTGTTCAAACGATTGTTTGCATATTTATTTATTTATTTATTTTTTTGGAGTTCTGAGAATGGGTTTCAATAGTTGTAATTGAAAATTATGGATGCTGCAAGATCTATTCCATTAATTACTATATATATATATATAGGATGATGGTACTTGACTGCTAGCATTTCTCCCTGACGCCAGCTAGCTAACCATTGTTAGCACTCGATCTTACATTATCATTTCCCATTTGCTGATATATATGCCACTGAAAAAGTGATGGAGATGGGAATGGAATCTGGGCATTTGATTTTCCATGGAAATTGAATCACTTCATTGGATTAAACACATTTTTACACCCGAATTGAAATCCTACTATGCCCTCTAAGCAATCACCCGAGTACTGAAATATCATTCCTTTTTTTCAATCAATTACACTTACAGAAACTTTATTAAATAAACTCATTTAAAGAGAAGACAAATTTCATTTTATAAAAATACAGGACCTACTAATAAAGCCATACGCACCAGTAATACAATCTACTAACATAAATCCTAATACTAGAATTTTGTCAGAATCCAGTAAGAAAGCATCAAGATAACCAAACAAAATAGGTGAAAAACCAATCACAAATAATACCTGTCTTACTGAGAGTAATAGCAATTATAAGCTAAACCTGTGAGGTCAATGATGCAAGATATAAAAACATGCGAGATAGGTCTCCCATGGCGAGCAATAAAGTTTTGAGAATGGGTTTCATAAGCTATTTAACCTGCATAATCCAACCTATCAGGAAGTGATACTGTACAAGGGGCTGAAATGCTCTCTGAAGTAAAAATTTCATAGATGTTTTCCCCCAACCTTGAATGCAAGTCTAGAGCTACATCAGTTAAATGACACTATGCATCCCATCATGAAAAGAGCCTGAGAAGTTACTTCAAGGCGAATTCAATTCACATTGATGATTATGACGGTGCCAAGTAACCTTATAGCATCCAAGGAGAACCCCTCTGAAAGGGACTTATTCCCTCTTAAACTCCATTAATGCTTGATTTTAAAAGAGAAAAATTTAAGCATAATCCAGAAATTTTAAGGGAAAATAACCCATCCAAGGGAATTTTCTACATGGTATGTGTATGAATACAATGATAAACATAGAAAAGCATGATGGTCATTTTAAGATTGAAAATAATTATCAGCTCCTAGAACATCAAGTACAGGAGATTTACAGGCAAGAACTGGGAATGAAAGCAATGGCTACCAACTTGAGAAATGGTGCAGCTTTGGCCTGATTACTTCTTAAAAATGATGAATATGGAGTGAACACCTACATCTTTTAAGCCTCAGCAACTACTGAAACTATGACTTATTGTTACTGTATTTCAATCAAGAGAGAGTTTTCCCATCTCTAACATCTGCCACGCAGTCTGTGATATAACTGCTTCAGTAGCATGGTTTGGCCCATAATATGTTCTCATCTTGCTATTTGGGGAATTTGCTAAACCAATTTTCAGCCTCTCAACTTCCTTCTTCAGATACTGATATTGACCTGCAACAAAATATGTGGCATTATCAGGGGGAAATACACTTGTCTATTTCTAATTTTCTCCAAACAGGGGTCTATTTATTCTACAAAAGATAGAATTAGAGGAAGGAGAAAGCACTAACAATTTTTATTAAAGGTGCTGAAATAAATTCAGCACTGAGGATTGTTGGGGTCCCATTAAGCATTAAATTTCAAAGTTCTTTGCCCTAAGTACATGCTACTTCCTAAAGGGAACTCCAGGAGTTTAGAGTTAAATTGATAAGATTGTGGATGCAAACCTTTTATGAGGGGATCAAGTGTCCTGAACAAAAGTGATGAGATGGCAGAAGGTGCCAGCTGTAGTGGAGAGCAAGGCTACAAGAAGGGGAGACCTGGAGGAGTGACAGTGATCTAGGATAGCTTAAGATGATCAAAGTGGGCCCTCTAGGCTTTATACTGAGGCCCTGGACTCATGTGGAGTTGCTTAGCCACAGTCCCCAAGCCAACAGAAGGCCTCTTACTGCAAGACCTGCAAGCTAACTTTCAGAAGGTTCAGAAACCTTAGTGAGCCTTGTTCCCCTCCTGAGGTAGACCAAGGCAGAAAGCATCACCCTGAACAAAGGGCAAGACAGACTACGGGCTGGTGAGCCCATGCTTCAACTACCAAGCCAAGACCCTTGAACCATCCTAAGGTGATCAGGGTGGCATTACCACTCGAGCTGTTATGGAGGCAACAACTATTGATGCCGACAGCACCGAGCCTTAGGCTCCCCAAGTTATGCCTCCGGCCTAGGTACGCATTGTCAGGGTGTGCTAAGGCTAAGGCTAAAGTGTAGGAAGGACATCCTGTCACACCTGCCTTAGGATCCAGGCCACCCTGTTTACGTGCCTGAATGCCAGGTGGGCTCTGCTGAGTCGATGTGAGCTTTGCCAGCTTAATGTATCACATGACTTGTCAATTTCTGATTAGTCCTATCAACAAAGATCAAAGACAGATAAATAATAACACTAGATTGTTCCTTTTCATTTATCAGCATGTCAAACGTTATCTAAAATTTTGAAAAATGGCTTGAGGTGTAGAGCTTCTGCAAAAAGACAATTTTTATTAGTAATATATTTTCCTTATAAAAAAATAATCATAATTTTAAATTAGTAATATAATTTCCTGATCACTTTAATAAAAAAAATGTCTAAAATTTCAAATGGTAATATCTCCCATATGATATAAGTTGATAGAAGGATGCCACTGCCTAATAGTTTTACTTTCTCTCTCTCATCTTAAAAATCTTGTTCTTCCCTCCTACAAGTACCTTATTGTAATAAATGTAAAATATAATCAACGGCCATTGTTTTCTATGTCAGGTACTCAGGTTTTCAACCAAAGGGTGCACATGCTATGCATTTAAATCAATAGTCACCAAACCTGGATAAGTGCCAGCAATGGTTTTGCCTCCTAAACTTGTCTTATTCCTGTTTATAAATAATTGGTTTCAGTGTCTATGAACAACCTTCTAAACACTCCTGAAGCTTCAAAGAAAAGTGCACAGTTATTTTTATAATTTCCATTAAGTTTCACATTATGACATGTTAAAGCCATGGTTTCAAATTATGCCCCTTACTTTACATGTACCATGGTATAGAATGTTTCAGATCAGATGATTTCAACCATCCTATTTTAGGACCACAATAGGAAAATATTGTACAGTATATGCAAAAGAATGTGATAGACAAGATGGTTGGTGTTAGAAAGTCTCACATCCCACATCACCCCAATATTAGGTTTGATATGACTTCATATACCTATTTAGCCCTTCACCTAACAGCTTAGGTTTTTGGGTCGGACTCACCTAATATGGTATCAAGACCAAGGACTTTAACATCGATATCAATGGATATATCGAGGGTTAAAAAATGTGGATATATCGGATATATTGTTGGATATATCGACAATATCGATATCGTTTTAAAGATATGGTGGATATTATGAGTTAAACATGGATATTTTTATGGAAACTCTGAGAAACAATGATTTAAACTCTAATACACAATCTAGCATCAAAATATTGCAATTTAAATATGTATAATACAAGTATGTGTTGCGTAGGGTATAAAAAATATACCCCGCTAAGTAAATAAATAATAGAAAATTTTGCAAATTCAACATTTAAATGTTATATAACATTGAAATAGATTTTTGTAACATTTAAATATAGAGTGCTATTAGACCAAAGGCCATTGGGTTGAAATAATATTTTAAATTATGTGAAATACTAAGCATAGTAAAATGTACATATATATGTAAATCCTAACCTATTCTAATGTGTAAAAATTTCACCAGCAATCAGCAAAAGGGCATCTAAACATGGCAGTGTCAATATCTTGAACGATATATTCGATACATCAACGATATCTTCGATATATCGCGATATATCGAAGATATCGTTCAACATTTTGTTTTTTGAAAATCCTTCAATTTCGCAACAATATATCGTATCATCCACCTCCAATATGGCGATATATCGCAATATATCGACGATATATCGCGATATTTTGGTCCCTTCAAGACCCGTAGTTCTTGTGGCCTGTTTGTGAGCTTGTCTTTGTTCTTCACATGATAAGCTTGTTCTTCTTTCGTTGGGCTTGCACATAAAGAGGGGGGAGGGGGTTGTTGGAAAGTCTCACAATGCCCAAATATTGGGTTCGATGACTCATATACCTGTTTGGGCCATCCACCTATCAATTTAGGCTTTTGCTTGGTTTCTCCTAACATGATAACAAAGCTTGATGTTATTGAACAATTGGACTAGTTTTGTTCGTGGAGGAGAGTGTTGGGCACGCGAAGGAGAGTGTTGGGAAGTCCCACATCCTACATTGCCCAAATATTGCATTTGATTTAGCTTCGTATCCCTGTTTGGGCTCTCCACCAAACAACTTTGGATTTTGGGTTGCTTTCTCCTAACAGTTGGGATCACTTATCAGGGGGGTTTCAAGGGTTCAAGATAATTAAATATGATCTTAAAAGGATTAGATCTCCTTAACTCATGTGACAACTGGGTGATGACATGAGGTATACATCATGCACACTGAGGCCTCCCTGTGTTTGAGGTATGGCCACTTATACTTTCACTAAATAAACGGTCTTACTTGGAGAATTATCACATAAAACTCACAGTTTTTCATTCTCAACTACTTCAGGTCAGCATAAGAATTCAGTTATAATTAAAGCAACATGCAGTTATTAACCCACTAAGGAGCACTACCTCACACAAGTTATTTCACAAACAAACACGGAAAGGATCAGTTCATTATTTTACAATGTAGTTATTTCACTTTGCCTTTGACTTCTTTACATATGTTAATTGGAATCAACACCAATCACACCAGTTGGTTTCCAAGGGACTATTTTTTTATTTGTACATGATTTTAAGGGTAAAATGCATAAATCTACCCCCAAGTTTGGGGTGGGTTTCAATTTGGTACCCCCAAGTTTAAAACGCGTCAATTTGGTACGCAAACATTTCGTTGACTGAAAATGCATAACGCCGTCAATAGCGACTGCGAAAGGATGTTATTGCCCTTCTCCTTGAATTGCAAATGGACTCCCCTCTTCTTCCATTCCTTCGGCTACTACTATCCATCACCAACTCCTCTCTTCTTCCACCAACATCACTCCACCCACTTTTCTTCATCTTCTTTTTTTTTTTTTTTTTTTTGGGGGGGGGGGGGGGGGGGGGGGGGTTTAGTTTGGATACAAAAGTGGTGAGGGCTCCAACTTCACAACCATTGCATGGGTTTGGTGGTGATCAAAACCCATCCCGTGGGTCACATTTATATGGCGGTGGGGAAGGTTTCAGGATACCTAGATTTGGCTCAGGTCACATTGGTGGAAGAAGAGAAGGGGAAGGGTTCAAATCTGGTTGGAGCAACCACTCCTCGTTGCTGCAGAATCTCCACCGTCGGTGGTCTTCTCCACGATGTCACCACTATCAACAACAGCTAATGCCACCAGTTCTAAACCCCACCCTAAGCTCTCCCAAATCCCTACTTCAATCTCTCTAAATCCAGTCGGCTTATTGTATGTGTTGTTGGATAGCCTAGGGTTTCTTCACAGCGGCGTGACGAGTCAAGGGTTTCTTTACGGCAACGTCACGAGGGTTTTTGCACGGTAACAATTTGAGGGTTGTTCATCATAGTGATTCAAGGGTTCACCTCGGTGGCTTTTCTCAGCGGTGATTCTTGAGTTCTTGACAGCGTTCTGCGGTTGCATCAATGGTTAAGGGTTTCTCACAATGGCACTTGTCAGTTTTAGAGGGATTTAATCTTTGGTGATATAGGGTTTTCGTGCTGTCAATTTGAGGGTCTCATTGGTTTCAATTTGAGTAGCGGGTTTGATCAAAGGGCTTGATCTAGGGATCTGATCTGTATCTAGGTTAATTTCAAGCTACAATGGAGAGGAGGAATGTAGATCAAGGGGGAGAGAGCAGATTGTAGAGGGAGGGGAGGGAGATAAAGTTAGCAAAAAAAAAAAAAAAGAGATGAAGAGGGAAGATAGGAGAGAGAAGAGCATGCTAACGACATTGGAAGTTGGCAGTAAAAAAATAAAAAATAAAAAAAAGAAAAAGAAAAAGAAAAAGACCTATTTCAAAGGAGCTAATTGGAAAAAATGCAATTGGCCGGAAAAAATGGAGTTAGCTAGAGTTGGTGAGCTATTAGGTAAAGAGATTGGAATTGTTGGGTATGGAAGACGAGAGAGGGGTTAGATAAATTGTAGTTACTTGATCAAAAGGGCAAAAATGTCATTTCAATAGGACAAAGGGCATTTTGTCTTAAAAGCTAATAAACAACATCACACATGTGTCACGTGATGCTATTTTGTTACTTTCCCAAACAATGGGTTACAGGTAGATGCCAAATTGGAACACATTTGACAATTTGGGTACCTAATTGACGCGTTTAAATTTGAGGGTACCAAACTGAAATCCACCCCAAATTTGGGGGTAGTTTTCTGCATTTTACCCTTATTTTAAAGATAAAAAATAAAAATTTTCTAATGTAATTTTTTTGTGTCTCACTTTTGATTATGAGGTCCAAAAGCATTAGTGCTTGGGACATATGCCTCACATGGCGGACTGCCTACCTAACACACTTTCACCTTAAAAAACATTTTCATCATGCAAAATTCTGAGCAAAGATATCTCCTCGGACAATATACTATTTAAGCAACTGGCTCGCTAATAAGCATTTATGAGAGAATAAGATATATCATCATGAAGTAAAAAATTCCTCTCAAATAAGATATATCATCGTGAAGTAAAAAAAGATTCAAATTGTCTATTGGTGTTTTAATGGAAACATAAACCTTTAGCCAATCACTCCCTCTTTTTCTTTATTTCTTTCTCATTTAGGAATCTATTCACAAAAGTTCAGCTATATACTTGATTATCACATATACCTCATTTATTTCATAAAGGCAAACTGGAAGAACAAGGAAATCCTTCAGAACAAGAAAGATTTTTTTGGCCTCCGAAATGACCAAGAGTCACAAAACTTTGCACTATCACAGGCCATCAAACAATGATTTTCTGAGGAACCACTAAGAATTACAAAGAAGAGAATAACTTACCATCCATTTTCAACTTTTCCTGCCGCAGTCTGGCCACCTGCTGCTTCAGTTTGCTGTTTTCCACAGATAAAGCAACACGTTGCTGAAGCAGAGAAGCAACTCTGACTGCCAACTCGGATTCCAAAGTCTGCCCAATCAGTCCAAGCCTACTAAGTTCCCATTTCTTTGATAAAGAAAGATTTCACCAAAATATGTAAATTACTACAAAAATCTATGCCAGCAGGAATAATAAGGTACAGCTGAAGCATGGTCGGTGGAAACAACAAAATGGATGTCCATGACCCCCTTAAATGGTTCACATAATGCAGTGCAATCACAATGTCACACGTATTACAAAGAAGAAAAACAGTAAAATGGATATCAGATATGGAAATAGGTCAAAGCACTAGATTCGCTCAATCCTCAAATCTGAGGTACTGGGACAATGCTATAAAGTAAATGCTATACGTGATTAACACTTCCTTTCTATTTTTAAAGAATCTCTATACTTTATATAAGCTAAATACTAGGGGGAATGGATCATCTGCATCTAAGCTCAGACATTTGATATGTTTTAGGTAGCATAACTGATCTATCATATAAATGATTAGGATCCCATCTATCCTAACCAGCTTACGTTTGAGATCCGCCATATAATCAGTAAAATAGCACAATACTATCGCATTCCAATGCCCAGATGAATTACCTGAAAGACATTGACAGTTCTTTCCAGTTCAGCAATATACTGGAGTTTACGAACCCGTGACCGCTGCCCAGAGTGCCTGTAAAGAATTACCAAACCGCTTATCTAAACACACATATAATGTCTGCATTAAAATTTTGGCTTAAAATATATAACGGGAATAGAACCATGTAACCAAACATGAAAGGCAATGTATACAATGGCTCGGCATTTAAAGGTTATAAATTTGTAGATTTAGCTCTTCAAAATACATCAAAATTGTTGAAGACTTAAAATATATAAATATTTTAAAAATTAAAAATGATATGAACAAGCCATTGATGAACTTACAAATTCTTTTCTAGCCATGAACTCAACTATAATGTGTATTCCAATGTTTGAGGTAAGACAGTTCATGCCTACAACACAGGGAGGATTCTGATTCTTCTAATTATATTTTAAGTAGGAAACATTTGGTTCCCACCTCCCAGACCCACATTCCACAAACTGTTCTTAAACAGAGAATTTCATATTTTCACTTAAAAAAAATATGTATTGCCCAGATTTTCTGAAGAAGAGGACAAAGCTAACCTTTACAGGCATTTTGGTTAAAGATGCTTATAAATGCAGGTGACTTGGTACAAATAGGTAAATATCCCCAGAAAGTGTCCATAGTAACATATGAAAACTCATGTCCCAAGTAACATAAGAAAACATAAATCCAGTAAGAAAAATAAAAGGTGCCTCGAGGCCTTTACTATAACTCACTCCTAGATAGCATACACATGAGCTTTGACAAATTTGAGAAGTTGAAAACTACTACTCTCTGCAAAGTTTGAATTCAAAGATAATGCTACAAAAATGAAAGTGTCCATGGACACATCAAAATTAGCTACAGTTTAGTTCATTTTCTTGATCAGCAACAAAGAAAAATATTATTGATTAAAGAAGAAAGTACAATAGAGAACAAGAAGTCTTACAAATAAAAATAAAAAAGCAAAAAGAAGACAACAAAACTTATCCAAAAAAGAAAGAAAAAGAAGAAGACAACAAAGAGAAACACTACAGACCTATTTGATTACAAATAATGCAAAACCACTTAACTCCTTAATCACTGAAGCCCAAAAAGAAGCCAAGAACACAACCCTATCCCACAAGCTCCCCACCTACACCTTATTTTCGAGTATTGACGTACTTCTTTCATGCCACACCCAAAAAAACACAAGGACAACACATCTCCAAAGCACCACTGCTCTCTTACTCCTCCCAAAACCCCAAAAATCAATAACAATCATACCATAACAAGAGGCAGGAGGGACCCAACAAAGATCAGCCAATAGGAACAGATTCTACCATAAAAACTCGCAACTGGAAAATGCAAGAATAAATAATCTGCATTCTCAACCTCCCTCCTACTCATAATACACCATTGAGGTAGCAAACAACATATAGTTGCCTCCCTTGAAACACATCATAAGTATTAATTCTCTTATGGGCAATGGTCCACATAAAAACAGGAACTTGTAAAAGCACTTTTGGTTTCCAAATAAACTTATAAGGGAGAAAAGATGAGACATTGCAATCATCAAGCAAAACTTCCATAAGAGATTTACAAGAAAAAACACCAAAAGAAAGAGGGAAAAAGCTTATCCTATCCAGACACGAAGGTCTCAAGACAACACCATCGAGGAGGGTAAAAGAGAAGACAACTCACAGACCTCCCCATCAGTAAGATTTCTATAAATAAATAAAAAAAAAATAATAAAAAAGACTGAAAATCCTAACTAATAGGATCAAAAGAGGAAACAACTATACTATGAATAGAAGAACCTTGGGCTCGAGATAATTTGTACAAATGAGGAAAATGAACTGAAAAAGGACAATCCTCCTTCCAAACATCCTCTCAAAAGAAAACCCTCTCTCCATTCCCCACCACCAAAGAGGTATGCCTTAAGAAGCGGGACAAACCTCGAGATATAAACTTCCTAGGACTACAGCTGAAAACCCCAACACTCAATTGAGAATCCCAAACCATTTTCTTGTGACCTATACTTGCTTCTGATGACATCATGACAGAATACCATAAGGAATCCCTTTGCATAGGAAATCTCTATAACCATTTTCCCATCAAAGCAATGTTCCTAGCAATAATGTTACCTAACGCAAGACCCCCCTAAACCTAGAACGACATGCCATCTCCTAACTAACCAAATGATATTTTTTTTCCCTTCACCACAACCTTCCAAGAAAAAATTCCTCATCAATTTCTCAATTCTATTGGCCACCGTCACAAGAATTTTAAAAAGAGACATAATAAATAGGTAAACTAGCCAACATAGACTAAATCAAAATAATTCCTCCATTCTTGGACATCAACACTCTTTTACATCCATCCAACCTTTTCCCAATCTTATCAATAACAAGACTCCAAAAAGAATAAAATCTCAGGTCACCTCCTATAGGCAAGCCCAAATATTTCAATGGAAAACTTTCTAAAGAACAACCTAATACCTCCACTAATCTCTCCAACTTATTCCAAGAGGAATTAACACCTACAAAAGAGATTTTGCTTATATTAACCTTCAAGCAAGACACCAACTCAAAGATTTGCAAAATGAACCACAAATTAAAAAGATTTTGCTCAACCCTAGAAGCAAAAAATAATGTATCATCAACAAACTACAAATGGGAACAAAAACACTATCCCTACTGTTAAGTTTCCAACCTAAAAGGTTAAGCTATTAGGTGGAGGGCCCAAACAGGTATATTAAGTCATATCAATTTTTATATTTAAACGATGCTGGATGTGGGACTTCCCAACACTCCCCTCACGTGCAGGCCTAACAAGATAACAAGAAGCCTGTCATGTGGACAACAACAACGGGCTCACAAACGAAATAGACCCAATAACAACAACAACAATAACAGGCTCATAAATGAAACGGCCCAAAAACGACATGCTTGGATACCATGTTAAGTTTCCAACCTAAAAGCCTAAGCTATTAGGTGGAGGGTCCAAACAAGTATATTAAGTCATATCAATTTTTTATATTTAAACGATGTGGGATGTGGGACTTCCCAACACCTACCAATTACAAAACCTTCAAGCAAACTATATACCCAAGCTCTATCCGCAAGTCTAGTAAGTAAACATCCACAACTAGAGTAAACAAAAAAAAATATGGAGACAACGAATCCTCCTTCCTCAAACCCCTAAAAGCCTTAAAGACTTTCTTGGTTTACCATTCAAAATAACTAAGAAATTGGTAGAAGACAAACAAACCTTAATCCATCTCCTTAATTAGTTTAGTTCTTACTAGAATGGTCAGATAAAAGAAATGATTGTCTACATCTATATATATATTCTTGTATTGTTTATTGATGGGTACAAAATGTAAAATAAAATAAAATAAAATAGGATAAATCATGAAGAGATTTGAAAGGTTTGATATTGACCATTTTGTTTTTGGTTGGCCTCTTTAATTGCCGGTTTACAATTAGCCTAGATCAACAGTTGTTGGTTTACAATTAACTTTGGTTTGTTTGGTTACTAGTTTATAACCACTCTTGATGTGTTTGGTTGCTGGTTTTATCCTACACCAGCCTTGGTTTTGCTTGATCCGGTTTAGCAAGCTCTTGTTGGATATTTTTTCTTTAGCTATAGGTGACTCAATATTTGGGGCAAGCTACTGTTTGGTTACAGCTTTAATTAAAGATTGTAACTCTTTTATTGTTTTTGTTGTTAGCCTGACCTAGCTGGGGTTGTGATAGGGTTGATTTTCAAGTTGATACATATTCTCCATGTTGGGAGGACTATTAGAGTGATAAATGTTGCTTCCTGTTAGGGCTCCAAGTTTTCCATCCACAACCAAACAGAACCCTTCTCTTATAAACAGAAACCAAATACTTCATTAGTTCATTCAGCTAAACAATTCATATCTAAAGTCCTCAAGGCACAGCCCTCGATAGGAATACCAACAACGAGTGTCGATGACAGTGAGAGAAGAAACGATTGACAAGAGCCTCAACTGGCAAGAGATTTAATCTGCAGCTATTGAGAGATTTGATTTACGTGGAGCACGATTGGCAATGATGATGGGATTCTGGTCTGCTTGATGATAACGACGATTGGCAAGGATGAACTAGCCACCAAACATCAACCAACGACAGTCAACGATAAGAAAGGAGATGAGCAACAAGAACAATGGGGCTTGACTATTAGTGAGTTGTCAGTGACAGTCAAAACAGTGACATGCACCAAATATGAAAGAGAATTGATTGCAAAGCTCTCGTTAATCGATGAAAAAACATTGGGTTTCGATAGAGATCTGACAATGGTGATGAACAAGAAACTTTAATCAGCGACAACGATGGTGGGGATCGAAGATGGGTACAAGTGACGAAAATGAACCTGCCACTTACCCTTCGAACCACGACAGATTCTCTGCAAACCAAAAACAATGGGATGCTAACAGCAACAACGACACTGGATTCTGGCATTTTTGTAAAGACATTAATGCAATCCGGCCTTCTTTGATGATGAGAAAATCGTTCAACAAAGGCGTCAATTATAAATCAACTATAAAGAGTCTGACAATATACAAATAACAACCCGACAGGATTAAGACACTCTGGTATAATGTAAAATAAAATAAAATGATATATGATAGATCATGAAGGGATTAGAAAGGAAAGACAAGACAAGAAATTACGTGGTTTGACCATTATGGTTTGCATTCATGACCACACATGTCGGTATGCACTAGCCCTTGATCAATGTAGTCAAAGAGCATAGAAAACGATTTTAGGGCTCTCAATGGTAAATTAATGAAGGAAAAAAGCAAATTTACAAGAAATAAATATAATCAAAAGTTCCCTTCTAAGTTGGGAATTTCCCCATCATTCTTCTAAGCAAGAATAACATTTTAGAGTAGAGAAAAATGAAACAAGATCTGCAACATTTCATTGCTCAAGTTGAATGAATCAAAGGTTCGGAAATGTTGGAAATAGCCATAAAAAATAAGTGTTGCAATATGTATTGATTTATAATATGAGGTTTTTGACAATATATTTTTTGATATATTTTGATCAGTCATCATATTTTTTTTATAAAAAAATAAATACATAGTGCATGCCTCTTGGCAAGCAATCATGATCATACATGATTGTATTTTGTGACATTTATAATTACTGAGTACATATTAAATATGTCATGTAACCATTGGTATTTACAGAGACTTCATCTACGATCGTTCCAACCTTCAACTCTCTTTGCTAGGTTCATCTATATTGAATCAATCAAACACACTTCTAACACTTGTTCCACTTTTGGAAGACTTGATGCTTGCTTTATTCAAAACAAGCAGTTGAGAAAGCCTGTGCAATGATACATCATCACAGCCATCTGTCACACCTGCATTTTCCTTCTCTTAAACCAGGGTTGATTCTTGGAAAGAATGAAGGAAAGGAAAAAACTGGCTCTCCTTCATGAGCAATTTTACGCATTTTTCTTTCCTCTCCCTCATTCTTTCCCTTGTTGTCCCCTCAATTTCTCCAAGTTACAACTCAATCACACACCACAACCAGTCCAAACTAGTTTGAACTTGACAAAACCTTAGAGAAAGGGTTGCAGAACTTCTTAAACCTATCACATATGCTGAACAACAAAACAGAGGAAAAAATTCTATACAATAGAATTGTATCCATACCCACAAAACAATGTATCGACTAAAAAATGGCAAAAAGGGTTATAAGATAAGTGAATCCATACACACAAAACAATATATCAACTAAAAAATGGCAAACATGGTTATAAGATAAGTGTATCCATACCAACTCGTGGAGATAAAGATGTTTGGAAAATACATTGTTCACGCAAACACATGAAACGTACGTCATTTATACCAACATTGGTAAACTTTTGTCATACCAGCCATCCCTTGTGCCTTAACTTGGGATAATTTGGTCAGAATGGATTAGACATTACGCAAAACATCTCTAAATTTGTCTTCAATTGAAATTATATATCCATTAAAAATTATTGTATTGTAAACTATAAGAGTGTATGGGTTCTAAAAAACCAATCTTGATAAAGAATCACACTTCTAGGTCAAAACATGTGACCTGAAGTCAACATCTTCTTTCATTTCATGTCAATATTTCCCTTATAATTGGAAGGATTTAAGGCACATAAATTTTGCAACTCATGGATTGTGGGGTGCATTTCAAAAACAACACACAGACAATTGAACTTAAGCAAGCTGACGAATGTAAGACATTAGCCAGGCTCTTAAGCAATCATTCATGATAAGTTACACTATAATAACCACAACTATTAGGATGTAAAAAACGCCATATCTATATGAGAATATAGAGCAAATGTTTTTTTAACACAAAATAAGAATTACCTGACCACGATCTAATATTAAACATCATTCACAATTTTCAATAACAATAAATAAATTGGGAAACTACACAAATGAAAAGCTATGCTGAAGAACCATGCCAATGAATTTGTGATCCTTGAAAAAATATAAAAAGCAGTTATAATTACTGGACAAAGAAACTGTAAATGGCTTCAGGAATAAAAAACAAGTGAGTTAATAATCTGACCGTTTTACTGCGCTTGCCTCAGTATTGTGCTCGCCAGAGAAACCACAACCATCTCCCTTCAACTCAGAGCAAGTAATCCCAGAAATGGAAAGACTCCCATCTACATACTTCATAGGGCTTTGAGAAACATATTCTGATAATGCTGAAACTATGGCATTTTCTGAAAAGGTTAGATTGCTTCTTTGCCGAGGGGAATTGGGACCGTACATACAAGCAGATTCCAACCCACTAGTTTCATTCCCAACTGAACTTTCTTCATCATTAAGGGGAGTCAGACTAGGAAATGGATCAACAAGGCCATTCAAAAGAGCCACTGAATCACTAGCCGATCGGCGATGAAATATACCTTTGGAATCTGAGTCTGGGTCACTCAACAAGTCATCAAGCCAGGCCGGATGCTCCTCTACGACAGAGCTTTGAGAGGAAGACCTATGGTGATGAGGGCATGACTCATTACCATTGCGTGGGGTTGGAAAGACCGAATCATGAATTGGTCGAGAAGTACGTTTCTTTTGAAATGGGCATCGAGGTGGAAGGTGAGCTTGCCTTGACATGGTGAACTAAATTACAAGGTGTCCATCAGCTGCTTATAACTATTCATAGTTAAGCTTCTTTGTCCCTCTTCTATGAGTAAAAAGAATACACCATGTTTGTTTCAGAAGCTTAATCCCACGTTCCAGCCAGCATCCTATTCTAAGTTCTTCTAATGTTAAAAATAAGAATAAATAAATAAAGTCTTAATTAAATTTAAAAATGAAAACAGAAATAAGGATCTCCTCAAGAACAGAAATTCCGTGTACCATAAACTTAAAAAAGGGGAAAAAAATATAATATAGAATATGCCCAAAATAATATAACAATTTTTTCCAACATTATTTGTTGTATACAAATAAATCCCAACATCAATTTAAAACAAATTCCAGGGGAAACATATAATATTTAAATTTACAACAGCATGATTTAAAAATGAAGATTCTTCTGTGGAGCCTTCAATGAGACTACAATTCATCTATAGTTGTCTTCATTTTTACCATCAAGACCATGATTAAAATGGGTTTTTTTTTTTTCTTCATCATTCAACAACGATGAAATCCCCAAAAAAGAAACAAGTAAGTAGAATTTCAAATTCTTATTCCATATACTTCAAATCATCTACCCTGTAAAAAGCAAGAATCTACGAGAAAATAAAACGAGATTGAAATTCAAGAACCCAAAACTTTAAATTCCCTTACTGAAACCATAGCAAGGGAAGAGAAGCTGCAATCAACAAAATATTTTATATAAATATATATATAATGCCGATTAAATCAATGCAACAGCTTCACTTAAAAGTAATATCCAAACTTTACCAGAGATAAAAAAACAAAAAAAAAAAGAATACAAGAGATCCAAAACAGAGTCCAAAAATAACTCAAGAAACCATACTAATTTTTTTTTTTCATAAGCATTTATTTTAAAAATAAATAAAGTAGAAGATTAAACAACTAGTTTCAAATGAGAACCCAACAATAAAAATAGTGTTCTTTTTTTTTTTTTTTTTTTGGTCTACATTTTACAGACTTATTTTCCTATAGATTTTCTAATAATTTTGACCTTACCTTTCTTCTTCCTCTAATTTCCTCTGTAACAGGAAACAATCAGAGAGAGAGAGAGAGAGAGAGAGAGTTTTTGGGTGGGGAAGGGGTGAAGGATGGCAAATGTGCGCCGCTCATCGTTCTAAATGCTCATGTCTCAGCACGCATTCTGGCTGGATTACAGTGAGGACGGAATGTACGGACGCAGTGGGATTGCAGCCTTCTGTGCGGGGTGTGTCTGGTCAGCTGCTGCTACTACTCACAGCTCTAAACTAGACCATTTTTTTTCCCTTTTGGGTTTTTGGAGTACG
Organism: Liquidambar formosana; assembly: GCA_039720395.1. NCBI lineage: Eukaryota > Viridiplantae > Streptophyta > Magnoliopsida > Saxifragales > Altingiaceae > Liquidambar > Liquidambar formosana. The sequence goes on along the minus strand of CM077825.1, from coordinate 23,861,792 downwards.
ATAGTAGATATAGAGTAGCGCCAACCCCACAGGTATGTATACAGCATAAACTGTAAAACAGTGTACACCTTATGTCTCAATACTATGCATTGATAGTTGTTATCTTGCATTGATCTAATTTACCATATATTTCATTAATGCATAAGGTACAATTTTCAATGCGGATATTGATATAAGTTACATTAATATGTGCTTAATTGATCATCATTCTATATATATATATAGCATTGGTAGTTGTTCTCTTGCATTGGTCTAATATACCTTATATTTCATTAATGCACAAGGTACAACTTTCAATGCGGCTATTGATATAAGTTATATCAATATGTCCTTACCTGATCATCATAATATATATATATATATATATATATATATATATATATTTTATTGGAATGGGACATGTCATTAAACTCATGGGTCAATGGTAAATTTATAGTTCAATTGCACAATTTATACCTCATGACAAACATGCACATTTCTATTTTATCCCAATACAAATGGGTGGGGTCACACTTGTGGGCTCTTGTGGGTAGTTAAACAATTAGGTATTTGGTGTACTTTTAAGAGGTCATTGTTTGATTCCTCATAGTTATTGTTACAGGGAATTAGTTTGAATTGAAATATCGATCGATGTATAATTTGGAATACACTTAATCGTTAATTAAAAAAAAAAAAAAAAACGAGAACGTGCACCTTTTTTTATTTTATTATTTTTATTTAATTATTAATTATTTAAAACCCTCATAATAATGAAATGATAAGTAGTGGATGCTATGATGGAGAAATTGATGGAAAGTAGAAATTTAAAAATAAAAAAAAATTCTGAAAATTAAAAAATTTTAGAATTTTTATTTCATGAGAAATGATTGTTACGTGGATTGACGTGTGCCAACTTGTTAGGTGACCTTCGTCATTCTGCAAATACCCTTTCGAAAAAAAAATAATATAAAAGCTAAAAGTCAACATTTTTATATTGATGTAGGACATGAGGCTGTAAAGTATTTGAAACAGTTGGACTGGTAGAAAAATAAAATGGAGGTTTGAAGGCTTGAATTATGCAAATTACAGAAAAGTTGTGACAGAACTTTACAAATAGCACTAAAAGCTTTTGATGTCAGAATCGTGTGAAATTTGCTGGTCTATTGGGAAAGATAGAGAGAAATCAAACTCATGGTAATTGATACGACAGTAGATTTCAATCAAATTTCATCGTTTAAGTATCTAAAAACGTGTTTTTTTTTTTGTTTTAAGAAATTTATTTTCTTTAATAACTTCCAATTTTGAGGTCAAAATTAACCTTCATCAATTCCTGCCTTCTTTTTGGAGACTAAATTAGAATATTTTATGCTTAATTAAAGATTTTCTATTTTTGGCAAATTTTCTTTTTTTCTTTATTATTTGCTAAATAATAACCTTTCTTTTATTAGTTATTTCATTTCCTTAGTTCTAACCCTCTATAAAAGATTGTAGGCCTATGACCATCAGTCGAAATCATTAATAAAATTTCAAAGAGTTTATTTTAATCTTTCTTTATTCTAGTTTTACAAGAAGACGGTGTTGGTATTTCAATGGTGGCAACAGAGGTTATCACCAGTCATGTCAAGGGGTTTTCACCGGTGACAATAGGGGGCGACAAGAGCACCTCCATTGGAGAACCTTGAAGCTTCTGCCACGGCCATATATGACCATGGCTGGGGTACGGTAGGAATCACATCCTAGATGATTTTTGACCTTTATAAACATATTTGGCTAGGTTGGATCAAACCCAAAACCCTGCAACTATGGTTTCAAAAACCTCATGACAGGTTGCAGTATTGTGCAGCGTTTTGGGTTTCAAAAACTTGATAAGAGGTTGCAGTATTGTACGTGCAGCGTTTTGGGTTTCAAAAACTTGATAAGAGGGTTGCAGTATTGTGCTGCTATTAAAGGAGCTTCCAAGCTCTACCATACCCTTACCAGGCCATGCCTCGATGGCTCGATTAAGATGATGTTGCACTTTAAGTTGACCACCGGCCATATAATGGTTCTTGAAGGCTAAGCCAAACTCAAAACGCTTGCACCAAGAAGGAAGAAAAAGGGGTGTGACTTGTGACTCAGATCATTTGGGATGGTTTGGCAGCTCACCGGTACCCTTTGAAAAATACGAGCATTTTTAGAAAATCATACTACAAACTTTCACATTAATATATTTGTTTTGATATTCCAATTTTATCCCCAAATGTATAAAATATTAGAAAAAGAGAGAATACCCTTTTAATGGTATTTTAAGAAATGAAATAAAAAGATTCATTGACTTTTGAAAAGTGACAATAATTTTGAAACATCCCGCACATAATAAAAAAAAAAAAAAAAAAACAGAGACCAATAATTTTGGAATGGATAGAGTATTATTTTTTTTGGGCCGTTGTTTGGATCTAATATTATTTGATAATCATTTTTAAATAAAAAAAGCAAATAATTTTATATAGAAGAAAAAACAGAATCATTCTTTTGATCGACCTCTTCTACAATAATTTGGAGGTCGGAAATTGAAGTATCTCCCAAAAGATTACAAGAAGTAACTCTTAACCAAAATTTAAGTTGGGCTAACTCATGAACAACCTTGTTAGCTGACCTAGGAACATGGGCTAACTCATGAACAGCCTTGTTAGCTGACCTAGGAATACGTCTATCTACCCAAAATTTAAATTTAGTAAACAAACTTCTAATTTTGCATACCACACGATCAATGGACCAATGGGCTGGGACGTGCTGGTCCAAAATGGGCTTGAGAACTTCAGCTACATCACCTTCAAGTAAAATATTAGAGATTCCAAGATGTAAAGACTTTTCAAGAAAAAGAGCAGCAGCTTAGGCTTAGCAACTAAGGGCTCTAAGCACACACTTTTGGCAGTCCATGCATGGAGAAAATATTCGAGTCTCGCACCATTAGTGAGATTATATAGAGAACAAGGACGAAAAATATAGAAATAAATAATAAATCAAATTACATAAGAAAGAAAATTAATAAAATATTATTTGACTTTTCTCCATATTTATCTCTCAATTTTCTTCCTTGATATCCTCTCTTTTGATTCATTTTCTTATTCTCTTGATCTTTTTCTTGGCAATCTTTTCTTGATTTATTCCTTGATAGGAAACGCCCTAACTTAGCTAGACTCAATGATTCAAAAAAAAAAAAATAAAAAATAATAATAATAATAAAAATTGTGGGAAAATATTACTCCATGTCTCAATCCATGATAAACTTGTGCCGAAGCTGTGCATCCAGTGCTGTTGATTAATAATTTTTCTAATAAAAAATAAAATAAAAAGAATGCATTTGTATTTTGATATTTAATCTATTTTTAACTCATTCTTCAAATTAAAGTTTTAAAATTTAAATTTATAGTTTGTTATATGACACGTTATTTGGGATGTTGAATTTGAAAAAAAAATTTGAGACAAATATTATTTTTCTAATGTCCAAATGATATGAACTGAAACGTAAAATAAGGTTTGACTTGAGGGCATTAAGAAACTCTATCATCGCACTTTTTTACTATGTTTTTTTCTTCTTCCCATGAGGAAAGAAGAAAAAAAATCAGCAAAATCCTAAAGAGGAGAAAACAAATGGTCAAATTATATCAGGACAATTGGAGAGTGGGCTTTCATCGATGGCCCAGATATGCAGTTATGTTAATGGGCTCTATCAGGACAAAGGGCCAATTAAATAAGGGGCGGTTATTGGAACCCTTAAGTTTATTTATGCACCCCATTAATTTTAATTTATCAAGATTTTACAAAAAAACATAATAAGGTTTTATAAAAACTAGTCGTGAAATCCATTAGAAAACATCATATTGAACAACTTTGTCTTGTCGCTTAAGAAGATTTTGTTGCTATTTACAGTCTCTATTTTATTTTTTACCAAAAAGTTTACTTAAATGAAAGATTTTGAAAAAAAAATTCTTATTCAAAGTTGTTTAAAATGATGTTTTCTATTGGATTATATAACCACTTTTCATAAAAATCTTTTATTTTATTTTTTTTTCTAAAACCTTAAGAAATTAAAATTAGTAGAGTATGCAAATAAAACTAAGGGGTTACAATAATCGATCCCATTAAATAAATATAAAGAGATGGTGTTAAAGTGCGATGTTAAAACCATAATGGGATAGTTCAATTTTCCAGTATTAAATTAAATGGTGGAGCCACAGTTTCTCCTTTGTTAAGGCAATAGGTGATTGATAAAAATCGACAATGTGGGAAAATCTCAAGCGTTTCTGCAGTGTGCAACCCATTAATGTTATTTGCACACTCCATTTATTTTTATTTTAAAGATTTTATAAAAAAAATATAAAAGGTTTTTTTATAAAAACTAGATGCATACTCTACTAGAAAACATCATTTTGAACAACTTTGTAGAAGAAAGTTTTCCCAAAATATGTTGTTTGAGTAAACTTTTTGACAATTTATAGTTTTTGTTTCATTTTTAACCATAAAGTCTACTTAAATGACTGATTTTTGAAAAAGTATTTTCTACAAAGTTGTTCAAAATAATGTTTTCTAATAGATCATGCGGTTAGGTTTTATAAAACCGTTTTATATTTATCAGAAAATATTGAAAAATTAAAATAAGTGGGTTGTACAAATAACATTGAGGGGTTGCAATAACTGTCCCCTAAACCAATTCACAGTTGGTTAAAAAAAAACTGTGTTTTTGCCTTTTTTTTAGAAGAAAATTGAATTGATTAGAAGGAAAAAGAGACTAAACAGTGTGAAATCAAAACTGATTAGACTTAGTTTCAGCTGATCAGGTTTTTAAATTTTCTAAACAACTCCTTGGCTTTTGCTACTAAAGCCAATAGCGAAAAAAGAGAAATGAAAATCAAACCCAAAATGATTATAGAAGGCCAGCCAATTGGGCCAACAAATGAGTCGCCCAATTAAGGGAATGGCTATTGCCCCCTATTTTTATCAAACTCCCCTTTAGTTTAGGTTTTTAAGATTTTAAGCAAAATATAAAAGAGTTTTACAAAAATCGACTACGTTGTCCACTAGAAAACATCATTTTAAACAACTTTGTAGAAAAACGTTTTTCCAAAATCTATTGTTTAAGTAGACTTTTTTGACAAAAAATGAAATAAAGGCTATAAATGGATAAAAAGTTTACTTAAACAATAAATTTTGGAAAAACTTTCTTCTGCAAAGTTGTTCAAAATGATGTTTTCTAGTGGCCATTGTAGCCGATTTTCATGAAAACCTTTTATATTTTGCATAAAACCTTAAAAACCTAAAGCATTAGGGGGGTGCGATAAAAATGCAGGGGGGCAATAGCCGTTCCCCATAATTAATACATCCAGGAGGTATGGTCATTGTACGAGGAAAAATCTGGACAGTCGGCGAAGCGCTTTAAGGAAGGTGGCCCAATGATCCGGAGCGCCGCGTGACGACAGCCCGAAAGGGCTGTGGAAGTTAAAACAACTCCTGGATGTACAGTAACGCTCAATTGGCTCCAATAAACAGTAGCACTAGGTGGATCGCTGAATAGTGCCATCTGATTCCTTAGTGGACAATAACCTGAAAACAAAGAGAACCATCAAGGGAGCCGGGGGTTGTTCGACCTAAAACCCTCTGACGCTCAAGTCAATCTCAGTGTCGAGAGATGGAAAGAGAGCAATGAAAAAAGGAGAATCTCTAGGGTTTTGTGCCGTTGTGAGACTTACCTTCTTTTGTGTGAATAGTGTTCCTTTTATAGGAAAAGACTAGGTTTCAGATTGGACCATAATTCTGACCTGACCATGGTCAATTTAGGGTTCCGAGCTAACCAAGGTTAAATAGAGGTTTCAGACCAGATCGCAGATATTCCGAGGCTACAGGCCTAATCGTCGACAACTGTTGCCCCTGATTCAGTTACTGGAAGCGTGCCCTGAGCATGATCAGACTTCTTTGTTGGATATGGCAGGTGATTTCAGGACACGTGAGGGACATATGATGGTGTTGCCCGAAGGGATATTTGACCTAAGGCATCGCTGGCCCAAGGACATTCTTGACCGAGGGTATCAGCGACCGAGGACATCTCTAGCCGAGGGTACGTAGTCCTGACGATCGTGCTACTGCAACCGAGGAGTCTGGAGTCTCTCGGGTGAGTTACCAAAGGCTTCCACGTGTAGAGATTTCATTCGTTGGTAGCAAATATCCCACACTGGCATCCGCTTTTTTATTCTTTAATTTTTACTAAAGCAAGTGAATAGGTGATCATATCTCGATATTTTTCAAACCTAATTTTTCCCCATGCCAATGTATTAGCATCCTAACCTATGAGAGTAGTTTAAATGGAAAAGGACCACAGCTTAAGAATCGTAAATTTTGAATTCGAGTCTCCGCTTCTTCACTATCAGATACATGGCTTGCGAGTGGTTTATGTATCGTAGGAAATTAGTTTAAACCAAGGACGGAACTACTCTTGGGCCAAAAGGGGGCCATGGCCCCCCCTAGCTTTTTAATTTTAAGGCATGTCAGCCTTTATCCTTGCCTTATGTAAAATGAAAACATGAAAAAATAGTGCTACAATGGGGTGGGTATGTATAATTTCTAACCGTTTGTGCTAGCTTCTTTCTTGGGTTTCTAGTCCTGTACCTTAAAATTTCATTTACTTTATTGTTAGTCAAATAACTTTGTGGAATTACAATTTATTTTGTTACTCCATATAACTTTGAAAACTTTTGTAGGCATATGGGCAATTCTTATCCAGGCTTATTAAGCAACTTGTTTTTATAAGTTGCTTTTGAATAAATGAAATCTTTGGTTTATAAATTTATATAATTTTATTTTTTTTTTTAAAAAAAACTTCACAAAGTTAAAAAATAATTCTATCTAGCTTTATCTTTCACGTATTAATTTAGTTTTAATCTTAGTATATTTCTCATTTTTGAATGGTAAAATTTTTTTGTTCATCTTTGGCTCCCCTTAGGATGAAATCCTTCCTTGGTTTAAAACCTAATGACTTGGGATACCCTCATTTTGCCAAAAAAAATACACAACTAACTGCTGAGATCCAACCCTGCCTCCTCAATTCAAAGATCAGAGATCAGTAATATTTATATTCTTCAAATATGTCATATTTTGATTGTGCATTTTTAGAAGTCTAGATGACATATCAGTTCACTTGAACCTTTTGCTGCCCTTCATGCACCTGAATTTTGTTTTTTAATCTTTTATTTTTAATGTGACATCTCGAAATCTTAACCCAAGATACTAGATATCTTAAAGCTAAGAATTAAGATACTGGCTGTGGCCTAGGGACCACATTCGACAACTAAAAGGTATTGGCACTAACTGCATGTGGACATTGGTGATTTAACTTTTGGGAGTGATATATGAAAAAATAACAATGTCAATGTCTCATCATTGTTGCACTAAGTTTTGGGAGGATGTGGTCTCTGGTTCTCAATATAGGATGTGGTCTACATTTAGAAGTTGCCATACAAAGGAACGGTACATGTGAATTCATAGTTCTACTAAAATGCTTACATATTTGAAGAAGGTTGTTCAAATGTATGATATTTTAGACAATTAGATTTAGGATTTTTATTTTTTTTTATTATTAATGGTTACACATAACTACATAAAAAGTTATCGACAAACAAAATTTCTACATTATCCACCAATTTTATCACAAGTCCTCAAATTATTGGGATATTTTAGTAAAATTACCAAAAATACTTATCCAAAAAAAAAAAAAAACGAAAATTTGATTGGTTGCATGTGCCCACATTGGCACTTATGTGCATCTATGTCATGGATTATTTCAAACGATTATAGTCGTCTGTGAATGACATGCATAGACATGTCATCCATGGACAATTGTGATTATACAAGATATCCTGAAAATTATCCCAAACATGATCAAAGGTGCATATTTGTAAAACCACACATTCAGCTCCATAAAATGATCAATACTTACTCTCCTTATGTTATTTGACAATTATATACACTGATCGGCGTTAATTGCTCTTGCTTTTAAAATTATATTGACATCCATGTCAGAACTATTGGGTAGGTGTTAATGGAAGTGAAAAAATTACACTTCAACCCTTTTATTATTTACTAACTAGTATGAACCCGCGCGATGCGCCGGAATCACAAATGAATATGAAGACAATAAAGAGCTTAGTGATCTAGAGCTTAGGCTAACATGTTTTTATATATGGTTCAATTCTTTGCATCCCTACTTATAAAGCAGTGTGTATCCATCTTCCCATTAGTTGCCTTAGATAGTTAGGAGTTGTTACCTATACCCAACTTCTTTATAGCTCCCCCAAAAAGGAAACAAAAAAAAAAAAAAAAAAAGGGACAACTTGATTAATTGAAAACAAAATCTAGAAGAGTATAAATCGAATTAGGAAACTGTTGAAAAAAATATGTTTAATTCTTGATTGATGTTGTCAATTAAATATGCTTGAAAACCCACCAAATAAAACAATTACTTATTTATAACAAACCAAGCACTCAAGATTCTCCTTTTACATGTCCTGGTAAAAGTGCTATGAACTTATTTTGATAACTAATACAAAAATGACTTTATAAGATCGCATGATTACTCATTACTTATCTAGGAATAGAAAACCTATACTAAATAATTTAATTTTTAATATTACTCATGTCTTATAGATTTCATTTCATTTAAAAAATTAGTTCATAAGGAAGAAAGAGGGACAGGGGAGAATAAGGAGAGAGAAAGAGGAGAACAGAGAAGGAGAAGGAAGAGGGAAAGGGAAGGTGTATGGGGAAGGGGAAGGGGAAGGGGAAGGAAAAAATAAAAGAAGGGATAAGGGAAAGGTAGAGGGAGAAGGAAGGTGTACCCCAAAAAAAAAAAAAAAAAAAAAAAAAAAGGAGAAGGAAGGTGTACGACGAAAAAAAAAAAAAGGATAGGGAAAAAGTAGAGGAAGTGGGAAGGATGTACACTTGGGGGAGGGAAGAAAAAGTAGAGGAAGTAGCTGACATCATTTGTGAGGCTGAGGATGAGGAGAGGAATGGATTTTGGAGGGAAGATTTATTAGAGATACACAAAAGCAAAGGATGAGATCAGCAAAAAAAAACTCTTTATTATAGTATAGATAGATTTGATAAAGAATATGTAGAATGCACATATTTAGAGTGGCTGGACCAGTAGAAAATTAGAAATCCAAAAGGGATACACGACCTATAAAATATCACAGAAAACTCTTGTTGACACCTACAGCTGGGAATCTAGATATTGATTGCGTACAACTTTGGAGGTTAAAGGTGCTCATTGTCTCGTCAAAACTTTTAACGTAATAGTTTTGGACCAGTTTTCAAAGTTTTGATCAATTTTTGTTCTTTGAAATTTTTACCATTTTTAGTAATTTTGACCATATATAATTATTTTGAAAGGAAAAGAGAGAATACTCTTTTATTTTTTTCCTCAGGATTTTCTTTAGTAACCAAAGCCAAACAAAAGAAAATGGATTCCTTGCAATCTTTTTTCCTTTCCCTCTTGAAATCCGCAAACCAAAGAGAGGGTTAGGTTATATCTTGCATTTTCTGTTCGGTTGGTTGACTGAAGTCTTATGAGAAACATAACTAATCACCATCCATATATTAACTTTGTCCAGCAAAGAAAAGCTCTCCCACAAAATACACTATGTAGTTTTAATAAGAAAGCATCATAGGAAAATTAACACTTTATACTTTCTTACAACTTTCTTATAAACCAAATAAATGCGTGAAAATTAATTTTGAACATTATCATTTTCTCGCTTGTCAAACAAATGGATTAGGTAATCCTCCCCCCTCTCTCTCTATAGCTCCCTTCGTCTTGTTCAATGTGGCATGCTATGCGGACAAATCAAACGGGGCGAATGCCACCATCTTGATTGAAAATCCGCTCAAGTAGGTCCCTTTTCCAACTGCCTCTTGAACTATCAATAAGATCTTCCACACGCGAAGGGAAATCCTTCACCCTAGGCATGAAAACTAACCCACAAGCTTTCTACATTTGGTACCCACTTCTTACTCCAAATGTCCATTGATTTGCCATCCCCCACACAATAAATAACACAAGCTCCACAGTCAAGAATGCCTTTGGTACCTGATATACTTTCCCAAATCGGTGACTCATCCGGGCTTTGGTGGACATGAAAAAAAGGAGTTACTGCATGATCAATGGCAGAGCCAAGAATTGGGTTCATAGAAGCCAAACTTTGAAAAAAAATTTATAAAGGGGAAAGAGCTGAAAGTGATTATTCCATGAAACTTTAAAAACTTATAGGATGTATTCATATAATTGGGTAAAAATAAGACTAAGGGCTAAAAATACAAAATTTCAAAAGGGCCAATTTCATAATTTCTCAACAAACCTAAAAAATAAAAATTTCAATAGAATCAAGTGACCCTGTTGGCTCCACTTGGCTCCGGCCCTGTGCATGATTTAATCATTGAGAGACCAAGACACATGTGGCCTTCTTTTCCCCTTCCCATCTTACCAAGAAAAAAAAGAAAAAAGAAAAAGAAAATAAAAAAAATATATATATATATATATATATATGGGCTAAATAAAGTCCTACATATGCGGACACTCAAACCCTGTAGCGCTTAGTTTTGCAAGCACAATCTCCAGCTTTTAGTCACATGCAAATATATTTTGCTCCTCAACGAGTGCATGACCCGACCAGAACTGTCTGATGCTACCTACTATCGATGTCTGCACCAAAAAAACATTGGGGATTGCATAGCCGACATGGAATATATGCATGGATAGACGAGATCACACACAACGAAGAGGCCAACAAAGGTTAAGAACCTCATTTTTCACCCTGCGATTTCGTCATATCTAGGAAAATAATTAGTGACGAAAGATCTGCAAGAGAAATTTAAGTTTAGGTAGGATTTTTTTTTTTGGATAAGTGAGTTTAGGTAGGATTTTAATCAATGCTAATGCTGTCATCATAATTTAATATTGAAATCTTATCATAATTCAAATAATCCAAATCTCTCGTGTAAATACATCATCCAACCACATTATATTAAATGATCACTCTACTTCATTAATTAGATGATTGATTTCTAACACCTTTTTGATGTCATGAAAATTCCCATGTTCAGCCTCCATATAAAAGGGAATTTTAAATAGATCGGCCTTATAGAAAAATAATTACAATTGATAGTCGTTGCTGGTTAAGCAAATAATCATTTATTATGAAATTAATAATATTTTACCCTCAACTATAATTATTTTCTGGTAGTCAATCTAAAATCCCCCTAGTTGAATTCTAAGATGAGAAAAACGTGTGACATCTCATCCATCACTATTAAGGATCTGTTCGTATTGTGGGATTTTGAGGTGGGAATTAGGAAATCTTGGGAATTCACAAAAATTATGGTGTTTGGTGAGCTTATTTATTGGGAGATTTAAACTGTTGAGAGTCTAATTTCTTGTCAATTGCAGGACATTTAACTTCCACATAAACTGAAAGAAAATAATAAATCCTGCGTTCTATGACTTGAGCGGGATCTGAAATCTTCATTTGGGTTGTCTCTGTAACTTTAACCTTGCTACCTACATCACTTTGATCAATAGAAGGGACGCCATTAAGTGGCCGACGAAGTGGCAAGTGGTGGCACCCGATGAGAGGTCCTAAAGGTAGAGCTCGGAGCCCCCAAAAATGGAGATGCCAATTGGTCGTCCTATATGAGGGCCACGTTTTGTCCCGACAAATGATAGTGGCTAGTACTGGTGTTTCGCAATATAAAGTAGTCACCGTCCTCTTTCTCTGTGAAGCTTAACTATGGCACCTTTCTCTGCCAATCTTAACTGGTGTTGGCTTTATTTTGGACAAAAGATAGTGTATGTGGGAAGAGAGTGAGTTTCAATCAGTGAATATTGACTCATGGCAATGGTGACCGGTGTTCTGCAAATGTCAAGAGGAGGAGCACTTCTTGAGGTCATATAATTTCCCATTAAAAATTTTATCATCATCCAAACGTTGATATTTTAACTCTTAAGAATTCTATTTCCCGGGAGTTTGAAATCTCGAGAGTTATAGATTCTTGGGAGTTGAAGCTCCCAACAGATCGACGAACACACCCTAAGTAAATATAAAAAGAAATATGGTCTGAAAAAAGGTACTCGATCCGTAAAAGATAAAGTATAATGCTAACTCGTCAATCAGAGAGATCAGCCATGCTAATCATAAAAAGAAGGGGGACCAGCAAAAACAATTTGTCTGCCAGTGTTGATGTGGACCTCCACATGGACAAAGCCCGGTGTAGAGAAAGAAACTGTCTTCTCATTTTCACTCATATGCATGCCGCCATTTCTATAAATAATTACGGAGTAATTAACAAAATATTATTAGAGGCATTCTAATCTTTACATAATTTTTTGACACTTGTTCCCGTGTCTATAATCGCATATTTTATAGTGGTGTTTGTAAATTTATTCATTTTTAATTATTAAAGACATGTCACAAACTTAGCCAAAAAAAAAAAAAAAGGGAAAAATACAAGAAATAAATGGTGGTGAGTTATTTATTTTGTTATAATTATGGGTGTTTGATGCTTTGGCCTTTATTAATCTTTTAAACACGAGTAATTTCCCATTCCATACGTATTAGGTAATTATCAACCTCAAAATACACTAGGTAATTATGAAAACCTTTGAGTCTTGAGAGTAGTCCCAAAAGGCTAGGAGTCAATACAAAGACAAGTTGACGGTTAAGCCGAGTGCACGTACGTGTTTACCATTCATCAACTATACTATCTACTATATGAGTGGTTAAGGTGTACATGTACTTTGAATGTCAAATGTACTTACTCAGGGCAAGTATTCCTTGCAAATTGCTGCTCTTACAACATGAGCTCTTTTTTTGAGACAATTATTCTTTGTAAATTACGTCAAATGCACATCAGAAGATATTTTTTATAGGCAAGAATTTCTTGCAATTTTGCAAATTACAACATGTGCCCTTTTTGACATGACTCTTCAGGCCTTCTTAAATGAGGCAAGGAGCGAGGTTTGACATATAAGAAGTTCATCCTTTCAGGAAAGGAGAGATCAATGCATGAATTTAAATGATTCAGCTAAGCAATTGGTCATCAAGGCCAGCACTACAAATCATAGGCCATGGATTTACATGATTCAGCAAAGCAATTAGTGCTAGATCAACTTCCTCACGAAAAATATTGGGAGGACCTTGATCTCTACCAGTGGGAAGGCTTCTGGTTCAGGCCCCGTCACCTCGAAGCAGCACTAGTGGCTCGGTCTCATTTCGAAGCACGCAACGACGATGTCATCTTAGCCTCCCCTATGAAAACGGGCACAACATGGCTGAAGGCCCTTTGCATAAGCATCATGCAAGGCCCATACAGTGATGATACTGATGAGGAGGAGAATAAGGACCCTCTGCTGAAGAACCATCCTGCTTATTACGTGCAGACCTTGGAAGTCCAAGTTTACACCTCAAACCCACCGCCAGATCTCTCAGGTATGCAATCTCCAAGACTCTTTCACACTCACTTACCTCACAGTATCCTCCCGGATTCAATCAGGAACTCAGAGTGTAAGATTGTTTACATAACAAGAAATCCAAAGGACACTTTGGTGTCAATGTGGCACTTCTTCAACACACTCAGAACACCAGAGCAAGGGCCATATCCTTTGGAGAAAGCATTTGAGAGCTTCTGTAATGGGGTTTGCCATTACGGGCCGTTCTTCGATCATGTATTGGAGTATTGGAAGGAGAGCTTAAAGAGGCCTCGCAAGGTACTATTCTTGAAGTATGAAGAGCTTAAGAGAGACCCAAAAGGAGAGGTGAAAAGGCTCGCTTCATTTCTTGGAAAGCCGTTTGGTAAGGAGGAGGAGGAGGTTGATGATGTGCTAGGGAGATGTAGCTTGGAAAGGCTCAAAAACTTGGAGGTAAACAAGAATGGGGTGGATCCTTGGGTTAAGATGCCAAACAGTACTTTTTTCAGGCTGGGGATAGTTGGGGATTGGAAGAATAACTTCACACCTGAGATGGAAGATCGGCTTGATCAACTTACCCGCATGAAATTAGAGGGTTCTGGCCTAGATCTTCTCGAAATATGATATGATGATGCTTTGGAGCACTAGCTGCATGTGTGAGGCTCTAGATAATGTATACAGTACTCTATTGGTGGTGCTATTTGGCTTGGAGGTTTGAATAAAAAGGTGTTGCTGGGGCTGAATCCTTGTACTAAAATATTTTGATTTCATAACTGTGTGCTTTGTACGTAATCAATGAACTAATATATGTCTGTTGGGGTTGTTGCTGTTGTTGTTGGTTTTGTTGGACATTTCTATATTAATGTCTTTCGTTAATTTTGTTATTTGGATATTTCTACATCATAATAAAATTTAATGTTTTGTAGTAATATATATATATATATATATATATATATATACAGAAATTTTAATTCAGATTTTTCCCCTATCTGAATAACCTAAATTTTTTGTTGGTTGGGCTAGTTTGGTTCTACTCGATTATGAGTTAAGGAAAGGAGAGTCAACTCTTGGCTGTCGGTTTGGTTGTAGGTTCCAGTCAAACCAACACAAACCTAAGCCGAGTTATGTTATTTTAAATTAACCTTTGCTAGTGTCATATTAATTATGAAATCCAATGACATGGTATCTGTGTGGGATATTTGCCACCGACCAATGAAACCTTGACACGTGGAAGCCTTCGGTAATACACCCGAGAGAGTCCAGACTCCTCGGTGGCATGAACATAGTCGTCGGGACGATATACTCTCGGGACAGCATGTCATCGGGCCATGATGCCCTCGATCCAATGTGCCCTCTGGCCCATTTGTCCATGGACTAGCAAACGCCTTCGGGCCATACAAGCATACTTCCTTCACGTGCCTTAGAATCGCTCTCTTGCTATATCCAACAAAGAAGTCTGATCGCTGTCAGGGCACGCTCCCGGTGATTGAGTCAGGGATCACAGTTGTCGACGATCAGGCCTGTAGCCCTAGAATATCCGCGATCTAGTCTGAAACCCCTTCTTAACCATGGTTAGCTCGGAACCCTAAATTAACCGCAGTAGGGTTAAAATGATGGTCCAATCTGAAACCAAGTCTTTTCCTATAAAAGGAACATTTTTCACACCAAAGAAGGTAAGTACGCTGCAACACAAACCCATAGAGATTCTCCTTTTGCTCTCGCTTCCTCTCTCTTGACACTGAGACTGACTTGAGTGTCGGAGGGTTCTAGGCCAGACAACCCTGGGCTTCCCTTAACGGCTCTCTTTGTTTTCAGGTCACCGTTCACTGGAGAATTGAACAGCCCTGTTTGTCGTCGAGAGCACCTAGCACCACTGTTCGTCGCTTAGCCTAGCACTACTGTTCATCAAGCTGCCTAATGCCACTATTCATTTGAGAATTCAAGCGCTATCTCAACCTCTACAATTTTCTCCGAACACCGTCACGCGACACTTTGGATCGTCAGACCACCTTCCTTGAAGCGCTCTGCCGACTGTTCGGATTTTTGCCCATACAGTATCAAAGCAAACCAAGTTGGCCTCATATGGAAAGAGACAACGAGAATTTTGTGTCATTGCTACACTTGGATCAATTTGTGACCACATATATTGCTCCTAATTAATGGTTTTCGGAAATTTGCCATGTTGCCTAAACTTTCAATTTCTCTGCATCTAAACTTTAGCTTCAGAACCAAAAAATGCCATTCTCACTTTTTGTTTTCTACTGTCGACTTTAAATTCAAGAACCAGTACTAAGCATAAATTTGTTCTAAGGCAACCAATGTCAAAATAGGTTTGTTACCCAAGTACCACCTAGGTCCTTTCTAGCTATTTTAGGCAAACACATCCTTTAATCTTTTCTGCTTAGCTAACTCAAGCCAGTGCATGTAAGAATCAATCTCCCTCAACTGATCAGTAGCAGACCAATAAGGATTACGTGTTGTAAAATTTCTACTGAGAGATTTACTAACAGTAGAGGGACCAACATCTTGGGAAGGTCTATATGGACGACCTCCCACTCCCTATGTGGAAAACCTGCAATTATCTACCTTGAATTGGGCAGTACGTCAGTAACTCTCCTTCATAACATGTCTCATTTGTTGCATTTCCTATCTTGAAATGTCCGTGTGAGGATAAGCCTCATTATCATCTTCATCATAATTAGAAAGACCATGCATATGTTCACGCCCATATTCTGCCTTTTCTTATAGGGATGCAAGCATTTGTTCTTTCTTCCTCTTAATATCTGCCCTATCTTTTCCACATTCAACAAGATGGCTCTTCATCTTTTTAACAATATCTCTTGACCGCTTAGTACATGTGAGGACCTGTTTTCTTAATAGGGATTATTACGGCTTAATATATGATTAGCGTAGTTAATCTCTTGATTTGTTGGATAACCTCATGTATGGGTAATCTATGTATATAATAATATGATGTTATTGATGCTTTTTTTTATGCATGAAGTGTCTTAGGTCAGTGTTTGGCTTTATTTACAGCTTTGGGGTTTAAGCTGCTGAAATTTGGCCAAGTGTTGGGAAAAATGAATTTTTGTAAATCTTTGTTTTTAAAGATAATTTTTAGAGGTAATAGAAATTTATAATATTATAAGATTTCTGCGATTTTATGGGATTTTATTATGCATGTTTAGATTGGGTTCCTTAAATGTTTGTTTTAGAAAAAATTATCGAGAGACGGATTTTGTATTAAAACATGAAAATGAGATTTTGATATAATTGGAATTTTATTTTTTTGATATTTTATTTGGATTCAAATGGGTGTTATTTGCTTATTTTCATTAAATAACTTAAAGTAAATAGAGACATTTACTTAAATGTTTTTAATGAAAAGAAGGCTGTGGTCAATGCTGATGAAGAGTAACCTGACTAACTGTCAAATTTCAGCTATCTGTGTATTTTAGACGGCTAAACCATGTTTCAACCATCTGAAAGGCAACTTTCAGCCGGTTGAAAGATTGCTATTGAGCCATTTGAAAAATCCAGAGAAGGAGAATTTCTTCATTTGGTTTCAGCTGGTTGAAAGTTATTTTCAGTCATCTGACCACCCTCGACTGGTAGTTTTTAAAAGGGTTAAAATGACGGATGTGCTCCTGCCCTTATGTGTTAAAACCCCTTTGCCTTAACCCTTAGGCCTCATTTTCAAGTCTCTCGACTTAAGAGAGAGGGAGAGAGAAAGTGACAAGGGGGTTGATGGTGACTTGCCGAAGCTCCAATCCGATGCTGGCAAGCGCAAATCTTGCACTATTTTGCCTGATCTACATATCTACGGCTATAGTTTTGCATTTTTCATCGCTCATCTTTGAGGAAGGGGACATTTTCTCATTTTAAACCATTGATGCGTGGGGGTTTGGGTATAAATCATGTAGATTTACATGTATTTGATAGTTTTTTCATAAATATCATGCATGGGGTATATATTTGCTAGGTTTTGACAAATTGTGGGAAACCTAGGATTTGATTTCTATATCATTTTGTTATAAAAATGTTATTTTTGAAATCATTATTTTGGAAATGATTTATGGGGGTCATTTCATATGATTTATATGAACCCACATGTTATATGGTTTTCTTAGAGAATTTATATATAATTTTCAGTTTATATGGAAATTATGAAATTGATAAATGAAAATAAAAGTGGTGATGGTGAGGGCTACTGGAGACAGGATTACTGTGATCCCAAAGGAACGGAAAAGGGGTGTTAGTATCAAATGAATTAAACTTCCGCGGTTTATTTCATTATACCTATATCAGTTTTATTTACTGAAAATTTATATTACAAACTAATCAATGGTTTTGCAGGGCTCTTTGAAAAATATATAAACTATGGTTTTTAAAACCTTGCGTTATTTTGAGAAATGTTTTCCTACCAAGCGTGTAGCTCATACGTCACAGTTTTCTTACAGGTCATATTTTCAAAGTTAAGCTTGACCTGGGGTTTGTGAGCAAGTCAGTATACATTTATTCCATTTAAAAAATGTGTAATAAAGTTTAGAAAATCATTATATTTTTATTTCGATTGAAAGCTTAGGCATGTATTAATTTTAATTCGTGATCTATAATAATTAAATTAGTAGTGATATGGATTGAATAGGACCTATGTGACTACGATACAACCTGTAAATATGTTTATTTTTGGACTATTGTTTGGATGAACTATAAATATTATTATTGTGTTTTCCACAGGTTTTGATTTGCCAATAACTTGGTATGTCCTATTTATAAACAGGACCATGCTGGATTTTTTAAAAAGCTTTTCAAAATAAATATTTTTATTAAACATCTACCAAAATTGGTTTAAAATTGATTTTCTTACTAATTAACTAACGGCTCCCATTTCGGGTCGTTACAGTGCATGCGGCAACCTCCCTTGAAACCCTGCAATACGTTGTTTTAATCGTGTGATCCCATAACTAACAATTTAATCACAATAATTGCATTGGATTTTTCTTCTATCTACAATGACAGGACGATCGTGTTCTTAACCAATATCCATTGGCTTATTCGCCATCCTTGAAAAAAAATAAAAATAAATAATAATCAAACGAATGTGTATGAAGAAAAGTATTGTCTGTATAGACTATACATTGCCCAACCATTCATGCACAAAAAATCATGTTAAACTTTTTAATATTAAAAAAAAAACAGAAATATTGAATTTCAAATAAATATATTTAAACAAAAATTCGATTAAAAAACACATATCAAATAAAAATAATTTTCCAAATTATTTATGCATATTTATAAGTTTATGATGATTAAAAAAATGTGTAACAATTTTCTAAATTTAAAAATTAGGATTTTCAATTTTTTTTTTAAAAAAAATTATAATTTATCAAAAAAATTTAGCATTTATAAATAAATAAAATAAAATAAAAACATTCAAATTTATAAATTCATGTTGAACAAAAAAAAAAAAAAAAAAGACTGTGTAGGTCCATAAACATATAGTTCTCAATAGCACTTTAAAAAAAATAAAAAAACAAATTTCTCAAAGTCAGACTTTGAAAGTCTCAACAGCACTCAAAAAGGGAAAACAAAAACCAATAAAATAAAAACAACCTTTACCTTAAGTTGGTGGATCTTAAAGACTTGACTCGCTTGAGTCAAACGTATGCGAGAGGGAAGAAAAGAGATTGAGAGAGTGTGATGGAGAGCGGAAGCCAAATCTGGAAGGCCTCGACCACTAACCTGAGCCACCGCTACTACCGCCCACTTGAGACAAGAGATGCTGCTGCCGCCCACCAGAGAGAACCACATTAGAGAACAAATCACCAAATCTGGATTTGAGCGACGGAAACAAAGTGATGACACTCACCAAATCTATTCGTCTGAGAAATGAGAACCAATTGAAGTGTAAATTGTACAAGAAAGAGAAAGAAGGGAAGCTCGAGCTTGTATCTACTCTCGAGGTAAGCTGTATGGTCTCATATGCCCATTTGCATTTTCTTTTTTCAAATTCAAGCATCTTTATGCAAGCTCATGTGGGCAAAAGTAACGTCATGTACGATTTGGACGAGAAATCGTTCGAATCCAACTAAAACTTCAATTTCTCGGTAATCTTGTCTCATATCGTATTGGAATGTGGCGATTCTGATTCGTCTTGGCGAGATCTAGTCTGAGACAAACAAGACTTTGAACCCTGGTCGAAATGAATGGGTATACTATCGCAATTCATCTTCTGAATCAATTCATGGATATGCTTATTAGACCAATCACTCCAATTACTTTTGTTATTCCTGATAAGTTCAAGGATATAACTAGAAAAATTGATCTTTTAGTAACCTTCTCACGATTTCTTCCAAGAAAGACAAGGCGATATCAACTCCAAAATTCTTTTTCTAAGCTGAGGATTGAAGTTGAAAATTAAAGGAATTTACTTCTTCAACGCTTCAAAACTTGAGGTCAAGATTTCTCCAATCGAGGGAGAATGATGCGGATTGAATTTCAAATTTTTGCAAAGGTTACAAAGGCCCTGCCAATGGAACAATCACCCCACCATAGGTAGCACATGAAGAGGAGTATCTCTTGTAGATGAAAGGTTGAACCATATCAGTTCAAGCTTCTTTGAATTTGAATAATTGTGAAAAGTCCATATTATAAAGGTATTTTAGTAATTTTACATTTTAAGGGGTAGTTTAGTAATTTATAGATTTTGGTTTGTTTGGTAGTTGAATTAGTAGGCATTTGGTAATAAGCTAGAGTCAATTCCTATCCTTGTTAGAAATTATTTAGGTCTTTTTGATTGTTTTCAGTAAGTGTCTCAATTTAGAAAGTAAGAATCCTTGTTTGACAAGTAATAGAGTCTAGAAAGTAAGAGTCCTTGTTTGACAAGTAATAGTCCTCTATAAAAGCAATGCTTGTAAACACAATAACAACACTTCATTAATAAAATTTTATGCAGCTTTTGCTTCAATTAATGGTGTTATTCCAATCTTTTCTAGGTGAAGTTCCTAGAAACCCTTGGTGAGACTCCAAGGTTTATTTTCTTCTTATTCTTCTACTACTTTAATTTATTTACAATACTGTTGTATTTTATTTTAACTCACAATCAACCCTCTCTTTAGCCCCAATTTCAACACTATAATCCCTCAACATAAACCCTAACCCTACCTTTCTATATATTTTACCATTAGAAACCTTAAAATATCCATTCTGTCCAAAAATTCCATAACCTTTTTCTTTTGATTTCACCCTATATTCACCCTTAAGACTTTACCAAATCAATCCTTATTCCATCCATAAACCCTAATGCCACCACTCCTTTCATAAATCCAAGGAAAACAAGGTTTTAGCCCACCTAAGCTTAAATGTAGGAAACCTTAATCTCAATTTTTAGGGTTGTCCTACATCACAACAATTTTGATGTGTTTGGTTATCCTGTTTCCAGCCAACTTTTACATTTTTCACCAAATAATGCAAAATATCACATACATGTTTCCTATACATAATGCAATAGCCATAACTTACATGTCACACACAAATTGACATCTACCAAGATTTTACCTCTCGGAAGACATTCTTTTAGCCTTCCACCCATTGCGCTCTACTAATATCCTTGCTTGCTCCATTCAATCTATAAAATACAACCAAGCATATGAAATTTCCGTAGCATAAAAGCTACCAGTCTCAACAAAAATTACAAGTTAAACATTAGGGATGTAGCTGCAATATTATACACAGTACAAATATTTATAAACATAATCTAATATGTTCCCTACATAATATAATAGCCAAAACTTCCATGTTGTACACAAAACATCTTTCCTATGATGCACCTTAAACTTCAGAATTATTAGGCAACATAAATTTTGAAATTATGCTCCTTGAGCTAAAAACAATATCTTCTATTTTAATGAAATACAGTAGATTTTTACCCCCTAAATTACCTTGAGTTCTGAGCAAATTAAATGGTTTTATGGAATTGGACTTTAGATCCTTGCTTTAGAAAGAGTTTGCACATCATAACAAATTCTAGTGACTATTGCAAACAAAAATTATAAAACATAATGAGGGAAGGGGGAAGGAAGGGGAGGACAAGGGAGGGTTGTAAGCTAAACCAAGATACTCGAATTTGACTTAAGATCAATTTCATAAAAAAACTCATTCGAGCTAGCTTGTAAAATAAACCAACCAAACTTGAAGCTTGTTAATTTTTTAAACCACGCTCGATGAGAATGCTATTCGTCCCGATAAATTTATTAATACTTTAAATAACTAAACTCCTCAAATTTGACTCAATCTTAGCTCGATAAAAGCTTGTCTGAAATCGTTCATGAGCTTAACAAACTAAACTCAAGCTTTACTTTTGAGCTTGTTAATTTGGTGAGCTAAACCTTCTGTTGCTCGGTTTGACGAGTGACGATTGGTTTGTAGCCCTAGAGACCCTCCATGTTAAGACTTTCAATTGGAATAGTGCTATACAACAAAAATATGTCCCTCATAGAAAAGGTAGAACTCTCCTCATGAACCCTAGAAAGATGTGATATTGTCTCTGGAGAAATCCAACGAGAAATGGATGAAATAACAAGATTCCAAAATGGTAGATGTATAAGTCCTCCTAAGGCAATGTGGAGGATCTATAGATTTGTGATGAATGAGATGAGCCCAACTATTATAGCTTTGCAATTGCATCTAAAAGATAAATAAGTTATCTCTTTCAAATATTCTAATAACTTAAATAATGTGGCTCGAAATAGGTTCCTATAAAAAATAATGCTAATGGAATTCTTTGCTATGAACCGTCATTATGAAGACTCAAGAATGTATTTATACAAGGAATGCCCTGAGCATTACGTTTGGAGCAAACAAGATTGAATGTGGAGTATTCTACAAAAAGGTACTGTAAATGGTAGAAAAATAGCAAAGTAACACATCAACGTAATAAAAGAGACAACTGCATAATTATTTTTACATCGGAGTTAAAGTAATATGCATCACCCTTCATAGGGCTTTACTCAAAGTATCATCAAAGTAAGACATCCCCTACTAGTTAAGAGAAGAAACTAAGAGTTCCATAAAATTATAAACAAAGACCAAAGAGAAAACCCTTTAAATCAGCACAGCTGAGTTTCAAACTTCAGACATATGCCCATGCTGAAGAGTTCCTAGCACAACAACTTGGCCCCATAAGGTACATTTACATTAACAATTTCCTTCGTAGACTCACAAAACTGGCAGTAGGGACCCGTAATGTATCAACCACTAGGCACTACCCGCTGGATCACATTCGTAACAGTCTTGCATTTCCAATAAATGTGCATTTGAGAAGAGTCACTTAGAGTAAAGAGGCTTTCATGCAAGTTGGTTGCCGCACCATAGGCTATAAGGCAGTCGCGCTCCATCTCACTAAATTTGATACCTCCAAAACGTTTCATATTTGCCATCGGTTGTTGGGTGAGTGAGTGGACTGGGCCAGTGTTGCGGAATTTCACTTTGTCTTCGGCCATATAGATTAGGCACTAGTAGAATGTTGGGCCCATAAATATAAGTGTTCGAACCATCTCTCCTCTATAGCCATTGTACACTCTCATTTCCCCATCTTGAAAATCCAGCCCTGCCATGCATGAATAACATTGGAATAGTTTCTAAGAGAAACCATTAAAAACAAGATGGAAAAGGAGGGGAAAAGATAAACTAGGAACTCAAATTTGAAGATACTTCCTCAGTCATTTAACTCGAGCTAGGAGATCCAATGTAATCAAGTGATAAAGATGTAAATATAAAGTGGAAAGCTAATCAAGATACAAGGAGCCAGTCCTCAACATTTGGGATGGTAATGGAAGATGGTTAAAATAAAACAATGTAGGAAGGCGTCATTTATGCTTCAGTTTCCATGAATATGAAACTTTTCATGTATTCACAATGCTGAGTGAAAGATTTGATTAAAAAAGAAGTGTTAATAGCTTTGCCCTCAATATATTGTGGAAAATTAATATAACAAATGGAATAACAAGTTAAATAACCTATGGAATCAACAGCAGCAACAACTTTTACACTAGAAGAAAAAAGATCTAATGAAAATTTGTCCCCTTTTGATTTATCTAGTGGTGAAAAGAGATTTTGCAATCTTTAAGCTCTAATATGTAGGTGGGGACACTAGAAAATGCAATATACAGTCTTCTAACCTTATTTTCTTAATTTGTAATTGACGTTTTGACGCAAATATGAGTGTGTCGCTATCCCCGGGCAGAAAATCCCTATATTTTGCGGGGGTGCACACATAGCGGGCGCGTTGGTACGCCCTAGTGCCGATTGATTGGCTGTATGTGATGTTTGTTCTATTGAATGGTATTTGAAATTGATTTTATTTCGGAAGTTGAAAATTTGGTCTTATTTTACTCCTTTCTGGGTGCCTCCCTTTATTCAGTCGTGTAAACATAACTTAAATTAAGAAAAGCTTGGAGTCGCTACCTACCATATATTTAAAGATGTAGAAGATCGTTTTTAAGGTCTCAAATGGTCCTTATAACTTGAAAATTGAATGACTCCTAAATTTCATCGGCGCACTAGAAATTTAGGTAGAGAGGCTCTGTTATGAATGAGGAAGGTGTTAGGCACCCCACAGCATCTGTTAACGAACGGTTGCCCTTATTCTCTAACTTTCTTTTATATAAACCCTATTTCTTGAAGTGAATTCCCAATTTGAGGCTTGAAAATCTAAATTGATATGTAGCCTTAGGTGGCGATCTTGTTAAAGCCTTATTTACACTTATCTAGGCAATGAGTGGTTTTAAATCTTTGAAATGTGACGTCATTCCGTGTGGAATTTAGCATTTAATGTGTGTGCAAGGTGTATTAAAAATTTGATTTTTGAAAGGATTTGTTGAAAACCTTGAAAGAAGGCATCATTCCATGTGAAAATTAGTCATTTAAAAGCTTATTGAAAACTTGGTTTTGGAAAATGAATTATTTTGGAACTTGAAAGATGGCATCATTCTGTGTGGAATTTAGCTTTTAAAGATGTTTGCTTTGAAAATTGATTTTTGAAAGACTAGTTTGAAAAGCAGCATTTTTGTGTTTTTTCAAGGTAACCTCATCCTTTCTGTGTCGAGACACCTTAAATTCATTGAAAACATTGATTTTGAAAGTGTGAAAGTCCTTGAAATTGATTGGAAAACTTGATATGCTTGCAAGAAAATAATGGTTCTTTGTAAAAGTTCAAAAACTCGCATTGATTTTAATTGATTTTACCTTTACGCGAGCAAGCTTTTTCATGGTAGCTCCATCCTTTTGTGTTGGGACACCATGTTACCGAGTCTATACTAATATCTAATTTAGCTTATCAAGCCTCAGGTTAAAAATTGCATGGAATGGAGTGGAGACTTGGCAAGAATTTATGTGTCAAAGTCTTGACTAAATCTCCATTGAAAAAGTGTTTGATTTTGAAAGAGGTTGTAAAAAGATTATGCAAACTTAATCTTGTAATTTGACCAAGACTCATTAATTCTAACTAAGCCAAAAAAAACACAATAGTCAAAATATTGAGTGAAAATATGCTTGCTCTTGAAAAATGCATCTTTATTGATATAACAGGAATTACAGTGCTGAAAAGTAAAGATGTAATAGGCAGAAAAGTAAAGCTATATTGGGCATAATCAGAAAATTAACTAGATAGAATGCTTTGCGCGAAAACTAGGCATAATCGAAAAATTACATAAGGCATAATTAAAATTTTATACTAGACTAAAAATTAAAAAGGTGAGGGCTTATGCGTGCACCTTGTATGTATAAGATGATATGCAATAGAAATGATCGGGAAAGATAAACACCACTAAGCTTTCCCTTTGCAGGGTACGGCAAAAACTTAGTGAATATTATTTCTCCTTCCCCAATTTCTGGAGAAAATGCTAGGGGTATGTATATGAATGTGAAAAAATGGATGGAAATAGGGGTTCAAGATTGCTCAAGAGAGGAGCTTGGGAGATCTTTGGTGTTCTTGAAGTTGTGAGAGGTATAGAAAATGGAATGGAGGAGTTTTTTATCTTGGTTTTGTGTAGAAAGTAAGCTTTTTAAGTGTAAAAACACAAGAAACAGTAGTAAAAGGGAGAGAGATTTTCAGAACTTCTAGGGTCCCCTAATGCAAGAGAAGAAGGCTGAATTTATAGAGGAGTTCCTACTTCTACTTATGCTATTTGCTATAGCACGAGTAGCAGTAGGTGCAAGCATTTAATGCTTTGTCCCCCAACTTGAGTGCATGTTGACATAAAAGTGATTTAATG
Organism: Liquidambar formosana; assembly: GCA_039720395.1. Taxonomy (NCBI): domain Eukaryota; kingdom Viridiplantae; phylum Streptophyta; class Magnoliopsida; order Saxifragales; family Altingiaceae; genus Liquidambar; species Liquidambar formosana. Next base: position 23,836,049 of record CM077825.1, on the reverse strand, counting down.
TGACTAAGCCGGATTGGGATGAGAATCCTAAGGGATTTTCTTCGTTTCACGTCTCTAGGCACTTTCTAGGGCATATTGGATGCTAAACTGACAAATAGGAATGCTGGATTGGCAGGCAGGACCTAAAGGCAGGTCCTGGGGTCGAAAGGCAGTGTCCCATTAAGTTAAATGGGACGCTCTGAATTCGAAAATGAAGTCAAAATTTCATTTCAGCACACTATTTGATCTGTATTGGATGGAGGTTGAGCAGTGCTTGTACGAAGTTACAAAGCATTCATTTCCACTGCCACTAGGTCATAAAAATGTCCTCCATTAAATGTTCTCAGTTACATCTTTTAGTAGCATTTTGGTGATATGTTTTATGATTCGATTTCCAAGTAGCATTAAACATAATAGAAAATTGAAAACAAGTCATCATTTTTGCAAGTATTTTCCAGACTTAGATACAGTTACATCCCCTAAGAATGGTCAAGTTTCTCACATATTGTAGCCAAATCCTTACTTTTGGGACAAGTTTGTTAAAATAGAAGTGACTTCATAATCACACCATCACATCAATCAATGAGAAAGTTGAAACACTATATTCCTTCTCTCGCACAAACATGGAACATGTTTGTGACAGCCAATTCAAAGGCATACAAATCAAAGCACAATATTATTAAAATCCTAAAAACAACATAATACACTAGAATACTATTTCAAGAAGGAGTCTATTGTAGGGTATCATGGTGCAGATAAACTAACATAGAGAAGTGCACAGAATCCACACTTCTTTTTATTGTTTTTTTAATAAAATGATACAACAAATGAAATTCACAAAAATATATGCATTATAAATTTATAATTTAAGCATATGGTAGAGTGGTAGGCACAAGAATGGCTATTTTGGTACTTATAAAGCTGGTCTGTTATGGTATCAACAAAGAGAGTGGAGAAAAGGGTGGCACATTTCATTAAATCACTACGGGCAATCTCCTTTCCCAAAGCAGCCTTTAGTAGTTGCCCAGGAGTTTACCGTGAAGAAAATGCATGTGGATTTATAACAACATCTAGAACTAGTCCCTGTATAGTGAAAAGGAAGTTCTCTTGAGACTCTAGAAAACCCAGAACACCTTTCTACCTGTGCATGCTTGAGAACTTGTCTCCTAGACATGGAGAACTGACTTGCACCAAAAGGTTCAGAATGTAATAAATTACCAGGACTTAATTTTATTGTATGTGAGTTTTAGAAAAGTAAAATGCAAGATTTATATTTTATCCACATCTAATAATAGATTGCTACCATTCAACAGCTATCTTACATTCTATATACAATTTAAAGTTTTGATCCATCTCACACTATCCATATATATATATATGTATATATCATAAGAAGATAAAGATTTAGACCAAAATACAGAAGGCATTTCATATGTAGAATGGTCTTGAAGTAGAAAAGTGGTCATTGAGCCGAAGTCCAGTTGCTAGTTATCATGGTTTAGGGAGCCGAAGTCTAGTTTTAGTCATCATGATTTTATAAGCTGGGCTGATCAAGTTTTCAAAAACGTAAAAGATGTGTAAACCTAAATGTGGATAATATAAATGAGCATGAAAAAGTAAAGATTACCATAGTCTCCAGCTTGTGCTGTTCGTAGCAGCATACACCTCCACAATGTACTCCCCAAACCCAAGAACCTAATAGTCAGATCACATGCATCGCTCATTATATGTGCATAATAAAACTTCTTAGCATCAAGATTACAAAACCAATATATTGTAATTTCAGGAGACAAAAATAAATTGAGGGAGTAAAATGCACTAGTATGTAGTAGGATAATGCACACCCCCATAGTTTTTACTCCTTTTGCAACTTTTTTTGTCCCAAAATGTTTGTCCAATTTGAAAAGTCAAATAATTATTTTTTTAACTTTTCTATACTACCCTTGATTGTTTCAATAATTACTTTCAACCTAAAACCCAATAACAAGCCAAAAAGGGTTCTTTTAGAAAGTTAAAGTTTAAAAAGTGACAAGTCAATGCAATAATAACTTTTCTTAAACTGCGTGTCTTGTCAAACTTGGCCCTTCTTTATGGGACGGAGGGAGTAACAAATACATTGACACCCTTTATTTCTTCAAAATTACACTAACACCGAAGGACTTTAATATCGATATTGATGGATATATCGAAGGTCCAAAAATATGGATATATCAGATATATCATTGCATGTATCAACAATATCGATATCATTTTAAAAATATTGTGGATATTATGAATTAAACACGGATATTTTTATTAAAATTCTAGAAAACAATGATTTAGACTCTAGTACACAATCTAGCATCAAAATATTCAATTTAAATGTGTATAATACAAGTATATGTTGTGTAGGGTATAAACAGTGTGATATGCTGAGAAAATAAATAATAGAAATTAATGCAAATTTAACATACAAATGTCATATGAGATTAAAATTTGTAAATATTTATCATTTACACAATAAACACTTACATACTTACATAATTACATTAGTAGTTTTGTACTACATAGAGTTCCTTGGTAGTTCAAAATCATCATTCCTATCCTTATACTGCCTTTTCATAATGGTAATATTATGCCAATAGTTTGGCCATGTCATAAAATTAATATAATTCAATAGGAAATTCTATAAATGACGGTTATATTCTTCAGCAGAAGCATGCTCTAGGATTCCTAGTTACGGTAAATTTAATTAACTAGTCTTAGGAAATGCTCTTTCATTTGACACCCAATCTGGTGATTCCGAAAACCTTGAGAATGTATCTAGTGGGACTGATGGATACATTGATTATGGATTTGGCATATAACTAGGAGATTGATTATATGGATATTGTTGCCTATGGATATATGCCCCTGAGGGATCAATGTTATAGTGATTTGGGTTGTATGACTTATATGGCACAGGTTGGACTTGTTGATAGGGATAGGTATCATGGTTCGAGTCTATTCCATACTCAAAATGACTTTGATCTGATCCCATACTCATAAACTCAAAAGTTTGAGGAAAGGGAATCTACATCTGGTTGGCTTCTTGTGTTTTTTTCCTGATTTTTTTCTTTGAATATTGTTTGCCTATTGCCTCGATATTTAGCCCTCCTCTCCTAGAGCCACAGTCTGCATCCAATGTCACATGTGTGAAATCTGCTTCATAGGTAAAAGGACTTAATAGCCTCGGACTATCTTCAACTCCATAATTTCCATCCCCCTCCATCATTGTCCCTATCATCGTTTCTATTACTAGCCCCACCTCTAGTATTGGTGTCAAAAGAGTCAGAAGACTTAAAATGCATTGAATCCATTCTCATTGCATCATCGCTTGATAAAACCTCTTCAACTATAACTCTTTGGACATTTGGACGTTAATCCCAAGGTTTTGAGCTTCTTGTGCCACCTTTGGATCAGGTTCACCATCTGGCTCATCCATATGTGAGAGCCTAATCCATTGGTAAAGAGGATTCTCATTCTCCTCTCCTATCTCAACCAATATATCAAGCAGATTTAGGGGCTCCAACTCTGCTGTATTGTCCCTCTTAGCTTCCGTATCTCTGACCCACAGCCTCATGTTGTAATAAGAAAAGATTAGCTTTTCAAGCCTTTCGTATGCCAGTCGATTTCACTGCTTTGTATGTTTTAAGGAAAACGAGCTCCAGTTCCTTTCATAAGCTGAAGAAGAGCATGTTTATGACAGTATTTTCATTATCAATGCCCTCAATGTTAAAGCGGAAACCATACATATCCCACCAATCAGTTGCCCATAATAAAATGAAACTATTGATTTTATATTTACAACTTAAAAATTTATAAGTTAACAAATTTGTTAGTAATCTATATAGTTCTATATGCACTAGCTGTCATGCTTTCGTTTGATGCAATTACGAGTTTCTTTCCAAATCTACCCCACTTCTCGAAACATTATAATTTACAAGTGCAACATTTTCATCAGTGATTAAATAGAATAAATATTAAAATATAAAATTTGATAGTTATTGTTGTAGTGTTACCTCATTTCCAATTTCTCCACTCCTTTGGGAGTTTGGTTCCAACTTTTGGAACACCTCATGTATGGCATTAGTCAAGTCTGAGTCATGATTAATATTATTTTTATATTAATACTATAGACACCCCATTTTGTACCACCAAATAATTCTAAATCATTTTTTATCCCAATAATGATAATTATTGCTCAACCTAAAGCACGTGAAATAATCCCGAGCTGGCCTGCGGAATCACAGCAAGACTTCAGCAAAATTACACAAAGAACCCGTGCGTACGCATCCCCACTAGATGAGTACGCATCATGCGTACGCAACTACTTGTGTTGCGTACGCATCTTACCTTATTTTTCTGAAACCGCGTTTCCCTGTCTGTAAGGACTGTCCAACCCGAGAGTTAGAGTCCATTTGGGATAGGGAAGAGAGAGCAATCCGGGGAGGGACTCCCAGGAACCCTAGCAAACCTTATAAATACACCATTAGAATTCAGAATAGGGGGTTCAGAAAATTACGAAAGAAAATCCAGAAGAAGAGACCACTTTTTGCATACTGAGAGAAGAGAGAGAATTGCTTGAAGGAAGGCTGTGATTCCAAAGGACTGCAAAGGAGGATCGATCGAGACTGAAGGCGAATAAACCTGAGGGTAATCCCTATTTTAATCGTTTATTCAGATTCGTAGGATGAAATTATGCATATTAGAAGTATGATTGTATGTGTAAAATACTAGAAATGTTCTCTCTCAATCAAGAATGATTAGGAGCTAATGTGAAGCATGTATAAATGATTATCCTGTTCAATTATTGTTTAGCATGCCATGATAGTGGAGTAAGGTAAATCTGAATAGGACCGACTGCCCGCTTATCATCGTTGACATCAATTAATGACGCTAACATTGATATGATGGGCAAATATTCATTCTCATGATTTCGTAATAACTTTATCAGCTCGCAGTGTTCTTGATATTTAGTTCCTAGGGTTAGTTTAGTTTGCTTTCTGTTTTCTGAAGTGAGAGATGCTTCCGGTTTGCGTACGCATTGGCCACAGATGTGTACGCACCCCATTGGAGCAAACAGTTTTCTGTCCCGTGAGATCTTCTGCATGATGGTAGTAAGGGAGTGTCGTGTTTTAACTGTTATTGTCTAGCATGTATGTGGGTTATTAAAACAGGGCTAGCAGAAGATCAGGTACCCAAATAAGGGTGCATACACAACTGGCATAGGTGCGTACGGACCAGGTGAATTGCAGGCAGAAAGCCTATCCTTTGTTTTAATTTTGTTTAGTCTTATTATCTGTTTCTTGACTGTTCATTCTGCATCTTTTCATTCATTATTGTGTGATAATAATTGTTGTATGTTTTAGGGTTAATTTTAATTAAATATCGAATTAATTACGACCAATAGTTATGTGTGGGGGCTGGTTTCGACCGGGCATTGTTGGGTGCCTAACACCTTCTCGATGATGTACCCTAGCTCCAAACCCGAATCTCTGGTTATGAAGAACTGGACCCTGCTAGGGTTCATTGTTCCCAGATAGTAACTGGGTGGCAACTCCTCTCCGTGACTAGTCTTTCAAGGCTAATTGCGTACTCTCGAACCATCGCGGTGGTTAAAAATACTTCTCTTTGGGGCGTGGTGCTCACAAATGCTTTGAGTTTAAGTAGTATGCTAGCATTCATGTCAAATACAAATATACTATATATATATATATATATGTATATTTGTAAATTATTATTTAGAATTTTAGATAGAGGAATTTAACTTAGAAATTTAGAATGTGTATATTATACCTGTCGACACCAAAGGATGATCGATTGATTTGTCCCAACGGTCCCTTATAGCTTTTTAAACTTATGTCACATTTTGATTAGTTACTTCGAGGGCCTCTTTCATTACTTAAAATGCTTGATAGACTTCACCCAAGGTCAGGTATGCCTCACTATCAACAAGGTGCAATAGTCGGTAAAGAGGATCATAAATACTACATACTTTTGCAACCTTGCCCTAGAAAGTGTGGTTTAGAATCAATTATTCAACATGACAACCTAGCTCTGTTCTGCTTAATTGATGTTCACCCTATTCATCAGAAGTGAACAAGGATTTCAAACCAACCTTTCTCTTTGATAGGTTATCGAATGCAATAAAATTTATGGCAAATCGAGTGGCACCTGGTCGCACAATCTCTCCATCACAAAATGCTCTCATTTGTGCCAACAACCAATTGTGGTTGTATATAAACTTTGTGATCACCCTCCCATCAGTAATCACTTTTGCAATAGCTTTTTTCTTAACAATTTTTGCAAATATGAGGTCGATGTAATGAGCAGCGTAGGGTGTCTAATATAAATTATACTTTTCTATTAACTTTTGCTCCTCTTTCTTATAATTGTTGCCATTATCAGTCACTATTTGTACAACATTTTTACTACCAATTGATTGCACAACACCTCTCATCAAACTATAAATATACATATGGTCATTAATGTTGCCCGAAGCATCCAACGACTTCAAGAAAATTGTCTTCCCCGTACAATATACCATAAAGTTGATAAACAATTTTGTGGGACCCACCCATCCATCACATAATGTTGCAGCCATATGTCTTCCATATTGGATTTATTTGTTTAACGTATTTATTCATGTCTTCGACCTGTGAAATGAAATGGCATTTAAGGAAAATCTTATAAAAAATTAAAAAAATCATAAATAAAACCCAATAATGAATAAATATTAGTATTTTGAATTAAATTAGTAATTACCTCCATATTAAAATATTTAGTTTTGATATCATATAGGGAAGGAGGATTAACTGATGTTCTAAAAGTTTGAGATCTAGCAATCATATTTTTGAAATAATGAGAGGCCACTTTCTCAAGCGAGACATTCTCATGTATAAAGAATTTTGCAACTAATCCACCTAAGCCCTCTTTTATCTTGCCTTTACTAAAAGCATCCTTAATAGTCTTTTCTTTTTGTTGTTCTGATCTATAGATAATAGAAATAGGGTGGATATGAGTTTCTAGCACCCAAACATTTTGACTACGTTTAAGTGAAGACGTTGGTCCTTTATTTTTACTTTTACCAGAACTTAAGCCACCAGTACTAGAACTTCCAGGACCACCCTCTGATTGGAATCTTCTCCTTTACTCTTCCTCCCATTCACTAGCCTTTGAAACATAGTAGGCTTTCTTATAATTCCTTCTTTTGTGCGAATCCAAATTTGTTGTGTACATGATGATGTCCTTATCATCATCTTCATCAATATCATTTGATTGGGGTTCCAATATACCATCCCTTAAGAAGTGTCTAACATTCGAATCTTCCTCACCTTTTTCTACCTTCGATGTAGCTTTTCCTAACAAAAGTTGATACATCTCATCTTTTACCTCTGGAGGCACATTTCTGTAAGGCACAATATTATTTTTTGGATCTAACCCCATTAAATGATACTTAAGCCGCGTCGCCCTACTACTCTTTCATATCTTTTAACAATACTTGCATTAGATACCACCTACTGTACCCAGTAGATGACTCCCATGTTCCCATACAGGGTCAACATTCTTCAACAAATTTACAAATGCTTATTTGGTTTCTCAAGGAATTGAAAGTGGTGTTGGGGAGCTCTTAGGGAGTGGGAAGAAGGGACACAAGTTTCATGCTGCCAAAACAGAATAACCCAGAATTTATAGTCCAAAGGATATTAAAGGTATGAGAGTGGAGAATGGAAAAAAAAAAAAAAAAAAAAAAAAAAAAAAACGCAAAATTATTTGTGAAAATTTGGCATTAAGCGGCTAAAATTGTAAGGGTTGCTGCTTTCAAGTAGGGTTTTGTGATCTGCAGTCCAGCAGGGAAACTTTACCACTACCATCTCACAGGCATATATGAAGCTTACAAAGGGTGTGGGTTGTTGATACTGCTGAATTATCAATACACTCACGTTTTGTCATGCTGCCCATCTCATTGGATGTTGATTGATGCCTACAGTTCTTTTCAAAAACAAAATGAAAAGAAAAAGATAAAAAAAAAAAAAGAAGAAGAAAGATTGATGTCCATACCAAGACTAAAATATTGTAATGTAGTTGTATTATACTCTAGGGATTCCTATTAGCTGTGAGCCTGTGAAATGGTTTTAAGTCTTGGTTTCAACACTACTTTTTTTTTTGGGTTAAGGGTCTTGGTTTATCTCACCGGAACCGGGACACCAAACGCATTATTATATAATATTATTAAGCAAGATTTTGGTCTCAAAGAAGTTACCCATATTTTAATGGCTGACACCAACATATTTGCCAAAAATTTCATATGAGAATTGCAGGGATATAATTTTTGGTATTGCAAGAGGATGCCGTGATGGGAATGAAACTTGAAAGATTTTAAAAGTTATAAGGAAACAATTGAATTAAAAATAAATGATATTTTTTACTATTAATTACTTTCAATGTTCAAACTTGAAACTTATTATAATAAAAACAAATTTAGTGGACATCAAAAGTCGTTCTTTGAATGTATTTCTAAACATGCTCTAAGCCAAACCAACGCCAACTAAAAAAAACTTCAAAGTAACATTTTATTCCCTGTTTTTTACCAATTATGTGCACACTACCCACAGGTGTACCCCCTGCCCCTAATTTTTTGTCACATCAAGGGGAAAACTTTTTAATCCCAAAGCTTTGCCTCATATGAGGGAGAGAGATATGTCACTAAGGATACAAAACTTTTAGGGCTAAAAAAATGCACACGCAAAAAAAATAACTGTCCATAGGGGTCTCAATAGAAATCCAGGAACATAGCAATGGGATGTCAAGGCAGGTTTGTCCATTGCCATGAAAAGAAGGAAGCAATGTTACAGACCTTACTTTTTGATTGCAACCATGGAAGAGCACACCAATAATGAAAACATTATAACATTTTGTTGACTATTTTGTACTAGAACTTGGAAGAAGCACAAATTGGAGTATAACTCATGGTTTTGATGGCGCTCTCAAAATTAAATGTAACACATTCTGTCTATATTGTTGATTACTATGTCCATAAAATAATTGCAACCCAAGATTTGTATGCCAATTACAAGCCATAAAAATCGTGCAAAATAGAAAAATGCTACTGATGTAAAACTAGGTCACCTGTAGCAGAATTCCAGAAATGTGATGGATAGGTTAGCCTGTTTATCAGAAGCATCCTTCTTAAGATTTGTGCTTTGAAAGATACTCTGAAAACCTTCCACATATATTATTAGGAAACTGATGTGGCCGGCCAAGGCAACATTTGCCAATGGCCATATTGAGTAGTGTCTGGATTGAAATTGAGTTGAATTCAAGCCTGACTCAAAACCAGGCTTAGTGTGTTCAGAACATCTGGGTGAACTAAAATTTTAATGGATCAGGATCAGCTTCACCCGGTGTGGCAAAATCATATCACTTTTTGGGGACTTCAGTTGGCAACTGGTTTAGTATAAATACAAGCAAATTAATCGATCAATCACTCCCTCAAATTATATGTAAATAGTCTAATATATAATATGGTCAAACATAAGCAACTACATTGCAAAATTATTGAGCAAAAACAAAGATCTCTGTAGAATATAATAGAAGCCTCAGCAGTTAATATTTCCATAACCAGGAGCTAAACTTTATAAAGGAACATATCAACTAACCTAAAGAAAGAATATAAACTCCAGAACTTACTAAGGGCCCTTCTCTCCTTCCAAAGAAAGTTGATCAGATACAGCTACAAACTGTTTGGTATATACACGATGCCGCCTCTCTCTTGCATACAGTACCCAGAAGATCAAGGAAAGCATTACTGCACTTGAGACCATAGCCAACCCAATATGGATCCATTTAATATATTGCCTTAGATCCAACAACGATTCTTAATGATGTCCTTGAAGGTATCCCGAACAAAAGTGCAATCTTGTAGGTCAATAAGGAACGAGCCATAACGATTCAATGCATAGCTTATATTTACAACAGATGTTATTTGGTCATAAAAGGCAGGAGTCAAACGGCCCACAGTGGTACACTTTCCAGTGGCTGAAACTTGGCAGACATAATTCCTCCATTTCTGCATGAAACACAATGAATTTCTAAGTACTAGTTTGTAAATTGCTTCATTTGGTTGTTTAAAATATGAATGTATATCAATTTTCTTAGTATTAACTTAAAGAAAGAGAATGAAAACTATCTCCAAATATTTTTCTCAACCGATACGTTGTCATATATTTTTTAAATTCAGCCAAGAAGTATATGACAGCTTCCTTCTTTAGAATTGACATTCAGCAGTTTTCCTTTTACCAATTGCTCAGTAAACACTAACAGAAATTAAAAATTGTTTCAACAAAAATTGTACCAGGGTAAGCCATAAATTTTTTCTAGAACTAGGAAGTCATTCTTTGTTCCAGGTTTTAAGAAAAAAGAAAAAGAAAAGAAAAGACATTACCAAATGCACCTTCTCTTTAAACACAATGACTTGTTTTAACTTGTGCCGCATTATCAAACCTCAGTTCACCATCAACGCATTTCTGGTCAGTCTTATCAGGATGAAATGGATTACAGAGGGCGGGCACCAATGGACCAGATTGATTATTATAGAAACTGCCAGCAATGGGTAGAAAATCAACGTTGGCCACGTTGATTATTAACCGGTTAACCATGTCGACCAATTGGAAAGTCACATCTTTGGCTTCAAACAAGGTTTGTTGGGCAGTTGCTTTGTCCACACAGGGGATAATATCATCTAAAGCTGTATGAGCCATGGGGTGTTGGACCCACTGATCCATCGCAATGCATGTGTCTCCCATCACACTGGAATTTGATGGAAAATAGTTTAGATTTAAAGACATACAGGCATACAGCAGTGAACATGATTTGTTCTAAAAAGGGCCAACAGAAATGTATTTGTGTATAAGAGCTTCCACACTGCAGAGCCAGGACCATCGGATTGAAGATTTTAGAAATCAACTGAAGCAATTGAACACCAAGGGGATAAAATGTAAGGGGAAAAAAGGAAAATATTGAGTAAAAAACTAAAAATTAGAAACAGAGAATATAAACAAGTATATTACTAACATTGAAATTTTCCATTTCTCACACATCTCACCCCCCGGCAAGTTTCATGGATTTTCCATGACATTTTTGGTCACCAAATCAAGATCCTAAAATATATAGAAATTACAAGACTGCTCTATAGTACCCCAATTTTATGCAATTGGCATAGCTAGCTCAGTGACTGCATGAACTTCACTACTTGCCAATGTTAATTCAAGTAATCATGAGATTGTGCCAGTTATTCTACGAAGTCTTTGGGTACAGTGAACAATATGCAAAATTGTAATTCTAGATATGCTGATCTGTACATAATCTATTATTAGCCCCATAGAGCTTTAAAACCCATTAATTAGGATAACATAAGTTCATTACTTGTTTAATCACAGAAAACTTCTAATATTTTCTTCTTTTATGGAAGACATAAAGACTACCGTTGGCCATATTGTAATTCTTTCAAATTTATAAATTATTTCATAATCTTTAAAATTTATAACAAAGGGATTTTGCTTCATTCATATATATGAATATCAACCTATAAATGGCCTTATATTTCTACTCGTCGACCAGAGCAGTCTCATCTTAGGCCAGTTAATTTTTCAACATGTTATTTCATGATTGTAAACATTCTAGTCCATAAACCATAAATAGTCTATTAGCTGCCCCGGAGCCTTCTGATTTAACAGGAATACATGCACGTAAAATTCCTAAGCACATAATCAATTTGGCCATCCAATTTCAATGCATTGGCAACACTGTACCTAAACTATACCCCTTTCCAATCATCATTACTCATTTGTAGTTGGATTAGTCAATCTGATATATATATCATGCTGATTAATTAAGGTGACCTAAAAGTTCGTCTCCTTGCATGTTCTTGTGAAATTTGTGATGATTTAATTAAAAATTCCAACAAAATAACAGAATTCCTAATTATTTTACATTCATAGAACTTAAAAAAACTAGGTTAAGTATTTAAGTCACTTAGGTCTCCCCTGTTGTTTGGTAGACCTTATAGGTATGTAAAAGCACATTGAATACCATATTTTCAAGAAGTCATTAGGCTTCAATTGAAGTTTGGTCGCTTGATAGTAAAATGACAATGCTGGAATGCATGGCTAATGTATATTTTTAGCTCCAAACATTCACAAAAATACTATCTTCTATCAAATACAGGAGGGTTCTAAATCTATTTATGCCAAACTAAAAGGGGCAACCAAACATTAGGAAATTCGGCACCTATGCCAACTACAATGGGTGCTTTGGTAATTTACTAAACAAGAAGAGTACTTGATGTATTCATGCCAAACGTCCAAAGGGATGCCTAAGCCATTTAGTATAAAAATCTGATATTGTAGTGTCCTAATGAGCAAACTATATGAACAGATTCATAGATTCCGAAAGCCTCCCAAAGAAGCAAAAAAGAACAGTACAAGATATTGATAGGTGAATAATTTCACAGAATACGCCAGTCTTCTCTCAAACACATTGTTTGAGACATCAAGATCATTTCCTGAATGTCATGGCATCAAGTGATGGCACTTTTTGAGTAACCCAAAAAATGAAAAGAAAAAAAAAAGAGAGAAAATTTTAACAAAATACAATACAGAGGAAATTACTTATGGAAAATAAGAAATATGCCACACAAAATAAATGTGCCTGTGACAAGGATCCACCCTATGGTCACGAAGCTGCAATCATTTAAAATAAGCGTTCAGCAATTTCTATTTAAAAATGGACACACTTGCAAGACTAAAACAGCCCAAAGAGGGCTACAATGTGCGATGTTATGTCACTCACATGTTAACAAGAAGCTGCATACCCAGGATTGAAAATACTGCAGCCAATAATCACAACAATAAAAAGTAAGGCAAATTCACCAATTGTTAGACAATCCAAACTTGGAGCATTTCTTTTAAGGGGATTAATAGGCTTACAGAAACCAAGAAAAGCCAAGAGGAGCATTACAGCAGCTACTATGATGAGAGCAAGTCGCGTGCAGCACAATGTAATAATCAATTCGATGATCAAAATAAACCCTAGACCTGAATGCAAAGAATAAAGTGAAAGAATTAAAATCATTTACTCACACAGCATTCAAAACATGTTGTATATGAACTGAATTTGTATCCGTCTTCTCTTCAAGAGTGGTAGTGGAAGCATTAACCATTTTTCCGATCTTGTCAATGTTGCTCTGGACATCAGGTGGTAGAAAAATACCATCCACGCCAACCCCCTTAGCCGCAGCAAGATAATCTGATACATCTGTAAGATTCTTAACAGTGGTATCTGCTTGCTTCACAACAAATTTTAGTGCCTTTGATGTACGAGTATGAAACTTTCCCTGCCCAGTGTACAGCACAATGCATCCAATGCTGAAAACATGGATTAAAACGACCATTGAGATACAAAAAGCCAATTCAAACACAAGATATATGTGGAGGAGAAAGAGAGAGAGAGAGAGAGAAAGAGAGATACATTGCAGCAATGGTAAAGAATATCAGGAGAATAGGCGAAAGAGCATAAGCAGTTCGACAATAGCCATAATGCTGTCGGTGGCAGCAGCAGTAATAGAGACTGATGATCAACAAGCAGAGGCCAAATACCAGAAACCAGATTACAGCAATGACGAACAGGGGAGTAGCAGTAAAACACACAGACTGCATATAACATAAAGTTTAGAGGGAGAATGTACACTTTATTGAAACAACTAGAAAAACAAAATCAAGAATAGAGAACATGCAAAAACCCAGGTGGAAGAAACAATTCAAGATGTGAAATTATTATGGTAAGAAAAACTAAGATGAGATGAGTGAAAACTTCTAAGTTCTAATATATTAAAATTTTAAAATGGCATTGAAACAATGCCAAAACCCAAAAGAAAGAGTCAATTCAGAGCTCTTGAAACTACATTCCATAAAAAATAAGCATAACACATAAATGATGATTGACTCTTGAATTTATAAATCAGAACCCATCATAAATTAGAAAAACCACTGATGGACTGAATACAGAAGAAACAATCTCCCTCCCTCTTTATATATCTGAAAAGACAAATGCTTAAATATGGCTTCTTTTCTTAGGTATGAAGTATTCATAAGCTTTTCCTTTCTTTTCTTTCGTATTTGCCAAGAACGCAGGAAAGTTTTAGGTCGTGTATTCTGAAAACCATTGTCAAAAACGCGTTTTTATAGATTAACAAGAAATTTTAAGAATATGTTTTAACTGGTTTTTTGTTTCCTTAACAGAAAATAAGAAACAGAACTGAGAATAATATTTTTATGTTCTCTAAAAATAAGTTGTTTTCAATAAATTTTTTTACAAAACAGTTTTCGAAAAAACGTTGCCACCTATGCTAGCTTGTTTTATTTTATATTTTTGTGAAAAAAAAAAAAAAAAAAAAAAAACTATTTTTAAAGTACACAACCAAACAGATTTTTAGTTTCTAGGAGTCCAAATGAGTTTTGAAAATATTGAGTTTTCCCTTAGGTTTTTTTGTTATTTTGTTCCATGAATAACTTAATTTTGAATCTTAAGCTTTTTATTGTTTCGGAACCTGCCAAAAGCAAAACCTTCCTCTCAAATGAGCCTTTTGTTCACATTTTTGGAACCAAAACAACATTAATAAAAAATTAAAAAAAAAAGAGAGAAGACAAAAAATTTATATTTATTTTCTTTTCCCCACATTTTCTCAGCAACCAAACGAGAAAGCCCAAGAAGGAAATGGTGATTGATGGGGAAAAAAAAGAAAAAGAAAAGGAGAATACAATTGAACGGTGCAGTTTGTACATGATGAAGCCAGTAGGGATGGCAATTTGGACCCGCCCCATAGGAGCCCCGCCCCGCCCCGCCCTCATAGGGGCCGGTTTTTTTGAAAATTTTTTATTCTCGGTTCGGGAATGGGTTTTTTTTTGAAATTTTCATCGGGTTCGGTTCGGGGATGGTATTTACAAGTCCCGACCCGCCGAACCGACCCGCACCATAGACCCGCCCCGCCCCGCATGTGCTTTTACATTTTTACCCTTATATATATATATATATAACACCTTATGTGTGGTTGTTGCCTTGTTAGAGCTTGTAATATTTGAAATCTATGGTTGTTGCCTTCCTAGAGCTAGTGTTTTTACATTTTTTTAATTTTATTTTTCCTATGTTTATTTGATATTCTTATATTTGTAAAAATTATGTTGGAAATTTTTTTTTTTTTGCTTGGGCAGGGCGGGGCGGGGCAGGTTTTCCCAGGAAACCATAGGGTCGGGGATGGGTTTTAGTTTCTGAAACCCGTCGGGTTTAGGGGCGGGTTTGGTACTACGGTTTTAATGTTAGGGTCGGGGATGGTATATGGTCGACCCGCCCCCGACCCGCCCCATTGCCATTCCTAGATGAAGGTGAGAAGCTGTGCATCAGAGAGCGAAAAGAAGGTTGAAAAAATGAGGACGACCATATAAGATAGTCATGATGCTAATATTAACCATATAAGAGCATCTCCAACCATGTGAGCTAAATCAGGTGTGCTATTGCTATTGTAGCACATGCTACAGTGCCAAATGTTATACTTTAGCACAAGTTGCTCCAATGGTGCAAATGATGTCTAGTGTGCTATTTTTCGCCACAACCTCAATTCCCTCCATTTTTTATAAACTACCAACTACCATCTTCCAACCTCCATTGCTCCAACCCACAAAAATTTAAAAAAAAAAAAACAAATAATTATGGTCAGACTTTCAATCTACTTTTTTCACATGGTCTGACTTTTTTTTTTATTTTTTTTATTTTTTATGCTCTTTCACATGGATTGGCTCTCTCTTTCTTTCTCAAATCAAACATAGATATCACTTTATCTCACATCCTCTCTTTCTCTATACAAACGTCCCTCCCCAAAAAGCTCTCTTTCTTTCTCTTTCTCAATCAAGTAGATCTCACTTTATCTCATATCTTCTCTCCCCAAAAAGCATATGTAGAGACCCCTCAATCTCACGTACTCCTCTCCCCTTATCTCTCTCTCTCTCTCTCTCTCTCTCTATATCCATATCCAGATTCATATCCCTTTTCCTCTACCACACATTCTCTGCCCCTAAAATATCTCTCTCTCTCTCTCCCCTCTTCTATCTCACACATCCTTTGCCCCAAGATCTCTCTCTCTCCTTGTCAAACCTCATCAAAATAGCACTGTACAGGTTCCCCATGGGTAGAATGAGAGAAGTAAAGCTGGAGGGAATATGGGTAAAATTGGGGGTAGATCTGCATCAGACGGGGAGTGAAGTTTATGTGCAAAGCCTTTGGCCGAGAAAGGGTAAGCAAAAGGGGGTCAATTGACAAGTATGCCGAGGAAATTGAGATGCTTGAAAAAGGGGTATGTTTTATTTATTTATTTATATATATAAGATTTCAGTATTATTTTGGAAAATATTGTATTTATTTATGGGTTGGTTGTTTGATTACTGAGAAAATTTTGAAAGAGAAATGGAGGAAGAGAAAATTTGTATTTTTCAGAGGTGTTTGGTTGTTGAGAAATGGTGGGAAAGCTGATTGTTGATGTTTGGTTGTTGAGAAATGGTGGGAAAACTGATGTGGCAAATATGGCAATAGCTCATCCTTGTGCTATATTTGGCACAAGGGTGAGCTATTGCTATATTTAGCACATGCATTTAGCTCACCATTGAAGCATCCCAGCCTGTGCTAAATGCTATAATATAGCAATAGCACACCATATAGCTCACAGTTGGAGATCCTCTAAGATAAAAATGCACACTTCACCTAAACGCCACTCAATTCACCTGCTTCTCAACACTCTAGAGGGCACCCTTGTATTCCCAGAAACCATAGACTATTGATATTCCATTAGTTGAGCTCTTTTGAACTTACACTATAAATGACTACTCTTCGTACCATCCAAAAGAAAGGTAATGATACAATCATTTACAATTGGAGGATAAACTAGATCATTTCGATCCAAGATGTGGCCCTTTTATTGAGTTTCAGTGTAAAAATTAACACAAAATTGCAGCTTATAATACTATATGTAATAAACAAAAGCCCATCAAGGAAATGCAACAGCCAGAACTTCCATGTCGCACACAAACTGACATTACCAGGATTTTACCCTCTCAATAGACATCCCTTCGGCCTTGCACCCATTACCCTCTGCTGATATCTTTGCTCGCTCCATCCAATCTATAAAATACAACCAAGCATATGAAATTGCCATAGCATGAAAATTACTAGTCTCAGCAAAAATTACAAGTTAGAATATTAGGGATGTAGTTGCAATATTACGCATAGTACAAATATTTGTAAACATTTTTTTTTTTTGGGGGTACAATGGTAGGGCTTCAAACCCCTAACCTATACTACTCCTACCCTTTACCCCACCCACCCTCACCACTAGGCTAGCCCTATTGGCTTTATTTGTAAACATAATCTAATATGTTCCCTACATAATGCAATAGCCATAATTTCCATGTCATACCCAAAACATCTTCCCTGTAATACCTTAAACTTTAGAATTACCAGGCTAACATAAATTTTGAAATTATGCTCCTTGAGTTAAAAACAATATCTTCCATATTCAATGAAATACAGTAGATTATTACCCCCTAAACTACCTTGAGTTCCAAGCAGATCAAATGGTTTTATGGAATTGGACTCTGCATCATTGCTTTAGAAAGAGTTTACACATCATAACAAACTCTAGTGACTATTGCAAACAAAAATTATAAAGCCTAATGAGGGGAGGGGGAAGGAGGGCTGTAAGCCAAACCAATCTACTCCAATTTGGCTTGAGATGAGTTTCATAGAAAACTTATTCGAGCTAGCTCGTAAAATAAACGAACCAAACTTACACATCATTTTGAAGCTTGTTAATTTTTTAAACCATGCTCGAGTAGAATGCTATTTGTCTCAGCAAAAATTTGTGGAGGGAATTTGCTCAGGAAAAAGTTGGCGCAGAGGGGCCCTTACTCCCTTGCAATTTCTACCAACCCCAACAAACTCAGGCATTTCCTCCAGTCATGAGTCTTCATCTCGCCTGCTCTAGGAAGTAAAACTGAATATATATTGAAACATATTTAGTTAAAATATTATCATACAAATTCCCCGATTAATATGACAAACAAAAAACCAAAGTTCCCAATACCACTTCAAAGCTTGAATTTCAACCCACCAATGAATGATATTCTCAAATGATGGGTAAAAATTTTTCACAAAACTAACAAAGAAAAAAACACGAGTCAATGAATTTCTAGCCAACATTGCAGCAACTCACATAGTCACATGACAGTCTATACATTTCCAAATGAATTAACACCGACAAACCTACAACTCCATTAATTATCAAGAGGCATAGAGGATGGGGTCAGAATCATCCAAATATTAAGCAATAAAGCAGAGAAGTTGGCCAAGTCAAATTACTGAATGTGATGGATGTCATGGTAAGAACCTTGTTGCCCATTGAAATTTGTTTGAGACTTTGAATATAGTGTACACATAAATAATTACGTTGAAATTGAATTTAAAGATGTACGAAAATACCAACCACAAACATCCAAGCTCTTCACTAAATGTGGCTAAAACATTAAGATGTTGTAAAAGTATAGTACAGCTGTGCACATAACATTGAGCAGATCACCTATTGATGATTTCTTTCACTTTCATCTATTGATGATGCTCAATAAATATACTCATATGACCACATGTATGAATTGTTTCTATACAAATTTTTTTTTTTTTGGGACAAGATAATTTTCAGAAAGTAAACTCCACATAAGTAAAACTATAGCTCCAAAGATGCAAAAAATAAAACCCACATTAAGTGAACCCCACATATCAGAAACTATAACTCCAAATCATATATAAAAAAAATCCTACTTCTCTGCATTCGTCCTCCTGTGAGCAATAAAATTTAAAGTAGCTAAACAAAAAACTCCCTTCAAGATCCTCACATATTAACAAGCAAATCTAAAAACACGCTAAAAAAAAAAATTAAATAAATAGACATTTGAAGAAGAAATTAATACCAGTGTTTAAGATGTAGGAAGATCCTCTTGTAGATCCTGGAGTTCCTTCAACATCCTATTTCCAGCCATGGTGAAACCCTATATCCCCACAGATCAACATTAACAACACAAAATATATATATGCATATATATAGAGATGCAGATAGAGAAAATGAGAGAATCCCCAGTACCCCCATTACTCAAACAGAACAGAAATAAATAATTATATCCTTCTGTATTATAATCGATAATATATGTAGTAAAAGCAGGAAAAAAATTGTATAGAAAACAGAATATTATGTAAAATGGTTGAATCACTGAATTCCATAATGGTGCCTTTGTTTCCTGAGAAACTGACAGAAAACAAAATAAAATTTGGAATCTTATAACAACCATCCTAACTCCAAATAAACATGAGATTCCAAAATTTCTTTTTTCTTCCCTCCCTTTTCTCATGAAACAAACAGAACACAAATCAAAAAGAAAATTTCAATACAAAACTCACCCAAAGAATCGATGTATTCACAGAGCTTTTGGCACCAGAGTTGCCACAAGTCCTCCGACGAGGGCTTGAACACAATATCCTTCAAAGTGAATGGAAAGGTGCTTTGCAGTGAGGCAATGAGTAAAAGCGAGGAAGTAGAAAAATCCAGTTAAGTTGCAAGAGAAGTGAATGCAGACGTGGAAACAAAAATCCAAAATGTAAACATGCAAGTCCCTATTTTGTGTGTGATTGTGTATAGGTGCAGCAAGCATGTCCCTGGGAAAAGCAGAGTCATCTAATGTCATCATTTTGAAGCTACCTGTGTAAACTCAATGAATTACTATGCAAATTTCACGTAAATATGTGTCAATATATATAAGAATCATGTCAATAGAGGTAATTTTGCATCATATACGGATCAAGAGGTGCCCAAGAAACTCACCATACAATGCATCTTCCTTCTCTGCATGATCAACTTGAGAAAAGGGCATCACTATCGACTGCAACTTGACTTTTCCACCAGGTTTGTTCTGATAGTTATTGAATCAAACCTTATTAGAAACCAAAATCCAAAAGAAAAAAGCACTTCAAGTTTCCAAATAAATAAATAAATGATTGATGCATTTCATCAAGCACCTGATACTCCATCAAATTTTCTGCATGCTCCGTCTCTTTTAGGCTTGATTCCTTGAAAAAATTGCCTAAATTTATAATCAGTTTCTTTTTCCCCTTCAGTTACTTGTCACAAATGAAGAAAAGAAAGAAAATGAAGGTTGGAACGAAAGAGAAGAGTAAAGATCAAAGAAAGAGAAAACTAACCTACAAACGAAACTCCAGTCCACCGAAACCCCTCCATCACCACAAAGCTCAGCGACACAAACTAAGAGACCAAAAAAATGAAGAGATCAGAGAAAGGAAGAGAAAATAAACCCATGTGGAAGATTTTTGGTCTGATTTAAAGAGGGAGAGAAAAGAAGCTAGAGAGAGAGCATTGCTTCCGTCCAAAAGGTTTTAGAGTAAGAGAGTATGAGAAGAGAGTGAGAGGGAAGAGAACGGACGTATAGAAAGAAGGGGAAAATATCTCAAATTATCCGGTGAGGAAGGAGTCCACGTGGACACTCGTGGTCCACGCAAACCAGCTGGAAACAATCAGGCCATCACAAAACAAAACCATTTTTACTACAAGGGAGTCTCAACACGCAACGATGGGAGAACCATTGCGGGTGAATGGGTGATATACATCTCTCTATTTTGTCCGTTTGCAGACGAACCAAAAGAGGGGAGGTCTTCCTTTTATAATTGTTCTAGAAATAGTTCTTCCTAATTGAATATTATTAAATCTTTAAAAGCACAGACACAACAAAGACACTTCATAACAGCTCAGGTTTATAAAATAGTAAAGATATTTAAAGGAAAAGAGAAAACCTGATGGTTTTGCAATAATAGTCAAAATAAAATTTAGACACATGCTTGATGTGTTCATGCCTACATATTCAAACAACAATAAGATTCCTTCATGTTCTCAGTGAAAATCAATAAATCATATAATATATTAAAGGAAAGAAGAGGTAATTTTTCATAGCAATACATATCCTAAATTAAAATACAGAAGTACAGGACAAGAATACATATGTACACTGGCCACATCCAAGAAAACCAAGTGCATATACCTGCAAATGGTGTCCATTTGTCCCACACTCCCACCCACAAAGCTTTCCCTGCTTTAGACTGCAGCAACAATTGTAACACACCCTTCAACATAATGATGCAATAAAAGGCGTTCTCTAAGAAAATTCAAAATGTAATTAAACCTATGAATCAGTAGCATAATTCGCTATCCTCTACCTTGGAACTTTTATTGGAGAAATTCAGACTTTGCGTTCATCTAGCCATTGAGAGTCACCAAAGTGCTTACTGTCGAAAATGCACTTTCCTGGCCTTTAGAATTCCATATATTGTGGACATGATATGCGCATCTGTTTTTATTCCCTTAGATGACATCTCATCAATAAGGGTTACAGCCCTATCCACATCTTCCCTTCTACAACAGTCAGACAGAAGAGCCGTGTACGTCACAGTATCAGGTTCCAGTCCGCTGTCAATCATTTCCTCAAAGAGGCTAATAGCATCCTGAAGGTTTTCTGCCTTACACTGCCCATCAATCAAAATAGTGTAACAAATAACATCAGGTCTTATTTCCATCTCCTTCATTTCGCTCCACAAAGCCAGAAGATGCATTCCTTCTTCCTTGCTGCCACTTGCATCTAGAGGGCAAGGAGCCTTTCTTAAATATTTTTTGGAATGACCATCAAGTAAAACTGTGTAAGTGATAACATCAGGCTTAATCCCTCTCTCCTTCATATCATTAAAAATATCACAAGCTTTCCGCAAGCAATTCACCCTGCAATAACCATTAATCATCAGCGTGTAGGTAATAATGTCGGGAGTGAACCCTCTCCCTACCAAAGCATCAAACACCCGCTGGGCCTTTTTCATGTCTCCAGCCTGACAGAAAGAAGCAATGAGTTTACTGTACATTATTTTGCTGGGGTCCACATCCAAAGACAACATTGTTTCAAGCAACACTAGAGCTCTGTCATTATCACCTTCCTTACAAAGGTTACTGAGTAGTTTAAAACAGGAAGCTTGTTTCACTAAATCTCCCTGCTTAGACAGCCTAACAAAAAGATCATAGGCCTTTCTTGTATAATTCGCTTCACAGTAACCGTTAACCATGGCAGCAGAATTGTCCAAACACTTATCTTCCAAATCATTAAAATGTGATTCAGCTTCCTTCACCTTGCCTGCTATGCATAAACCTTCAATGATCATGTTGTGTGTACAAGTGTTGGGTTTCAAACCTTGAGCTTTCATATTATCCAGAAGTTCATCTACCTCTTGTGTGAGGCCCTTTCTACAAAACCCACCAGCAAGTATGTTATAAGTAATAATATCAGGCTGAAAACCCTTTTCCTTCATTTCGTAAAATATTTTCTTAGCATCAACGAGATCTCCTTTGAGACAGTACCCACTAATCAAAGTTGTGTAGTGCACAACGTCCAGAACCATCTGCTTACCCTTCATCTCATCGAGCAAGTCCTTAGCTTCTTCTACTTTCCCCAGTTTGCACAAAGCATCCACCACAATGTTGTAGGAAACCTCATCCAGGAAAATCCCCAAGTCCTTAAAATATTTAAATTGCTCCACTGCTTTAGAAACCATGCCCATTTGACACAAGCACTGAAGAATTGAGCTAAGAATCACGCAATTTGTTTTAACACCCTCTGACACCATATCATCGTAGAGATCCAAGGCTTTTAGTAGATTCCTTGTCTTGCAGTACCCACGAATTAAGGCACCATAGATATACACATCAGGGGCCACCCCCTGTTTTTTCATGTCAAGTAAAACACCTTCAGCTTCTTCTAACTTTGTCTCAATGCAAAACCCACGAATCACAGCGGTATAAGCAAAAATGTTAATTGGCCTCTTTGCCCCTCTCCATGCTTGGAGCATTTCATAAGCCAATTCTGACTGCTGATGCAGGCAAAGCCCTTCAATATACGTTGAGTAAGCAAAGGCATTGGGAGTCACCCCAGCTTCCTCCATCTCCTGAAACACATTTACCACTTCTTTCCAATTACCCTTCCCACAAAATGCTTTAATCATAATAGTATAGGTGTAATCATTCGGGGTTAATCCCAACCTCTTCAACTGTTGATAAATGGCCACAGCCATATCCACTTTACCATGCCCAATCAACCGATTCAGGAGAAAATTACATGACAATATGTGTGGAACAATACCACGCCTTTTCGTTTGGAATAAGACATCCGTTGCTTCATCAAACATGCCAAAACTAACATAGGCCTTGACCAATGCATCAAATGCTAGAATTAACAAATTTGGCCTCTCACCAACCATTCCATCTGCAAGAGCTTCGAACAAATCTGAAATTTTGAAATCATGCTGACCCTCTTTGGACCCAATAAGTTCCACCAATATAGAATCCAACCTCCTCTCAAGACCCCAATAACATAGTATCCTGATTATTGCTGCATAGGTCGCAACATCGTGCCGAAACCCACTTTCCTTTAACTGACAAAAGAAGGATAATGCCATTTTGGGTTCTTTCTTCAGACTGTCCAAGATTCCAACAACCTTAACTGTATTTAAATCACATAAATGATCACCTACACTACTTTTGTAGTGGGTGTTCACAGTTTGCTCATCAGCAACTGGGTCATACAAGGTAGGGCTCAACTGGGCGAGAGCCAATCCAGAGTTTAATCGGATAGAATGACAATGTTTGATAAATTTTCTAGAAGAAACATACCTCAGTGCTGAAACCAACATGGAAATTGAAACATATCGAGGAGAATTTCGTGATTATGCACCAAATACATGGCATTTTGGAGCCATGAGGAAAGTTATATCACCTGCCATGGCAGCTTATTGTGCTCCGCTTGAAGTTAGATATGTGTATTTATATATACTAGGGGAAAAACCCGAGCACTGCCCAGGGGTATACCTAAGGTATGATTTTAGTAGATTAAATCTTGTGATTCTCTTTATGGATTCAGTCAAGAGGTTTGGCAGCTCGCTCTAAAGATGCTTTGTTCACTCTAATTCCTTAAAAAAATGGATATTATCAACAAAGACCTGCAAGAGAAACAGAGGGGTAGTTAAATCACATGGATCAATATCACAACAACAGCAAAGAAGAGGGAGGGGAGGGGTGGGGGAGGAGAAGAAGAAAATGGACAAAATGAACCTGAAAAACCTGATATAATCCTCTACAACATAGCATATAAATATGTTATTAAAAAATCTAAATTCTAGTGTCAGCAACTGATATGGAACTGTCACTAAGAAATCTAAGCTTATGTAGTTAACTGGAAATGCAAAATCATTAATCTAATGTTCAATCCTTAAATGATTACAGGTGATGAAGCTATTGAAAGTGCAAGATAGAGAAAAGGATGACCTTAATTATCTAAACATTTCAGACCCCTCAGTTTACTGACCATCACCAAAGCCAAAACAAGGAATCAAATTACCCTCATCAAAAGCTAAAAGTGTCCATCCTATGGTTAAAGCTCCTGCATTCCAAAACAGCTTGGACAAGAGCTCCTGTCACTTGCAATGGGTGGTTAAATTTTACTATCAAATGCTAACAAAAAATTTTAATTTAACTAATTGGCACTAATTCAAGTGACTGAACCAAAATATCATACAATATGAAATTTTCCTCTCTTTTCTTCTGTTCGCTCAACAACTAAATGAAAGGTAGAAAATCATAATATGAACCTCCCAGTCGAGGGGGAAACTTAAATAATTATTTCCTCAGTTTCGCTCTTGCTATTGAACTAATTTTTGACCAGTTTCTTTGACCATGAGAGCTTCACAAAAGAGAATTAATAAAAACAGTCAGAAAATAAATTCATAATTTCATTTCCCAAGAAAATAAATGAATTCAGGATAAAATTTTCCAGGAAAAGAAATTTTAAAAACCTTGCTTTTTTTGGAGTTCCCATCTCTCATTGTTTCACTACTTCATGGAGCTATCCTCGAATTTTCTGCTATTTCAAGGTCTATGGATTTTGCTTAGAATCACCAAAAATATCATAAATTCAAAAAATAGAACCCATATGGCTGGGATTCTAAGAAAAGAAAAGTGCCATTTACCCAGGGTTCTAGAAGGGACAAAAGGCATCAGTGAAGAGCAGAAGAAATCCATGGCACTCTATTTATAGTACCAAAGTGAAATATATTGCTAACAAAAACCCAGAAATCCATAGCACTCTATTTATAGTACCTAAATGAAATCTAGCTACCCAGTCAAGGAAGCACTCTATTAACATTTAGCTTATATAATTAACAAAGATTACCTTATTAAGAGTTTCCCATCATCTAAAAGACCCATAATTAAAAGTCTCAAAGCAAACTAATATACTACCTGGTTGTAGCAGCCAACATTACTTGTACAAATTATGCAAACCACTCCAAATAGTGACTTGCTTCTATTTTCATTTCCTTTGAAAACAAATAAGGGCTAAAAAATCATTCAGCAATTTGGAAAAGGGGACACAAATATCCCCTTGAAATCTGACACCTACAGGAAGAATCCCTTATGCTTTCGAAATTTGACATGTATACCAAGAATCCCTTATGCTTTCTAGCTTCTATAAGAAGTTAAGAACACTGAATCTCCAAGTTTGATTTTACATAAATTAGAAATGCAAATTTTTGTTTGTGGAGAGCTTTAACATGCCTATTTTCCAGGAACGAATAATAGAAATTCTAGAGCCTTGTTACCAGAATCAACTGTAGCAGCTGCCAATAAAACATAGAAAAGAAATAACAATCAACAACCCAATAAACATGGTACAGACTACATAAAATATACATATATGATATATGAGTGTAAGTCATTAAAGAAGGTGACGGGTGACCCGTTATAATGGAAAAAATCCATTAGATGATCTCAAAATTGCTGGAGGGAAAAATCCAAATGACCAAGCACTATGAATCAATCCATGCTGGAGTTCTCTGATTGTGTTTATAGTAAGAAGAGAAAGAAGTTGTCCCCTCCTGAAAGCAATAGTCGCACCCTCCTCTAAGCTGTAACACCATTAAGCAATATTTGTTTCATGCTTATGGCAGGCTACTCTACATGGTTGTTCCACTCACTTGAAGTTGTACCCTCCTCTAATCTTATTCAAATTTATTATTATTGACCAAACCCTAGCCTCTGTTATTTGAGCAAAGACACACAATCGGCTAACACAGACAAATAGACATAGATCGACAGATAGAGAGAAAAAGAGAGAAATAGAGGAAGGTAGAGAGGAAAAAAACCAATTCTGTTCTCATCAATTTCTAACCAAACAAACACATCATAAAGAGGATTTTCTCAATAAACAAACAGAAAAAAGAAAGAAGAAAAAAAAAAGACACAGAAGGAGAGGGATTCAACCTGCAGAATTGAAACCGGAGCACCTACGAAAACTGTCCCCCTAATCGCAAAGCTGGCAAGAATCGCAGAGAGAGCGAGAGAACAAGTCTATAGGATGAGGGAGACTGAGAAGGGTAAGATTAGGGTTTTGGGGTGTTTTCAGAGAATTTTTCGAGTGGAGCCAAATGTGAGAGAGAAGGAGAGAGATTGGCGCCAGGCTCTCCTTAAACCCAAAACCCTGGCATGAACTGAGCCCGATTTAACTAAATGGGCTCAACCTTACGTTTGGCTTACAGAACAACAACGTAAAAAAACAAAAAAAAAGACAAAACAGCAACCACCAACCCAAAAGATTATCTTGCGACAAACGTACTCATAGAGCATTTCCAGTGATGTGAGCCAAATTATCTATGTTATTACTATTTTAGTATAAATTACAGTGCCAAATACTACAAATTGACACAAGGTACTCCAATGATGCAAATGACATAGTATGCTATTTTTTGCCACAACCTCAATTCTCTCTATTTTTTATAAACTACCAACTACCATCTTCCAACCTCCATTGTTCCAACCAAAAAAATATTTAAAATTAAAAAAAAAAAAGTATGTTTTCTGCTTTATATATATAAGATTTTAGTATTATTTTTTAAAATATTGTATTTATTTACTGATTGTTTGGTTGCTGAGAAAATTTTGGAAGAGAAATGGAAGAAGAGAAATATTGTATTTACAGTTGGTGTGTTTGGTTGTTGAGAAATGGAGGGAAAGTTGACATGTCAAATATAGCAATAGCTCACCCTTGTGCCATGCTATATTTGGCACAAGGGTGAGCCATTGTTGTTTTTAGCACAGGTTTTTAGCACACCATTAGAGCAGCCCCCAACTTGTGTTAAATGCTATAATATAGCAATAGCACAGGTTATTGCTCACCATTAGAGCATCTCCAGTCATGTGAGCTAAATTACCTATGCTATTGCTCTTTTAGCACATGCTACAATGCCAAATGTCATAATTTAGCACAAGGTGCTCTAATGGTACAAATAACATAGTGTGCTATTTTTTGCCACAACCTGAATTTCCTCCATTTTTATAAATCTTCCAACATCCATTGTTCCAACCACAAAAAATTCAAAAATTAATAAAATAAAAATAAAAACAAATATTGTACAATCCACTAACATTTATATATATATATATATATATATATAAGATTTCAGTATTACTTTTGAAAATAGTGTATTTCTTTACAGGCTATTTAGTTACTGAGAAAATTTTAGAAAAGAAATGGAGGAAATGAAATATTGTATTTTTTACAGTTGCTAGAATGTTTGGTTGTTGAGAAATAGAGGGAGAGTTGACATGGCAAATATAGCAATAGCTCACCCTTGTGCTATATTTGGCCTAAGGGTGAGCTATTGCTATATTTAACATAGGTTTTTAGCACACCATTGGAGCAACCCAACTTGTGCTAAATGCTATAATATAACAATAGCACAGGTTATAACTCACCGATAGAGATGCTCTAAAGGGTGTGGTAAAGAACAGCAATAGCTCACTCTTTTGTTGTATTTGGCATACCATTGAGCTAAAATGGCACAAAGTTGGTTAAAAAATAAAGGAGATGGTGATTGCGCCAAAAAATTACATATTGTGTTATTTGCACAATCGGAGCACATTGTGCCAAATTATAGCATTTGACACTGTAGCATATGCTAAAATAACAATAGCACTGTTAATCTAGTTCACACCACTGGATATGCTTTTACGGTTCACAATCCACACAGCAAAGCCATTAAAAAGATAAGTAGGAATTACATATGGTTCCGACTACGGGTGAATAATTACAGTTCAATTACAGTTAGTAGTCATTCTTAGTTAAAGGATTGAGCATTTTAGATCAATGATCCTTCTTTTGGTTTTTTTTCTCTAGGGTATTGATAGTACTCGCTCACCAATTAAAGGCTTAATCCACCAAGCAACTAAAATAGGTGGAGCAATGAATGTTGAAATTGGACTTAATTGCGTTTGTCACTCATTATTGGGTTATGAAATGAATGTGATGATTTAATTGGATTCGACATGGAATTGTGATCCTATGAAGGTCCACTTAATCCCATAACCAAGGGATTAAATTGAAATATAGATTCATTTATTGAGTCGTTCTATTATCAAGTGCACCTAATATAGATTTAATACCAGGTGCACTCAAAAACTCTATTTAGTGATTTGTATTTTGTAAATCCAACTATTGAATTAGATAGCCTTCTCATGTAGGCGTGCTATGCCAAAAATCAAGTCTATCTGAAATTGATTGATATTTGATCCAAAACGTATATTTTTTAATCAATAACAATCGCTCATTTATAGACATTTCGAATGAAAATCTTAATCCTATATCAACTTGATTTTTAGCATGCATGACTAATATATGAATCAAATTTAATCCAATAGTTAATTTGACCAAATATGAATCGCATGTAACAGTTTTGGAATGCACTTGATGCAAAATTGCATAAAGTGCACCCTATAGTAGGACTCTTATTTATTTATTTTGCTATACATAGACACACATAAGGAACACACAACACAAAAATGAGAAAGCCTACATAAACAACATAGTCTAAATTGAGCTTAAGAGTCCATAAAGTGAACCTACATTGAACCTCCAAAAGGCTTAGCTTAACTCTTGAAGGAGATGTGAAACCTTAGACACGTACAGGGCCGGTTCTGACTTTTTTGGGGCCTTAGGCGAACTCTTAAAATGGGGCCCTTCATACCCTTTTTTTTTTCTTAATACCAACATAAAGTTTGTTTGCACATCCCACTGATTTTAATTTCTTAAGATTTTAAAAAAATATGAAAGGTTTTTAAGAAAATTAACCATGTAATCCACTAGAAAACATCATTTTGAACAACTTTGCATAATAAAGTTTTTCTAAAATCTTTTAAGTGGACTTTTTGGCCAAAAATGAAACATAGATGGTAAATTATAAAAAAATTCCACTTAAACGAGAATTTTTTTTGGAAAAACTTTATTCTACAAAGTTGTTCACAATGATGTTTTCCAGTGGATTACGTAACAAATTTTCATAAAAACCTTCTATATTTTTGGTAAAACATTGATAAATAAAAATTAGTGGGGTGTGCAAATAAAATTAAGGGGTTGCAATAACAGTTTTATTTGAAAAATAAATAAAAATTCAGCCTACTACAAGGGTTAATCCCAAAATGGGGCCCTCATTTTTGAGCCAAAATGTGGGGCCCTAGGCGGCCGCCTTGCCCGCCTGCCCCCAGAACCGGCCCTGGACACGTACTCTTAAAGCCAACCTTGGCTAACCGATATGAAACCTCATACCTCCAAGCATTCTTGTTTTGGGGTATAGTGGTATACACATAAAAGAAGCACACATACAAATAAGCTCACATACAAATAAGCTCACATAAACAATATAATTTTAAAAGGGTCTAAGAACCAATTAAGTTAACCGACACTCAACTTCCAAAAGAGTCTAATTTTTTAAGGAGATATGGAACCTTATACACTCTTAAGGCCGACCTTTGCTAGCCGATGTGAGACCTTATAAAATATAGATTGATTTTATCTATTTAAAAATCCAAACTCAATCCATGATAAAAAAAATAATAATAATAAAAAAATAATTTATTAGTACTTTAACAATCTTGATATCAAATTATGTTATATTATCATATTTGAATATTCAAAAAATCGAACAATTTTTAACCCCAAAAAATAAATAAATAAACCATTGAACTCAGGACTTCATTTTCTAAGATTGAGTTGATTATAGGCTTTTTCGTTGAATTATTTTTTTATGATTTCGAGGATTGTGAGAATTGTTATATCCACTACTCCACTAAAGGATTTGGTCTATCTAATTAGATAATGCAACCCAAAGAGGTGAACAAATGGTTCTTAAAACTTATATCTCAAAATGTAAAATATCATGGGTTTCACTTCCTCTTAAGACGGTAAATTTACTCGTATACAAAAGATTATCAAGCCATAGATTTAAATACCCTTGTATGAAAAATAAAATACTAAACTAGATAACGGGGGAGATAACTTTAGTGGATGCAACAAAATCATCCAACAATAAGATTGCATGTTAGTACTTAAATTTGATTAGTTAACAACTTAACACCAAGGGTGCGTTTGGTTCGCAGAATGGGAATGTGAGCAAAGGAATGTGCCATTACTTGGGAATAGGAATGTGAGATATTGAAACCCATTCCAATGTTTGGTTGGGGGGTATGGAAAGCAATATTCCCTCTACCATTCCCACTCTCATGTCTGGTAAAGTCAGGAAAGTGATGCCCAATATGGATCAAATTCCCACAATACACTCACAATGCCCATGTTTGATTTTCACATCTTCATGTCGTCACCGCTAGTAGAGGAAAAAAACAAAAATGGTTGATCTGAAAAAAAAAAAAAATTAAACATTCCTATGTTTGATTTTCACATCTTCATGTCGTCATCGCCGGAGGAAAAAAAAAAAAAAAAAAGATGGCTGATCTAAAAAAAAACAAAAAGGAAGATGGCTGAAGTAGAGGAAAAAAAAAACAAACAAAGAAGAAGAAGAAGAAGAAGAAGAGGAATAAGAGAAGATGGCTGATCTGAAAAAAATTAAACATTCCCACGTTTAATTTTCACATTGTCACATCATCACTACCGGAAAAAAAAAAAAGATGGCTGATCTGGACAAAAAAAAAAAAAAAAAAAAAAACGAAGAAGAAGAAGAAGAAGAGAAGATGGTTGATCTGAAAAAAAATTAAACATTCCCATGTTTGATTTTCACATCTTCATGCTGTCACTGCCAGATCTGAAGCACCTCTGCCTGCGAGAGGCTTCGCCCTCCTTTCTTCCTCTTCTTCCTTCTTCAGCAATACCCTAATCTCTAGCAAGGGCTAAACACAGATACGATCAGAGGGTTCAAACTCAGTGTGACCACTACAATCTCCATCGCCGGTGAGAGGCTCAGCTCTTCTTGCTGCTACTATTGTGGGGGGAGATGTGGTGAGATGAGATCTAGGGTCTGATCATGTTTTGAGGATGAAGGAGGAGGGATATGGAAGGAATAAAGATTTGTTGTGAGGAATAGTGTGAGGACCTGTTTTCTTAATAAGGATTATTACGGCTTAAAATATGATTAGCGTAGTTAATCCCTTAATTTGTTGGATAACCTTATGTAAGGGTAATCCATTTGTATGATAATGTGATATTATATGTGTTTTAATGCTTATTTTGATGAATTGAGTATCCTAAGTGAATGTTAGGCTTTATTTGCAGTTTCGGGTTAAGCTGCTGAAATTTGGCTAAGTGTTGGGGAAAAATAAATCTTCATAAATCTTTGTTTTTAAAGATAATTTTTGGCGATAATAGAAGATTATAATATTATAAGACTTCTATGATTTTATGGGATTTTATTAGCATGTTTGGATTAGGTTCCTCACATGTTTGTTTTAGGAAAATCTATCGGGAGACGGATTTTGTACTAAAACTTGGAAATGAGATTTTAATATATTGGGAATTTGATTTTTTTTTTAATATTTTATTTGGATTCAAATAGGGGGTTATTTGCTTATTTTTATTAAATAACTTAAAGTAAAAGGAAGAATAAAAGAATGGAGAGGATTACTTAAATGTTTTTAATGAAAATAAGGTTGATGTCTGTGCTGATGAGGTGTAGTCTGACTGACTGTCAAGTTTCAACTGACTGTGTGTTTCAAACGTCTGAAAGTGGCATTTCAGACGTCTGAAAGTTACATTCAGACGTCTGAAAATTACAGAGAGCATGTTTTCTAGAGTATAGTTTCAGACGTCTGAAACTACATTTCAGACGTCTGAAAGTTACGATCTGCAGATTTTATAACGGGTTAAATGATGCATGTGCCCCTCCCCATATGTTTTAAAACCCCTTTCACTCGACCTTAAACCCCATTTTCATGTCTCCCAACTTAGGAGAGAGGGAGAGAAAGAGGAGGAGAGAGAGAGAGTGCCGTGGGAGGTCGATGGTGACTCACCGGAGCACCGGAGCTCTGATCCGACGCCGGCAAGCATGGATCTTGCATTATTTGGCCCGATCTACATGTCTATGGCGGTAGTTTTGCATTTTTATCACGCATCATTGAGGTAGGGGCATTTTTCTCATTATAAACCTTGGATGTATGGGGGTTTTGGGTATAAATCCTGCAATTTTACATGTCTGTGGTAGTTTTTGCATAAATATCATGCATGGGGTATATATTTGCTGGGTTTTACAAATTGTGGGAAACTTAGGGTTTGATTCACATTATTTTTGTTATAAAAATGTTGTTTTTGAAATCATTCATTTGGAAATGACTTATGGGGGTTATTTATTGTGATTTTTATGAACCCACATATTATATGGTTTTCTTAGGAAATTTATATATATAAAATTTTCTAGTTTATATGGAAATTATGGAGTTATTTCATTTGGTTTTCTAAGAACAAACCTATTATGTGGTTTTTGGAAAATTTACATATAATTTTCCGAATTATGTAAGAATTATGGAATTAATAAATGAAAAGAAAAGTGATGATGATATGGTGATGAGGGCTACTGGAGATAGGATTACTGCGATCCCAAAGGAACGGGACATCTTGCCGTGTCTTCCTATCCTTTAGTCCTGGGCTACGTGCCCGAATAGAGGTTACTGCGGTCCCAGGTAGGGATGTCTTGCTATGTTTCCTCTTGAGGTTACTGCGGTCCCAGATAGGGATGTCTTGCTGTGTTTTCTCATATTTCTGCGCGCGAGGGCCCCGTATGACATGGGGAGGATTTATCAGTTTGAAAAACTAATGTTATGGATTGCCAGATGTGGCGGATGATGATGATGATAATTGGCTTATAAAGCCGTGATATGATATCAGATAATGATGGATAATTCATTTATAAAATGATGACTTTGATAACAAATAACTTGAGTTATTTATTACCTCTTTCGAAAAGGAAAAAGGGGCGTTGGTATTAAATGATTTAACTTTTGCAGTTTATTTCATTTTACCTGTGTTAGTTTTATTTACTGAAAGATTATATTGCAAACTAATAAATGGTTTTGCAGGGTTCTTGAAAAGTATATAAACTATGGTTTTTAAAACCTTGGGGTTATTTTGAGAAATGTTTTCTTACTGAGCGTGTAGCTCATACCCCCACAATTTTCTTACAGGTCATGTTTTCAAAGCTAAGTTGACCTGAGTTTTGGAAGCACGTCAGCATGCTTGCATTCGTAGAGAATATTAGAGATAGGTTTTGAGCTTAGGCATGTATTAATTTTAATTTCATAGCCTATAATAATTAATTGAGTAGTGAATGTATATCTAAATGAGACCCATGTGACTACGACATAGCCCGTAGATTTCTTTGTTTTTGAAATATTGTGTGGATGGCTGGAAAAGCTTATAAATGTGTTTTCTACAGGTTTTATGACTAGTTGATAACTTGGTATGTCCTATTTACAAACAGGACCATGCCGGATTTTCTTTAAAAAAAATATATTGTCAAAAGAATTATTTTTATTAAACATCCACCAAATTGGTTTAAAAATTGATTTTCTTACTACTTAACTAACAACCCCAATTTCGGGTCGTTACAAATAGAGAGGGGCATGCTTGGTATTAAATTTTTACTAAATGGGATTCCTGGCTGGGGGGGATTCAAACCCACCAAAAATAAGGGAATGATTTTTGGTCATTTGGTGGGAATGTGAGGAACCTGGAATGCATGCTTTCCTGGGTTAATGCAAGCCAAATAGTGGAATCCTCTCTAGATTCCACTTTCCCATTCCTAATGCCCCCCAACCAAATGCACCCCAAGGGAGCAACTATTGCAACCTCCCAAAGCTATTTCTTACCCCCACCTGATTTCCCCACCCCCCCCCCCTTCCAATTTATATACCCACCCCTCTCAAAGACTAAAATACCCCTCCTTCTAAATAAACTCTAATCCTTCTCACCCACCCCACTCCCGACGAGGAACGGCGACGGCGGATAGCACGGGCACCCCTTCTTCCTCTTCTTTCTTTCTTTTTTTTTTTTTTTTTTTTTTTTCCCCTCTGCTGCTGGTCAGATCTGTGTAAGTGAGGTTTTTTTTTTCAAAATCTCCATTTTTTCCGGCAAGGAGGTTCTTCCCCTTCTTTTTTTTTCCGGCGACGTGAGGGAAGCGAAAGCAAAGGAAAGAAAAAAAAAAGAGGCTACCAACAGGAGGGAAGAGGAGAAGAAAAGGAAAAGAAAAGGAAAGAAGAAAAAAAAAAGATTTTAAAACTTCCATTTTTTTCTGCAAGGAGGTTCTTCCCCTTCTTTTTTTTTTTTTTTCCGATGATGGGAGGGAAGAGAAAGAAAAGTAAAGAAAAAAAAGAAGTTGCCAACGGGAGGGAAGAGGAGAAGAAAATGAAAAGAAAAGGAAAGAAGAAAAAAAAAAAAAAAAGAAGAAGAAGAAGAGGGTTCCGACGGGAGGGAGGGGAATGAGGGCTACTGGTGTGGGAGAGGAGAAAGGAAGAAGAGAAGAAAAAGGAAGAGGAGGAAAGAAGAAGAGGGTCACCGGTTGGGTGGGGTGGGGTGGGGTGCCAGAGCCTTGCCATCGCCGATGGGTTGGGGTGGGGTGGGTAAGGGTACTTAAGCCCTTTTTGATTATTTTGCATAATAATTTTTTTAATTAAAAAATATGCGGGGGCAACTTAGAGTATTGGGGGGTTGCATCGTAACGCCAAGGAATGCTGGTTAAACCAAAAGCTAAGAATTTTCTCATTTTGGACATGGGATTGGACCATATTATTAAACCGCAAAGTTGTGGGCCGAATCACATCCAATTTGTGCATGGGTCACCAATATGGGTTAATAAGATGAGTCAAATAGCATTGCTATTCCATTAATCGATTTACTTTAACTACTTTTTCTTTAGTGAGAAAGAATAAAAAATTAGAAGGGCATGGTTAGGCTATTGCCACCACATAAAGTACTTTAAGTCCTCTATTTAGTTTACACTTTTTAAGGTTTTATGAAAAATATAAAAAGTTTCTACAAAAACTAATCACATAGTCTACTAAAAAATATCATTCCAAATAACTTTGTAGAAAAAGGTTTTTCCAAAATCTGTTGTTTAAATAAAGTTTCTGACCATTTTTCATAGAATATTTTGTAAAAATGAAAGAAAGATTGTAAATTGCCAAAAGCTCCATTTAAATGACAGATTTTTGAAAAAAAAATTTCTACAAAGTTGTTTAGAATGATATTTTCTAGTGGACAAGGCATCTATATTATTCATAAAACCTTAAAAAATGTAAACTAGGTGGGGGCTTAAAGTACTTTATATGGTGACAATAGCCTCCCTCTAATTAAAAAAAAGAGAAAAATTTACAGAGTATGAGTTAGAATTTAATTTGGACAATAAGGACAAATCTTCTACTTCTTCTTCTTCTCTTCCTTCTTTCTTTTTTTTTTCCTTTTTTTTATTTTTTTTTTTGGCACAAGAAGGGATACTATGGAGACCATAGGAAACATGCATAAAATATTTGTAAAGTACATAACTTTGAATAAAAAGTTCAAACATACCTTTAAAAACTTACCCTTTTAACAATAAACATAGAGTTCATATACTTCCTATTATTCGTAGATAATTAACCGTGACACTAATAAGTCGAATCTTATAACAATCATTATCAGCAGTATCATTAAGATTGTTTGTTTGTTTTTTTTCTCTCTCATATGTAATCTGTACTAACAAGGCTTAATTTCACTTTTTTATTTTAATGATTTTCTCTCTTTGTATTCATTTTGTTCTAATTTCATCGATAATTAAGATTTTGGATCGATTCTTTTGACTTATGTGAGTGATGGCTTAAGGGATAGTGGAAACTTTATCACATAAACATTTTAAAATTTTTTGTTTTGGTCTTTTGTTTTAAGTAAACTAGATAAACAAAGAAACAGAAGAAAAAACCAACAAGACAAAACAGAGCAAGACTAAAAAACTAGAGATCACTATATCTATCCATAGGAGGTCTCTATTGGCACCCAAAAACTTGCTTTTCATCCCCCACTTATTTTATGGTTTAAGATTTTATGAAAAATATATAAGATTTTCATAAAAACTGATCGTGTTGTCTATTAGAAAATATCATTTTAAATAACTTTTTAGAAGAAAGTTTTTTCAAAATCTATCATTTAAGTGGACTTTTTAGTCATTTATGGAGCGAATACTATAAATGACAAAGAAGTATACTTAAACGATAGATTTCAGAAAAACTTTCTTCTAAAAAGTTGTTCAAAATGATGTTTTCTAATAGAATATGTGATCAGTTTTTATAAAAACCTTATATATTTTTCATAAAACCTTAAAATGTAAAATAAGTGAGGGATGAAGAGCAAGTCTTTGGGTGCCAATAGAGGCCTCCCTATCCATAAGACAAGCTCTTTTCATAGCTTCCAGCAAACTGGAGGCATCCAAAAGACCTGTCGAATCTTGTGGATTGGATGGCTTAAGGGCGATGTCAAAATTTGTGTGTAAGTATTATGTCCCTTGATTGTGACCCGAACATAATTTTTTGTATTTTTGGTCCCAAGTTTTTTACTAAAAGTTCTCATTCAACATGTACTTATCTATATCCATGTTTTTTCATTTTTGTTCTTTTATGCTGAAATTTTCATATTTTTTGGGTTAAGCATGACCAGGTAACCTGTATTTATCTTGCATTATACTAACTATGATCGAAACGCTAAGGAAGTCCTTACATCACTTAAATCTCTTTCACATTAAAGCAAGACTTTCAAATCAAATTCCACATAAAGTTAGAATCCCAATTCAAATCCAATTATGTGTGGCAACTGCATCCTTACTAAAATTAAACATGAAGGTTTGTAATTCAGAAAAAAAAAAATATATATTAGATTGGATCGGTCAAAGTTGGCTTAAAATCAATGAATTAAAAATTTTGGTACCATTTAAAAAAAAAAAAAAGAGTAATGAATAGATGTTAATTGTTAATGGATATCCTTATAAAACTTTACCACTTTAATTAGGTGACATCTTCCAATTATAAAAATAATAATAGTTAAAGAAAAGAAAAAGAAGAAAACCTACATGCTCCCATGCTCAATCTAGATTCTGGAAGGTGGAAAAAAAAAAAAAAATACAGAACTAAGAAAATTATTGGAGGTGGGATTCACTTAGTGCTGAGTAAATTTAGTGCAAGATTGTAGAGGAGCATGGGACAAAAACAGGGTCATATCAGGCCGTGCAATTTGGGCCCTTGGCATTAGTAGTCGGTATTGGGCAGGTGAATGTTCGTTGCAGTGTCAACTACTGAGCTCCCACATCACCATCTGATGACAAAACTTGGGCACAGATGAAAATCAATGATTTCAGTCATCAAATATCAATTGGATTGATTCAAATTAAGCCATGTTTGGTTATCCAATTCAAAATTAAATAATAGAAAATTTTTTATATCTATATCTATATCTATACTACTTATAAAATGGTAAATCTTATAAAAACTTTTGATTCTCTAAAATACCTTTATTTTAAAATGTAATGACATCAATACCCTTAAGATACATAATTAATTAAATCATGGAGAAACTTACCTTAATTAGAGTTCTACAATCCTATTCCATACCCTATTTTAATTAGAGTTCTACAATTCTATTCCATTAACCTATACCTTTCTTTCCCCATTAACTCATTCGATTTTTGCAGTAAAAAATATTTAAAAAAAACTCAAACGTCTCTTTCTCTTCGTCCCTCACTATGTATCTCTTTAGTACCCCTATGCCAACCCTATGAATTTTCCATTCATCTTCTTTTATTCTTAGTTGGAGATTGAGAATCCCACATTAAAGTTATATCTGAAGGGGAGGATATGAATGGTATTTGTGAGAATTTCTTAGGACTGAACGTGGTCGTTTGAGCGTGGCTGAGGACTTAAAGCAGTAAAAGAAATATATTAGGATTGTTAGTTGGACCGTTATGCCAAAAGTAGACTTTTGGCATATTTCCCTTTTTTTTTTTGGGGGGGGGGGGGGGAGAAGGGATTTAAAACTTTATCATGAGCATTAGCAATGATAATTTTCCACTATGGAATCAATCAAGGGGATTGGGGGGAAGGGATTTAAAACTTAAAAATGTTTATCATGAGCGTTTACAATGATAATTTTCTACTATGAAACCTAAAGTATGATAGATCACATACAATATTTACCTAAGGGGCTATTTAGCAAACCTAAAAATCCAATTAATTGATTATGATTGATTTTGATTTTACACTGTTTGGAGATTGAGTAAGGGTTTATTTTATAAACCAAATTTGAGTTGGTTTTTTTGAAAAACATATTAGAGTGAAGGAGTGAACCTAATTTGACCTACTCTTTAAAATTCCTAATAGGCCTTAGAGCCTCTTTTGAATTCCAATCCCATTGGCTACATCCACACCTCTCAATGAGCAAGGAATATGAAAATAAACCACAAAATGGTGCGCACCTAGCCCAAAAAGGCTTGGTAATAGGCCCTTCCCACCATCTCATTATCAGGGCACGGCGGTTAAACCACACTCGCCATCCATTTCCCCCACCATAATGATAACTCCATCCCATCCTCTCTGCACATCTACTTGGTATGGAAAGGACTCTCTTTCTCCTTTTCTTCCCCCTCACTTCTTCTCCATAACCAAAAAGCAAAAGGTAGCAAAAGGTAAGGCAAGAACCATCTCCTCCTGTCCCTTTCATCCCAATCTTCAACCCCTTCTTTATCCTTCTACTATCTCTTTTTATATTTTGTTCATGATATCGTCATCCTCATCAACTACACCACAATAGCATCATCCTCACCATTAAACAAAACCAACCATCCTAATCTGTCCCTCTCTCCATCTAATTTCTTTAATCCATTGAGCTGAATTTCTTTTCCTACAAGAATCCTTGATCTCCTTTTTCTCGTACCAAAATCCCATTGACAATTTTCCCACGAAAACAGAGGGTAAAAAAGACGAAGAAAAGGAAAGCCCTGATCTCTATTTCTACTCCATTTTCCTTCTTTCCCTATTCACAATTGTTGGCCATGTTTTCAACACAATTCGTTCTCTCATTTGCTCTCTTGCTTTCTCTCCCACTTCTTTTCCTATTTGCCCCACGAATCCTCCCTCCAAAAGACGCCCAAATCACTCTGCCCGACGAGCTCGACGATCTTGCCCTCTTTCGCAGGGCCACCCTCGCATCCTTGCACAGTCCTTCAACCGGCACAATCCGCTTGGGAATCACAAACCCAAAACCCAAAATCGCCTTCCTTTTCCTCACCAACTCCGATCTCTCCTTCGCCCCTTTGTGGGAACGCTTCTTCAATCACAGCCACAATCTCTACAACATCTACATCCACGCGGATCCCTCTGCGAAATTAAACCCTCCCGGCGGCGTATTCGCCAACAGATTCATCGCCGGGAAGAAGACCGAGCGGGCGTCGCCGACGCTAATCTCCGCCGCGCGTCGTCTCCTCGCCACCGCCCTTCTCGACGACCCCCTCAACTCCTACTTCGCACTCGTCTCTCAGCATTGCATCCCTCTCCACTCCTTCAACTACGTCTACCGTACCCTCTTCGGCTCACGTTTCTCCTTCAAATTCTCTCATCACTTCAAAAGCTTCATCGAAATACTCTCCGATGAACCTACGCTGCAGGATCGATACACCGCCAGAGGCGAAAACGTAATGCTCCCTGAAGTACCCTTCGACCGATTCCGAGTCGGTTCGCAGTTCTTCATTTTGTCTCGGAAACACGCGTTGGTTGTCATCAAAGATCGGAGGCTGTGGAGGAAATTCAGATTACCTTGCTTGAACACCGACTCGTGTTACCCAGAAGAGCATTACTTTCCGACCCTTTTGTCAATGGAGGATCCAAATGGTTGTACCCATTACACGCTGACCCGGGTGAATTGGACGGATAGTACCGGCGGTCACCCGCATACGTACCGGCCGGACGAAGTCTCGCCGGAGCTTATTCATACGTTGAGGGAGTCGAACTCGAGTTCGTCCTATCTATTCGCGCGAAAATTCTCGCCGGATTGCTTGAAACCGTTGATGGAGATAGCTAACACTGTGATTTTCAGGGATTGAAGATGCCAGGCCAAGGTAAGCATTCTCCACTCTGTTTCTTGCTCTACTGTTCACTGAACTTTTGGTGGTTCCAGTGAGTCAAATTATGGTGATGCTGAGTTGACCCGGTTAGATTTTCCGAGTTTAAGAAGCCCGAGTCGAATCTTTTGTCCCTCTCTCCTCTATTTTTAGGTTTTCTTTTTTTGGTAGATATATTTGGGATTTATCTTTGAATTCAAGAGGATTGATCAGAAATTGTCCATCATCAGAAGTTTTTCTCATCATCTAAAAGTTCTCCACGTTTCAGAGTGGGATTGGGTAGATGTAGAAGGCCTTTTGCCTGAGCCAATTGGGTGCTCGCAGAATTCTTTTTGATTATTTGACTGAAGTTCATGTTTCAGTTCGTTGTGGGTAACTTTTGGTAGCCCTGGTTTTAATGCTATATTTGAGGGATTGGTTTAGGCCTTATCCCATTAACAAACAAACAGTGATCACTGACTTTCCGCGGCGGTGCTGGACCGTGCAAATTGGGGCTGGACTAGTAAATATGACCCATGTTTCTCAAGTTGATTGCCAGATACAACCCCACTATTTTTATTTTTTGGTTTTGACCAAAATATACAAGCCCCATTACCATAATTATAAAATAACTTCCTAAGTCTTTAGCTAATGGATAGCTCCCCAAACCAATTTTTTAGATGGGGGCTCCACCAGTCTTTAGTATCCTCCACCCTTTTTATGTCCTTTTCTCAAGTGAGCATGTTTGCATTATTATTATCATGTTATAAAAAGGGGTGCTTTGTTATTTTGTTTTTTTTTCCACGTAATTTCCTGAAGAAAAAATTAATTAATTAAATATTTTATTAGTAAGATTTTGGATGAAAAATTGAATAGAAATTTGGTGAAAAAAATATTATGATAAATATTAGACATGTGAGAGGAATGTGTGGGGAATCAGTTTGGGTTTAGTGTTGAGTTGATTCATAAAACTTAGTACGAAACATAGTTCATCCACACCATTGGATAATAAGTTAGATGGTTCAGATTAAAAGTTGAAAAAATTGCTACTGAAATAACCAACATGACCGTAATGGGTAACTTTTTTAACTTTTAATTCGAGTCATCTAACCCCTCATCCAATAGTGTGAATGATGAATTAGGCACAATGTTGAGTTTTATCTGAATCCAAACTTGGGGGGAATATAGTGTTTTTTCATCAAATTTCTACTTTATTTTCACTCGAAACTTAATGACATTGCCACGTGCTTTTCGTCAAATTTCTGCTAGATTTTTTGCTCGAAAACTTAAAGACATTGCATTTATTTTTCTTTTAGGGGTTAAGTCAAAAAACTACTAAACATTTGAGAGGTTTCTTATAATTTATCCTTATAAAAATTACACTAGAACCTATTAAGTAATGAAAGATGAACTCATAAAAATGATTTTGATCATTTGATTAAATTTTTTTCCTTTTTGTGAGACAATATAAAAAGTTTTGCCACCATTCAAATCACTTGGTGAAGATCGAACTATTTGAATAACTAAGATATATGATTTAATATGGAACTGTTTATTTATTTATTTTTATGGTATAATGTATTTAATAAAATTAATAATCTGATTGGTTTCCATAATATTTTGACAATAATGAGACCCAATTACATAAAGAGAGAACAGAACAAGTAAGTCCTTAAGGATTTAAGGGCAGAGGAAAGAGTCTTTTCATTCATGTTTTTGCTTTTTTATGGTTGTTGGAAACCAAATCTTTCGATTGAAGGAGATAACCATCCACATCCACTCTACACCTAGATCTGATCAAACTCTTCGAGGCGGTGCTTACATGATTTGTATTTATTTTATATAGTAATATATTATTGATATTTGTTTTCTTCCAGGTTTGAAAGGAATCTTTGTGCTTTGGGAGTGCAGAAGCAATGTGGGAGTGCGGGGGGAATAAGGCCTAAGCCCAATGTGACTTGGCAGAGCGTGTTTGTCTGTACAGAGAGTGGATCACTGTTGCTTTTTTTAATTTTTTATTCTACGACGACGACAACAAGTCTTTTTGGACGGGTGGTGTGGGCTTTAGCATATTGTGGAGTAGGAAAAGGAAAAAAAAAAAAAAAACAGCAGTATTAAGGCATATTGCTTTCTTTTTCCTTTTTGTTCAAGTTACACATCTCCCATTTGCTCCTTCCACCAACCTTCTCTTTTTGTATTTATGCTTTTTATAAGTACATATATCTTTTGTCCTCTTCACCTTTCGTCTTTTTGATATGGTGATGAATTGAAATACAAATCTTACTTCCCCCCACCCCCCCCCCCCCCCCCCCCCCCCCCCCCCCCAAAAAAAATATAATAATAAATTTCTCTCAATGAATGTATGTATGTGTAGATACACACACCGATTTGGTTTTATTAGAACATATTGGTGTAAGTTATATCAGCATTTTAGGTATCCATATATATGTGGGTTATAAGTTAATTCATCTATGCGTAATGCTACAACTACCCAATGCATGGTGTTAACATAAAAAAATCAACACGTGTTAATAAGATCGAATCCGGATAGAGAGATGGATAATAGCATGGAAATGGACTACTTGTGATGGGCTTGTTTTCTTCTCGATGAAATTTGTGATGGGCTTTCGTTCATTCATTTAGGGGTTCTATTATTGCAACTCCAAAACTTTCTTTGTACATCCTACTAATTTTAATTTTTTTTAAAAAAAATTTTAAAATATATGGAAGGTTTTTATAAAAAGTGTACGCCTAGTACACTAGAAAAGATCATTTTGAATAACTTTCTTGAAGAAAGTTTTTCAAAAATCTATAGTTTAGACTTTTTGGTAAAAAAAATAAAACAAAAACATTAAATGGCCAAGAATTTTACTTCAGTGATAGATTTTGGAAAAAATTCTTTTGCAAAGTTATTCAAAATGATGCTTACTAATGTACAACATAACCAATTTTTATAATTTATTTTTATTTTTTTGTATTTACTTAAACCTTAAAAAAGTCAAAATTAGTAAGGTGTACAAACAAAATTTTGGGGTTACAATATCGGCTCCCTTCATTTATTTTGGTAATAGGCTTATAATTAAGGGCAACAGCTTGGTTCATGTTGAGATCAATTGTTTTAAGGCTAAATTACACCAAAGTCGTTGTCGTTGTCGTCATCTTCCTTTTTTTTTTTTTTTTTGGCTTGGCTATGGGTACGATAGGGAAAGGAAAATTCATGTAATCACACATCAGTATAATTGAATAAGTTAATGAAATAGCACACAAGATTGGCAAGTACACCACACTCTAAAAATTCCGTGAACTACACCGTAAATCCATCTTACAAAACTCTCCTACTCCCTCTGTTTCA
Organism: Liquidambar formosana; assembly: GCA_039720395.1. NCBI lineage: Eukaryota > Viridiplantae > Streptophyta > Magnoliopsida > Saxifragales > Altingiaceae > Liquidambar > Liquidambar formosana. The sequence continues at coordinate 23,792,071 of CM077825.1, read as the reverse complement.
ATTTGTTTTATTACAATTTTCGTTTTGCGGTGTTCCATAATGTTTGATCATTGTCAAAGGTCAAAGCAAAAAATAATTTTACTTTTAAAAAATAACCTTTATGTTGTAAATGAATGAGGTAATGGTGGATGCCATCACTCTCTAAACCAACATTCCTTAAATTTCCAAATGAATGCAATTGGTTTATTTCTTATTCTTTATGAATGTAAGCCTATATAAAGGAAGCTTTGATTGAATGAATAAGACACGGATGAAAAGCTTATCTCTATACAATTTTTATTGTTTTAAGTTCTTATCCTCTTTAATTTTGCAATACGTTATCAGCATGAATTGCTCAAGAATTTTGTGAGTAATATCATACTACCACCATTTCCTTTCTTAATCAATTTGGTTGTGGTAAGTTAACACACACACATATATTCATCAAATTCTATACTTGCCATATTTTTTGTAAATGACTTATTCTGATGAATTGTTAGTATGCTAATTTTCATAGTAATAAAAAAGTTGATTTTTGCTTATTGTTAATTTTTCAATCTAAATTTTATATCTTGAATGGAGGAATGTCCATCTTATCTTTTTAAAGCAAAAAAAAAGATTTAAAAATAAAACCTGAAGTTTTATAATTAAAAAAAAAAAAAAGAAAAAAAAAAGGGTAACGATTCATCTTCTCTTCCTTAAGTAAGAGACAGATCTGAAAACCTGAAATTTTCTATAAGAAAAGTTATTATTCATCTCTTCTCTTCCTGACGTAAGAGACAAATTTGAAAACTTGAAATTTTATAAATTATAAATAATGTCTCAATTTAAACCAATTGTACAAAGTGACGATCAATAATGATTAAATTAAATTGAGTAATATATTCCTCCATTACATGTTTTGCAACTTCATCAGATATTGGTAAAATCTTATTAACTTTTATTGTCGTTCTTTTATGTGTGTACTCATATGTCAATTCAATGTAGTATGTTAATTTATGATCCAAAGAACTTTTTAATTAAATATGTTTCGTCCCCCTTTGTATTGAAATATGCATATTTCATATTTTACTGATGATTTCATGATAAATCATAAGGAATTTAGGATTTATAAAATTTATGTGCCCTCTTATATATTTTGATTTACTCATATATTAACAAAATATTATTTTATTTTGACATATAATTATAGCACTTCGATAATGTCAAACCTTATGAAACTTGAGTTTGCTGCCCTTGATATTTTGGGAAATAATTATTTGTCTTGGATTCTTGACGCTGAAATCTATCTTACTACAATGAATTTGGGTAATACAATTCATCAAGAAAATCAAGCGTCCCTGTAGAATCGCGCCAAGGCATTGATTTTTCTTTGCCATCAAGGATGAGGGGTTAAAAATAGAATATTTCACGGTAAAGGACCCTCTTGCCCTATGGAATGACTTGAAAGATAGACATAACCACCAGAAAACTGTTATTTTTTTAAAAGCTCGTTATGATTTGATGCACCTAAAGTTGCAAGATTTCAAAACAATTGCTGAGTATAACTTAGCACTATTCAAAATTAACTCCCCATTGAAATTGTGTAGAGAAAAAGTAATAGAAGAAGACATGTTAGAAAAAACGTATTCTACATTTCAAGCCTTAAAAGTGGTCCTACAGCAGTAGTATCTGTGAGCTCACCGATTTTCACCATGCGCTCTTTTTTTTACCCATATGTATTTTACTTACTTTTGCTTCTGATGGTGGTGGCAACCCCAGAGGATTAGCATATGAAGAAGAGTCACCACTTGGAAGGGTCTAGGACCAATTTTGTTGACCAGAGAAAGGTTCGGAGTCAGGGTACATGTTGGGAAGGTGTTAGGCACCCAACAATGCTCGATAATAAACTCACCCTCATTTTGTTTTCATTGACCATTTTTGGTATTTTAATTTAATTTGGATCACCCATATATCATGCAATAATTAAAACACACACAAATGACATATTAATCAAATAAACAATAAATATAATTTATACAATTCTACTATCAAATATAAATTCATACCTCTTGCAAATGAAATTGGTTGGTGTTTAAACCGTTTCTCAGGTCTACTGTCAATTTGACAGCGTCCCTTTCCTTGAGCCAACCAAGCTATTTCCCTTTCTCACAAGCCATCTCTCTTTCTCTCTATTTTCTTTCAAAATCTCAACATTCCCTCTTGACTTTCTAATTTTTTGGTGTCCTTGAACTCTCCCAAGCTCTTGCTATTTATAGAGAATAATCAAAGTGTAAGCTTATTCACTTACCTAATTTCCCCCACCATTCCTCATTTCTTTTATTTTTGCCATCCTACACATCTCCCATTTACCTAATTTCCCCACCATTCCTCACTTCTATCCTTTCTTGGAGTGGGTTTCTCACTTGAAAAGAAAAGTTGTTGTTGAAAAAGTGAAGTTACCAGTCAATCTGACATAAGTTGACAGTAAGTAGAAGTGAAGTTGACAGTCATTTTGAAGCAAAACAGCATTAGATTTTCATAACTTCAGATAAATGGTGGATGAATCACTTGTGATAAATGGTGGATATACCACTTGGTAAATGGTGGATGAATCACTTGAGATAAATGGTGGATACATCACTTGGTAAATGAGAGATAAATTCATTACCACTTCAAATGTTAGATAAATGTAGCTTAAATAAAGAAGGCTTTGGTTGGAGACAATGAGTACAATTAAGAAGGAATGAGTTGAAATGAATGAAAGATGAATGAGAATGGTGAGAACGGTGTATAAGGAGGACTCTACCCAATTGGTCTTATATACATATACACGCACACACACATATATATATATGCACTTAACCCAATTGCTTGCTTTGCTTGCAGAAAAGAGACCTAGGTTGACAATAAACATCACGGACCTCATCATCGGGAACTCACCATCAGATATAGGGACAAAATGGGATGTCTAAAATATTGAGATCGTAGATTTTCAAAATATTTTGAATCAATATCATGTCTTGTCGTTGCTGAACAAAACAATGAGTTTTTACTGAAAAATCACCAATCCCATCCAACTGGTTTTGTAGCATTCCTTGAAGTGAATGCAACATTGTCTCGCGGTCGTGGATGAGGTCGCAGATGTGGCCATAGTCGTAGGCATGATCGCATTCGTGGGCAAAATAATTATTCACAACGTGGTGGTTATAATAATTATTCAGGTGGTCACAACAATAAAACCACATCATACCAGTAGAAGTGGCCCACCAATGAGGCCAAACAAGAAAAAGAGAAAAATAAAAGACTTAAGCAGTATGAAGATACTTGCTTTAGTTGTGGTATAAAAGGGCATTGGTTGTGTACTTATAGTACGCCTGACCATTTAGTCAAACTTTACCAAGCCTCAATCAAGGACAAGAAAGTAGAAATGAATTTTATTGATCATAATGACCCTGTGGATTTAACTCACTTAGATATTTCAGATTTATTTGAAGAGTCTAATGGAAAAATTGACCATTTAATTAGTGATAGAAATATCCACATCAATTAACGTTATTACCTTTTTATATTTTCTTATTATCAATAAGAATGTTATTTCATATGCATTTCGTTTTCACATTTTATCTATTCGTCAATTTATTTTTAGACTTAAATTTATATATTTTCATGAAAAGGTATGGATCTTGATAATGAATTATTCAATTCTGAGATAAATGGTGGAGATATATGTCTAGCAGACAGTGTCACAACGCACATTATCCTTCAAGATAAAAGATATTTTTCAGACATTATAGCAGATGAAATTAATGTCCATACAATATTAGGTCCTGCGAACCTGATCAATGGCTTCGAAAGAGCCACAATTATGTTACCTGGTGGAACAAACTTACATATCAATAACGATTTATATTCAGTTAGATCTAGAAGAAATTTGTTAAGTTTTAAAAATATACGTCGTAATGGATATCATATTGAAATTGTGTGTGAACGTAATGTAGAATATTTCTGCATTACTTCTATTATTTAAGGCTAGAAGTTTGTATTAGAGAAACTTCTTTCTTTCTCTTCAGTTGTATTATACAACCATAAGAACAATTGAATCAAACGTGGTGATGGGTCTAAAGTCCTCTGATCCAAAAACTTTTGTGCTTTGGCATGACCAATTTGGTCACCCAGGATTAACAATGATGCATTGAATCTTTAGCAATTCACGTGGACATCCATTAAAGAGCCAGAAGATTCTCTTGTACAATGATTATTCACGTATTACTTGCTCCAAAGGAAAATTGGTTATTAGACCATCTCCTACAAAAGTTATTGCTAAATCTCTAAATTTTTTTTAATGAATTCAAGGGGTATATGTGACCTATTTCTCCATCATGTGGACCATTTCACTATTTTATGATTTTGATAGATGTCTCAACGCGATGATCACATGTTTGTTTACTATCTACTCACAAAATTGTATTTGCTAGATTCTTTGCCCAAATAATCAAGTTATAAACACAATTTCTAAATTATTCGATTAAGAAGATCTGCCTAGATCATGCCGGTGAATTTACATCTCAAACATTTGAAGACTTTTGCATGTCAGTTGGGATTGATATTGAACATCTAGTTGTTTATATTCATACTTAGAATGGGTTAGCAGAAACTTTTATTAAACACTTTTAGTTGATTGCTCGACCTTTACTTATAAAGACCAAATTACCTATTTTTACTTAGGGACATGTCATCTTACATGTTACAGTATTGGTTTGCATTTGCCCTACAGCTTATCAGCAACAATCACCATTACAACTTGTACTTGGTCAATCACGAATATTTCCCATCTACGAACTTTTGGTTGTACTATACAAGTTCTGATTCCGACCCCACAACGCATTAAAATGGGTCCTCAATGTGATTGGGAATATATATTGAGTTTGATTCACCTTCCATCATTAGACTTCTTGAACCATTGACATGTGATGTTTTTACAGCAAGATTTACAAATAGTCATTTTGATGAAACACAGTTCCTGTCGTTAGGGGGAGGAAATCCACCAATAGAGGAACAATGTTAAATTTCTTGGAATGTACCATCTTTGTCCCATCTTGATCTGTGCACTACTCAATGTGAAACTGAAGTGCAGAGGATCAATCATCTTTAGAAGATTGCTAATTAAATGCCTGATGCATTTACTGACGCAACAAAAATAACTAAGTCTTATAATCCAACTGCAAACACACCAGTAAGGATTAATATACCAATTGGTAAGTCTACTATTATTGCAGCAAATGAATCATTTATTACATGCCTGAAGCGTGGTAGACCCTTGGATTCAAAAGATTTAGTTCCTCGGAATAGGAAAATAAAAGGGTAACAAAATATAGAAAATATCACTCTAGAAGAAGCTATTGAATAAGAAATAAATATTCCTAGAAATTTTGATATAGTAACTCCTGAAGATGAAAATGTCCTTGAAGAGATAGAAAATAATAAAGAAGTATGTGTATATGAAAATAAAAAAATTTCCATAAATTATGCATGCACAAAAGAATTGTGGGATCGCACAGAAGTGGTTATTAATGATGTATTTTCTTTCATAGTAGCTATTGAAATCTTAAAAGATAATGATGATCTCAAACTACACATTGTAGACGAATGTCGCAGTAGACCTGATTGGTCGAAGTGGAAAGAAGCAATCCAAGCAGAATTGGATTTGTTAGAAAAACGCAAAGTGTTTGGACTTGTAGTTCTAACACCCAATGATGTGAAACTTGTGGGTTACAAATGGGTGTTTGTAAGAAAGCATAATGATAAAAATGAGATCGTCAGATATAAAGCTCGTTTAGTAGCACAAGGTTTCTTACAGAGACCTGGGATTGATTATAAAGAGACATATTCACTTGTAATGGATGCCATTATATTTCAATATTTAATTAGTCTGTTAGTCTCAGAAGGACTTGTCATGCGTCTTATAAACGTAGTTACTACATATCTGTATGGGATTTTAGATGCAATATATATATGAAGGTTCCTGAAAGATTCAAATTGCCTGAGGCAAATACATCACAACCACAAAATATTTACTCAATTAAACTGAGACGATCTTTATATGGATTAAAACAATCTGGAAGAATGTGGTATAATCGTCTCAGTGAGTACTTAGTTAAAGAAGGATATGTTAATAATCCTATATGCTCTTGTGTATTCATAAAGAAATTAGAATCTAGATTCGCTATCATTGTACTTTATGTCGATGATATAAATTTAATTAGGACTCCTAAAGAGCTTATGAAAGCTGCTGAATATTTGAAAAAAGAATTTGAGATGAAAGATTTAGGGGGAACAAAATATTGTCTCGACTTGTAGATCGAACATAAATAAACCGAAATTCTTATTCATCAATCAGTTTATACCAAAAAGGTATTGAAACGTTTTAATATGGATAAAGTACATCCACTAAGTTCTCCCATGGTGGTTCGATATCTTGATATTAAGAAAGATCCATTTTGCCCCAAAGAAGATAATGAAATGCTACTTGGTCCTGAAGTACCATATCTTAGTGCAATAGGTGCTTTGTTATACTTAGCATAATGCACTAGGCTTGATATAGCATTTTCAGTCAACTTGTTAGCAAGATTTAGCTCTCCTCCAACTCGATGACACTAGAATGGTATTAAACATATTTTACGCTACCTTCGTAGAACTACAGATATGAGTTTGTTTTACTGAAAGGAATTAGCCTATGGTCCATGTTTAGAAGGATATGTATATTCTGGATACCTTTTTGATCCTCACATGGTTCGCTCACAAATGGGGTATGTATTCAGATGTGGCAACACAGCGATCTCTTGGCGATCTACAAAGCAGACTTTAATTGCTACATCTTCTAATCACTCTGAGATACTTGCACTCCATGAAGCAAGTCGTAAATGTATATGGTTAAGATCTGTAGTCCATCACATCCGAGATACATGCAGGTTACCTTTGATTAAAAGTATACCAACAACAATTTATGAAGATAATACTGTATGTATTGCATAAACTCGAGGCGGGTACATCAAAGGTGATAGAACCAAACACATTTCACTAAAATTCTTTTACACTCATGAACTCCAGTAGAGGCATGAAATTGATGTGAAGTAAATACGTTCTAGTGATAATCTTGCCGATCTAATATTCACCAAGTCTTTACCATCGTTAACATTTAAGAAATTGCTATATGGCATTGGAATGTGTTGGGTTTGCGATCAACCAAGTTGATACTTATCTTCTTATTAGGGGGAGTATTCATTTTTGGACATATGCACACTGTACTCTTTTTCCTTTGTCTAGGTTTTGTCCCATTGGTTTTCCTAGTGTGGATGCCAAAATCGACTCGGGGGGGAATCAAGTTTCTGTTCCCACTTTTAAAAGGGTTTTCAAAAAGCAAGGAGTCGCCACCTCATTTTTATGGTACGAGGAAACCATTAAAATATTTTTTTTATAAAAAAAAAATTAACTCTATTAATGGAAAATAGGCAAATCTTGAATGAAAAACAAGGGTTCAGGGGCTAGGTTATGAAATGGGAATGTTCTGAGTGACGGCCTATAGGCACCCGTTTCGTCCGATAAATTGGTCTCATTTATTAATTGGGCTTAATTAATTTCAACCATACAATAATTAAAAATTAAGAAAATTAAAAGATAAAAACTGAACTAAGTCGGACTTGGGCTCAAGTGAGCAGCCTACGTACTTCTGACGAAGATCAAAGTCCACGTAGTTCGAACAATCATGTTAGGGGGAAGAGTTTCAATCATCGTAGGACTCTATTAGCATCCAATCCATAATCAAACACTTGCTTTTAAAAAACAACTTACTTTGAAATGAACAACTTTAATTTATAAACTTGTTTGATTTAGGATCAAAACCCTAATATAATCTTATGAATAATAAAACTCATGGGAGCATGCATTATCACATAAGCAATTACATCATGGCAATGGAGTTTAGAAATTATACCTGACAGAACTGAGGCAAAGTTCTGTTTGCAACCTCGGGGTTGCGCAGAGCTTCAACAATTTCCAAACTTTAAGATGGCCTCAAGGGAGGGAGTCGCAAGTCGGGCAGAGCTTCCGCGCCTTCAAGCTCTAGAATAGGTCATAAGCTAGAGGGTACTAATAGGAATGTTCCCCACTAACTATTGAACCAAGCTCTTCTTTAGAATGAGTCTCAAGTGAAGGGATACTAATAGGAACGTTCACCCCACACTCAAAAACTCAAGCTCTTCATTTGCTTAGGAAAATTTTACTAAGACTTGATGTAGAATGAAGGAGGGGAGGACCTCTATTTATAGCTAGAGGGTGGGTAGAATGGATGGCTTGGATTTAATCTAGCTAAGGACAATCCAATGGCCCAAAATCAATCTTAAGAGATGATATTTATCTCAAAACTAAGTGATAATTATCAAACATTATAAAAAATTTGGGAAAAATCCAGATTATTTGAAGAGATAATGTCAAAATTAAGAGATAAAGCCAAAAAATTAAAAGAATAAGGATTGGTGACCAAGTGAACACTTCACTGGTTGTTTGGCCCTTTATGGCATGAAAACGTGGGAATTGGAAAATTTTCATTAACACAAAGTTGTAGAGCTTTAAAATATCTTTTCAAAAGACCAATTTCATCCAAATCCAACTTTTGAGTCAAAAGTTATGGTAAAAATACGAAATCTGGTTTTAAAGCATATTTTGGACGAATCTTGCTCATTTTAAGTCCGAATTCATCCATTCTTTTTGCAAAACAGTTTTAATTCAATTTCCCACATATTAAGACTCAAATTAAGTCAAAATTGATCCACAATGGGTCAATTGGCCATAAACTAAACAAATACAGCTCACCGGGGTCCGGAATGCAATTAAGGGTAAAATAAGGGTTTGTTTTCCGATTGAGCCATACTTGCAACCAAAACCTTTTGGAAATCAGTTTATTTATTTGAAAACATTAATTAAAGCCCAATTAACACCAATGTGGACATTGATTTAAAAATTGGGATTGAATTAGAAGTCAATTTTAAAGAAAACCGACAAACGAAGCTCAACCTGGCACACTATGGACCATCCCTAACCAAATCAATTCCAAACCTTACTAAACTTTAAACCAAGCTTACAAATGACATTTTAAGGTCATTAGGATCATCCCAGGATGAATTTGGTGAGAATTGGATATCAAATAAGAATTATGCAAGTGAAATGACATAAATGCTTTTTAAGTCGCAAAAGTTCTTATTAGCTATCAAGACTTAACCAAATTGAACCCCGGAAGATACCATAGATTCTTTGGGATGTATAGAGTCTAACTAGAGAGTTTTAGTGCCAAAATGATGCAAAAGTCTACATGTGATAATGCATAGGAGATGAAGAGGTGTGAATGGGGGGATGAAAATGGGGTGTCTACAGATATCCCTCATTGGCAGAACTTATGTTAACAAGTGTATACCAATGCTGAAAAAAAGATAGCCCATTTTCAACAAGAAAGGGAGCAATGGGTGATGAATAGACAACTTCGTCTACTTATATGGTCAAGACTAAAACAAATGGATTTTGCCATATGACACTATTCATATGGTCCAAAATCTAAACATATGATTATACTATATAGTCCAGAATCGAAAGGAATCTAATCTATAGTTCAAGAAAATAGGAGAATATTTTTATATAGTCCGAAATCAACAAGATTTCGCCATATAATCCAAAAATCAAGAGAGACACTATTATATAGTCCAAAATCGATAGAATTTTGCTATATAATCTAAAACTCAAGGAAGGCTCTGCCATATAGTCCGAAATCGACAAGATTTCGCTATATGGTCCAACAATTAATAGAGACTATTTTATAGTCCGAAATCAACAACATTTCGTTATATAATCTAAAACTCAAGGAAGGCTCTACCATATAGTCCGAAATCAACAAGATTTTGCTATATAGTCCAAAATATATGAGGCTCTGCCATGTAGTTTGAAATCAACAAGATTTCGCTATATGGTCCAAAAATCAAAGGAGATTCTATTATATAATCCAAAATCAATAAGATTACGCTATATAATCTAAAACTCAATGAAAGCTTTGCCATATAGTTTGAAATCAACAAGATTTCACTATATGGTCCAAAAATCAAAAGAGATTTTATCGTATAGTTCGAAATCAATCAGCTTTCTCTATATAATCCAAAAATCAATAGAGTGAATTTTGCGTAAAGTTTGAAATCAAAAGGATTTCATGATATAGTCTAAAAATAAAGGGGAGATTGACAATATTTCACCACATGGTCTGAGAACAAAAGAGAGAATTTTGCCATGGAATCTGAAATCAATAAGATTTCGCCCTATGGTCCAAAAATCAAAGAAGGAATCTACCATATAGTTTGGAATCAACAAGATTTCACTATATGGTCCAAGAATCAAAGGATAAGATTTTGCTATGGAGTCCAAAATCGACAAGATTTCTCCCTATAGTCCAAAAATTAAAGACGGATTCTGCTATATAGTTTGGAATCAACAAGATTTCACTATATGGTCCAAAAACCGAAATAAAAACAATTATAAACATTTCTTTGAACAAATTCATTAAAGTTACAACATCTATGGGGGTGACTTTTGAGCCTTAAGATAGAAAAGGTGGCACGCATGCTTGAAATATGGTTGAGTCCTAACACAAACCATTGAAACACTTTCAATGGAGCATTTGGGCTTTGAACCTAGATTAAAAAGGCACATAGGCTTTATAACTAAATTGAATAAGGCACTCGAACCTTAAGAGGACATGTAAAAGCTCTTAGGCCTTGAGATTAAATCATGTAGGCCGACAAGCCCAGACATAGATATGCAAAAGCTCTCAAGCTTTGAGACTAGATGAAGTAGGCTCACGAGCTTGGAAAAATGTCAAGGCCCTCAAGCCTTGAGATTAAACAAAGTTAATCCAAATACCTAGACCAAAGACCTAGAGGTAGGGGTGTTCATGGTTTAGGTTAAAACCGAAAACCAAATCAAACCAAACCAAACCGGTCGGTTTGGTTTGGTTTTTTTGTCTTTAGGTTTGGTTTTGGTTCTAATTTTAGAAAACTGAATTAAATTGGTTTGGTTTTGGTTTTCATGTTTAAAAAACCAAACCAAACCGAAAAACCGAAAAAACCGAAAAAATATAATATAAATATATATAATTTTATATATTATATATTAAACTTACTTTGTAAATTTTATATTCTAATAAGGGTATAATAGGTAATAGATTGTAACTTTTCTTAATGTTTTTTTTTATTTAGTAGATTGGCATGTATTAAACTAGCTATTATTGTTATGTGAGATATTAGCATGTTTTAGATTGGAGATTTGAACTTGGATTGACATAAGTCAATACTTTTCTATTTTGATACAATGTTTAATGGTTTTTTTAGTTGCTAATGTAATGATTTTATTAAAAATGTTTTTATTTAGAGTTTGGCTTGTCATTTTTCTATTTTTAATTATTTGTTGCTATTTGATAGGATAAAACCGAAACCGAACCGAACCAAACTGAAATTTTATGATTTGGTTTGGTTTGGTTTTTCTTATAGTATGGTTTGGTTTTGGTTTGAGAAAACAAAAACCGAAGTATAATGGTTTGGTTTAAAATCTACCCTAAAACCGAACCAAACCGAACTACGAACACCCCTACCTAGAGGTAGAAAAACAAAAGGCGCTCAAGCCTTGAGGCTAACTGGTGACTACTCATTGAGGGGGCATAGTAGACTTAGACTTAGTAGGACCTAGCAAAAGGTATAACCCTTCCAAGACAAATGCAAAGCCAACAATTCTCAACCAAAATTTACCACTTTTCTATGGAAAACATTTTTAGGGTCACCTAAACAGACCTAGTGCAATCATAGAGCCTTTTTCTAAAACCATTTTCTTTAATTATGGACGTACTTTATTAGAAATTGATATGCTTTTAAGAGGCTTGGATCGGACCCGTTGTTCATTTAGAGACAAAGTGGACACTTTCTTTTTCTCTCTTTTCTTTTTAAAACACCCTAACTTTTGCCTAGATTTCCCTTTCAGGTTTTCAACCTAATGGGTTGCCCTAATTTTTACCTAGGCTGCCCTTTCGGGTTTTCAACCTAGCGGGCTTTTCTTTTCTCTTAATTTCCTTTTTTTTTTTTTTTTTTACTACCACAAGCCTTTCAAATATTGAGAATGCTTCAACCATGAGAATTCAATACATGAAGTCTCATACCCTTTCTCTTCATTGAGCGATTCAGATATTTCAATCAAATAAGCCAATTATTCCCTTAAAGATCACTGTTACACCTTTTCTATCATTAAATCTATGACAAAACTTTGAGTTGAAGGACATAGTGAGGTCCTACGAATGAGACATTATTTATTTATGGGATTGGATGGGATCACAATAATCAAGGATTCTTTAGAGGGCAATGTTGATGACCAATAAAGACACAAGATTAAAACAAAGCGCAAAGAGAAACATGGGACAATCATCATAACACAAGAGTGGACTAATCATATCAACTTTCTTAGTGGCTTATTATATCTCCTAAGAGACTTATGGATGAAACTATTCCCTTTCAATCCAGTCACAAAGAATCACCTTCAATGATCGATCACATGCAAAGCCCCTTCTTTATTCTTTCTTTTTTTTTTATTTTTTATTTTATAGACCGCACCTATGGTGACTTTATGGGCTGCCTATGTATTCCCACTTAATACTTGAAAGAAATAGGTACAATTGAAAAGCTTGTCTTTTATAGGGAATCAGGTCTTCGTAGTTCAAACAATTTTTTTTTTTTTTTTTTGAAAGCCCTAACTTTTGCTTAGGCTGCTTTTTCAAGTTTTCAACCTAGTAGGCTAGGACTCTGCACATGCCAAAGATTTTTATTGATATAGGGACCACCCTAATTTGATCTTCAACTCTCCTTCTGAGTTATGAACTGATGCTCTGACCTCTTTGATCACAAGGTCTTTCTTCAACAATTCTCTATCAACCTTTTTCGACATTCTATCACGTTTTCACTCAATGCTTTTTCTATCCCCCCCCCCCTTTTTTTTTTCCTGTCTTTTTTGCTACATGGGTTAATCTTCTCGAAAGTCTGATTTTGAATTGTTCAATGCTCAACTTCTTGATCTTCAAAGGCTTCAAACTTTCTTTAATGGCCTGATGAATTCTCTATCTTCATTTGGGAGGGTGGTCCCTAAGCTAACCATTTTAGGCTTATCATTGTTACCAAATTAATTGGTCATAGTTCATCCATTATACCTCTAAAGTTTATGTTCATGCCACTTTGATCATTGATTGATTGATGAGAAGAATAAAAGGATAAATGAATACTATAAATTCATTATTTTATTGAAAGAAAGAGACCTTACATTGAGATCGAAGGATAAAGAGAATAATAGACCAACTGACTACTGGACTTAAAAGCAAAAGACCTACAAACTTCGAAAACAAAAGAAATGAACTAGACCTAAACCCAATTGAAGATAACCAAACTTTTCATTACAGACAGTCATGGTAGAATCAGTGTAGCAGCAAACACTAAGTGGAATTTGGAATCACTGCCTTCTTTAACTATTCCGAGGCTTTTCCAGAAGCCCTACGCTTAGCAATGATCTCCTTGTCAATGAGGTCTTGGATGGTATGCTTCAGTCTCAAACAATTACTTGTTCGATGTCCTTTGCTTTGGTGGAAGTCACAAGACTCATACTCATTATATGAACGAGGTAAAGGGGTAGGTGGTGGTTTTGGGATCAAGGGCTCCAGAAAACCTTTCGCTTTCAATTTGTCAAAGGCTTATTCTAAAGGCATGTGAAGATTGTCAAACTGGCGACGAGCCTTAGTAGATTGGAAAGCTTGTTGAGAGATAACATCATTGATATAAACTGTAGCTTTTCTATTAGAATGAGGTTCTTCAATTTTAACAGTTCCATCGGTGATTGAATCTTCTACTTAGTTCCAGCACCAATTAAAGCTTTGAAGTTTGGGAAATAATTAGTGAATAGATGCTTGTGGTAAACTGGTAAAAGGTTCTTTACCACTATTTGGATCTGTTCCTCTTCATTTGGCCTTATAGTAATTTGGGATGCCTTAAGTCTCCACCTAGTGATGAAAGCAGATAAGGTCTCATTTTGCTCCTGTTTCGTGGTCTCTAAATCTCTACGAGTAACATCAACTTCAGTGTTGTATTTGTAATGATTGGAGAATTCTGTATAAACATCTTCCCAAGACTAGGTTCGAGATTTATCCAATGATAAAAACCAACGGACAGCAGATCCAGATAAAGACTCATGAAACATTTGGACCAAAAGCTCATTTATAGCTCCTGTTGGGTGCATAGCCCTGGTATACATTTTTAGATGGGTTTTAGGGCAGCTTGTACCATCAAACTTTTCAAGATCTGACATTTTGAATTGGGTCGGTATATGGGCTTAAGGGAATAAGGACAATGCATGGATATTAATCAAATCATATGACTTGCGAATATTCTTAAGGACTTTCTCTATGTCTTCAATTTTGGAAGCTAGCACTTTTTGATCCTCGGGCATGGGTAAATTAGGTTTAGGAGTGGTAACATTTGGTTCCAAGGTGATATTAGGCCAATCATCCAGGTTAATGGGGTGATTTTGGGTATTCTGTGGCATGGCTTGGGTATTTTGTGGTGGAGCTTGGGTATTTTGTGGTGGAGCTTAGGTAGTCGGTGGAATGGTTTGGGTATTTTGAGTTGGAGCTTGGGTATTTTGCGGAATAGGTTGGGCAGTCTATGGAATGGGTTGGGCATTTTGTGGAATAGGTTGGGTATGGATTACTCGGGTCTGAACTGCTTCATGGGCCATCCTCAGTGCCTTATCAGATTTCAGAGATACTTGTTGTAACATAGTCATCATCTCATGTATGAGCTTGCTAACATTCTCAGGTGGGACCACTTCCTCAGAGGAAGTCGATGCAGGTACTGATGGGTTTATTTCTGACATAGCTTCAACTGAATAGTTTACTCTAACTAATCTTCCTGTATGATCTCGAATTCAAGCCAGTCCTCTGACAAGAACATATTTTCTTTTAGGCTCAATCCAAATTTTTATTTTAAATTAAGGCCCATAACTACTCTAAATCTAATGGAGTTGACCTTAAGTACTATACCCCTAGTTGAATACTCTATTTTGACTGAATTCCACAGGACGAAAGATGGGACAACACACATGGGACCAACAACGGTATCTCAAAGGTACCATTAATGCATTGTAGCTAGGTTTGACAAAGTATACCCCTAGTTACACATGACATCTTAAAAGCAAAAGTGGGTTGACATGCCAAGGTTGTAGGATTGGTTAACCCTACTTTCCTAAGTGGACAACACACTAGAATACCATGGAGACACAAACAAGAAGTTAAACCTAAACTTGACATACCCCTAGTTGGATGGTCATCCTTTAAGGGTACAAAGATATACTAAGGACATGGAAACAAATGACCCTAAGTTGTAATGTAAGGATCAATCACAGACAATTAGGCAACATAACGACCCAACAGATTCTCAATCAAAGGTCCATGACTATTTTGATATTTATGAAGTTTGACATGACATGGTTTTAGTTAGACAACCCATCTATTAGTATACTTTATGAGGCATTGGGTGGGTGGACCTACTAGGGTCATTGGGTCGGGTTATACCTTATTCATTCAATCACATAACATGTATAGCAATGAGCAACATAACAACATGGTTTTGACATTATAGCAAAGTGAGCCAAATATGTGTCCCTATTCTACATGAATTTGGGTGGTTGAAAGGTTCCCCAATTGCTAGAGAGGTTTTATACCTAGCCACATGTGAATTATGGAATTCGTGTGGGTCCAGCGGTACGACCTACTCATATGATATACTTGAATGGCGAACCGTTTGGTACGAGGCAATTGGAGTTGATAGCTACAACATCAAAGATCCAGTGTAGCCGATCATTAGCAATGATACATCGATGCAAGTATGCAATGCAAAAGAGTGATAGTAATCAATTTAATTAACAATGAAATTGATTAAGCCCAATAAATAAATTTGAGTTTAGCCCTTAATATCCTTAGTGGAGTCGCCAAACTGTAGATGCTCGAAATCGACTCGGGGGGGAATCGAGTTTCTGTTCCCACTTTTAAAAAGGTTTTCAAAAGTAAGGAGTCGCCACCTCATTTTTAGGGTACGAAGAAACCATTAAAAGATTTGTTTTATAAAAACAAATTTGACTCCATTAATGGAAAAAAGGCAAGTCTTGAACGAAAAACAAGGGTTTGGGGGCTAGGTTACGAAATGGGAAGGTTTTGAGCCACGACCTATAGGTACTCGTTTCGCCCGATAAATCAGTCTTATTTATTAATTGGGCTTAATTAATTTCAACTATGTAATATCTAAAAATTAAGAAAATTAAAAGATAAAAACTGAATTAAGTTGAACTTGGGCTCAAGTGAGCGGCCGACGTACTTTTGACGAAGATCAAAGTACATGTAGTTCGAACAATCATGTTGGGGGGAAGAGTTTCACTCCACGTAGGACTCTATTAGAATCTAATCCATAATCAAACATTTGCTTTTGAAAAACAATTTATTTTGAAACAAACAACTTTGATTTGAAAATTTGTTTGATTTAGGATCAAAACCCTAATATAATCCTATTAATAATAAAACTCGTGGGAGCATGCATCATCACATAAGCAATTACATCATGGCAATGGAGTTTAGAAATTATACCTGACAGAACTGAGGCAGAGTTCTATTTGCAACCTCGGGGTTTTGGAGTCGAAAGTTAAGCAGAGTTTTGACGCTTTCCAAGCTTTAAGATGGCCTCAAGGGAGGGAGTCGCAAGTCGGGCAGAGCTTCCACGCCTTCAAGCTCTAGAATGGGTCGTAAGTTAGAGGGTACTAATAGAAACATTCCTCACTAACTATTGTGCCAAACTCTTCTTTAGAATGAGTCTCAAGTAAAAGCACACTAATAGGAACGTTCACCCCACACTCAAGAACTCAAGATTTTCATTTGCTTAGGAAAATTCTACTAAGACTTGATGTAGAATGAAGGAGGAGAGGACCCCTATTTATAGCTAGAGGGTGTGTAGAATGGATGGCTTGGATTTAATCTAGCTAAGGATGATCTAATGGCCCAAAATCAATCTTAAGAGATGATATTTATCTCAAAACCAAGTGATAATTATCAAACATTATAAAAAATTTGGGAAAAATCCAGATTAGTTGAAGAGATAATGTCAAAATTAAGAGATAAAGCCAAAAAATTAAAAGGATAAGGATTGGTGACCAAGTGGACACTTCACTGGCTGTTTGGCCCTTTATGCCATGAAAACGTGGGAATTGGAAATTTTTCATTAGACACAAAGTTGTAGAGATTTAAAATACCTTTTCAAAAAGACTAATTTCATCCAAATCTGACTTTCGAGTCAAAAGTTATGGTAAAAATACAAAATCTGGTTTTAAAGCATATTTTGGACGAATCTTGCTCATTTTAAGTCTAAATTCATCCATGCTTTTTGAAAAACCTTTTTAATCCAATTTCCCACATATTAAGACTCAAATTAAGTCAAAATTAATCCACAATGGGTCAATTGGCCATAAACTAAGCAAATACGGCTCATCGGGGTCCGGAATGCAATTAAGGGTAAAATAAGGGTTTGTTTTCCGATTGAGCCATACTTGCAACCAAAACTTTTTGGAAATCAATTTATTCATTTGAAAACATTAATTAAAGATCAATTAACACCAATGTGGCCATTAATTTAAAAATTGGGATTGAATTAGAAGTCAATTTTAAAGAAAACTGAAAAACGAAGCTCAATCTGGCACACTATGGACCATCCCTAACCAAATCAATTCCAAACCTTACCAAACTTTAAACCAAGCTTACAAATGACATCTTAAGGTCATTAGGATCATCCCATGATGAATTTGGTGAGAATTGGATATCAAATAAGAATTATGCAGGTGAAATGACATAAATGCCCTCCAAGTCTCAAAAGTTCTTATTAGCTATCAAGACTTAACCAAATTAAACCCTGGAAGATACCATAGATTCTTTGTGATGTATAGAGTCTAACTAGAGAGTTTTAGTGCCAAAATGATGCAAAAGTCTACATGTGATAATGCATAGGAGATTCTATTATACAGTCCAAAATCGATAGGATTTTGCTATATAATCTAAAACTCAAGGAAGGATCTGCCATATAGTCAGAAGTCGACAAGATAATGCTATGTGGTCCAACAATTAAAAGAGGCTATTATATAGTCCGAAATCAACAAGATTATGCTATATAATCTTAAACTCAAGGAAGGCTCTACCATATAGTCCGAAATCGACAAGATTTCGCTATATAGTCCAACAATTAAAAGAAACTATTATATAGTCCGAAATCAACAAGATTTCGTTATATAATCTAAAACTCAAGGAAGGCTCTGCCATATAGTCTGAAATTGACAAGATTTCGCTATATGGTCCAACAATTAAAAGAGACTTTATATAGTCTGAAATCAACAAGATTTCGTTATATAATCTAAAACTCAAGGAAGGCTCTTCCATATAGCTAGAGGGTGGGTGTGAATGGCAGGATGAAAATGGGGTGTCTACACCTAGCAAGGTTTTTAATGAGGCATTTTCTTTAGTGCGTCCAACACCACTCTAAGATTCACAAAAATGTTGTACTCTTTTTCCTTCGTTAGTTTTTTCCTACTAGGTTTTTCTAGCAAGGTTTTAATGAGGCACATTATCTTAGCATGGTGGACATCCAAGGGGGAGTGTTGTAAATGAAAGAGTTAATGGTGGATGCCACTACTCTCTAAACTGACATTCCATAAATTTTCAAATGAATGCATTTGGTTTATTTCTCATTCTTTATGAATGTAAGCCTATATAAAGGAAGCTTTAGTTGAATGAATAAAACACAGATGAGATCTCTACACAATTTTTATTGTTTTAAGTTCTTATCCTCTTTAATTTCACAACACTTTAGTATATTGTACTTCTTCTCTTGAGAAGTTTTTTTGAGGGTGAAATTAAAAAATTAAAGTTAAATAAATGACATGGTAATGCAATAAATGCCCATCCTTAATATAAGTGTTTGGTCAAAGGTGATCAAACAAAATAGAATGAATGGATTATTAAATTTCAAAACTAAATAAATAATCCTTAGGACTAAATTGAATTGTAAGGTAAATTATAAAAAACCCCATAATGTTTGACCCTTTTTTATGAAACCTCCTAAAGAAAATGGTTGTAATGTCCCCCCAGATAATTTACACATTTAGCAATTAATGCTATTGTTAATCGCTGTTTGTGAAATTAATGGTGGTCATGTGACGTTTTTTTTGTCTAAGTTAACAAACAGCGACTAACCATGGTGTTAATTGCTAAATTTGTAAACTATTTGGAGGAACATTGAAGCCATTTTTTATTTAGAGGTTACAAAAAAGGGGTCAAATATTAAGGCCCTGTTTGGGTGTCCAATTTAAAATTAAACAATTCAATAAATTTTACGTAAGGTTTAAGGAATAAATCCATCACCTTGAATTAGAATATTTTAATATGTTGGAATTATCACTATATTTGATGTTGTAAAATCAATTTGCAAACCACGGGTTTTGATCGCCCTTTTAAAAAGTGTAGAGATTTAAATAAATAAAAATATATTTTTTAAGGTTCACAAAAACAATAACAACAAGGAATTGCCACCTCATTTTTTAAGGAAAAGAGGAAAACCATAAAATATTTTTTTTTAAAAAAACCCTTTAAAAACCAAACACATGATTCCAATTAAGGAAAAACAAATCTTAACAAACCAAATAGAGGATTCGGAGACTAAGTTACTATATGGGAAGGTTCTAAGAAGCATCTTATATGCACCCACATCGCCCCAAAATGGGTCTCTGAATTTATATGGGCTATTTCAATCACTTCCTAATTAGTCACCATGCATCTATAAAGAATCATTCATAACCATCTATTCATCCATAAACATTCATAAAGCATCTATAAACATACATAAACAAGTAAGAAGAGATATGTAAAGCAATAGAGAGAGATAAAGAATAAAAGAAATAAAAGAAAAGAAAACCTAGGACACTTTGTCCTAGGGTGGACTTAATTGAACATCAAATGAGCGTTTACGTATCCCACATGCAGAGATGTAAGGATCAAAATCCATGTAGTTCGATTGAGAAGGGGTTACTCCCTTTACAATGAACTAATAACCTTAAGTTTCCATTAAAAGAGAAGAAGAGTTTTCAAAAGTAAAGAAATTTCCAAAAAGGGAACGAGAGAAAATAGGAATTTGAGAAGAAATAAAATTCTTAACAAATAAGAAGTTTTAAAGAAGTAGGAAACTTAAGAGTTATAATTCAATACAAAAAGAATAACCCAAGAGGGAGAAGAGAACAATTCATAACCAAACTCACCATGAACCAACTTACCATGTGCCAATCATCTCAATGCATTGAGAAAATACCAATTAATCACCTCATATATGCTATGGGGAAATTATCATGCTCGAACCAAGCATATTCATGCTCAAATCATAATTAGAAAGATTAACTCAAATCTGGACAGAATACTAAAACATCCTAAAAATCATGCAAAGAGCAAAAATCAAAAGAAAGACAAAACCCTAATATGCTTTTATATGCCTTAAACTTACTATCATGTATAAAACTATCAAAAACATGCTAAATATAAATTATTATGATGAAAATATCATATAATTAACAATCCAAAACATGAAAAGAAAATAAAATATGATGTATTAGATAATGATTTTATGTAGAAACATGAAATAAGCATCCTTATGGCGAGCTTTCTTAAGAAAACTATCTTAAGATAATTTTACGTAAAAAGTAATCCGCATGAATGATTTTTTCACATATCCTACATAAAATATATACCTAAGAATGCAAAAAAACTAATGGTGCACTTAAACACACTCTGGAAAGCACTTATGCAAAGACTCACCCTCTAAAAAAGATAATTATCCTCCAAAAGAATAATCATTTATATACTCATGAGGATAAACCCTACACAGAAAGTGTTCTACATGAAATATGCTTAACATCATACATATAAATGAATCATGAAGAGAAAACAACCCTAACATATTAGCTAATATGCTGTGCAAAAGATACCCCTATTCTAGAGAGAGAAAATCACTATTCAGCATACAATACATAAAATCCTGCTTTACTAGCATGCTTGCACCCAATAATAATCATATAGACTCAATAGAATTAAGTAAACATGATATTCAACTCAATATAAAACCCTAAGCATGCAGAGAATCAACTACAAGAGCATAAAGAAAGAATATAGAGAAATGATGGAAGCTTACAACAAAGATCTTTACTACATTTCTCTTTCTTATTAGGTTTGAACTCATTCTTATTCTTCTTCAACAATGTAGTAGAATACTCTCTCAAAAGTGTATAGGTGTGTGCAAATTTGTGGTATCCCTCTCTCTAGTGAATATGGAGTGTCAAAAGTCTTTAATGCTGATAGAAGGGTATATATTTATAGCTAAACAACCCTAGAATTCAATGGTTGAGATTAATTTACCATAAAACTAATCTAAGGCTATTATTAACTCCCCTAGGCCTTAAACAACTCAAAATCACTATATAATAAGATTAAAACTCTTTTAGAACAAGAAAAAAAGAGTAGGAGAGTTCAAAAACGTGTATCCTTGAAAATAGGGAAATTGGACGTGGGGTCTTGGGTGATCGGTTGGGTAAACCGGTCACCTGAGGCTTAGTTTAGGTTCCTTCTGGTTTTGACTCATTTTAGGTTTTTATCTTAAAACGGTCATATCTTGTTCAAATTAACTTCGAATTGAGTGATTCAAAAGCCCAAATTTTCATATTTCAATGAAAAATAAGCTTAGAATATTATTGACCCAAAATTCTCCAACCATGGTCAAGTGGCTGGGTTTAACAAGACGGTTAATTGAAAAAATGGTCAATTAGCCAATAGGTGAATAGTATGGTAAATCAATCTCAAACTTATTCAATCCTCAAATTGATGCTACATTTAGACTCTTTTCATCATTATAAACTCAATGGAACAATCTCGGACGAGCTTTGAGGTCAATTAGAAAAGATACAAGTTAAAAGACAAAATTGCCCTTAAAGTTGCAAAAGTTTTAATTAACTATCCAAACCTATTTGGAATTGAACCAAATTGCACACACTTATCCTAAATATACCTAGAAACTAAATGCAAGTGATGGAATGCAAAAATGAAACAAAAATATGCATGCAATAATGAACTACTAACATATGCTTAAAAGAGCAAAAGAGTCATTCAAGGCTTAGAGACTCCTAAATGCTTCAAGAACTCATGAAATGAGTTCATGAACTCTTACGGATGAAAATAGGGTGTCTACACAATTTTAAAGAATTTATGAAATACAACTATTTTTAATTTCCACTCTTATTTGTGATGATGAGTATTATTTTCTTGAATTTGTTAACTCAAGATGATGGATTGTGCTTTTTCTAATATGTAAAATTTTGTGAATTATTTAATATCGAATCGGACAACCAAACAGGCCCTAAGGGTTTCTTGGAATTTAACCTACATTGTAACACTTTTGAATAAATATTAAGGTAAATCATCTAGGATGAAATGAAAAATCAAGATGCATTTAGATGAAATCAAATTTTCACATTGCAAGTTAATGTCTACTTAATTTTAAATGGATCTCTTATTATTATTATTAGTTGCTAAGTAAAAAATGCATAAAACCTAAGAAAAAAAAACAAAGACAAGAACTGCCACAGTAGACAAAAGAAAACAAAAAAAAAAAAAAAAAAATCAAAAACCTCATAAGAGCCTAATCTACTACTGCCCACACACATTTATTTAACAAGCATGCCTCCATGATTGTTAGAGGAAGGGAGTCTGGGGGTAGAAAGCCCGAGAAGCCATTGATAAGGGCCCATCTTGCCATAGCATGAGCCAGACCATTTGCAACTTTTGGAACCTAAACAAACGATGAAGAAGAAAGAAGTTTGTAACCTTCTTTTATATATGATATCATCACATCATTAGTCCACGAAGGTTTAGCTGTGGTATTAGTGATGTTAGAGATAATAACCAAAGCATCTCCCTCAAAAGCTACTTTTTCCCGGCCTTATTCTAAAGCGACCACTATTGCAAGCCTAGCCGCCTTAGCTTCCATAACCTCAGGGTCCCTATTGTTGGAAAATACCACATCCCACATCGATTGAATATCGAGTTAAACATGTCTTCATATACCTGTTTGGGCCCTCCACTTATAAGCTTAGGCTTGTAGGTTGGAAACTTAACATGGTACCAGAGTATGTCATTCTTGAGCCTATTGAGTCCGTATTTGTTACCCATGTGATAGGCCTATGTTGAGCCTTCACGTAAGGGGGAGTGTTGGAAATATACCACATCTCATATCGCCCAAATATTAGGTTTGACATAACTTCATATACTTATTTGGGCCCTCTACTTACAAGCTTAGGCTTGTAGGTTGGAAACTTAACATGGTATCAGAGCATGTCGTTCTTGGGCCTATTGAGCCTGTGTTTGTTGCCCACGTGCAAAGCCTATGTTAAGCCTGCACGTGAGGGGGAGTGTTGGAAAATACCACATCCTACATCGATTAAATATCAAGTTAAACATGTCTTCATATACCCGTTTGGACCCTCTACTTATAAGCTTAGGCTTGTAGGTTGGAAACTTAACATCTATCATTTTATTTTTCTGCCCACACTCCCAAGACAACCCTATATTCATTCCTTGCGATACATGCTGCATTTCCACCTGTCTCACCCATAGTTGCATCGAAATTAATTTTAACAAATCCCATAAGAGGTTTTTCCCATACTAAACAAGTAGGATTAACTTCTCCTTCAGCTTGGTTGGTGCCTGAAAAGTTAGCATCAGTAAATTCAGATGTCTTTTTGGTTATACAATCAATAAGTCCTTCTACCTCCCCATTTTTTCTTCATGAACAACCAAATATCTCTTATTAAATTGCATGGGTCATGGTCGAGGTTCTAGACTTGAACATAACCAATTTCGATTCAAACGAGGGATCATTTTTGAATCACCTAGCTCTCCTACCCAATCGCCAGCTCCCTGCATGCGCACTGTAACATACCCTGCCATTATTAAGGCATGATTATTGGCATGCCATTCATTAATTATTTCGACATACTGTTAGTAAGATATATTTATGAGTAAAAGGGAGATGTTAAGTATGTTCTTTATTATTGATGGCATCGGCATGATAGCTTAGTGTAATTCTTTGTACTTATTGAATAAATGATCTTGAATTCAAGTTTATAGAAAAGTGATATTAAGAGGGTTAAGGATAGATTCTATGAGGGAAAGAAAAATGCATGTTCCTATTTCTAAATTTTATAAAAAAGCAAGCTCGAATGATGGCATAAATGCCGCTACATTTAACAAAGGAATTGTAAATGTGCCCATTAAAAGTACATGTGACTGGACGCGCATCTCTATATCCGTTTATTCTCAGTGCCGTGTTAGT
Source organism: Liquidambar formosana (assembly GCA_039720395.1). Taxonomy (NCBI): domain Eukaryota; kingdom Viridiplantae; phylum Streptophyta; class Magnoliopsida; order Saxifragales; family Altingiaceae; genus Liquidambar; species Liquidambar formosana. The sequence goes on along the minus strand of CM077825.1, from coordinate 23,767,541 downwards.
CATTCTCTTTTAGAGCACCTTCATTCTCCAATGACGTGCTATTATAAAATTTTAGTAATAGCACAACACACCTTGTTGGTGTTCTGATCGTGTGCTAAAGAATAACAATGACACACCCTCATGTTATATTTGACACATCCTGTGCTACTTTAGCACAAAGGTGATTAAAAAAAAAAAAAAAAAAAAAAAGATGATAATTGTGTCAAAAATTACAGTGTCATTTGCACTATCAGAGTATATTGTGTCAAATTATAGTATTTGACATTATAACATGTGTAAAAATAAAAATAACACAGACAAAATAACATGAACCGCTAAAGATGCTTGTAACAAATGTTCCACACCCATGATCCTCTATCATGACATGAATTTAACTTTATTGACACCAAGGCTCAAGTTGATCAATGGATGTCGCCATTTTCAAACTTCACTGAGCCTCTATTTTTTGTATCTCAAAAAATTTGAAGAGAGAGAAAGCGAAATACTATGAAGATGATTCAGAAAGAAGTCCATTTCAAGTAACTTACGGTATTTTCCTTTTTAACCCCAGTTGTTTCCAAGATCCAATTGGAGCCCTAAAGGGCAGGGAAAGCAAGCACCAAATTCTGAATGGCCAGGATTTTGGATGCATTGATCTAAGAATTCTGCGTATATTCAAATTTTTTTTTTTTTTTTTTTTTTTTTTCCCCTATCTCTCGAGATTTATGTCACATGAAAGAGTTACCCAAAAACCTTACCAAAAAAAAGGAAGAAGAAGAAGAAGAAGAAGAAGAAGAAGAAGGGGAGAGATTTTTTGCCTCATAAAAAACATAACCCAATAGTGGCATGCTCCAGATGCCAAAGTGTACAACAATTTTAACTACATTGAATGCTCGTACTTTAAAACATCCTTCGTGTTCAAATCAAACGTCTTGCAGATATCTGAAATAGCACACTGACTGACACCATCTTGGGCATCTCCGCGATGAAGAAGTTCTTCGAGTTCCTTTGATGGCTGTAACACCTAATAACATAAAAGAACCAGTATCTCAGGAAGCAAACCAATATGTCTTTAAAATAACAAGTATCATAATGCATATCAGACATGAATTGAAATGAACCACCCCATATGCAACTAATCATCCATCTAAAAAGAATAAATGAAAAGAAGATGCCATATCATATAGAGTGGCATATCTCGCATTACAGAATACAGATTGGCAAGCCAAAGGAGAAGTTTGTATGGCTTACATCCCATAATCAATGCAAAATATATACACATGACTCATATATTTGTCTCACACACAAAGTCCTGGTAGTTAGCACAAGGCAAGGGGAAAAGGCACTGAAAATGATAATCAAAAGTTCTAAGAAAGATTACCTTAGCAAAAAATTGAAGTTATAAGTTAGATATGTCATGTTAACAAATTATCAACTCTTGTTTCATCTTAGACCTACAAGTTTGACACAAATTCAGTCTCTGCAAGAAGTCTCAACTATCTATTTTCATTTTTTCCTTTTTTTCCGGGGTGTGCTTGGTAGTTGGCACATCATTTGGTGAAAACTTTAGGGGTTAAAAATAGATTAAGTTACATGCAAATACAGGGAACAAATAGATTGGTATATGCAGGTCGGGGTAGAAAAAGAAAAATTAGCAAAATTTTACAAGGAACCAACTCCTTAAAAAAATAAATAATAAATAAAGAGGAATCTTGATACACGGCATGACATAGAAGCATACTAAAAATGTGCAAAATATAAAATATTAGCAAAATTACACTTTACTACTGTCAAGTGTCACCCATTTTCACACTTTACCCGCCTATAGTCTAATAATTATACTTTGCCACTTTTAGTTACACGTGGATAGGTTGTTTGGCGTTTATTTCACACCTCTTCTTTGTATGGAAGGGGGTATTTTTTTTTTTTTTTTTTGGAATAAGTGGAAGGGGTATATTGCCATCACCTGAAACTATAGGGGGCACTTTATAGCCCCCAAAATAAAAATAAATAAAAGAAAAATAAATAAAAATAAAAATGCTATAGTTGGGTAAAGAGAAAACGAGTTCAACTTGAAGGAGGTGAAGCATAATCCCAAAACACATATTAGAGCAGCCTTAGAAAGTAAAAGAGGAATACTCAAGATCAGTGTTACCAGGATCTCTTAAACCCTCTTTGAACCACAGTCCAGGTTCTCAACCCGAAATGCGATTCATTCGCAACTTGGATATCTATTTTTAGCATCTCAACCAAGACATTACTTGTTGTCCAACCTAGCCAGGATGTGAAGGAGAAGCCATAGCAATAACCAGAGTTGATAATACAGTTTAGGGTATTACGGAAATATAATAAGTATATATACTGGACAGAATGGGATGGTCAGTTGAAAAAAAAAAAAAAAAACCCTAACACTTTCTTTCATATGCATGTATCAGAAAAAGTACACACACACATGAACTATTTCCTATAAATTTTATTATATATATTACACATAAAAGCTCCAACAAATCCCCCCCCCCCCCCCAAAAAAAAAAAAAAAAAAAAAAAAAAAAACCCAACCCTGTGTATAAACTTCTTCTAAGGTAATATAAATGCCAATCAAAATTGCAATTATTACTATAAATTTGAACTTAGCAAAAAATAAACTTACCCAAGGAGAAACATGTGAATTCTGTTTTTCATGCTTAGAGGAATCATCTGCAGATTCACTCCCATTGGCATCCACTACAACTGATTTCTCAGTCTTCGAACAATCTGAGACTAAATGAAGAAGTCTCTCACTTCCCTAAAACATCAACGTAAACAATTAAACAGAGAGTAAATAAGGAAACTATAGTTGCATGAATATCATAAAGGGGTAGGGCCCAAAAGGATATAAAAAAGGTCTAAAGAATTTAGGAGACTTCAGGGCCAAGACTGATACATACTACAGGTGTACCGGAATTAGGAACAAATTAAATCATAGTACTAGGAATGTCACCTACTTTGGGTATGACATAAATCATTTTCCATTTTTTCTTTTTCTTTTCTTTTCTTTTTTTTTTTTTTTTTCCTTTTTGTCCATGTAACATAAAGCATATTCAACTCAACAAAGCCTTAAATTGAAAATACCTCCTACAATACAAGTCAATCTAAGGTCATATCCTCCATTGATTCACAAACCACCATGCCTTTCTTAGCACCAAGACCCATATTTCTTTCTGGACTTCCTCTAGTCCTCGTTGCACATTCAACTAGAATCAAATCACTCGTTCTTATTGTTGCATTCATTAGTCTTCTTTGCACATAATTGAGACATCTAAGACAACTTTTCATCATCATGCAGTCTATTGGTGCTAACTTGAGCTTCTCAAAAATGCATTTCACTTCTTATTCTACCTTTTTTGTATTGCCACTCATTTATCTAAGCATCCTTATTTAGGTAGGCATTGATTTTTCAAAATGTAGTTTCATACCTGCCCATTTTTCAATATCATAATTCACACACTACTTAGATAAATATTTATATTAAAAAAAAAAAAAAAAAAAAGCCAAATAGCACATACAGTGAGAAACAATATTAAGGTTAACCACAATTAGGGGCATTTTGAAGATTCATCACTAGAGGATACCCTAGGACTTGAAGATGAATGGAGTGCTCTTCAGTGTTGACTAATCGACATTTCTCCATCGAATTAGATAAAATATGTTTTAAAGAAGCTCTAAGGCCAGTTATGCTCCATGTTTTAGAATGCTTAGTAGTCCAAAAACATGTCCACAAAATGATTGTGTAATAGATGAATAAATAGAAATATAAAGGATGTAATTAGAAAGAAGTGCATTCATGAGCAGTTAGAGGGGATATTACTAAAGACAAAATGAGAGTGTCATGTTTTGGTCATGGGCAACAATGACAATGACTAACAGAGGATATGACCACATTAACAGCAAAGTAGAGGAAAATGATTTGTGCAGCTGAAGTGCTGGACCCAAGTCCAATGCTCTTCCACTAATTTATAGCAAAACTGTTTGTTAAAGCACAATAGCATGTAAGTATGTAACATTTGCCAACTTCAACTATCCTGTTTGCTAATTATCTCAAAATAACTTATCTTAGGATTTTTACATATATCACAAAACAAATTAGGCTTCAGCAAGTTGCAATGTATAAGAACATCGTACACACCTGGAGAGCTCGCCAGTGAGAATAAGTGCGAAATAAAATCCAAAAGAATGGGATGTTAGGTAGAGGTAGAACCTATACAAGATAAAAAACAATACAAGTGAGGATGTGATGCATAGCATATTTACAAAATAGTATGAATAATTAGAGCATGTAGAAATATGGTGTCAAAGAGACATCAAAGTTGATATTCCAAAAGTGAACGCATACGTACAGTGAATGCAGTCGTCAATGGAAGTAATGAAACTGAACCATAGAAGTAGTTCCTGTGGATAACAGTTCCCCTGATAATCATACAACACCTCTTTTCAGTATGATTATTGTTTATATGTGGGAAAATTGATACAAACCAACATCTTCAAATGATATTAAATAAATATTCAAATGCTCTTTAAGCAACAAAACAGAGCTATAAAAAAATGGAAGAACTTTAAACAGAGGAATTATGAGGGTCATGAACCCGGGAATTTGCTAAGATTGATATCGATGGCAATTTCATAAAACATAGAGTTAGAGTTAAGCACCCTCAGCATTCGTGTCTAAATTGTATCTGTCCATGTACTTGAAATTGATCATAAGCAAATTTGTATTCTCAGAAAGACATGCCTACAGTCAACTCAACAATGCCTAAACCCCAATATTACAAGTCAGTTCAGTTACAAAATTCCAAGCCCCCCCCTCCCCCCTTCCTTTTTTCCTACTCTATGTAGGGTCATGTCCTTGAAAGATATTGCAATCTGTGGGGAAATTCTTAAATCCCATCAGCCATTGTCCTACAGGGTATTTGGCAACAAATGATGAGTTAAAAAAGGTTGGCAGTCATTGGACTCCATTAGTTTTGGGACGGTTTCCCACATTACAGCCTACCCACAACATTTTGCTAGCTAAACATCATTCTCTTGGCTGTTTTCCTTCATAGCAAGAGTTACCATACTATTTCAATAATTCAATATCAAGTGATATAATACTCATATCCAATTCTAAGACTCGATTGCTTGAAAGCAAGGAATAATTTATTCCTTAGGTTCTCATAAGATTTGTCCCAAATTGGATGATACAACATGTTGTATTGTTGAAATAATGACACAGTAAATTTTGTTGATAAAAGTCATATGTTAGGTCAAACCAAATTCTAGCTTGCTAACAAAGACAACTCTACAACCACTATATGATTAACTAGTAACTTTAGATAGATAATAGTAGTCTCTACAATTTAAGAGGAAAAAAAAAACCAATTACCTTAGGGCAATATGCCGTAACCTTCGGCGTACATGTCGTGCATTTAGACTGCAATGTTATGAAGTACTATTAATATGTAATAGAAAGGCACCCAAAAAACGCAAAGCAGAATTAAAAAAAAAAAAAATAAATAAAAATTAAAAAAAAAAAAAAAAAAAGAATACTGATCCTGCATGTTTTCTTTCACATTTACATTCCTCTCTAGAGGGTAGAAGTAACACCATAGCCATGTAACACATCACTATAATACAACTTCCACAGAGTAAAGAGAATAGTTTAGACCTTCAAGTAGTTGTGAATTCAAGATTTCCAAATAGACAAATGAACAAAATGACAGAACCTACACAATTTTGACTTGAGAAAAACAAAAGACCTTGTGGCTACTCAACCAGAATCCAAACTTTTAAAAGTTAAGTAGCTCTTGTTGCTTCAATAAATTAGATGCTTAGACCAACGTTCATAAAATACTCAAAGATGTTGCTCACCTACTGATGAGTGCATTCCTGAGCAAGAGAGCATTACTCGTAAGGGGCTATTAAATTTTCCTTTTTATTAACAAAAAGATGAATAAAACTGTTTATTATAGTATTATAGTTGTATAGGGTGATCTTCTTTTTCTGTTTGGGGTGGTATACATGATTTGTATAAATTTTTTAGGAATAGAGTTACTGTTTTGGCTGTTTTGGTTGCCTAGAGGCAGTTTTTAGGTCCTCTTTTCCTAGTTGGACTCCTAATCCACTTAATACTTTCCTTTATCATTTATGAATTGCCACTTGTAATAAAAAAAAAAAAAAAAAAATCTGTTTAGTATGGAAACAGTATGACATTGTGCACACTTTGAGTAATTAAAAATAAATAAAAGTGTTACCTTCGACTTACACTGGCCAGCCAAAAAGGGGAAAAAATTAATTTATTGGATTAACTAATTCGCTTGGCGACTAATTCACTGTGTAATATAGTATATAAAATGGCCATTACCTCAATAGGTATTGGGAGAGTGAGGGAAGAGTAAGCTAGGTGTGGTCACAACGGTGTCTAATTGGAAGTTAAACAATTTGACAAATTTTACATAGTATTGAAGGCACACATCCATCCCCTTAAAGAAATAGTGGCATTTCATGAATTTTAAAAAATTTATCATATAACATCATCCATAGTGATGACTTCAACTTTTTAAAATATATTCTAATTAAAGGTGATAGATTTGTGCCTTCAATACTATGTGAAATTTGTTGAATTGTTTAATTTTGAATTGGACACCCTAACAGGCCCTTAGTTTTTTTTTTTTTTTTTTCCCTTTTTTTCCCTAAAAATTTTTGGGATCCCAAGTCCATAACTCACATGGGATAGGACTTTACACTAGCGGAATCTCAACCTTTACTTTTGGTTTTCAATACAATGTTGTAACCATCACTTTATAGCCCAATTTGGGTTCTCTTAACGTGTGCCTTAAGGTCACATGTTAAGCTGCAATTAATGGTCCAATCATTGCATTGGAAATGATGAAAATGTATTGTAAATTGTGAAAGTTACTTACAAAAATGTGAAAATGCTTGGAAAACTGTGATAACTCATTTTTCCATGCAATGATTGGATTATTAATTTTAACTTAACATGTGCCCTTAGGGCACACATTAAGAAAACCAATAAATAAATCGAAAGTTTGAGGATGGGTAAGTGAGAGAAGAAACCTTGATGGGTACGTAATTTCAACTTGCGAAACCTCCTTCGAAATAGACTTCAAGAAAATCTCAGACGGTTTAACACGAGCCAAAAGACGCAATCCCAACCTACACCACAATCAATCAATCAATCAATCACATATCCAATCAATTCATTACTATTCCCAACCTTTGCTCGTCTCTCAAACTGAAAATTGAAGCAGAAGATTACCAACCCATGAATCTTGCTCTTGATAGTCCCCTCAGGCGCCTTCTCCAGACCAATCCAAGCTCGATTCATCTACACATATACATATCCCATAACAAGTCAGACACCCCTCACATTATTTCACAATAAAAAAGAAGAAGAGAGAAATAGAGAGAGAGAGAATGACCTTATTGGAGATGAAATCGACGAGCAGCTGGGCATTGGCGTTGAGGGGTTTTCCATTGGAGGAGATATTTTTGCAGAGGTCTTTGAAGGTGGAAGGTGTATGAGCAAACTGTGAGTCTGTAAGTGAAGGGTCAATGGATCTGGAGAAGCACCAGTTCCTTCCCCTGATGGGAAATACTACCAATCGAGCTCTCATCGTGGAAATTGTAAAACCATAAACCTTGGGAGGAAGAGGGCGAAGCGGCGGGTTTTAAAAGGCCGTGGAGGGAGAGAGAGAGAGAGAGAGAGAGAGAGAGAGAGAGGGGTAAGTGGTAATTAACAGTGTTGTCTGCTGATGTGGATGGAGTGTGAGTCAGCTTCCACGTGCCTAAAGTGTTGGACATTTTTTTCTTTTACTCCCTATAATTTAATTTAATTAATCGCCGCCTCACCGCTCATCTTTGAGGACGAGGTAGAGTCGTACAGCGGTGGAGTACCATTCTTTCATTTATTTTTTAATTTTTAGGCTGACCACCCTTCTGTTTTTTTAGTCACCACTATAAAAAGAAGCGTATATAAGATAAGGAGTACAATTCTAACCGATCTAATTGAATTGTTAGGTGATTCATTGAAATACGGATTTATGTGAAGTCCATCAAAACATATGAGACCCATCAAAATATGTAAAACCTATATAATATGAATAATTTACGTTTTAATGGACTATTTATTGCCAAAGAGAGGCACAAAGAACTAATTTGAGATGAGTTAGTCATCCTTGTGAGAGAGGGTGGCCTTCTAGAGAAGGGCATTATTTTTTTTTTTTGGGGGGGGGGATTCCTCTTGAGTGTACTTGGTCCAAGATTGCCAACTAGGTGAAGTCGAGCTCAAATGCTAATGAGGCATCTTGTAGACCCATATGGAGGACCATCATATCTTAGTTTGTCGATCAACATGAATTTTTAGCATGCCATATGGCGAGACGTGATTGGTCTCAATGGGCCACATAAATTTCTATCAACAAGTATAAAACCTTTAACTTATCTTTTCCAAGAGGATTTTATATATCTTCAGTACAAGTAGATCGATGGTGATATTGACTATTATATGTGAAGATTATAATCTTAGTTTGATAGCAAAGTGCCATATGCATGATCACATGAATCTTTTTTTTTTTTTGGAAAATCAATAAAATGTACCCTTATTCCTAACCTTGCTTATTATCAATTAAATGGTTATCAATTCTGAATTTGAACTTTTGATCACTTTCTTAACAAGTGCATTAACAAGTGAGAAAATTACCACTGACCTATCATGTCAACATGTCATTGTTCGGGGTTGAGTTATAAGTAATCATTCAAAATGGCTCTTCTCTATCCAAATAAAATAGAAGGAAAGATAAAAAAAAGTAGTCATTCAAAATGGTCTTTGTTGATCATTTCGAGCTAGTGGCTTTTAACGTTTAGCTTAATTTTACGCACTGATAACTTCTAACAATGTGCACTACAGCTTAGTTCCGGATGCTTGGTTTTTGAATTGTAATTGGTGCCTCCATTATCCAAAAAAAAAAAAAAAATCCTCTTATTAGAAGCAATCACCAGGTCTCTCCAGATTTTTTATATGCTAGATTAAAAGTGGTGGCACATAGGATACATTCGTATATACAATTTTTTAGTTATCCCATTATAATGAAAGAGAAAATGGTGAACATATGAATATAAGTTTAGATTAATATGAAATTACAGTTCTCATTTATGGTGCGTTTGGATAAGGGATTTGGGTTAAAATAGGATTTTAACCTCATTTGCATCTAATGCCAACATCATAATTTGATATTGAAATCCCAACTTAGTTGAAATCCCTCCTACAAATTTCTCATCTAAATCCACCATTAATTTGTTTAGTTATACAGTAATGATTAGATCCCTAATTTGGCATTTAACAGAAAAGTGAATATAGATATAGAAATGAATGACCACAAAGGCCTGGACCACTTTCACCACAAAGGCCTAGACCACTTTTTTGAACCCTTCACTTTTGATTCCTTGTCTTTAGGAAGCAAGGATAATGTTTCTCTTAGGCCTATTGGGCAAACCTGAAAACCTGTCCAACTGCCTTGTCAGTTTCGTTTCCATACTGTTTGGGAAGTCTCTTTTTCCTGTTAAACAGTTCAACTTTGTTCTAAAAATAAAGCATAAACACAGGTTTTTACAAACCAACTGTGAGTTGGTTTATTTAAAAACCAAATAACAATTATGAACTGGACCTAGTTTGATCCAGTTTTTAAAGTTCCCAAACAGGCCTTTAGTTTTCCACTTTTGTTTGACAATGTAACTTTTGCTAATAGGTCCATGGTTAAACCGAGCTCATGTATGGCTACTAGTAGTGCTCAGAAGGAAGGTTTATACTCGACTGTGTCTAATAATTAAACGTATTGAATTTCTTGTTGGCTTTTGAAAAATAAAAATAAAAATAAAAATAAAAATAGAAGCGTTGTGCCCCACATGCGGGTGACTCTGAAAGAGAGTGATAATAGTTAAACCTAAGACCCCAAGACTAATCACACCTGAGCAAGTGCTATTTGGATAGACAAATTATTAATATTCTGATATAAACATATCATTGGAGTGGTGAGACCAGAACAACTGAGAATGAAGAATGAGAGTTGAACACGCTGAGGAAAGGCCAAAAAGACATGCCGCCTTAGCATATTGTGTTTTATATAATTTTATATAATACGGATATAGGTTTTGGGGTGGGGAGGGGAGGGGAGGGGAGGCTACTCAAACAAGGGTTCTACTAGATTATTAAGAGAAGGGGTGGTGGGAGGAGGGAAATTTCCATACGCTACTGGACCATAAAGGCATCCACTACTCATAAAAAATATACATAAAAGAATAAAACAACCACCACTGGAACATAGAACACTCCTACAAGGCTACAAAACTAATTATGCATGTATAAAGCCTATTTCATGGCTAGGTTATCAGAACCATGCATCTGCCCCTATCCCATTTAGATTACAATGCTCAAATAATTTTTTTCTGGTGCACTCAAGAAAAGCTACTTTTACTGCATGATCTGCCGTTTATTTGTTGAGAATTTGCTGTTGGAAAAGTCATTGTTTAATTAGCCAGCTCATTTTTCTGCCTTGATTGATCCACTTTCTTAAATCCCTATGCCAACCCATTTTTTGGTTAGTCTTCCATGCATGTTCCCACTGCATTATATGTATAGTTGTAGACACCCCAATTTTCCCCGATCTCCTCCAGTCAATAGGATAAAATCCTTAAAATCACAAATTATCCAGACAATACATAGAAGTAATGAAATTTGTTTTGGTCCGGGCCTTGATCTTCAAATCCAATTATCTGAACCATGATTACATCCTCCAAATCCCTAAAATCAACTACCTAATATATTTTAAGTGGTTTGATCTTCAAATCAAGTGGCTCGATTGTCAATCAGGATCATCAAAGTCCACAATTTAGTACCTAATTAGATTTTAGGTAACTTGATTATCAAATCCGGTTTTTGATCGTGACCTTTAAATATATCACCAAGCACCTAATTGAATTTCAGATAGCCTAAGACTCTGAATCCAATGTTCCGATCTTCGACCAGGAACCTTCAACATTTGTGCTTCTACATGTTGGATGTGTTATTGTTAAATTAAAAGACATTGCACAAACATGCCTTGCATCTTCAAGATATACCACAAAACTTTGTTCCTGAACCGCTCCTGATGTTGTGTGAAAATTTGGTTTAGTTTGGAAAACCCAATTTTTGAAAGTGCGATTTTCAAAATAATTTTTGACAGTAATTGATCTTTATATAAATATGAAACATGTGATTTTATGGGCTCGCTTTGTTTGGTTGGAATGGACGCTCACCATTGAAATCTCATTCCATTTTATTCTGATTCCCTTAATTCCGGCCAAACTTAACAAACATGTCGTTAAAAGTGACAGAATTTGAAACTAACTTTATTTACGGAGTATTTATTTTTTGGGATAAGCAAAAGGAAGTATCATTAGAAGGAGCTGGATTACAAGATGAACAATCCAAACTGGGAACCAAAAACACTACCCCCAACTACAAAAACAGAGAGTACTTAAAGAAACAATGCCCACAGACAAATGTAAAGAAGCAAGTAGATAAGTAGAAAAGCTCAAAAACCTAGACAACTTATGATTCAAAAAACAAACTCTTCAAAGCCAGGCGATAAAGGCAGCCAATCTGTCCATCCCATCCTTTGCTAGCCAATCGGCCAAGTTGTTGACAACTCTAGACTCATGACAGATAGAGACCCTCTGGATAAAGTAGATTAAGGAGAAGATAACGTTGATAATGAGATTGTATTTCCAAACCCTTGAGCTGCTGTTAATCCATGAGACAACAGCCTATGAAGCAGATTCTATCATGAGGTTTTTGGAATCCATCCAAACAGAGAGGACTGAAAGAGTCTCAACGCCTCACGAACTGCAAGCAATTCAGCCAAATTAGAATTGACAAACCCATGCAATTGGAGAGGAAAACAAACACAGGATGCTCCCCGACTCATTTCTAATTGATCCCAGCCTATCCCACTCTAGCAGAACCATCAACATTAAAACCAAACACTAGGAAGTCTAAATTCTACACTCCAATGAATGAAACGATAAAACTTCAGGATGTTGGAGCCTTCAAGCCTTGAAGCCTTTGGATTTCTTCCTCTGTTATTCTTCTTATTTATCTGGTGTTAAACCTAAGCTGTAGTGCCAATCAAGCTTTAATTGTACAAGGATTCAAAAACCAAAATAAAATGTTAAAAAAAAAAAAAAATGTTAATTTAGTGTCACTTTTGTTAGATGGGTGACCCACGTTTGCTGAAAGAATTCTAATTTTGCTATGGAGTTTCTCAGCTGGATGATTTCGTCTTTAAGATTTGTTAGTTTACCATTGAATCTGCTTGTTGCTTGTAGTCCAACCCACTAATGACTGGGTAGGGCTCTATTAATAGGCTCGTGAAGCATAAAAGTTTCAACAAGGATGCACCTTACATTGAGGTTTTAACTTCACAAAACAATCCTGATGGATTTACAAAACAATCCTTTGTCAAACAACGTTGGGGGATATTGGTTCATGACCTTGCTTACTACCAACTACAATACACTCCAATTTCTACTCCAGCAGACCATGACCTAAGGCTGTTTCACCGTCTCCAAGAGTACAGGCTGAGAAAGGTAGCAGCAACTGAGATCAGCCGCGACCAAGAAAGGTGATCAAAAAGTTTCCAAGAAAATGACCAAGTTCATAGAGCTCAACACCATTGGCATTTTTCTCAATAATGTCTTTGTCATTTGATCCATTAGCGTTCAGTTAGATAGGAACAGATTTGATAAATATTGATAACTCTCGGATAGAGTATTAGAACGGAAAGATCCTTTAGATCATGAACTATTGGTTCTCAACTATGTCTGGCGATGAAGAATTCTCGATGTGAAAACACAAAGACAAGGGGCTGATCTTTGAGTAAGAAAAAGAGTGGATCTGCAGGGTCCCAAATGAATTGGCTTATTCGAAAAAAGCCTTGTTCTTTTTCGAATCATGGCAGAGAGGTGGCGGCAACTGGATTAGAAGTGAAACAGTGAGAACTTTGTAGCTTCCTTGAATTGGTATAGGAAATTCATGCCATAACCTAGCAATAAAAATTTTACTAATAAGGCACATGCATCAATTTTCCATCTGTATATAATACAATTCATAATGTTATATGTACCTCCTTTCCGTTGCAACTTAATTTTAAGGTAGAAAGGGGAACGTGAAAATAAAGGCCGGACTTGGAAGCCTTCTTCCATCACCACAACATTCTGACTAGAGGTGGGAAGCACTTTCAAAGTATCTATGAGTCAGCATGCATGTTGGATCATGATGAAAATTTCGATCGCTTTGTACAAAGGTCTCATGCATCATGCATGTTAGATCATGATGAAAATATCGATAGCTTTGTAGAGAGGTTGGTTATCCATGATCTTCTTGTGAAAGTCCTCAAGGGGGGATGTTTTTGAGTACACACAGATTTTGGAGTGTTGGTAAGAAAAAAAAAAAGGCATATCTATTGATGTTTTGAGAGATCTCTTTTCATTTACATTCTTTTGAAAAGTCATTTACTATGGGAAAATAGAGGAGGGGGATCGAAGTGAGGATAGGGGTTCTTTGTTTTTTAGTTTCACAAAGACAGCAAATACAAACACATCTTGTTTTTATCCTAGCTCAAGCCCAGCCAAGGTCGGCTTCTAAGGCAAAAAATTTAAATGAGGCCTTTTTTATATTTAATATATTTATTTAAACAAATGTCTCTCTATATAGTATGCTATCTTTGATTATAATCCATTCCTCTCACTTTGTAGAATTATTAATTAAGATTTTGTATTCAAATTTTGTTAAAATAACCTTGTGAATAGATATGTGACTAACTTTTTTGCGTGTTCACGTGTATGAAAATTTTACTTATCCATGAAATGATGTGTGTGTGTGACATTTATTATGACACTCATTGTAACCTCTCACGTATGCACATGTGGCTGACATGTGTAGATGAAATAACCACTGCTCATAAGATATATTATATATTCATTGAGGGGCCCTTTTAAATACCCAATTCCTTAGCTAACAAAAAGATGGAAGCCCTAAAACAATATAAAATTGAGAACAATAAGGTGGAGGCTCTTAAAAAAAATTAGCTTAAATTATTTTTTTGGCAGCACCCACTCAATATAAAATTGTGTAGATGAAATAACCACTGCTCATAAGATATATTATATATTCATTGAGGGGCTCTTTTTTTTCCTCTTTCTATATGATTTTTATTTTCTTGCTTCCCTTCCCTTCCCCCTTTTTTATTTTTATTTTTATTCTTATGGCTTCCCTTTTTTATACTATTATGTTATTTAAGGAGGCCTTTATATAATTGGAGGCCCTAGGCAGTTGCCTAAGCTGATTGGGGGTTGAGCCGCCCTGAGCCCAGCTCATGACCACCACCTAAAAAATGGTTTATATAGTCCTTGAAAAATGGAAGAAGATATAATATTAGCTTTTTTTTTATAATTATTTATCCCATATTCTTTTTCATTTTTCTTAATTGTTTAATATTTTTTTTCATGTTCATGGTTAGTTGAAGTGATCGTGGGTAGAGCTGGGCTTGGGCTAGCACAGTCAACATGGTAACTCTATGCTAATGAGCCTATCTTGGTCCAATCCAACCAAACCAAGTTTATTTTAGGGTAAATTGCACTTAAGGGTCCAGAGTTTGAGTCATGTTTCACTTAAAGGTCCCAAATTTCAATTGCGTTAATTTGGTACCCAAATTATTAGTTGGGTTTCAATTTGGGGTCCAATGTTAGAAACCGTTTGTTGACCAAACGGAACTGCCCCTAATTTTGCACATGTCGTGCATGTTACCAAATTGAGATTACATTATCTCCATTTTGCCCTTCATGGTATAAAAATCCTATTTTGCCCTCCCTATCAGCCTTTAAATTATCCCTACTTCCACCAGATCAGAATCTCTCCCTTCTCTCTCTCTCTCTCTCTCTCTCTCTCTTTCACATCAGATCACAGATCTCTCTCTCTCGATTTTTGGTCAACACTAAAATTTTTATTACCAAATTGATGCAATTGAAATTTGGGACCCTTAAGTGAAACATGGCCCTAACTCTAGGCCCTTAAGTGCAATTTACCCTTTATCTTACTATCTTCAATAAAATTTTAAGAAAATCAAAGAATAATTAATTACCCACCAAAATAAGTATAAAGAATTACTAGAATAGATTATAATTAAGCATTAGAATGTATTTTAACAAAAAAATAAAAGGGAATTTTGGCCAAAACCCCTATGTATAAGAGTTCTAAGATAATAGAACCCATTTAAACTAACGTTTAGTAAAAACCCCATTTGACAATAAAATGACCAATAAACCCTTGTTTTTAAAACTTCTCTTAATTTACGACAGTGCCATGATACAGAACTAGGCGAAAAAAGAGACTCATCATCTTCCCACGTTCCATTATTTCCGGCGGAAATATAGAAACGTACGGACCATAAACAGTGATCACAAGGATGTCATCAAAATCATTCAGAACTACACACCCGACTAATTTTAAAATACTGACAACAGTAAATTAGTACTATTGCATGTTATATGGCTTAGTGAACAATATTACTAACAATACACTGCTACTGTTTGCCAATAAACATGTAATAGTAACAAAAACATTGTTTCTTGTACTATAAACAGTATCACTACATTGTTATTCAGACACATTTTAAATACTGACAACAGTAAACTGGTACTGTTGCATGCCTATAAACATGTACTGTTATATGGCTTAGTGAACGGTACTACTAACTATAAACAGTATCACTACACTGTTATTGCTACTGTTTGCTAATAAACATGTAATAGTAACAAAAACATTGTTTTTTGTACTATAAACAGTATCACTACATTGTTATTCAGACACAAATTTTAAATACTGACAACAATAAACTGTTACTGTTGCATGCCAATAACATGTACTGTTATATGGCTTAGTGAACGGTACAACTAACTACAAACAGTATCACTACACTATTATTCAGACACAAATTTTAAATACTGAAAACAGTAAACTGGTACTGTTGCATGACAATAAACATGTACTGTTATATGCCAATAAACATATACTGTTATATGGCTTAGTGAACGGTACTACTATCAATACAGTGGTACTGTTATGCCAATAAACATATAATAGTACCAAAAACATGATGTAATTTCCACCTTCTACGCTGATTTGAAGAGAGAAACATGATGTAACTGAAAATATCTCCCCCACGAAATCAAATCCCCCAAAAAACGGTTACAGTTTTTAATCTTCGTATGGAAAACTGTTTTTTCCATATCTGCTATACAAGAAATGCCGAATTGTCAACCAAAGGGTATAACCGGTACAAAAAAGCACGGTTTTACCTTACCGCAAATAACAACTTAAAAAAAGGGGTTATTAAATTACTAAATCTTAAGTAGGGTTTTTTGCTAAAGGCATACCCCTAATAGGGGTTATTACTAATTTTCCCAAAATAAAAATAATATGGTTATATTTTAAAATTATAGAAACATATAATAATTGACCATCATAGGTCTGAGCTTGAACTTTTAGGGCCTAAGCCTAGCTCAACGATTTGATGAGCCTACAAATTCAAGCTTGGGAGTGGCTATTGCAACCCCCCAAAGGGATAAGTTGCCCCCACTTGATTTCCTTACCCCCCCCCCCCAATTTATATACCCACCCCTCTCAAAGACTAAAATACCCTTCCTTCCAAATAAACCCTAACCTTTCTCACCCACCCTACTCCCGGCGAGGAAGGGCGACAGCGACGGTGATGGTGACAGCAAGCACGAGCACCCTTTCTTCCTCTTCTCTCTTCTTCTCCTCTTTTTTCTTTCTTTCTTTCTTTTTTTTTTTTCATCTACTGGTTAGAAAGAAAGAAAGAAAGAAAGTAAGAAAGAAAGCACGAGCACCCCTTCTTCCTCTTCTTTCTTTCTTTCTTACTTTCTTTCTTTCTTTCTTTCTTTCTTTCTTTTTTTTTTTTTTTTTTTTTTTTTTTTTCCCTTCTGCTGGTCAGATTTGTGTGTTTTCCGGCGAGAGAGGTTTTCAAAACCTCTATTTTTTCCGGCAATAGGAGGGAAGAGAAAGAAAAGGAAAGACAAAAAAAGAGGCTGCTGACGGGAGGGAAAAGGAGAAGAAAAGGAAAGGAAAAGAAAAGGAAAGAAGAAAAAAAAAAAAAAAAAAAGAAGATAAGAAGAGGGAAGAGGAGGAAGGAAGAAGTGGGTTCCAACGGGTGGGAGGGGAGTGAGGGGTGCAGGAGAAGGGTTCTAGGAAGGAAAGAAAAAAATAAAAAAAATAAAAAATGAAGAAGAAGAAGAGAAAAAGAGGGAAGAGAAGGAAGGAAGAAGAGAGCTGCCAACGGCGGGAGGGAGGGCTGCCGTCGCTGTTGCCTCGCCGTCGCCGGTGGAGTGGGGTGTTAGAGAGAGTTGCCGGACTTGTGGGAGAGGGGATGGGTGGGGGGTACTTAAGCCCTTTTTGGTAATTTTGTAAAATAATTTTTTTAATTAAAAAATATGGGGGGCAACTTATCAGTTTAGGGGGTTGCAATAGCCGTTCCCTTCAAGCCTGGTTAAAAATTAGACAATCTAAAAATTCATGTCGAGCTAGGCCTTAAAACTCGCGACTTTGCCCAACTGAGAATTAGGCATGGACCATTTGGATGGTTAGATCACTCGGGCCATGTTTCCTTGGCTATTTAGGGGTCTTAGATTATATTTTTTTCGATTAAAAAAAAAAAAAAGAAAAAAAAGAAGCTTGCATGAGTGATAAATGAAGGGCTTTTTCCTTATATATGGTCATTGACCAACTTTTTTCAAAAGATATGGCAAAAAGAAACTTAATTCCATTTATTAGTTTGGTAAATTAAAAGTAGACCCTTCAATCAAAAAAAAAAAAAAAAAAAGAAGTAGACCCAATAAATTTATAAATTCAAAGTCTTACACCAAAAAGTCTTATAAAATTTTAGTTTAAGATACAAAATTTTAGACTTTTTTGGACTTTTCAATTTTAGACTTTTCATGATCCTTAAGAGATTGGTATCAAAGCCTCGTTTGAAGAATAAATAAATCTAGCTTTATCTTGGTTATATTCTAAGATTGGAAATTTAGACAAAAGTAATCTAGAATATTTAGCTATACCTCAAGACGATGATATTTTTTGGTTTAATAATCAACCTGGATGTAATCATTTACATCATATAGACACCAGAGAAGTAGAAAATTAACAAGCTATAGCAGCTATTTTAAATAAGACTTTGAACAGTGGAAAACATTAGCTCTAGTTAATATAATAGATATTGTTAAAGAAATAGAAGCTATTAATAAAAGAATAATAATTAAGATCAATAATTTAAATACAGATTTAGAAGATTTAGATAATCAAATACCATTAGACTTAAGTGAAGTTCTTAAGACTATCTTAGAAAATTCTAATAAAAAATTAGAAAAAGAAGACTCGCTAGAAGTTATAGTCAAGAGAATTATAAGAGAAGAGTTTAAACAAAACAAGACTATAAGAGAAAAAAAAAGTAATATAGAACATATTAAGAAAGTTTTTGGAAACTGAAAAATGGATATAAATCTTTGAAAATTTAGCAATGCTGAACCCGTAAGATATCCACCTTCACAAACCTTGGAAGACATCATTAAAGAAATCAATAGACTCTCTGAGGAAGATAGAGAATGGGTTAAGTCAACTACTCAACAGCAATTAGAAACGACTAGAGATATTGTCCGAGGAGGAAATTGGATGGCATCTCAATCAATAATAATGTTCAAACAACTTAATAAATTTGAGACAGACATAAAAAATGATTTAGAAGCAAAACGTAAAGGACTTCATGATCTTTATACATACCTTACAGACTTTCATCAAAAGCTAGCTAAAGAATTAGAAAGACAAGATGAAAATAGATGTTCATAAGGAAATCTAATTAGAAAAATAATAGAAAAATGTAATAATGATTATAAAGAGATCAATGAAAATTTAAAGCAGACTCTTGAAGAATTTATTAAATTATTTAGTAAGCAAGAAAACTTGTATAAAGAATACATTGATGAAGCTTTAGATCAGCTAAAAAACTTTGAGCAAAGGAATCTAGACTTAAAGCAAATCATAGAAAATATGGTTAATGAAATAGGAAATCAAAGGATTGATTTAGACCAAGGATTTAAAGTACTCCAACAAGACTTATTAAATTTAAAAGATCAACAAAAGAAAATAGAAGAGGAAAATAAGACTATAAAAATTAATAGTGACTTAAATAATAAAAAATGGTTAGATACTATCTACTCGAAGATAAATGAAGAATCTAAAGCAATTCAAAAGATAATATTATCAACTCCAAAGAGTAATGATAAAATGATAGAAATTCAAAGACTAATAAATGAATTTAAGACTGAGACTATATCTAACATAGAAAAAATAAATTTATCACCTTGCAAGTTCAATTTAGAAGACATCGAATCTCTAAAACGACCTATAGAAAATAAGAAGACCAATTCTAGAAACACTAGAATTATAAATGATGGAAAAGATCGACAAAACTTTAAGCTTCAAATAAGAAGAGATGACTTTAGGAGAAACTAGATTCTTAATGATGAGAAGATTAAAAAGAGAGACCCTTAACTTTAGTTTTCAATTTAAAGAAAAAGCATATCTAACAGAATCTCTAAATTGGAAAGAATTTAGAGAAGTTAACTGGAAAACCACTCAAGATTATTGTGAAAGAGGAGAATTACCTCCAGTAAGATATGCTAACATCTTTATAGAAGGATATAGACCTAAAGGTCCTACTTATGATATTACAAGTTGTAGTCGACTTATACGAGTAACCAAAAAGACAAAAAAAATCCAAATTTTCCCTGAAGAATGGATTCAACGAAAAGGCCTAAAACAATGATATCCATTCATGACAATTGGGTTATTTCAAGATAGAATTCAAGGACTACATAGGCCCTCAGACGGATTATTAATCATGATAAGTCTTATAGATGAAAGCTGGACTAACTTTCATAAAAAACTTATTGGATTAGCTCAGCTACAATTTGCAAATAATCTAGCTTACTTCAATGTTATTCCTGGATTTACAATTCCAATTGAAGTAGCTAATAATATTAAAATTTGCATAACTGCAAAAGGTTATGAAGGATTTGATATGAGACATGGGAATATGACAATACATTGTTAGACATGTGTCATGTTTCACCAAAAAGATAGTGATGGAATGATTTCTGGAATAGCCAAAGGTCGAATTAATGAACAAATCTTAGTCAGAGCTAGTCAACACGACCATAATGTTACTTATAGTATGCGAAATAGAGGAGAAATGTTTAATAACCTTCAAGACTTTTGGACTTTAGAAAAAGTATCTTCAAAAGAGCTAATACAACCAGACATAAAGTACCTACATGAAGATCCTGAAACTGGAAATGTTTATATACAAATGGATAAACCAAAATATGTAGACAAAAAAGACCCTAAAACTATGAGCCAAACAACTCAACGTTTCCTTTTTAGTAGCTTTGAAGAAGGAGAATCCTCTAGAGCAACGCAGCACCAGACTAGTGGTAGACATAGTATAGATTCAAAATCTCATAGACATAGTATAGACCTTGAAGCACAACCTGATGAAGGAAAGAAAGAAAAGAAAAGATTAGATCAAAAATAAAAATACAAAACCTTGGAGAAAGCTTTACAAAAGACGAAAAAAGAATTTTTAATTCATATATAAGAAGGACAAGATCTAGTAAATTTTACATGTTTCAACCAGAGACCCTTAATTATAAACAAAAATGGGAAGAACTAGGAAGAGCTAAGACCCCAAAAGAAGCCCTAAAAGCCTTAAATATCAAGAAACCAATAAAAAAAAAAGGTAAAAATTACTCTTGAAGAGAAAGATGAAGAAAAAGATATAAAACCAGTTAGAAAAAAAGTAGAAATAAACTTAGAACAAGGAGAATCATCGAATAATGAACCTTATAAAGATACAATAAATATTCCTAAATATCAAAAGACAGTTACAACTAAACCAAGCTTTGTGAAAGGACAACTTGCGAGAGAAAAAGAATATTATGGAGTAAGACATATAGCTAAAGAAATCATAAATCCTTTAGGAATCTACTTAAATTTAGATAATGTACAAGATAAGACTAAAGCTCTTTCAGAATGGAGAGATCAAATGAATATTTGTTTTGCAGCAAATCTAGACTGGACACCACAATCAAGCCACGACTATGTAGAACAATCCCTTAGAGGAAATGTTAAGAATTACTTAAAAAATTTAAAAGAAAATCAAAATCCTGAAATAAAAGAACAGTTAGAAGTATGGAAAGAAAAATACGCTCAACGCAGAATAGTTAATGGATATATAGAATTATTTGAGAAAGAATTTATTGGATATAACTACTTAACTAAAGCTTCAGAGAAAGAGATAGCGAGAGTAAAATTAAGATTACTAAGTATTTGTCAGCTTAATAAAATTATAGAATATTCAAATGAGTTTCAGACCTTATATTACCAGATAGGTAATGATAATAGAGAATTGAAAGATGAATATTTTACAAAACTTCCTAAGATAGGAAATCTTATTCTTAAGGCCTATCAGGATTGGGAAGGTTACAATGGAGAAAAGGCAGACAGTTTAGGAGAGAGAATAAACTTTGCCATAGATTATATAGAAGAAAAGAAGCTTAAGATTAGAGAAAATGAACTTATTAATTATGAGTTTAAACATCTACCCTCTATAAAAGACCAAAGAGACATTCCTCCTACGCAATGGGGATGTGGAAGAAGCCCTACATATTCTCCTAGAAAATTCCAAAAAAGAAGACATAAGGAAATAAGATTACCAAGAAAGAGATATAGATTTAAAAAATCTAGAACCTTTAAAACTAAAGCTCCAGAAGAAAGTAAAGAATGGGGACAAAAAAGAAGATACTTTAAGAGAAATAAATAAATGAAAAGAAAGATTCCAAACTATAGGAAAGAGAAGATTGATAAAAAAATCTAAAGTAGAATGTTGGACATGTGGAGAGAAAAATCGCATAGCCCTTAACTGTCCAAAAAAGAATAAAGAAAGAAGAAAAGTAAATGCAATCAATGCAATTCTTGAAGAAGCAGATAAAAGAGACTTAGATATATTATATGAGACTGAAGAAGAAGAATTTCTAGACAATAATTCAATTATTAGCATTGAAACTACAGAATCGTGGAAAGAAGAAATAACTGAAAGATTAGAAGAATTAGAAATATGTGAAGATGAAATAGAAGAAGGTAGTCCTGAGCAAGAAAATTTTGAAGAGTTTGAAATCTATCATAGTATAATGCTAATGTTTAAAGGAGAAACTCTTGTAGAAATATTACTAGAAGAAAGGCAATATGAAAACCTTGAAGGAGAAGAGTTCATCTGTAGACCAGGAAAATGGAAAGTAGAAAATGAATTCATTTTTCAAGATGTAGAAAAAGATAGACAACCATTGTGTTTAAGAAGTAATAAGCATAAATGTCAATTTGATATGAAAATTTCAAAGAGCAATTTTATCTGTGAATGTTGTGGGTATGGAACAAATATGACTCACTTAAGGGAACTTTGGGTTTTTTTTTTTTTTTGGACATACGATTAATATCAAATGTTGTGAATATTAATATCTTCATAAATACAATTGCATGAGTTTACAACATGCACTAGCATGTTGAACATTCAGTAAATAAACAAGAAAGATTGTTATGGTACAGGAAATGCAATTGGATTTGCAAATGAAAAACAATGAAGGTATGCAGCACGTGCTCAGCATGCAGGACATGGACAATGTATTATCCCAAGGGTATGGTGGTCCTATCCCATTTAAGAATCGTATACCATTCAATTATTATGTTACTACACAAATTTGAAACTTCTATAAAAATTTCGGCAGCATTTCCCTATAGTTCTCAAAGTACGTAAGT
This sequence comes from Liquidambar formosana, assembly GCA_039720395.1. Taxonomy (NCBI): domain Eukaryota; kingdom Viridiplantae; phylum Streptophyta; class Magnoliopsida; order Saxifragales; family Altingiaceae; genus Liquidambar; species Liquidambar formosana. The sequence continues at coordinate 23,744,551 of CM077825.1, read as the reverse complement.
TAGAAGAATGACCATTATTTGGTCCCCCCACTAACCTCGTACCCAGAGAACATTAAGAAAATGAACCGAAACTTTTTATAAAAGTGTCAAATCTATGAGTACATAATAGATGAGCGATATACATTCCTAAACTGTCCAAATGGACAATTCAAGAATTGATACGCGTCGAAGGTGCCAACTACTACCATCAACATTTGCGATGCTGTTAGGAAATAAGGTGTTTACCAAACACCATCCTTATGTTGTTATTGAGTTGTAGTTAGCACCCTCAACTAGCGTATCATTCTTGAACAAGTATTCCTAGGTGGATGTGAATATGCTCACATGATTAATATCAAATGTTGTGAGAAATAAACATGTCTTTTGCTTTTAAACGTGTAGTTATATTGCTAGAACTAAAAAAAAGGTATAAATATTTAACTTTAATGTTGCTTCTCTATTATTGTTGTGTTATATTCACTTTCTCTCTTTACTCTGCAACTTCTATATGAATTGTTATATGTGACTGATTCTGTATGTGTTCTACTCGTAATCATTTAATCATTTGTTTCATTTCATTGTACTATCATTTAATCATTTGTTCTTTATATATATACCTTATTCTATTAACCATTTTCCTTAAAACTAATATGACTCACTTAAGGGGACTTTGGGTTTTTTTTAATGACCAAGGGGAATTGCTTGAAGGGTTATTTTTCAAAAGAATTGAACTACCAAAAAGGCAACATTATTAAAATTTAAATCTTAAATTTAATTGATTAGCTCTGACTCCTTTGATTAACCATACACACAGTTCACTCATGGTATCCATAAGAGGCCCTACTTCCAAGCTTCAACAAGTCTAATGTTTAGTTAGTTAATTTTAGCCCTTTTCTTTAATTATTTTAGTTTGCTTACTTTCAGCCTCCTTTTTTTTTTTTTTTTTTTTTTTTTTTTTTTTTTCAACTTACTTATTTGTATAGCAAAGGTTTCATTTTTTCAACCCCTTTGAATTATTGTGTTGATGTTTTCAGTTTCGTCGGCCTTGAGACTTTCAAAGCTCTATTCCATAAGTAGGTACTTATGCATTTATACCTTTAAGTTTTTTCTAACTTATGACTGATTTCAGTCACTTAAATTCTAGCATTTTATTAATTTATTAGTTTGCTTTGTTCTTGATTATTTCATGTTTACTCCTAATGCAAGACCATACTCTTTTAAACCTAATTTTTAGGGAGGACTATTGGAAGGAAATGGAGTCCGAGATAGTCTCCCTTGCTAATTTGCAAGTTCTTATGCTTTTGTCCTCTTATTTTGCATAATTTTGACCATCTCTCTCTCTCTCTCTCTCTCTCTCAATCGGGTGTATAATTCCTATTTTTTTTTTTTTCATTTTCTCTATTCCCTTTTTTCCTCTCATTACTCTATATCATAACAACATTTTTTTTTACTTCCCCTGTATTTTATTGTGGCAGGTATATGGTTGCTTAATTTTACTCTAAAAAAATTTCTGGTATGTGGTTATCTTAGTTTTGATCTTAAACATTTGTCTTTGATATGTTTCCATGTATCATATGCGTATTGACTAAAATTTTACCTTACATGGTTGAAGATAGTGTTGATTTAGTTTTTTCATGGATTTTCTATTACTCCAAGTTATTGGGAAAGAAAAGTAGAGGAATTTTCAGGTAAATAAATGAATCTGCTTCCTTGGGATTTTGTTAAGGCAATATCTATACCATTTGCTTTAATTTCTTCCCTTATAGGGTGATGTGATTTTGCTGTCTTTAATTGAAGTGTGACAATCTCTTCATTACTTTAGGGTTCAATAATAGCTTTGGAAATTTTTCTTAGTACCCACTGCCATGATGATTTGATATCTTCAATGTAATTCATCACATTCTTTGACTTTAAATGATGTTAGTTATGTAATTCATCACATTCTTCCAACCATAACCCACCCCAAGTTTACGATTTGTTAACTAGGTTGAAATTGTTTGAATATCTCATTTCACAAACCAAAAAAACAAAAAACAAAAATAAAAAATGCTTTTGATGTTATTGAAATAAACTAAAAATAAAAATCTTTTAAAATACTTCTTGGAGTTAATTCACAATTGACTACATGTATTAAAGGAACACTCCGAACTTGATTAATTTCATATAATCAAGAAAAAAAAAATTATATACCATGCAGAATGTAGAGAGTGGAAAATATTTGTTCATGAAAAAAAAACCTAGAGTGACACAGAGAGAGAGAGATAGGTTACTTGTTAGATTTTGAACCTTAAAAGGTGTTGATGATGGAAAGAGATCGTCTGCGAGTCCCAAAGATGGTGGATCTAAGATTCGACTTAGGCCGGCGGCATGGATTTCACTCCGGTAAGACGTGGGCGGCGAGGTTAGGTTGTTGAGGAAATTTAATAATTTGCATGTGGGTTGTCCTAGTCTTTAGTGAGTTTGTTTACCTAGTTATTTGCACGTGGGTTGTCCTAGTCTTTAGTGAGTTTGTTTGCCTAGTCATAGGAGTTTATTTTTAACATGGATAGTGCCTATTTTCATGTTGCTTTCAGTTATGTATTAGCCTATTTATAGGCTGTTTGTTTATCAATGAAATGCAAAAAAAGTTTATCCTCTGTTTTCTCTATATCCTCTTCTTCCTACTGTTATTGTGTAAAACGTCCTTTAGTATTTTGTTTATGTCAGTGGTATTAGAGCCAAGTTTTGAGGAGAGAAAAAGTAAAATTGATGGCTTTTGAAAGTTTTGTACAGCCAGCCATTCCACGCTTTGATGGTCAATATGATCATTGGAGCATGCTCATGGAGAACTTCTTGAGGTCCAAAGAATATTAGACGGTTGTTATTTCTGGAGTAGCAGAACCAGCAGAAGGTGTTGTGCTGACAGATGCACAAAAGACAGAGCGTGAAGGGCTAAAGTTAAAGGATCTTAAAGCAAAGAATTATCTCTTCCAAGCTATTGATCGCTCAATCTTGGAAACCATTCTTTGCAAGGACACTACCAAGCATATTTGGGATTCCATGAAGAAGAAGTACCAAGGTATAGTAAGGGCTAAGAGGCAACAGCTTCAAGTACTTCGTTTGGAGTTCGAAATGCTTCGAATGAAGTGAGGAGAATTAGTTACAGACTATTTTTCAAGAATGATGGCAATCGTTAACAAGATGTGGATCCATGGTGACGAGACAGAAGATGTTCTCATTGTTGAGAAGATTCTTCGATCCTTGACACCAAAATTTAATTTTGTTATCTGTTTTATAAAAGAAGCTAATGATGTTGGTTTACTGTTAATTGATGAATTACAAAGTTCTTTGTTGGTTCATGAGCAAAAAATTAACCAGCAAGAAAAAGAAGAACAAGCATTGAAGGCCTTATCAAAAAATCACTTTACTCCCAGCACAGCTGATAAAGGACAAGGAAGAAGCAGAGGTCGAGGTAGAGAAGGCAGAAACAACAATAATCGTGGGAACCAACAATAAAATCATTACCATCAAGAGAGTCAATCTCAAGGAAGAGGCAGAGGACGTGGAGGCCACCACTCAACAACTTATAGATCAAAGTCAGTAGACAAGTCCAATGTTAAGTGTTACAGATGTTATAGGTATGGCCATTATAAATCAGAATGTCAAACTGATTTGAATAAACAAAGTGGAGATCAAACTAACTTTGCAGAAAAGGAAGAAGAGGTGTTTCTTTTGATGGTGTGTCACGTGAAGGAAGAAACTCAACAAAACATGTGGTATTTAGACACTGACTACAGCAACCACATGTGTGGAGAGAAGGAGGCATTTTCTAACTTGGATGAATCCTTTCGCAGCTCTATTAAGTTTGGTGACAACTCTACAATTTCTGTTATGGGAAAAGGAAAGGTAACAATCCAAACCAAAGGAAATTCCACCCACACTATCGCTAATGTTCTTTTTGTGCCAGATTTAAAGACCAACTTGCTTAGTGTGGGTCAGTTACAAGAAAAAGGATACGAGATTTTTATCAAAGATGGAGTATGTCAGATTCAAGATGCAAAGTTGGGCTTAATTGCTCAAGTTAACATGACGGCGAATCGTATGTTCCCACTTTATCTCCACAACACAGCTCATTCGTGCTTCTCAGCAAAATTAAAAGATGAGGCATGGCTATGGCACTTTCGCTATGGGCATCTGAATTTTGGCAAATTGAAAACACTACAACGAAAGAATATGGTGACAGGGCTTCCTCAAATTACAGCTTCTTCTCAAGTTTGTAAAGAATGTGTTGTTAGCAAACAACACCGTAATCAATTTCCACAAGGAAAATCTTGGAGAGCAAAGAAAGCATTGGAGCTTGTTCATTCCAACATTTGTGGGCCAATAACACCACATTCTAATAGAGGTAAAAGACATATAATTACCTTCATTGATGATTATAGTCGTAAGATATGGGTTTATTTTTTGCAAGAAAAATCTGAACCCTTTGTAGCTTTTAAAAGCTATAAAGCGCTTGTTGAGAAAGAAGTTGGCAACACAATAAAAGTTCTTCGCACGGATCGCGGTGGAGAATATAACTCACATGAATTTGCAAATTTTTGTGAAAACCATAGAATCAAGAGACAACTTACAGCAGTTTATATACCCCAACAGAATGGTGTATGCGAGAGGAAGAACTGCACTATTATAAATATAGTGCGAAGCCTTTTGACAACAAGTGGCATTCCAAAAAGTTTCTAGCCTGAAGCTGTAACACCCGTAATTTTTAAATAGGGTATTAAGGGTTTAATCTATGGTTAGCATAGTTAATCCCATGATTTATCGGATGATCACATGTATGGGTAATGCATGTGTATGATATTATGATATTGGATGTGTTTTGATGCTTGGTTTTATGCATCAAGCATTTTAAGTGTGCATTTGGCCTTATTTGCAACTTAAGGGTTTAAGTTGCTGAAATTTGGCTAAGTGTTGGGGAAAAGTGAATTTTCGTAAAATTTCATTTTTAAAGATAATTTTTGGCGGTAATAGAAGTTTATAATATTATAAGACATTGGTGATTTTATGGGAATTTATTAGCATGTTTGGATTGGGTTCCTCACATGTTTGTTTTAGGAAAATTTGTCGGGAGACGGATTTTGTACTAAAACTGGAAAATGAGATTTTGATATATTGGAAATTTGATTTTTTTGATATTTTACTTAGATTCAAATGGGGGGTTGTTTGCTTATTTTCATTAAATAACTTAAAGTAAAAGGGAGAATAAAGAATGGAGAAGATTTACTTTTAAGTGGTGAAATGACACATATGCCCCCATCCCTTTATATATACCTTCAAGCCCGACCTTGGGGGTTTGTTTTCTGGTTTTTGGCTTGGGAGAGAGCTAGAGAGAGAAAGAACGTGGGGGAGAGAGAATGGGTGTTTGGATGAGTTTCTTTCCTTAATTTGCATGGGTTTATGTATTTTTGGGTATTCTCCTTCCATTTCCAGCTAGGGTTCACTCTTAGATGGCATGGGGGAGCTTCATTCTTGCAATTTGGAGTTAGGGTTTCTTATTTGGACTCATGCATGTGTCCTTGGAGCTTGCTCTGGTGGGTTGAGCTTGGATTTCATGGGATTTGGCATGAATGTTCATCCTCACCAATTCCTTTGCATTCTAGAGGTATTTTCTCACACTTAAGGGTTAGGGTTTTTATTCTTTTGAGGGTTTATCATCTCATTCTTACATTCATGGGTTTATTTATGCATATTGTGACATTTTGATGGTGATTTGGAGTTGGAACCTCCATTATCCTTATCAACCAAGGCGTTTGAGAGCTAGGGATTGGATTGGAAGCTTGCATGTGCACGCTAGGACTTGGATTTCACACCCACGACATACAAGGTTGCATTTTCCACACATTTGGTTGAGGTAGGTGCAATCTACATGGGTTTAAACTATTGACATGATAATGTGGTATATATTATCATAGTATTTGGTATTCTTGGGCCTAGAATATACATATAAATGATTTATAGAATAGATCTTGAAATAGAATTTTGGGTACTTGATAATCTAATTTAGGAATTATGTTCTTTACAAATTTCGGTTTATTTTATACATTCTATGGAATATAGATTTATGGATTTTATGGTTAATCTCCATGTTTAATCGATGTTTTCAATTATGATTTTAAGGTTATAATCATAATGGGAATTTATGATGTTTATCATAATTTTGGTATAATTATGAGGTTATTCGATTTTGGGTTACATAGCATATTTTGGAGATGATTTTGGTTAAAAAATCATTTTATGGTTTATCACACTACATGTCGGGCATAATCATGCATTAAATGGACTTAATGAATACTGGGTAAAAGTATTGCATAAAAGGGGTCATTGGAATTGGACTACTTGCAGTCAAGGGACTTTGCGGTGTTTTCCTTTTCTTTGGTCTTGGGTACTTTCCGGTTCCAGGTAGGAACCCTTGTGTTCCTGAATCAGAGGCTATTTTTCGGTTCCATGTAGGAACCCTTGTGTTGTCCTCTTGGAGGTTGAGTTTAAATCCTTCGTTTCTGTGCGAAGACTCCTGCGAGAGTGGTCGGTAATTGACGGAATTAATGTAAACTGGACATGAGTCACATGCATTAGGCATTATGCATCATTGTTTTAAGTTATGGGTTATAAATTATTTTGGATTTGTTATATACTTGGTTAGTATATACTGTTTTAAATGATATAGTTGGTTTGATTTATATCATTACTTTAGTTTACTATGCTAAATTGTATCTAATAAGTCGTCAGACTCACGCCTATTACTTCAAATGTTTTTCAGATAATCTAGGGATTGGTTTATGCTATCATAGACGGAAGCAAGCCTAATTGGAATTTTCTTATGTTATTATTGATGTATTTTTATGGGGAGAATATGTATTTCATTAATTTTTATTGGGGCCAATGGCCAATGTAATTGTAAATTTAAATCAGGGTTGTAATTTTATTTATTTATGGTTGCGTGGTTGGGGAATGCGATGCATGGGATGATACCACTTTCATGGATGACAGGAAAATTTTTATGAATGGATTTTTATAACAGGTTTTATGATGGTATGTCCTATCTATGGATGGGTTATGTCCGAAAATTGAGAAAAGTTTTTAAATGGTTGAGATTTTGACACGTGTCATCCACGTTTTATCAAAGGATTTATTAAAATAAAGCTTGTTTTATTACTATTGATCACGGCTTAATTATTTTGGGTCGTGACAGAAGTAGTTAATTGGAGCATTCATATATTGAACAGAAGTCCCACACTTGCTGTTCAAAATATGACACCAGAGGAAGCATGGAGTGGAAGGAAACCTGTTGTAGATCATTTCTAGATTTTTGGGTGTATTGCCTATGCCTATATTCCAGATGAGAAGAGGAGGAAGCTAGATAACAAGGGAGAAAAATGCATTTTTCTTGGTGTTAGTGATAAATCAAAAGCTTATAAACTATACAATCCTAGCACCATGAAAATGGTCATCAGCCGTGATGTGGTATTTGATGAAGAAGGTACCTGATCATGGAATCAAAATGGTGTTAAAGAAAATATTCTTGCAGATTTTGATGATAAGGAGAAAGGGCAACAGCCTATGGAGAATGAGCAAGAAGAGGAAGTCACTCAAAATGTTCCAATAGCTGATCAAAGCCCACTTGCAACTGAATCACAAAGGCCTCAACAAGTTCGAAGAAGACCAGCATGGATGACTAATTATAAGGTAACTGGAGTTGACTAAGGTGATGACCCACTTACACATTTTGCTCTGTTTTCATATTGTGATCCTACCATTTTTGAAGTGGTTGTCAAAGAACTAAAATGGAGAAAGGCTATGGATATTGAAATTATAGCCATTGAAAGAAATGATACATGGGAGCTATGTGATCTTCCAAAAGGACAGAAGACAATTGGTGTAAAGTGGGCTTACAAGACAAAGCTGAAAGAGAATGGTGAAGTTGACAAGCACAAGGCATGCTTGGTAGCTAAGGGCTACAAGCAGGAGTTTGCTGTTGATTATAAAGAAGTCTTTGCTCCGATTGCAAGGCATAATACAATCAGATTGGTGATTGTGATGGCAGCTCAAAAGTCATGGCCTATCTTCCAATTGGACGTGAAATCAGCATTCTTCCATGGAGATTTGAAAGAAGAGGTATTTATCGATCAACCTCCTGGTTATGTAAAACCTGGCAATGAGCATAAAGTGTATATGTTAAAGAAAGCTCTATATGGATTAAAACAAGCTCCACGGGCTTGGTATAATTGTATAGAAACTTATTTTTTGAAGGAAGGATTTCAAAAATATCTTTATGAACATACACTTTTTATAAAGATTGAAGATGGAGGAAAGATGCTTATTGTTTACTTATATGTAGATGATTTAATCTACACTAGAAATAATATAGCCATGTTTGGAAGTTTTAAGAAATCCATGATGGCTGAGATGTCTGATCTTGTCATAATGCATTATTTTCTTGGCATTAAAGTGGTGCAGTCTTCTACTGGAATTTTTATTTCTCAAAAGAAGTATGTGCGAGAAATTTTGGATAGGTTTCAAATGAAGGATTGTAATCTTGTAAATACTCCATATGAGTTTGGTATGAAGCTAAACAAAGATAATGGAGGAAAGAAGGTTGACGACACTCTTTACAAACAAATAGTGGGGAGTTTAATGTATTTGACAGCAACAAGACCTGATATAATGCATGTTGTAAGTGTGATTAGCAGGTACATGGAATGTCCTACAGAGATTCATCTCTTGGTTGCAAAAAGAATTTTCCATTACTTGCAAGGTACTAAGGAGTTTGGGCTGTTCTACAAGAATGGAGAAAAGTCAGATCTGTTTGGGTTTACAGATAATGATTATGTAGGAGATTCAGATGATCGAAAAAGCACATCTGGGTATGTTTTCATGATGGGGACAGGAGCTATTTCATGGTTATCAAAGAAGCAACCTATTGTCACATTATCATCCACTGAAGCTAAATTTGTTGCTACAACAGCTTGTGCTTGTCAAGCTATTTGGCTAAAGAAAATCCTTAAAGAGCTGCATTTCAAGGAGGATTGACCTACTCAGATTTATTGTGACAACAGTTCAGCAATAAAGCTTTCAAAAAATCCAGTTTTACATGGTCGAAGCAAACATGTAGATGTGAAGTATCATTTCTTGAGGGATCTCACAAATGATGGAGTCATTAATCTTATTTACTGCAGAAGTGAAGACCAGATCGTTGATATTCTAACCAAGCCTCTCAAGTTTCCTGCATTTCATAAGCTTAGGAAACTACTTGGTGTTTGTACTTCAAATGTTTCAATTTGAGGGATGGAGCTTCAAAGTTTAACTCTTATTAAATTGGATGTTATGTCTGGAACATCAATTTAAGGGAGGGATTGTGTAAAACGTCCTTCAGTATTTTGTTTATATCATAAGCAATACAGATTACAATGGAATGCTGTGAAAAAAAATTACTCCATACCGAGTAAAATTGAATTAAACTTCAGAAATTAAACACTTGTACTCGAAAACAGATAAAGACAGAGAGAGAGAAGGGGTAAGGAAGCCCTAGATTTCGATCGATATATAGATCAGAAAGGGCCGTACCTGTGCTCAAATGTGTGAGCTGGATATCGTCGACGACGAATAGAAACTCGACGATGGTGGATCTAAGCCAAGATCGTCCTCGAGAGAACGTAACAGAGATAGAGTCCCTCTGACAGTGGATCTTTGGCGCATTGGCGGCTGATGACTGATATTCGTCATCGACGGCGGAGGATAGGGCTTCAACGTCTACGGCGGAGGACGAAGCTTCGACGTCGGCGGTAACTCAGAAAGAGATCAAGATAGACACACAGAGAGAGAGAGAGAGAGAGAGAGAGAGAGAGAGAAGGGAAGAGTGAGTACGGGATTAGATTTTTATCACCTAAAATCGTGGTGGCATACCACGATTTTCTTGCTGTAATACACCACTTTATACAGAGTATGTTGGCTTTCAACCCAAACTCGTGGTTGTCCACCACGGTTTTGGGATGGGTATACAATTTTTATACGGGGTTTGTTTGGCAGTATAGCAGAGATATACTAAGGCCAAAATCGTGTTCGGCCGCCACAATTTTGCAATAATCGTGGTCAACTGACACGATTTACTATAGGTATGGAAGTAAGTTTTTTTTTTTTTTTTTTTTTGGCTGTATATTTCGAAATAAATTAATGGATAGCCATAAAATAGGAAATGGCCCTACACATTGGTTTATTCAGTCGTCTTGTTCTGTGTAGTCAAAGCCCTGTCTTATTTGGTAGGCTTCAATATCATGCTTGGCCAAGCCTAGCTCATGATTTTAATTATAGGATGAACTTGGTTTAGTTTTGGTCTGACTAGAGACCCTAACCACGATAGACCAAAATCTGTAACTTACGACATATAAAGCAAGAGTTTTTGCTGGCAAACATCTTGCATTTCTTTATGGCTCTGTAGAATCTGTAATGTCAATTTGCTTTGGAAATTGGGATTGAGACAGGCAATGGCTGAACGATGAGGAGAACATTTGGAATTGTTGAACTATGATAATTTGAGGTTATGGAAAATCAAATGCATACCCTATCCCTAACAGATGGGATAAGGCTTTGTTGAGGAACAATTGGTCTCTGTCCCCTTGTATCTATAAACTGTATATATAGCTTATATATCATCTGAGGCCTGTTTTTTTTTGGGTTGAGGCCTAGGCCACGGCCTAAGTGGCCTATGTGTTCAGTCGGCCCTGATTATATGGCCATGTGATCACTTCATGTACCCATGTTGCGCTGGCAAAAAATAATAAAAAATAAAAAAAATATAATAAAAAGGCCATTTTCTTTTTTTTTTTTTCTTTTTTTTTGGTGACAGACAAGTTCCATCGAGGGCATTGACTTTGCCGTCCTGTAACCTTACTGACTATTGTGGACAACTAAAAAATTAAAGGGTAAATTACATTAAGACCCCCTCTAAAATCTGACAATTACAAATAGACCCCGTTACGTTTCTGAAATTACATTAAGACTCCCTTCCTCTAACTTTCGTCCATAATCCGTTAAATCATTGGGTAAATTACAATCAAACCCCCTCTAAAATCTGACTATTATAGATACACCCCCTCACGTTTTTAAAATTACACTGACACCCCCTACTTTACAAAATAAACTACAAAGAGACCCCTCCTTTTAACTTCCGTCCATTAATCCGTTAAATCATATTCAAATTTTTTCAAAATACCCTAACTACCCTTAGTAGATGATAACTTCCATGTTAAATGCGTATAACTCACTAGTTTAATAATTCATTTAATACTTTTGAATTTTTTAATTATTATTGATAAACAACTAAAAGATAATATATATATATATATATATATAAGAAAAATGCTAAAAACAATTTAAATTTTCTGTCCAACTGATGTGACAGCTGTTAAATTTGCTGTTTAGAAACAATTATTTATTTAATTAAATTTTTAATTGATTTGCAAAATAAAAAATAAAAAAATTGATTTGCTAAGTTGCCACCTCATTTGAGTAAGTAGATTTGAGTAAAAAAAAAAAAGGCTATGTAGCATTACTCATATGTAGAAATGAATAAAAAGAATTATTACAATGGAGATGCACGTATAGAGGTGGCAAATGAGGTGGTAACTTGGCAAATCATTTTTTTTTTTAATTTTTACACATCAATTAAATAGATAATTGTTTCTAATGAGCAAATCTGATGGCTACCACATCAGTTGGACAAAAATTTAAGCTTTTTGGCATTTTTCTTTTATATATATATAATCTTTTAGTTGTTTATCAATAAATAAATAAATCAATCAAATGTACTGGATGAATGTGTTGGACTGATGAGTTATATGCATTAAACATGGAAGTTGTCATCGAATAAGGGTAATTAGGGTATTTTGAAAAAAATTGGAAATGATTTAGGGTAAATTACATTAAGACCCCCTCTAAAATCTGACAATTACAAATAGACCCCCTCACGTTTCTGAAATTACATTAAGACCCCCTCCCTCTAACTTCCGTCCATAATCCGTTAAATCATTTTCAATTTTTTTCAAAATACCCTAATTACCCTTTATTCGATGACAACTTCCATGTTAAATGCATATAACTCATCAGTCCAACACATTCATCCAGTACATTTGATTGATTTATTTATTTATTGATAAACAACTAAAAGATTATATATATATAAAAGAAAAATGCCAAAAAGCTTAAATTTTTGTCCAACTGATGTGGTAGCCATCAGATTTGCTCATTAGAAACAATTATCTATTTAATTGATGTGTAAAAATTAAAAAAAAAAATGATTTGCCAAGTTACCACCTCATTTGCCACCTCTATACGTTCATCTCCATTGTAATAATTCTTTTTATTTATTTCTACATATGAGTAATGCTACATAGCCTTTTTTTTTTTTTTTTTTTACTCAAATCTACTTACTCAAATGAGGTGGCAACTTAGCAAATCAATTTTTTTATTTTTTATTTTGCAAATCAATTAAAAATTTAATTAAATAAATAATTGTTTCTAAACAGCAAATTTGACAGCTGTCACATCAGTTGGACAGAAAATTTAAATTGTTTTTAGCATTTTTCTTATATATATATATATATTATCTTTTAGTTGTTTATCAATAATAATTAAAAAATTCAAAAGTATTAAATGAATTATTGAACTAGTGAGTTATACGCATTTAACATGGAAGTTATCATCTACTAAGGGTAGTTAGGGTATTTTGAAAAAATTTGAATATGATTTAACGGATTAATGGACGGAAGTTAAAAAGAGGGGTCTCTTTGTAGTTTATTTTGTAAAGTAGGGGGTGTCAGTGTAATTTTAAAAACGTGAGGGAGTGTATCTGTAATAGTCAGATTTTAGAGGGGGTCTGATTGTAATTTACCCAAAATTAAAATAAAGATCCTTTTTGTGTAGGACGGCATTGACTTTGCACAGGTACGACTTTAGGTCGCTACATCACGTAGGACGGCAAAAAATTTAAAAATAAATAAACAAATAAAAAGGCCATTTTCTTTTTTTGTCTTTTTTTTTGGGTGACAGGCAAGTTCCATCGAGGGCATTGACTTTGCCGTCCTGTAACCTTATTGACTATTGTGGACTCAACTAAAAAATTAAAACAAAGATCCTTTTTGTGTAGGACGGCATTGCTCGGCTTAACACGGGTACGACTTTAGGACGCTAAATAAAGCCCAGCCGGGAAATCACCTTGACTTGAATTAGGTATTTTAGGTTGTGTATGTTATAACTTGCTATTCATTTTAAGTTGTGCAACTTTTCCTCTTTGATCGTCGTTGAACACATCAATCCACTGTCATGGAGAAAATATGCTTTCTCAGTTTTGTTTCAGTGTTTTTGGTGTATTGTTCCATGGCTTGCTTAGCAATGGCTCCAACTAACCTTACCACAGATCAATCTGCTCTTTTTGCCTTCAAAGCCCACATCACTTTTGACCCTCTTAATGTCCTAACGCATAATTGGTCCACTCTTACCTTTTTCTGCAACTGGATTGGTGTCACTTGCGGTGCTCACCACCAAAGAGTCATAGCCTTAAATCTTCCCAACATGGGCCTTACTGGCACTATCCCTCCACACCTTGGGAACCTCTCATTCCCTACTGTTTTTAACATTGAAAATAATAGATTCCATGGTCATTTGCCTAATGAGTTTGTCTTTTTGCGTCGATTGGAAGTTATTGATTTGAGACTCAACTACTTCAGCGGAGAGGTTCCACTCTGGTCCAGCATCTTACCAAAACTTCAAAGCATACTTCTCTTCAATAACAATTTCTCAGGTTCAATTCCTTCCCGACTTAATTTTCTACGCATTAATATCTCAAAGCTAGCGGATTTTTCCATTTCTTTGGGGTTCCAAAAGATAGAAATTTTGTCTTTTAAGTACCAATCATCTACATATAAAGATGTTTTAATTCCCAAAGAGATTGGTAGCTTAAAAAACCTGAAGAATTCATTGCAAATATTTGATCTCAGGTAGTCTCCCAGAAGATATATGCACTAGTCTTCCTGAACTACAAGAGCTCGATCTTTGTCAAAACCAGTTCTACGGCCAAATCCCGTCTGGCCTATTCAAATGCAGACAACTTCAACTTTTAAGATTGCCCCTTAATAAATTCACAGGAAGCATACCAAGGGAAATTGGGAACTTAACCATGCTTAAGGAATTATCACTTAATGGAAACAACTTGGAAGGTATTATTCACCCCTTTATTTATTTATTCAATTTTATTATTATAATTATTTTTTATATGTTAATGATAGGATTAGAATCTTAAAAATATATATAGATTAAAACCTCAATGCCAAATCCTGTCTAGTCTATACAAATACAAACAACTTCAACATGCATTTAGATTGCCCCTTAATAAATTCCCAGGAAGCATACCAAGGAAAATTGGGAACTTAACCATGCTTAAGGAATTACTTCTTGGTGGAAACAACTTGGAAGATATTATTCACCCCTTTATTTATTTATTTATTTCAATTTTATTATTATTATTATTATTATTATTATTTAATATATTAATGATAGGATTAGAATCTTAAAAAAATATATAGATTAAAACCTCAATGCCGATAGAAGTTTGAACAGCGGGTTCATCTGAAACGTGCCTCATGTCACATTTTTTGGGCCATTTTATATTTTATTATTTCTCACACAGCATTCAACAAAGCAATGAGTAGCATCATTCTTTCATTTCAAAATTGCTTTATAGAGACATTTTTTTTTAATTGTATAAAAAAATTGTGTAAACAGTAGTTCGTGCTGTAGTCCTTAAAAATTTTCAATCATTTTCCTCTTTTATATAGTTGGTAACCCGTGCAAATGCATGGAAAAATAGTCAAATTACAGTTCGAAGAAAAAAAAGAACGAATGGCTCGTGAGAAAAAATGTAATGGTTGTTTCTGGTATTTTCTAACTCGAGGAAAATAAAGAATTGTTAATAAGGGAAGAAGATAGAAGCTATCAAAAAAAGAAAAGAGAAAAAAAGAAGATGGAAATTTAGACAGAAATATAGACTTGTGAGAAAATAAAAATAATATAAAATTTAATTTTTTTAATTTAAAAAAAGCCTTGTTTTTTCATATGTATATTAGATATATTGACAACTAAGTTATAAATAAAAGTTGGTTGGTTCTAATGCTTTCCAACATGAGGAAGATAGAAAGTTGTTAATATATAAAGCTTGGTTGTTTCTAGTGTTTTCAAACATGGGGAAAAAAAAAAATGGAATAAAGGAAAAATAATAGAAAATTAAATTAGAAATACCTTGTTTTTTACATGGTGACTTGTGACATCACCATGTTGCACCAAACCACAGCTTTAAATGGATTACCAGTAGTGACCTCGCGATGCGCAGCAATCACCCCCAAAAATAAATAAATAAAAAATAAAAAAGATCTAAATTTAAGAAAAGTGAGATAGGAAAATGATAATTTAAAAAAAAAAAAAAAACATTTTCAGCAAAAATTCAAAATAAAAAAAAGAGAGAAAAACAAAACGAATATATAGATACAGATTCTTCTCTATAAATAAGTGATTGTATTTTGTTGTCCTAAATGAACAACCCTAGAGGGTAGTATAAAATGTGTTTTTTCAATGAGGACAGTCAATTAGTAACGGAGGGAGTATAAAAGGAAGTATACTTCCGTGTATATCATTAAATCCAAAAACAAGTTATAATCCATAACTTAAAACATATGCATGATGCCCAACACATGAGACTCCTATGTTTAATTTATTTCAATTCCATTAATTACCCATTCTCCCCATAACCTAGGGGCCCTTAGACGCAAAAAAGAGGAACACATCAAGACATCCCACTCAAGATTGCAGTAACCTCATCTCAGGACAACACGTAGTAGCTCAAGATAACACAAAGTAGCCCAAGACTAAGGATAGGAAAACACTGCATGACGTTCGAATTTGGGATCGTAGTAGTCTTGATTCTGATAGCCCTCAACATTACCATGTTGATTATTAATCTATTTATGCATGGTTACACCCACCATGAAATGCAATATACTAAATAGTAATTATACCATAAATCATTTACAAAAATTCTCACAATAGTCCCTGCTCAAAATAAATCTCCTAATTGTTCCCAATTATGATAACAATAAAATAACATAATAATTCACATATGATTTATATCCTCCAGATTATAAATTAAACCATCAAATAAGCATGTGAATTCATCCACAATTCCATACATTTATAATTCTAAAAATGTAGACACATGCTTCCAAAATTCACCATAAATATAATTCCAACCGAGAACATAAAATACCCAATTAATATTCCTAATTTATGATTTATTCCCTAAATTAGATAAAATCAAGCACCAACATTGATATATAAATTGATAATATTAACCCTAATATCATAAC
Source organism: Liquidambar formosana (assembly GCA_039720395.1). Classification (NCBI taxonomy): domain Eukaryota; kingdom Viridiplantae; phylum Streptophyta; class Magnoliopsida; order Saxifragales; family Altingiaceae; genus Liquidambar; species Liquidambar formosana. Next base: position 23,728,127 of record CM077825.1, on the reverse strand, counting down.
GTTAGTTTCAACCAATGAAAATTGCACCTACCATGATCAATTGATAATATTAACCATATTTAGTATAAATTCATAGAATATTAACCCTGTTATCATAAAATTAGTTTAAACCAATGAAAATTGCACCTACCATGATTAATTGATAATATTAACCATATCTAATAGCCTTCCAAAGGAGATATGGCATCATCTTCCGTTCGTGAAGAATTGGGCCTCTCTTATAAGTTATATCAACCCTATCTGGTAGCCTTCCAGAAGATATATAGCATCATTGTCTGTTTCTTGAAGAATTAGGTCTCTCTTATAAGATATATCTGCTTCCATCTTATGCGGATATCTCAAACTATTTTACATGATCTATCTATCTATCTATATATATATATATATATATATATATATAAGGTGAGCCTGTACTAATATAAGTTATATCAACCCCACATTTTGGGTAATAACTCGTGCATTAGTGGGTTACGGCCATGATAAATTGGGCCAATTCATAGTTCTGATATAAGTTAAGTGAGCACGTTTTCACCTGATCAGGATTATATATATATATATATATAGGGATGCTCAAGTGCGGAATATCCCGAATGATCACAGCTTTCCGTGGATGATATGTGCGCATTCACGCATACGCATGTCACCCATGGACGATCGTGATCATACAAGATATCTTGCACATGATCAAAGCTATATATATATATATATATATATATATATATATATATATCCACATTCATTAATTTTACTAATGAATGCGCGTGTGTCATTCACAAACGATCTTAATCGTATGTGACAGTCCAAGATATCTTGCACATGATCAAGGATATAATGTAGTGGTCTTAAAAAAAAAAAGGGAAAATTTCGTTGACCTCCCTTGAGGTTTGGCGAAATGATACTGACTTCCCTTGAAATTTCAAAAATTGCATAGACCTCCCCTAAGGTTTGGCAAAAACTATACAGATTGCTCTTTGATTACTATTGCTGTAACAGAGCATGTAAAATGTTCCAATCACCCTACTATAAATAAATCCGAAGTTCCTTCTATATATATATATAGATTTTTTTTTTTTTTTTTTTTGATTCAAAAGTAATTTGCGGGATCATGCACCTTTCTTTCTTAGTTATAAGGAAAAAGTTCAGCTAGTTGGATCTAAATTACATCAACACCATGCATTGAGGATTATACTCTTTGCATTGGCCCAATGTACCCTGAAACCCACTAATGCATGAGATACAAACCCCAATGCGAGTGTTGATGTAAGTTATATAAATAATACTACTATAATATGAAAAAGGGTGCCAACTTGCTTTTTATCCTCCATTTATTTTACACTTCTCAAGGTTTCGGGAAAAACATAAAAGGTTTTAATTTCATGAAAACTGATCATGTTATTTACTTGAAAATATCATTTTGAACAACTTTGTAAAAGAAAGTATTTTCAAAATCTATCGTTTAAGTAGATTTTATGGTCATTTATCATGAAATTAATATTATGTAAAAATGAAACAAAGATTGTAAATGACCAAAAAGTCCACTTAAATGATAGATCTTAAAAAACCATTCTTTTACAAAGTTGTTTGAAATTATATTTTGATTATTTTTAAGTGGACATCGCGGCCAATTTTCTTTACAATATTTTAAATTTTCATAAAACCTTGAAAATTTTTAAATAAGTGGAAGATAAAAAACAAGTCTTGGGATGCCAATAGAGGCCCAATAAAAAAATGTCAGGTTCGGGTTGGGTCGGGTTTTCTAACATTGACGTCAAATTGGGATTCTTGAACCGAAGCCTAAAGCTAACAACAAAAAATTTCTTGCCCAAGCAGTCAAGCTTGCTCATTGATTGGGTTGGGCCTGCAGGTTCAACCTGCGAAAGTTGCTTCCTTAGCTAGTATTCCTTCGATTTCTTTGACTCATGATATAGATTTTTTTTTCTCCTTTTTTTTTTTTTTTTTTTTTCCGTCAATGGTGTTAATTAGGAAAGTGGTGAAAGATTGGTTGTAGACACTAGCAAAAGTAGAAAGCATAATTTTCTTAACAAAGTAGCAAACAAAACATATAAAGAACCAGTGACAATCAATTTTATACTAGAGGATTGACACATGCATATTTATTATTTGGCAGGTGCAATGCCACTTGAGATGGGTCAACTTGGTAATCTCCAGATTTTAAATCTCGGTTTCAATAGCCTAACTGGCTCCATTCCATCAAAAATCTTCAACATCTCAACAATAAATGCGATTGGGCTACCATATAATTACCTCTCAGGCCAATTACCTTCAACAATTGGGCTTTGGCTTCCTAATCTAAAAATACTTGACCTAGCGAGAAATAAACTTAGCGGAGTAATCCCAAACTCTATCTCCAATGCTTCCAAGCTCACTCTCCTAGAACTATCCATTAACTCATTCACCGGTTTTATACCCAATACACTTGGTAATTTAAGACTCCTTCAGCGACTCCAGGTATTTGAAAATTTTCTGACTACGGAATATTCTTCGACCCTAGGATTGAGGTTTCTCTTCAAATCTTTGACAAATTGCAAATATTTGACACGTCTAGCATTTTCATCTAATCCGCTAGGTGGCATCCTTCTGATTTCTATCGGGAACCTCTCCGCATCTCTTCAATATCTTCATGCAAATAATTGCCAAATTAAGGGCAGCATTCCGAGAGAAATTGGCAACTTAAGCAACTTGATAAACTTAAGCCTGGGAAATAATGAGTTGACTGGGTCAATTCCAACAACCGTCGAAAGATTAAAGAATATCCAAGGTTTATCCCTTTTAAAAAACAGCTTACACGGCTCCATCCCATATGAACTTTGTCATTAAGGAGCTTGGTTATCCTACTTTTATACAATAATAAGCTCTCTGGATCAATACCGGCATGCGTGGGCAATCTTACTTCTCTAAGATCTCTCTACTTAGGCTCCAACAAATTAACTTCCATCATACCCCCAACTTTGTGGAGCCTTGCAGATTTGTTGGCTCTAAACTTGTCCACAAACTCTCTAAGTGGCTATCTACCGTTAGATGTTGGAAATTTGAAGGTTGCAACGGTAATAGATTTGTCGGGGAATCAATTATCAGGTGACATCCCGAGCACCATTGGAGGCCTCCAAAGTTTAGATAATCTTTCCTTGGCCAAGAACAGATTGCAAGGTGCAATTCCTCAATCATTTGGCGACTTGATAAGCTTAGAGTTCTTGGATCTATCAACCAACAATTTGTCTGGTATGATTCCTAAATCCTTAGAGAAACTCTTGTACCTCAAATATTTAAATGTGTCTTTCAACAGACTAGAAGGAGAAATTCCTAATGGAGGACCTTTTGCCAACTTCTCGGCACAATCATTTGTGATGAATGATGGACTTTGCGGTGAACCGCGACTGCAAGTCCCACCATGCAAAACTAGCACTGTTAAAAGATTGAGGACAACTATTTTGCGTTTATTAAATTATATTTTTCTAGGAATTGCGTCCATAGTTTTTGTACTGGCCCTCATATTTGTGTTGATAAGATGCCGAAAAAGAAATGTAAGTGACCCAATTCAGGCAGATTTTTCACCTCTGGCATGGAGAAGAATTTCATACCTAGAACTTCAAGAGGCAACACATGGATTTGGCGAAAGCAACCTAATTGGTATTGGAAGTTTTGGTTCCGTATACAAAGGAACACTTTCCGATGGGATAAATGTGGCAATAAAGGTTTTCAATTTGCAACTAGAAGAAGCATTCAAGAGTTTTGAAGTCGAATCTGAAGTGCTGCGCAATATTCGTCATCGAAACCTTCTCAAAATCATTAGCAGTTGCGCCAACCTTGATTTCAAGGCCTTCATTCTAGAGTATATGCCTAATGGGAGCCTTGAAAAGTGGTTGTATTCTCACAACTACTATTTGGATATCCTCCAAAGATTAAACATAATGATAGATGTTGGATCAGCTTTAGAATATCTTCATCATGGTTGTTCAACACCTGTTGTTCATTGTGATTTGAAGCCTAGCAATGTACTGCTACACGAAGATATGGTTGCACATGTGAGTGATTTCGGCATCGCAAAACTCTTAGGTGACGAGGAGTCTATGAAACACACCAAGACCCTTGCCACGATTGGGTATATGGCACCAGGTGATGTAGCTAGCACATAATTATAATTTTTGTACTTTTTTCTTGAGATGGGAAGATTATGCTTAATTTAAAATTTTTAATTGGATACTTTATTAAGAATAGTAATGTTGCTTGTAGAGTATGGATCAGAAGGAGTTGTTTCCACAAGAAGCGATGTATATAGTTTCGGTATTCTACTAATGGAAACTTTTACAAGAAAGAAGCCAACAGATGAAATGTTTGTCGAAGAAATGAGCTTGAAGCGTTGGGTAAGAGAATCATTACCTTATGCAGTGATTGAAGTTGCAGATGTCAATTTACTAGGGAGACAAGACGATGTACATTTTTCCACGAAGATGGATTGTACATTATCTGTTCTGGACTTGGCTTTGAAGTGTTCTGCAGAATTACCCGAAGAGAGAATTAACATAAAAGATGTGCTAACTACACTCAACAAGATCAAAATCAAGTTTCAAATGAGTATAGCTAGGACTCGAAATATACATGATGCTCGATCGCTTATGTAAGCATGTGGATACATTGCACCTCAGTTGCTATTTGCTAACTGGAAGGCAATTGCTTCTCAAATTGTATGACCTCATGGCCTATTTCCGGGTCGTGACAAGTACTCTAGAGTTGAGTATGATAGAATCACCCCACATAAAGGAATTTTAAAACCTAAACTTAGGTAAACTTGTAATACATCTAATCAAATCCACCATTAAAATTGATTTCAAATTATCAAATTTGGGCATCTAAGCTAAAATTCACAATCTTTCAGGGTGAGTCAACAATGTTCACAAATGTTTATAGACAAACCCTCAAATCTACTTTGGGAATTTGAAATTAACTTCAAATTTTGACTAAAGCCTCATATCTTTTTGGTTTCACCAGAAATCACAAATAAATTGCTCAATACCCTCAAATCTATTAGATTTTACCCCATAAAAACAAAAATGAAGTAACAAAATTGAAAGTGTGCTTAGCAAACCATGAGATCTACTTTCATTGAAGGAATAACAACATAAAAAAACCCAAATAAAAATAAGATTAACTCAAATCTACTCATATCTATTTTTGCTTTACCTGTAATAGGAAGGCATCATAATTTATGGAAAAAAAAAGGGGGATTTAACCATTAGTCAAGAAACTACATCTTATTTAGCAATTAGTCACCTAACTTTTTTCTTAATTCAATCAGTCCATTTTTATCATTACTGACCAAAATACCCTCACTTTTATTTCTTTTTCCCTCCCTTTCCACCTACCCCTTTTCATCCTTAACCCAAACCAAAACCCCGTTACCATCTCTTTCTTCTCAAACCCCAACCAAGCAACAACTCCGGCGACGGTAGAAACCAGCTACTACCACCCTACACCCACAGCCTCAAATATAGATGATCACTACTGTTCGAGCTTTGACTACCGTTTGACGACTTTAAGACCTCCTCCGGCGACTGTTTGTTGTCCAGTAGTTAAGTTTTGACTACTATTCAAACGAACTTTCGAGTGGCTATGGAGATTTCCAAAACAAAAGAAAAGGCCATGATATTGTGAACTAGATCTCTCTCTCTGTTATCAGATTTCTAGCTTAAATTCTCAAATAAGAGAAAAAAATAGCACAGTATAATCAGCATCGATCAGTTGGGGAAAGGATCATCACTTCCATCTCTTGTCACCATATTCTAAAAAACTTTCCCTTTACCCTTTTCCCTTTGCATCAACAAACATTTACACGCATACTATATATATACCTTAAATATTGGCAACAATGAAGAGAGGCATTTTTCAGGGTAAAAAAAAAAAAAAAATTCCAGATTTGTTTGAAGATGCTGTGTTACAAAGGTGCAATTAGGGCTTGGAGTTCAAAATGGAGGAGAGACATGATTGGAAATTGCTGTTGTGATTAAGACAAGACTAGAAGGGACTTGCTGTTGCAAGGGCAAATCCATGATATTCAAAGACACCATCAGAAATGAATGTAGAAGAAGTGACGAAACTAGCCGTGAGAAGGAAGAAGAGAAGGAAAATAATAAAGAGAGAGAGAGAAAGAGACGCGGAGGAAATAATTACAGAAAGATGGGTGGGGTTGCATTGATTAGAAAATTAAGCTTTTGAAAAGAAAGCAAAAAAAAAAAAAAAAAAAATTAAAGCCCTTTGCAAGTTTGCAATATCCAGCTTGAAAATAGGTTCAAGAGGCAAATAAGTGCACTTTACAAAGGGATGATCCATTTTTTTTAAGTGATTACAATATAACAAAGTAATAAAATTTTACTACTTTAATGTAAAATTTATTTCGTAAAGTAGTAAAATTTTACTACTTCATTATAAATTTTACTATTGAAGTAGTAAAATTTTACTACTTTGTAAAGTAGTAAAATTTTACATTTTTATGAAGTATTACGTTAGACTGTGTCAAGTAGTAAAATTTTACGATTTTAATTTTTTTAATAATTACCTAATCAATATGGATCTTTTTTCGAAAATATCAATGAGTAAATTCCAAAAATATAATTTTTGTTTAAAAATGGATATGTATATTGTAAGTTATGAGCTTTTAAAAATTATAATACTAAAAGGCTAAGTTAGTTACATAGGGTGTCCTTAATAACAAAAAAGGGAGTTCCCTTAGTAATAATAAAGGTAAACCAGGCATTTTTAAAAAATATGTGACTAATTGATAAATAAGTTCAGTCTCCTTGATTAATTGACTTAGAAAAACTCTTACTTGATTAATTGCCAATATTTTACCAAAAAGTAGACTAATCGCCAATTTCTCCAAAAAATAAATATTAAAACGAGAGCTTACACTCACAATGTATTAGTAACTGTACGTTTACAAAATTGAACAATTGTTGAATTGCCGCTCACGGGGAAAGTTGGTTGTCTTAGAGGTGACACAAAATTACACGTAGGCTTTAAAAGAAGTCTTTTATTTAATGGTGGTTCAAAAACTTGGGATGGCCTTCGGTGGTAGGAAAAATGTTTGGAACGGCTAGATCAAAGACAAGAAAAGAAGTGATGGTCAGGGGTGGCCAAGAGTGGTCCGATAAAAAACCCTTTAATGATTAAGTTAATAAACACTGAAGGAGAAAAAAAAAATGGAGAAAGAGATTAAGAGAGAGGCCGAGCTCGAGCTGGGAGCTTGTATCTTAGGGAGTTCACGTTACTCTCCCCTACGTTGATAATGAGATTAGGTATCCTTTTATAAACTAGATATAGCATACGTCCGTTGCACGTGAACATTTTTAAATAATATTAGTTATATAAAAAAATGATAAATACATTAAGATTTCATATTTTTTTCATAAAATTTTAAATTCAAAAGTTAAATATACATTCAGATTTTTTTTTTTTTTTTTTCATGAAATAGAAGATTTAAAGAGTTTGCATTCATATATATTGTTATGCAACTTGATAGTTATAAGCATTAGGAATTTGAGTAAGAATCTAACTTTCTTTGTTAAGAGTTTGAGTTAGGGGCAAACAATAAAATAACTCTTCTATTCCATATTGCAATGTTAAAAAAGTAATTAAATTTAAAAATGAGGATATAAAGGTCAATCAAAAGTTTTTCTAACATTCAACATTTTATAGGTAGTATAGAATAGATATAGATGTAGCATGTCTGTATGGTTTGGGCTAACCAAAGTTAGAAGTAACCGTCCAACCATGGTAAGGCCCATGATCAAGCTTGACTTTTCCATGGTTAGATGTTACCGCTTAACTAGGGTTAAAACTAACCTCCTTACTACAGTTAACAGTAACCGTCTAACCATATGAAGTTATTTAATTAACCATGGTTGGTTTAACAATTACATGGGATAATTATGAAATGTGTATATTGTGAACCGACCTACAAGGGGTTTTGGTAGGTTGATCATGTTAAAAGATTTCCGAACCACCGTGTAGCATGGTGCTCCTATAACCGATAATTTGAGCTTCTCCTTGAAACAAAATAACCATCAATTGGGTCAAGAAACTATGGTCTCACATTATCGTCAAAGGCGATAAGGTGCTAGGCGGCCAAGGTTTTGTGTTCTTCAACAATTCATAGGAGAATGTCTCTTTCTCCTCAAATGAGGTTTTTATATGGACATGTTATGAACATTGCACTTGTCAATTAAAATTGAACCATCAAACATTAAAATAAAAAATAAATAAAAAATAAAAAATAAATAAATAAAAAGGAGAGATAGAGAGAGTAAGGTGGAGAGGGAACCATTCAGGTCACTTCCCTTCATAGGTTCAAGGCATTTGGTCATTAAGAAAGAGAGAGCAAATGTGGGTGGAAGGGTATCTGATGTCCCTAGCAAAAGGAAAAAAAGAGGAAAAACAGCATAAAGACACATGACACTATAAAATATTTTATGAAAAAATATACACTAGGGTGAGACCCGTGTAATACATGGGGTAAAATATTTTATGAAAAAATATTATGCTTTTGAATAATAGAAAATAAATAATAAAGTGACAAATTTATAAATTTGTTGGAGATTATCCCAATAAAAATATATGTTACGTAAATGACGGAACTCAATTGAGAAAATATAATTTAATAAAAAAATTTGGTCTCTGGGCTATGCCCACAGGCACCCACATTGCCCGAGTTGGTTTCTTAATTTGATTGGGCTAATTTAATAACTTAATCACGTGCAAATTAATATTAATTAACAAACTACAACATACATATTAATCACAAATCCATCCTACTCCTCTAGCAATCATATATGATGGACAAATGAATAAAAGAAAAAGAAAACCTAGGATACTTAGTATCTTAAGGCGGACTTGAACATCAATTGAGCGCCTATATACTATGCATGGAAATACATGGATCAAAGTCCACGTAGTTCAAAAAGAATAGGGTTAAACCCTAATAGTGACTTATGATAAATCTTAGGTTTCCTTCCATAGAAATTTTCAAAGACAAAGGATTTTTAATAAGACTTTAATGAAGGACATAAACTTTTGAAAAAGGAGTGAAAAGAAAACCTAGAATTCACCATATCCCTCTATTAGAAAATAACCCTAGGAGGGAGAAGAGAAAAGAAAGATTACGAAAAGTGAATTAGGGCACTTCATACCCTACTTACCTTACGCAATTTTCTCCAAACAATAGCAAGTTTAAGCAATAACAACCTTATTTGCAATAATGCAATTATTACACCTGTTTGCACCCTTACACGTGCTCAAAATCATGCAAAAATAACAAATTACTAATCTGTACAGAATCACATTAAGGCCTAAAATCATCCATTAATCATGCAAACAACAAGAATAATGAATAACTAAAAACCCTAACACAACTCTATATGCAATAACCAAACTAACATGCATAAAAACCTATTAAAAACATACTAACAATCATGAGAACATCCAATAATATATGTAAACATGATAAGAAAGTCTATTCTAACCAAAAAGATAGTATTTTACGTAAAATATGAAAAATGTCATTCTTACGGCGAGCTTTCTTAAGCAAAACTATCATAAGATAATTTTACGTAAAAAAGTCGTTATGGGGAGGTACAATCATCATATCCCACATAAACTATATATCCTAGAACACAATAGAAGTAATTTCATGCTTAAATACATCACAGAAGGCTCTCTAACAAAAAGGATAATTAACCTTAAAAAAGGATAATCTCGCCAAAAACCTTACAAACTCCGCTATATGAATGAAAACCTAACATGATTCAACTATAGAATGAATATGATGAGCAACCTAGCATGATTCATTCTATAGAATGACTATAGAATGACTATGATGAGCAACAACTCACAAAACTATCCTAAACATGCTGTATGAAACTTGTGTGAATTTAGGGTTATCAAAACCCTAATTTCACAAATATGCCTAACAACCTATGAAACGACTCTAACATATGCTCAAATCATCATGAATATCATGAATATTATATATATTAACTAACAGAAACATCAATTAATGACAATAATCACAGCGAATATGCTATATGTAATATGCATGATTTTAAAGGGATATAAAGAATAATGCTTTCAAATCCTTAGTAAACTAAAGGTTATCAAGCATATAAAACCATGAATATTCTTAGAATCATACACATAACATTATACAAGCATTGAATTCAACTAACATGTGGAACAACTACATGCACTAGAACTATCATAAAGAAAGAAGGAGAAAAGCCTAAATTTAGCAATTGAAAAGGTGTTTACCCCTTGTAGAGTTTCTCTTTTCTTCAAAATCCTTGTTCTCTTTCTTGCCTAGGGTTGAAGAGCCTCCATTTGATGTTTTTTAGCTCTTCTAACTCGTAGCTCCCTCTCTCTCTAAGTATAAAGTGTACTTGTAGCCCTCCTATGTGCTGAATATTATGTTTTTTATATAGGGGACTGACCTCATAAACCAATGGCTAAGATTAATTCATTAAATAATGATCCTATGGCTATTAGAGACTCTCTTGGTGCTTAAACAACTCAAATTTACTCAATCCTAGGAGGAAACAACTTACAAGGGCGGAGGGATTCATCAAAAGAGGGAAAAAGGAGTCAGAATCCTAAGCAAAGATGGAGTCCTCGGGTGACCAACTAGGCTTGAATGGATAGCCGTCTGGGCCTTGACGGCTTACCATCCAGCCCCGGACGGTTACCCAAGGCCTCTCTTTTGTAGGTTTTGACTCCTAGTCCTTCCAGAAGTCCTACAAGGGTCAAATTAAGTCCGATTTTGATGAAATAAAAGCAAAAACGACCGTGGTTTGAAGGGGAACACATTTCTAGACATTTTAGGACAAAAATCCTTAACGATGGGTGCATGGTTAGGTTTTACAAAGGTGGCTAACCATGGTGCACCACCGTCACAAAGCTAGAGTTTGCACACAAGGTTGAGCCAAATGTTTTCCAAATCAAAATTCAACATTTTTAAACATATTTAGGATGTAAATAAAACCCAATTAAAGTTAAGTGAGAGAAAATTGAGTGGGACTTGTGAGTCAATTTGAGAAAACCAAGGCACCACTCTATGATGCCCCACAAAATAGGGTGTTGCTTGAACCCGACAAGCATCTTTCATTTCTCTATTCCCAACAAGAGGTAAGTTTACCCAACTTAACACTTTTCTTTTGAATCTTTGGATTCTATTGATGAAATTTCATTCCCATTGACTTCTTTTGAATGCCTCTTGTGTTGTTGAGTGATATCCCTTGATTTGGCAAGGATTGAACATAAAAATCATTTTCATTTGAAAGCTTGAAAAATGCCACCCACCAAGTGTTTGATAAAATGCCTAAGTGAAACAAAAGTGTTCAATCTTTTCCAAATCAATGTATATCGACATGTAAACACATGAGTGAGTATTATGCTATGATTTAGCAAGGATTGAACATACAAAATTCTTTTGTTTCAAAGCTTGGAAAGTATCACCCACCAAATGTTCGATAAAATGCCCAAGTGATAAAAAAGTGTTCAATCCTTACCAAATCAAAGCATATGAACAAGTAAACTCATAAACATTCATTAGCAATTCATTTTGTGGATAAAAAAAACTTATTTAACATTTTTAGAAAACAATTTGAAACGAATTGCTAGTGTAAGCTTATTATTTCCATGTTCTCTTAACTAACTCTTGAGGCATTTTCAACCACTATAGCCCAACTTTCAGGACATCCGTACTAGGTCCTCTATAAAAGGACTTATCAAATGGTGGTGGAACATGAAAAACTTCCAACCCATAGCCAAGAATCATATTGAAAAGGCAGGTTTTAGCCCGTTTCTAGATTCCTTGTGGAATGAGCAATGTGATAGGCAAGCCTTACTTGCCTTGTCTGAATTATGGTAGGACACCACCAACACATTCCACTTTAGCTTTAGGGAGATGACCTTAACCCCCAAGGACTTTACCATGATCACGGGCTTGAGCATTAAGGGCAAATGCTTGGAATTTTATGAAGATGCCACCACAGATAAGGATTATCTTTTATCTTTGCTTGGAATGGAAGTTGAGGTAATCAAGAAAGCGGTGCGCCGCACCTGGCTATTTAATAAGTTTGCAAAGCAAAAGGAGAGTATGGGTGCAAGCCCTGATTGCATCACGAGGGCATTCCTTCTTTACATGATTTCATGCATATTCTTTGCTGGTACCTGTAGACACCCCATTTTCACGCCCATGAGATCATGATAGTATTTGGATAGGTTTAGAAGCATCTAGGAGTCCCTAAGCCTTAAAGGACACTTTTGCCTTTTTAAGCCTTAGGAGAATAGGTCATCAGTGCATGCATATTTTTGTTTCTTTGTTGAGTCCCATCACTTTCATTTAGTTTTTAGGATCATTTTAGAGATGTGTGTCAAATTTGGTTCAATTCCAGATAGGTTTGGATAGCTAATTAGAACTTTTGCGACTTAAAGGGCAATTTCGTCTTTTACTTCGTATATTTTCCAATTGACTTCCAAATTTGCTCTGGAGTGTTCCATTGACCTTAGAATGATGAAATGAGCCTAATTGAAGTGCCAATTTGATTTGTTGATAGATTTGGGATTGGTTCACTACATTACCCTATGCTTAATTGACCTTTTTTCGAGTAATCACCTCATGAAAACCCAGCCACCTGACTGTGGTTAGGGATTCTTGGTTCAAGAATATTCTAGGCTTATTCTACATTGAATCCTTGAAATTTTGGCTTTTGAATCACTCAAATCGGAGTTAAAATGAAGATTTTAAGTCCGTTTGAAGTTAGGAGTCCAAACCGAGTTAGGAATCCTCAAAACCGAGGAAACCTAATCTCACTCTCGGGTGACCGGTTCACCCAACCGGTCCAACCAGTTGGGCCAACCGGTCCAACCGGTTCACCCAACCGGTCACCCGAGCCCTTCGTCCTGATTTATCTCTTTTTGAGTTTTTGACGAAATGGGACTCTACCACTCCGAATTTCAGCCTTCTAAAGGACTTCTAAGCCTATTGGGAGGTGGTTTTGAGTTGTTTAACATTCATGGGATTTAATTATAGCCCTAGATTGATTTTATGGTGAATTAATCTCAACCATTGGTTCATATGGTTGGTTGGTTATAAATAGAGGCTCATTCATCAGCATAAGGGACTTTTGACTTTTGACACTTCATACATATAAGAGAGAGAGGGACCACGAGTTTGCACACACCCATATCACTTGGAGGAGGCTTTCTACTACAATTTCAAAGGAGAAATAGAAGGGAACCAAGCCAAAGAGAAGGAAGAACGCAGCGAAGACCCTTGCTTCATTGTAAGTCCCCTTTGCTTTCTTTTACGATTCCTTCTTCTTCTACTCCATTCTCTGCATAGTTATGGTTTAGAATTGATTTAGGAATCATATATACTCTATATTTTAGAGTGTATATGATTCAAATATGATGAGAATGCATGTTAGTGGGTTAGGATTGTGAATTGTTTGCTGGTAGGATAGTTTCTCCCTTAAAGATAGAGGTACGTTTTGCATAAAAAAATCAATTGGTGTGTTTAGGCCGTTTTCTCTTCATGGTTCAATTATATGCATGATTTTAAGCATCTTTTGTATAGGAAACTTGCTGTGTAAGCCTCGTCTTCATAGGTGTATGGATGATTATCCTTTTCGAGGATAATTATCGTCCTTAGAGGGTGAGGTTGTGCATGAATGCTTTCTGGAGTGTGTTTAAGTGCGCTGTGAGTTTCTTTGCATTCTTAGGTATATGTTTTACGTAGGATATGTGAAGAAACCATTCATATGGAGTGATTTCTACGTAAAATTATCTTCGGATAGTTTTACTTAAGAAAGCTCGCCGTAAGGATGATTATTTCACATTCTTACATAAAGCACTTACCTAAGGCATCATGTTAGATTTTCTTTTCATGTTTAGGATTGTCATATGATATTTTCATCATGGTAATGCCTGTTTAGCATGTTTTTGATAGTTTTATGCGTGTTAGGGTGTTTTAGAGCATATAGGACCATACTAGGATTGAGTTTTCTTTTGATTTTTGTTATTTGCATGAGTGTTGGGTCATTATATGCATATTTAGTATTCTGTCCAGATTTGAATTAGGTCTCCTAATGATGATTTGAGCATGAATATGAATGGTTTGAGCTTAATAATTGCCCTATAGAATACATGGGGTGATTAATTGGTGTTTTCTCGATGTTTCGGGATAATTTGCATATGGTAAGTGGTTCATGGTGAGTATTGTGTGAATTGTTCTCTTCTCCCTCCTAGGGTTATTGTCTTTACTTTGAATTAGAAGTCCTATGTTTCCAACTCTCTTAAAATTCTGTTTTAATTAGAGTTCTATCTCTTTTAGAATTCTATTTCTCTTAAAATTCTGTTTTAATTAGAGTTCTATCTCTTTTAGAATTCTATTTTTCTCAAAATTCTGTTTTAATTAGAGTTCTATCTCTTTTAGAACTCTACTTTCATTAAAATTCTGTTTTAATTAGAGTTCTATCTCTTTTAGAATTCTACTTTTCTTAAAATCCTTTTTGAATAAGAGTTCTATCTCCTTTAGAATTCTAGTTTTCTAAAACTTCTTTTTGGATAAGAGTTCTATCTCTTTTCAACTTCTATCTTTTCTCAAATTCCTTTTTTGGAAATCTTTCTTCTTTTAAAACTCTTCTTTTCTTAAGTTGGAAACTTAGGGTTTATAGTTCATTGTAAAGGGAGTAACCCTTTCTCAATCGAACTACGTGGACTTTGATCCTTATGTCTTTGCATGTAAGGTACGTAGGCACTCATTTGATGTTCAAGTCCGCCCTAGGATACTAAGTATCCTAGGTTTTCTTTTCTTTCTTCTTCTTTCTTTCTACCCATTTGTCCATCACATATATGCTAATGGATAGGATGGACCCATGCTTATACATTTATCCATCATATATTTGTTAGTGGATAGGATGGATTTGTTTGCTTGCTCATTTATCCATCACATATTTGCTAGTGGATAGGATGGATTTGTTTGTTCATTCTCTCTATCTCTTACTTGCTTTCCATATTTCTCATACTTGTTCATGGATGTTTACATGCTTTATGGATGTTTATATGTTTTATGGATGTTCATGGATGAATGTGGATTATTTATGGATGATTCTTTGCATATGCATGGTGACTAATTAGGAAGTGATTGAAATAGCCCATATAAATTCAGAGACCCATTTTGGGGCGATGTGGGTGCCTATAGGATGTTTCCTAGAACCTTCCCACATCGTAACTTAGTCTCCGAATCCTCTCTTGTTTTAATAGACCTGCTTTTCCTTGATCGGAGTCATGTGGTTTGTTTTCAAAGGTTTCTTTTTAAAAAAAACTATTTTGAAAGGTTTTCCTTTTTTCCTTAAAAAATAAGGTGGCGACTCCTTGTTTAATATGTTTTTGTGAACCTTTTAAAAACCAGATTTTTATTCATTTAAATCTCTACAAGTCTTTTTAAAAGAAGGGTTCTCCTTCCCCCTGGATCGAAACCCGTGGTTCACAGTACCGGTGACTTAGCCCATTTGGGCCTTCTTGTAAAAATGGAAGATGTTGGCAAGATTAGGAAGTTCAATTGGGGAGGGGTTCCTTTGGCTACCATGTACCAAACAATGTCTGACATGTCTTGCAGTGTCACGAAGGACTTTGGGGGGATGCCTTTTGTTTGGGAGGTAATAGTACTTCCTTTTTATTTCTTTTCACATTTTCTTATATTTCCTTTTACTTTGACTCTTCTTTCAATTCTTGACAGGTTTAGTGTTATGAATACCTCAACTTATGCCGTCCATCCCTTGCTGAGGAAACCATAGAATGGCCTACCCTAAAAAATTATGCTCCCACTTATGTGTCCTTCCGAGCGGTAAATCATCATGATTATGCCCATGCTAGAGCTCACCTAGCAAGCCTGACGGCTGACATGGTGAAATTCTCTCCCTTTTCTTTTGTCTTTTCTTCTTTGCTTTCAACTTCTTACTTTGGACTTTGAACAGATTGAATGGGATCCATGGAAGATATGGGTGCTAATGCTACCTAAGCGATGCATTCCTAGCTTAGAGTTGACCGGCAAGAGGGTGCTCTTGGAAGGCCTTGTGGGTAGGTACTGGTACTTGGGGGAACGGGTCTTACGACAGGTCAAAGGCAATGTAAATGCAGCTGTGACCCTGATGCCGCCACCACTAAACATGAGGCATGCCAACTCGATGGAGGGGGATGAATTGAGGAAAGCTTTGAGGGGTTGGGATGCTGAAGAATTCACTTCTCCCAATATTGTGTATGACACTTTCTGTCAGCAATACTTGATGAGACCTAGGGTGATCGGCCTCCCTCCTCGAGGGTGTCACACCTCATTTTTGCACCACCTTACTAGGGTTTGTCATTCCATGCATGTTTTTGTTTTGTTTTTTAGTTTAGTTATTTGCATTAGTTTTCTAGAATCACAAGGACATTGGCTATCAATTTTGGTTCAATTTGGAGTTGATCTTGAGGGTTAATAAGAACTTTTGTGACTTGAGGGGCATAACTGTCTTTTAGGTCACAAACTTTCCATTTAACCTTGAAATGATCTCCAAATTTTCAATTAGAGTTCATGAAGATGCATTTGAGGTATTTATGGGTTCAATTTGATGAATTGATGGTTCAGGATTAAAATGGCTCAATATGGCTCAGGTTGGTTAAGAGACCTATTTTGGGTTAGCTCGAATCGGCTCATGATTTTCACTCCTTTCCCACTCATTTGACTTTAATTAGTCTTAATTTTATTTCCAAAGATGTTTTAAAATGTTGAATTTTGAATTGGAAAGCATTCGGTGTGACCCTGTGTGCATACTTAAGCTTAGCGATGGTGGTGCATAGCGGTTAGCTGCCTTTGTAAAACCCAACCATGCAACCATGGCTAGGGATTTTTGCCCTAAAATGTCTTAAATTACATTCCTCATTGAAGCAGGATCGTTTTGGCTTTCGTTTCATCAAAATCGGACTCCGTTTGACCCCCGAAACACTTTTGGAAGGCAAAAGGGCTCAAATAAGGCAATTACTGACGGCGCGCTCAGGTGACCACCTGGGGCTTGGCGGCTAGCCGCCCAAGGCCAGGTGGTTAGCCGCCCAGCCCTGGGTGGTCAGCCGAGCCACCTTCCTAAAATCATGCTGAAGCGGGATTCCTTCCTATTTTTGACGGATTTTTTGCCTCCAGCCGCCATTCCATCTTATTTTCAGCCCTATTTGACCTACTTGAGCCCCAAGGAAGTCTCTAAGGACCCTTGGATTAATATTTAGGGTTTTAATTCCAACCATTGATTGATTCCACTCAATCCCTATAAATACCCCTCTATACTTCAGCACTAGGGGAGGGACCTAGAGGCAATGACAGCTATCCTTAAGGCATTTAACCTAATTTCTGGAGAAAGAGAGTAAGAGAGAGTTCCAAAGGAGAGCTAGGGTTTGTTTGGAGGCTTGAAGGAGAGTGTTTCAAAAGGAGAAGAAGTCTCTACAGTTGCAAGGGGACATCCACCATAGGTATACCTCTTTTCCTTTTATGCTGAAATTAAGGTTTCACTTAGAATAATTCTATTACATGTTCAAGATAGTATTTTTATCATGTGTTGATGCTTCTAATAGTTAATATACATGGTTTAAATGTTATTCATAATGAGTTATGCATGTAATTGGATTATTTCATGTGGTTTAATGCATAGTTGGGATTTTAGGGTTTCTATTGTGCTGAAATTAGAATAGCTCTATTTCATGTTCAAGTTGGCATTTTTATCATGTGTTTATACTTCTATTGGTTAATATTCATGACTAAAATGTTGTTCTTGAGGAGTTATGCATGTTATAATGTTATTCCATGTGATTTTATGCATAGTTGTGATTCTAGGGTTTCTAGTGTCTTTTTTAGGGTTTTGCATTGAATAGCTATTATTTCATGTCCAAGCTTGCATTTTTATCATGTCTTGATGCTTCTATTAGTTGATATGCATGATTAGAATGTCATTCATGATAAGTTTTGCATGATTTAGAGTTATTTCATGTGGTATCAAGCACAATTGTGATTCTAGGGTTTCTATCATCCTTGTTTTGATTTAGTTGCATATAGCATGGTAGCTTAGGATTTTTCTTTGGTTTTTATTCATAGTTGCTGTATATGTATTGCATATAGAATAACTATGATGATTTTTTGCATTTATGGTAGTGGATTTTAGGTGTTTTGCATGCCATTGCATATAGGGCTGAATTAGGGTTTCTATGAATTCATGATTTATGTTATTCACATGACTTATGGGTGATTTTAGACCTTATTTCAATTCTGTTAAGATTTGTTTATTGTTCTTATGGTCATACTTCGAGCATGTGATTGCCTATGTTTAAGCATGACAATTGTTTGATGGGAAACTAGTTTGGTTGGGTGGTATTTTTGGTATGTTTTGCATGCAAATTACAGGTGCTTGACAGGTACAAGCCCATAGAAAGTGGGATTTGATAGGTGCAATTACCCCACTAATGTGGGGTGATCAATTTGGCTATTGTAAGAAGAAATCTTACAAATAAGGTAATTACCTTATGAGATAGGGTGATTATCTTAACAGGTTGCTATTGCTATAGTAAGTAGGGTTTGAAGGTGCCCCAATTCACCTTTTCTTCCTTAAAACTTCCCTTTCTCCCTCCTAGGGTTATTTCCTAATAGGGGAATACGGTAAGCCCTATAGTTTCCTTTCATAAAAAATTCCTTTTTAAATAAAAGTTTCTATCTTTATTGAAATTCCATATCTTCTAAAGATCTTTTGAGAATCATTTATCTTTGGAAACTCTTTTACTTATGGAAGGAAATTTAGGGTTTACCATAATCCCTTATTAGGGTTTAACCCTATTCCTATTCGAACTACGTGGACTTTGATCCATGTTCACTACATGGTACGTAGGCGCTTTGAGGTTCAAGTCCGGCCTAGGATCTAAGTATCCTAGTTTAGTTTAGTTTTTTCTTTGTTTTGTTTGTTTGTTATGGATGGATATATGATATGCATGCAACTCTTGTGATGATATCTTACTGATTTTTGTATGATAAGATCTTAATTTAGCCCAAATAAACTAAGAGACCGAAAGGGTGACATGGGTGCCTATAGGCTATGCCTAAAACCTTCCCATGTCATAACTTAGCTTCCGAATCCACGATTCCTTTGGTTTCCAAAAGACTGTTTTTGCCTTTCCTTTTTAAACATGGAGTCATTCTTTTGTTTTCTTAAAACAAAATTGGTTTTTAGGGTTTTCCTTGTTTCCTTTAAAAAATAAGGTGGCGACTCCTTTTCGTTTTCAAACCTATTTTCTTTTAAATCCTTGTGGGCCACTTTCCGGGGTTCACAGTTTGGCGACTCCACTGGGGATTTGTGGGCTAGGCTATATAAAGTTTAATTGGGCTAAATTAATTTCTTTTGTTTAATTAAAATCAATCACATTGCATCTGCTTGATTGTGTGCTTTCATTTATTGCATTGTGTGCGCAAACTCTTGCATGTTAGGATCGATGTCCCTCGATGTATCCTTGCCACTGATGGGCCTAACCTCAACCTTGGTTTTCCTGATTCCATGTGTTGGGGTGAAAGCTATCGACCTCTCTTGCCAAGTACCTGATTCCATTAAATGAGCTAATCATGTACTGCTGGACCCACGCGGCGTTCCTGATGCCACATGTGGTTAGGTATAAAGATTGTTCAAGCAAGTGAAGGACCCCAGCCTACCCTTATCATTAGTCCATGTAAACAGACTTATAGGACACTATTGGTTCACTATTATGCACCCACACTTGATTGTAATGATATCATGCCGTGCTTGTGTTGTGTTGCTATGCTCATAAGTCATGTTTTAGGCTTAGGTTTATTTTAACCATGGGTAATGATTGGCATTTGATATATGGTCTCACCTACATACCCTTAGTAAGTACCTCTACCCTTTACCCAAGGGGCTGCCAAAAGAAAGGATGTACTAATTAAAGGTACGTGAGCTAAGACCATTTAATCATGGGCTTTTAAGTAAACCAATAGGGGCTTGTTGGGAATGAAGTGTTTGATTAAGGGTTAAGAAACAGGGGCTTATTCATCTTTATGTCTTTAATATGTCACCTCACCTTCCGTCTCAAGGACACTTTTAGGGATAAGGTGTCTAACTAGGGAGATATACTGTTTAGACCTAGCTCATAGTTTGCCTACACTTAGGGGAAAGTGACACTTGATAGTTTTGTGATGGTCAATGGTTTGAACCTAAGGCTAAGTGACTCACTTTCATGTCCTTAGTACGTCACCTCTCACTTCAAGGTACCCTTGGAGATGAGATGTCTAACTAAGGGAATGTTTTATAAGATCACACTTATCAATTTAGTGCAATCATGGAAATATTGTTAAAATATTTTGGTCATAGCCTAAAAAGGGAATTTTGTTCTTGAAAGGGGGGCTGGATTAAACCCGTGACAACTTATTAAGGTTGGACTCAAATTTTGAACCTGAGGTGGCTGACAAAGGGACTAGTGAAAGGAATTTTGACCTTGAGGATTGTTTGAAAGCCATTATAGCAAAGTTAGACTATACCTCAAAGACCTCTCTAAAACAACATTGAAACTGGCTCAAGATAATCAACAGAAGATGGCAGATCTAGAACAAAACAACGGTTCTAAGACCCATTCCTCGGGTGTACCTCATGGGTCTGGCACTGAAGATGGACCTCAATCCAATGAGAACACTAAGACAAAGGGATAAAGTAGTTCGAAACCTGAGATCATCAACCTAGAAGGGGAAACCAAAGGAAAGGGTGCCAGCAATGATTCTGTGTTAGCTAGTAAGGTAGAGGCTTTAGAGAGAACTATAAAAGGGATTCATAGGCCTGATGAGATGGTCGATGTGCGGACTTTATCTCTATTTCCAACAGCTCGCATTCCACTACAATTCAAGATGCCAGAGTTAGAAAAATTTGATAGGATGGGCTGCCCCAAGATCCACTTAAAGATGTATGTACGAGCTATGCACTCTCGAGGAGCAAGCAATGAGCTATTGGCTCAAATGTTCCATAAGACATTGGAAACTTCCGCATTGAAGTGGTTCTTGGCAGTGGATGAGACTAGAACTCGAACTTGGGAGGATATATGCAATGAGTTCTCACAGCAGTACAAGTATAATACAATAGTGGATGTCACTCGGAGAGACTTGGAGACTACGAAACAAGGGGCTAATGAGACCTTTTCTGCATTCATTACAAGGTGGAGACGAAAGGCTTCTCAGATGGTGAACCGACCCAATGAAGAAGAGCAGATTCAGGTGGTAGTAAAGAACCTTCTCCCTATCTACCATAAGCATCTATTTGCAAGCTATTTTCCAAACTTTAAGGCCTTGATTGGGGCTGGAACTCAAGTAGAAGATGCCATTGGTGACGGTATAATTGAGGAAGGGGAGACATCAGGGAACTCCCGAACTGGAAGTAATGGAAAGATACATAGGCATGTCGATGCCATATCTCCTCAACAGTCCCGCCAATTCACCGAACTCTACATGCCATTGAGCGATGTTTTTGAGAAGTTGAAGGTGAAAGGTTTGCTTCAACCCCTTAACCCAGCACCGTTGCCTAACCCATTACCTCGTCGCTTTAAGGAGAATGAGTATTGTGACTTCCACCAAGGCAAGGGGCATAGCACTAATCGATGCCCAAGGTTAAAACATGAAATCCAAGACCTCTTTGACAAGGGAATTGTCTCTCCACCTAGGGCACCCAATCATTCACTCTAAAGGCAATCCATTTAGTGCTTATTGTTGCACCAATTTTGTCATGACTGTTTGTGATAAAGAGTTTAGGTTGTTTGTCCTAAAGTAGACTTAGGGTTTGTTTCTTTGTTTTCTAGTTGTTCGATTGTTTTCATCTTTCAAGTCAAATGTCCTTTGAAATTATGAGTCTTTCGAGTCCTAATAATTGTCAAGTCAAGATTTTCAATGTTTTCTTCTGCATTCCTTCAATAAAATGTTTGATTTCAAGAATTCCATTGTTTTTCTATTTCTCTTCTCATCAATCAATTGACAATCAAAGTGGCACGAAAATATTTGCTAAGAGGCTCAAAAACTCCTTCCGCTAAAGGAGCAAACACAAAGAATGATGAATAAATTGTGACTAATTGACTAGGAAACATGGAAAAGCCAAAAATAGTAAACATAGGGATCACCCGCCCACCATACTACATGAAGACATAGGCCAAGAAGATCTTGAAATCCTTGTAAGAAGCAATTTAAAGATCAAAAGAAGAAATCAACTACCATGCTGTGAGCTTTTGGAGATGTTTACTTCCCTCTCCCTAAAAAAATAAAAACTAAAAAAAGAAAAAAAAGAAAAAGAAAAAAGTACAAAAAGAAAAGGGAGGGGATTAACATCTAAGAGTCTCAATGAGGAGAATCAACAGCAATCAAGCGAAAGTTTTATGATCAAAGAAGACTACAACCTATATTCGTGAGAAGTTTAAGCCAAGTGAGGGTGGTTCCTATGTGGTTATGTGTAGAGCCTAGGCCCGCTAGGTTGAAAACCTAAAAAGGCGACCTAGGCAAAAGTTAGAGCTTTTGAAAAAAAAGAAAAGAAAAAAAGATGAAAAAAGAAAAGAGAATGCCTTGAACTACGAGGACCTGATTCTCCACCAAAAAAGAAATGTTTGTTTTGTAAATGTCTTGTGAAGATCAATGTGGAGATACGTAGGCAGCCCATAAAGTTACTTTGGGTGCGGTCCAATTCATTGAGAAAAAAAAAAAAAAAAAAAAAAAAAAAAAAAAAAAAAAAAAAAAAAAAAAAAGAAAGAAAGAGGCTTTACATATAACCAACCATTGAAGGCAATTCTTTGTCACTAAATCAAGAAGAAACAGTCTCATTTATCAAATTAGTGAGCTAAAATACTACATGCCACTGAGAAAGTTAACTTGATTATTCTTCTTATTCTTATTCGGTTTGAGTCCTTTAGATGTCCCTCCATTTACCTCCTTCGCCTCTCTTGAGTCTTGTGTATTTCTAGTGGTCATAGACTACGTCCTTTGAAAGTATTCAGTCATAATGATTCATTTGTGGGTTCCATCAAATTTTATATCTTCTTACCTTGTGACTTAGACTCTTGTCATGGATTTAATGATGGAAAAGGGGTAACAGTAACCACTATGAAACGATTCGCCTTGGCTGTAGGCATGCGATTTGTGAGAGTGGGGCTAATTTATTTTGCTCAATCAAAGAACGTGAATGTGTTAACCAAGAGAAGTGGGCATGTCATTCTATGAACCTAAGGGCTGATTATGCTTGTTGAAGAAGAATTTGAATATGTGCTGGGGCTTGTTTGTTTGATAAGAGAACTTAATGAAGGGAATGGACTGGGGCTTCATGAGTTGAATTTCTTTGCGCTAGTGAGAAAGGAAAGAATAGAGAAAAGAAAAAGAAAAGGAAAAGAAGAAGAACTCGCTAGGTTGAAAACCCGAAAGGGTGGCCTAGGCAAAAATTAGGGCAACCCGCTAGGTTGAAAACCCGTAAGGGCAATCTAGGCAAAAGTTAGGGTTTTGAAAAAAAAAAAGTGCAGAAAGAAGAAGAGAAGAAGAGGTGATTCCACTCCATTCCTATACTTTGAAAAAGAATTCATGGGTTTGATCCGATCCTCCTAAATTGCATTGTTTCCTAAGAAGGCTCAACCACCATTTTATAAACAAAGAAAAAATGTTTTTGAAAATTCCATGATTGTGCTAAGTATATAAAGGGGTCTTTAAAGAAAAAGAATGATAGGTTTTCAAAACCACTTCTAGTTAATCTTTCTGTGCATGGCTTTGAACTTGTGCTGATCCATGTGAATCAATTTTACTCGAGTTGATTGATTAGTTGATATGCATGCATTAGTGACATGTAGTGCTCATTATGTTTCAAGGTCCATTTTCCCATGACCATATTTGCTTAAGTTTTCGCCATTGGGTTACACCCAAGTAGCTGTGTGAGTGATAGTTTTTCTTCATATGGTGTTGGCTTTGTCCTCATGCCAACCTTGTCTTATGAGTAGTGACTCCTACTTAACTAATGTTTTGTTAAGCTCCCCTATGAGTATTTACCTATACTCTTTTTTCTTGAGCATTGACCTTTGCTCATTTGGAATATTAACTATTATTCATCCTGAGTGTTGACCTTCACTCATTTAGAGTATTCACTCATACCCCTCTCTTGAGCATTGACCCTTGCTTGTATGATTTTCTCTGTGAGTATTGAATTCTACTCATTTAAGCATTGACCTTTGCTTATATACATTTTATCTTGAGTATTGACCCTTGCTCGAGTGATTTTCTCTGTGAGTATTGAATCCTACTCATTTCAAGCATTGACCATTGCTTATATACATTTTATCTTGAGCATTGACCCTTGCTCGTATGACTTTCTCTGTGAGTATTGAATCCTACTCATTTCAAGCATTGACCCTTGCTCGTAAGCTTTTCTTTGTGAGTATTGATCTTTACTCATAGCAAGTATTGACCCTTGCTTGTGTGTTTTTAATTATTAACTTCTATTCATGGGATTTCTTTTTAGATTTTCAGTATAGATATTGACTTCTATCCATCATGGGTTCTCGTTTGAGTAATGACTCTTACCCATACGATGTCTTATTGGCTCTCCTGAGTATTGACCTATACTCATTCTGAGTACTGATACATACTCATCTTAAGGATTGACCCATACTTGTCCCTGAGTATTGACCCATACTCACCCTGTGTATTGACCCATACTCATTCTAATCATTAAAGCATATTTGTCTCGAGTATTGACTAGTACTCACCCCAAGTGTTGACCTTCACTCTGATTCCTTTTGAGTATTGATAGGTACTCACTCCGAGTGTTGACCTCCACTCATATTTATCCCTACTCCTTTCGAGTATTGACTGTTACTCACCCTGAGTGTTGACCTTCACTCCCAATACTGATTCTCTTCGAGTATTGACTTGTACTTATTTTAGGTGTTGACCTTCACTTAGAGTTACCTCTACCTGTCTAGGGTATTGACCTTTACCTAGACATTGACTTCTAATTGGTTAAGATATGTGATGAATTCCATAAGATGATGGAGTTCTCCATTTGAATTTGATGCAATTACTCTCCCAAGCAAAAATGGGATGTTCTTTTATCATTGGTTCGCAAGTGAAACTTGCTGCACCAATGAGGGGCTTCTGTCACACCCCATTTTTGCACCGCCTTACTAGGGTTTGTCATTCCATGCATGTTTTTGTTTTGTTTTTTAGTCTAGTTACTTGCATTAGTTTTCTAGAATCACAAGGACATTGGATATGAATTTTGGTTCAATTTGGAGTTGATCTTGAGGGTTAATAAAAACTTTTGTGACTTGAGGGGCATAACTATCTTTTAGGTCACAAACTTTCCATTTAACCTTGAAATGATCTCCAAATTTTCAATTAGAGCTCATGAAGATGCATTTGAGGTATTTATGGGTTCAATTTGATGAATTGATGGTTCGGGATTAAAATGGCTCAATATGGCTCAGGTTGGTTAAGAGACCTATTTCGGGTTAGCTCGAATCGGCTCATGATTTTCACTCCTTTCCCACTCATTTGACTTTAATTAGTCTTAATTTCATTCCCAAAGATGTTTTGAAATGTTGAATTTTGAATTGGAAAGCATTCGGTGCGACCCTGTGTGCATACCTAAGCTTAGCGATGGTGGTGCATAGCGGTTAGCCGCCTTTGTAAAACCCAACCATGCAACCATGGCTAGGGATTTTTGCCCTAAAATGTCTTAAATTACATTCCTCATTGAAGCACGGTCGTTTTGGCTTTCGTTTCATCAAAATCGGACTCCGTTTGACCCCCGAAACACTTTTGGAAGGCAAAAGGGCTCAAATAAAGCAATTGCTGACAGCGCGCTCAGGTAACCACCTGGGGCTTGGCGGCTAACCGCCCAGCTCAGGTGGTCAGCCGCCCAAGGCCAGGTGGTTAGCCGCCCCGCCCTGGGTGGTCAGCCGAGCCACCTTCCTAAAATCATGCTGAAGCGGGATTCCTTCCTATTTTTGACAGATTTTTTGTCTCCAGCCGCCATTCCATCTTATTTTCAGCCCTATTTGACCTACTTGAGCCCCAAGGAAGTCTCTAAGGACCCTTGGATTAATATTTAGGGTTTTAATCCCAACCATTGATTGATTCCACTCAATCCCTATAAATACCCCTCTATACTTCAGCACTAGGGGAGGGACCTAGAAGCAATGACAGCCATCCTTAAAGCATTTAACCTAATTTCTGCAGAAAGAGAGTAAGAGAGAGTTCCAAAGGAGAGCTAGGGTTTGTTTGGAGGCTTGAAGGAGAGTGTTTCAAGAGGTGAAGAAGTCTCTACAGCTGCACGGGGACATCCACCATAGGTATACCTCTTTTCCTTTTATGCTGAAATTAAGGTTTCACTTAGAATAATTCTATTACATGTTCAAGATAGTATTTTTATCATGTGTTGATGCTTCTAATAGTTAATATACATGGTTTAAATGTTATTCATAATGAGTTATGCATGTAATTGGATTATTTCATGTGGTTTAATGCATAGTTGGGATTTTAGGGTTTCTATTGTGCTGAAATTAGAATAGCTCTATTTCATGTTCAAGTTGGCATTTTTATCATGTGTTTATACTTCTATTGGTTAATATTCATGACTAAAATGTTGTTCTTGAGGAGTTATGCATGTTATAATGTTATTCCATGTGATTTTATGCATAGTTGTGATTCTAGGGTTTCTAGTGTCTTTTTTAGGGTTTTGCATTGAATAGCTATTATTTCATGTCCAAGCTTGCATTTTTATCATGTCTTGATGCTTCTATTAGTTGATATGCATGATTAGAATGTCATTCATGATAAGTTTTGCATGATTTAGAGTTATTTCATGTGGTATCAAGCACAATTGTGATTCTAGGGTTTCTATCATCCTTGTTTTGATTTAGTTGCATATAGCATGGTAGCTTAGGATTTTTCTTTGGTTTTTATTCATAGTTGCTGTATATGTATTGCATATAGAATAACTATGATGATTTTTTGCATTTATGGTAGTGGATTTTAGGTGTTTTGCATGCCATTGCATATAGGGCTGAATTAGGGTTTCTATGAATTCATGATTTATGTTATTCACATGACTTATGGGTGATTTTAGACCTTATTTCAATTCTGTTCAGATTTGTTTATTGTTCTTATGGTCATACTTCGAGCATGTGATTGCCTATGTTTAAGCATAACAATTGTTTGATGGGAAACTAGTTTGGTTGGGTGGTATTTTAGTATGTTTTGCATGCAAATTGTAGGTGCTTGACAGGTACAAGCCCATAGAAAGTGGGATTTGACAGGTGCAATTAACCCACCAATGTGGGGTGATCATTTTGGCTATTGTAAGAAGAAATCTTACAAATAAGGTAATTGCCTTATGAGATAAGGTGATTATCTTGACAGGTTGCTATTGCTATGGTAAGTAGGGTTTGAAGGTGCCCCAATTCACCATTTCTTCCTTAAAACTTTCCTTTCTCCCTCCTAGGGTTATTTCCTAATAGGGGAATATGGTAAGCCCTATAGTTTCTTTTCATAAAAAATTCCTTTTTAAATAAAAGTTTCTATCTTTATTGAAATTCCATATCTTCTAAAGATCTTTTGAGAATCATTTATCTTTGGAAACTCTTTTACTTATGGAAGGAAATTTAGGGTTTACCATAATCCCTTATTAGGGTTTAACCCTATTCCTATTCGAACTACGTGGACTTTGATCCATGTATTTCACTACATGGTACGTAGGCGCTTTGGGGTTTAAGTCCACCCTAGGATCTAAGTATCCTAGTTTAGTTTAGTTTTTTCTTTGTTTTGTTTGTTTGTTATGGATCGATATATGATATGCATGCAACTCTTGTGATGATATCTTGCTGATTTTTGTATGGTAAGATCTTAATTTAGCCCAAATAAACTAAGAGACCGAAAGGATGACATGGGTGCCTATAGGCTATGCCTAGAACCTTCCCATGTCATAACTTAGCATTCGAATCCACGATTCCTTTGGTTTCCAAAAGACTGTTTTTGCCTTTCCTTTTTAAACATGGAGTCATTCTTTTGTTTTCTTAAAACAAAATTGGTTTTTAGGGTTTTCCTTGTTTCCTTTAAAAAATAAGGTGGCGACTCCTTTTCGTTTTCAAACCTATTTTCTTTTAAATCTTTGTGGGCCACTTTCCGGGGTTCACAGAGGGGTAAGTCTTTAGTACATTTATGGTCTTTTCCTTTTTGATAGAGACTTTTAAAAAGTGAACACTTGTAGGGTCGACGAGTAAGAGGGCATAGCTCGACAGTGGGCTCAGCTACAGGGGTGACTCATGGTTCTAGTGAGAAGGATGAAATGGAGGAGGATCGACCATTTCCCTTGCCTCAGCCTAATTAGTTTGTAGATCTGTTTTGCAGGGCGGACTTTGTCAAGACTACCATCACCCATCCCACTTTTGACGAATCTCCTAAAATCGACCCAAGTCAAGAATAGGTAAGTTCTCTTTATGGGTATTTTCTTTTTAAGACTACCTTCAATTAATCTTATTGATTGTCCTAGGTGCCCGCGGCGTATGCCCAAGAGTTCATCGACCTTAACGAGGGCTTGAGACGTGATCATGTGAGGATGAACTTAGCTAAGTCCATGGTAGAAGCACTCTTGGATGCCTCAGTAAGTGTTCAACTTATTTTAAATCCCCCTTGAAATATTTTTTAACCCACCCTATTCTCATACTAAGTTTCTTTGCAACAGACTTCGTCATTACAGCCACCACAATCAATACGCCCTCCTAGAGCACCTTATTCGGGTCACGATAAAGCTGGGATGAGTCGTAAAAGAAGCACTAGGACTCGTTGAGTTTACTTACCTCTTTGTTGGGATTGTAAAGACAATGAAACAATAATCATCTTCTTGCATTTCATGCTATGTTCTGTAACTATAACTTTTGAACCACCTTTCTTTAGCCTTTGGTATGGATACTTGTGATGCTTCTTAGAATCCATTTTGATGATGTTATGATGCTTTTTTATGAAAATTCGAGTCAATATGAGCTTATAGGAGTCAAAATGGCCTAAAAAGGCCATCCGGACGAGAAAATAGGCAAAACCGGGTGAAACAAAGCAAAAACAAGGCGGAGGCTCGGGTGACCAACCAGGCCTGGACAGTTAGCCGTCTAGGCCTTGACGGCTGACCGTCTAGCCCTGGACGATTACCTGAGGTCGACACGGTTTTTTGCGATTTTTTATGAATCTTCTGATTTTGACGATTCTACTCCTTCCAGGACTCAAATTTCTGACTTTTTCCCCATAAAAACACCTAAGGAAAGCCTTCTAACTCACTTATTTTCATTGACAATAATCATGGAACCTTGAATGGATTCTTGAGAGGGTTTTGACAGTCATGGCTGCCAAAGACAAAACTGAGTTTAAGCGCTTTGGCTTGGAACCGTTGATTTCTATAAGGCACATAAAGCTTGAAACAACCATCCTTACTATTGCTACATATTTCTAGGATCCTCAAATCCATGTCTTTCGATTCAATTATGAAGAATTATGCCCAACCATGGAGGAATTCTGTGCTTTATTTGGAGTTTCACCCGCAGGACCTTTCATCCTTCCTACACCTCGCTCAGATTACCCTGCTTCTTTCTCGGACTTCCTTGGCATCCCTAAAAAAGATGTAACAATCTTTGTGAAGGATCATATGGTAGACTTAATAAAGTTAGCAACCTCTTTCTTGGCTCATGATAGCAAAGGTACTTTGATTTTCACCCTTCAAATTCAATATGCACTCGCTTTTTGTTTAATTAGTCGCTTTCTTATCTCCACTAGCACTGTTCAAGTCCCTGTTCAAATATGTGAGTTGATTTCCCCTCTTCTTAAGTGCCATAACATAATTCCTTTGGTTTTAGCTGAAACCCTGAATGGTTTAGATAAGGTTCATGGCGACCCTAAAGCACCATTAGGAGGTAGCCCCTTTTTATTGAAAATGTAAGCACCATTATGAGGTAGCCCCTTTTTATTGCAAATGTGGCTGCTCAAACGCTTGAAATTTGTATCTCCTACCACTGTCAATCCATATAAGCCCTAGCACTTCTGTCTTCGCCGAGTTGAACTTCCTAGGCCATTCTTTTTAAGAGATTGGTTAGGTTACTTTCACACACTGTCATGGCAGAGCATCAAATGGTTTGTCTTTATATGGGGGTGTAAAGAACAAGTGCTCTCTCGAACCTTGGGGTGTGCTTTTGTCAAACTCATAGGGCTGAGATCGACTTCTTTCTATTGGACTTCGAGAATTCTTTGCCAGATGGGCGCTATGCGAAACATACCATCCTTAAAAGGACCTTGTTGTTCTGTGGAACCTGTCGGTCTCACTATGGTCAAGTGGGCGAGGACTCATTGGCCTACGGACCTGAAATTGACTCGAATCACCAACACTAAAGGACCTTTCAAGATGAGCCAAGAATACAAGCAATGGTTGAAGAATGATTTAGGCAAAAGGGAGACTTCTCGCAAAGAAAGGATTTATGACCTTATCAAGGACACTAGACTTGGACTTTGCAGAGAAGACATTCTTGAAGCAGTGGAGCAACACACGACCATGACTTACGAAAGAAAAGAAGACTCGAGAGAGAGAGAAAGAAGACAGAAAAGACGACTCTAAAGAAACTCGAGAGAACTTGAAGACTCAAGGAATAGAATATCTATAGTATGCCACTAGTTCTTTTACTTAACACCATTAAATTGTTGTGTCAATCAATTAGTTTCAAACGAATTGCAAATAATAATTTACTTTTGAGATTTGTTGCGATTGTGTTGTTTGGACTGCACCCAAAGTAACTTTATGGGTTACCTACGTATCCCCATCATTTTTTCTTTTTTTTTTCTTCTTGAATGGGGAATCAGGTCCTCATAGTTCAATTCTTTAACTTAGGTTGCCTTTACGGGTTTTCAACCTAGCAAGCTTCAAATGTAGTACTTCTTCAATTGATCTAGATTGGCAAAACGAGTAAACTCGTTTCCATCCAAATCTATGATACGAACAGCCCCTCCTAGCAAGATCTCTTTAATGATGTATGGTCCACCCCAACTCGACTTGAATTTTCCCCATGGATCAAAAATTGGAGCTCTGACTTCTTTTAAAACCAAATCCCCTTTCTTCAAGCCCCTGTCTTTGACATGTTTATTGAACACCCTTGCAACTCTTCTCTGATACCCCTATACATGGTATAAAGCCCTTAATCGCCTTTTATCTAATAATGCCAACACGTCGTAACGAACTCTGATCCAGTCCACCTCTGCTAACTGATTCTCCATAGCAACTCTTAGCAAAGGAAGTTCTAATTCAACTAGTAAAACAACTTCCATCCCATACACTAAAGCATACGGCGTAGCCCCTGTTGATGATCTAACTGACATTCTATACCCCCATAACGCCAGTGGTAGTTTCTCATGCCAATTGGTGCACGTGTCAGCCGTTTTCTATAGTATTTTCTTGATATTCTTATTGGCGGCTTCTACTGCACCTTTAGTCTGCGGGCAGTACGGGGATAACAAGTGATGAATGACTTTATACTTCTACAAGAGTTCCTTACTTTCCTTTTGAAAATACTGACCGTTGTCCAAAATGACCTCATGTGGTACGCCATATCTGTAGATAATGTTGAGCTGTATGAACTGTGCCACCTTTTTGGCATTTAATGTCTTGAAGGAAGCCGCTTCTACCCATTTAGTGAAATAGTCGATGGCTACCAAGACATATTCGTGTCCATTAGATGCCTTCCACTTAATCTGCCTAATGATATCTATTCCTCATACTACAAATGGCCATGGAGTTGACATACTTGTTAAAGGCATGGAGGGCAAGTGTTGTCCATTAGCAAAGAGTTGACATTTATGATACTTCTTGACGTGGGCATAGCAATCTCTCTCCAATGTAGACCAGTAGTACCCTAGCCTCATAATTTTCTTTGCCAGCATGTATCCATTCATATGTGGAGCCCCCATTCCTTCATGAATTTCTTCAATGAGTTTTTTTGCTTCTTCCTCCGTAACACACAACAGGTGAATCCCATCATAAGACCTCCAATATAATTTCCCTCCGTATACCACATAATGGCTTGCCAATCTTCTCAGAGTTCGTCTGTCCACACGAGATGCTTCTTCTGGGTACTCCCTTTCTTCGATGAGTGTCTTTATATCATAAAAAACCAAGGGTAGTTATCTATTACTTCCCCTTCTCGAATAGAACTGCAATACACAGGTTTCTTTCTGCATTTAATCACGAGCAATTTCACATTCCCTCCTTTTGGTATTGTAAACCTCGGAAATTGGGCCCACAAGGGATTGAAAGAAAATGAGTTTGAAAAAGAAAAAGGAAAGGAGTCGCCACCTTATTTTTTAAAGGAAACAAGGAAAACCCTAAAAATCAGGTTGTTTTAGGAAAACAGTTTGAATGACTCCATAAAAAAAAGGAAAGGCAAAAACCAATCTTTTGAAAACCAAAGAAATCGGGGATTCGGAGGCTAAGTTATGACATGGGAAGGTTCTAGGCAAAGCCTATAGGCACCCATGTCACCCTTTCGGTCTCTCAGTTCATTTGGGCTAAATTAAAGTCTTTCCATACAAAAATCAGCAAGTATATCATCACAAGAATTGCATGCATATCATATATTTCATTCATCCATCCATGCATAATAAGCAAATAAAAATAGAAAATAAAAAGAAGAAAAGAAAACATAAATAAACCTAGGATGCTTGGATCCTAGAACGGACTTGAGCCTCACGAAGAGCGCCTACGTACCATGCAACGAAATACATGGATCAAAGTCCACGTAGTTCGATTAGAACTAAGGTTAAATCCTAATACAAACCTATGGTAAAAACCCTAGGTTTCCTTATTTGATCAAAAGAGTTGAATATGATAGAAAGTTTGATTTTAGGAAAGAAATCCACAAAATGGAAACTTTAATAAAAACCAGAATTTTGTTGGTTAAGGAAACCTCTAATTAAACCATAGGATCATATTAAAAATTAACCCTAAATAGGGAGAAGAGAATGAGTTAAGAAGAAAGGTGAATTGGGGCACCTTCACACCCACTTACCTGAGCGCAATTAGCTCCAAGCATTTAGCCATTTCAGACATAAGCAGCCCTATTTGCCATGGGACAAATACCACACCTATTTGCACCCTTA
The DNA here is from genome assembly GCA_039720395.1 of Liquidambar formosana. Classification (NCBI taxonomy): domain Eukaryota; kingdom Viridiplantae; phylum Streptophyta; class Magnoliopsida; order Saxifragales; family Altingiaceae; genus Liquidambar; species Liquidambar formosana. The sequence goes on along the minus strand of CM077825.1, from coordinate 23,694,856 downwards.
CAAGTGCTCAAAACCATGCAAAAACACTAACATGCAAATCTGGACAGAATAGTATTATGACCTAAAATCATCCACAAAGCATGCCAATAGCAAAAACAGCGAACAATAATAAGTCCTAACATATTCCTAGAACCATATCATGCATAAAAACCCTAAAACATACTAACATGCATGCAAAACTATCATGTTTACTCCATATGAAAAACATATACAGCAAACACGAAGAAAAACCAAATAAAAAAGTCTACTTTATCATGCTATATGAAAACAAACACGAAACAATGACTCTAAAACCCTAAACTCACAAATATGCTTAAAAACATACAAAACATACTTTAATCATGCTAAAACCAAACTAAACAGAAATTAAATCATGCATATTAACTAACTAAAGCAATATAACATGATGAAAATCCTAACTCTAACATGCAATGACACTAATCCTAGCACAAGGACAAACAGGAGCACAAGAATCATAACTATGCATTAAAAACCTAAAGGACAGCCCTAAAGCATGCTAAACAGTAGATAAAAAATAGATATTCCATGTATATTAACTAGCTAGAGTGTTAATACATGATAAAAAAGTCACCTTTAACATGCAATAAGCCTAACCCATATGAGAACCTAGTTTAAGCTTGAATAGAGAAGGAGAATACCTTAGGAAGTAGCTCCCCTTGTGTTTGTAATTGTTCGTGGCTCCTCAGGTCTTTAGAGTGAATCAAATCAACACGAATCCTCCTCTTTGTCAAAGTGGTATCACAGCAAAGAAATCAAAACTCACTCAACTTTGAAAAGAAATAGAAAACAAAAAGAGAACAAGAGAAAAGAAAAAGTGATTCTCGTCACTTTGCAGCAGCAGCAACTTCAATCGCGTTTTTGGGTATGAAAACGTTGGATTTGGACAAAGCTTGTGAAATACAAAGTTGTAGAGAATTGAATTATCTTTCTAACAAGACCAATTTCATCAAATTCTGACTTCGGATGAAAAAGTTATGATTAAAATACGACTGCTGGTTTTCAGAAAATCTGCTGCTGAATTATGACGAATTTCACTCCCTCCAAACCCTCTTCTCCCCTCCCCTGTTTAAAGACATTAAGAGAGTATTTATAGCTGAAATCTGGAGTTTCCCTTTCCTTCCTGGACTAGGTTTCCTTGGAGAATAATCAAAAGGTATTTTATAATGATAAAAGACTTCTAATCTGAATAGGAAAAGGAAATTGTCTTTTATAAAAATTGGGAGACTGACCGCTAACACGCATGCACATGTATCGTATGTGCGTACACACACTCATCACATACGTACACGTGTTAGTGTCATGATAAAAATGGCTAATTTAATAAAATAATTTTCTTTTCATTTTAACCAAAAATCTCATGCTGTGATTCGCACTAATTCTTCAAGGATAATCCGTAAATAACCACACTAAACTCATCATCAGGCCATATCAAAATTGAACTTCATGAAACACTTTTTAGGGTAAAATGATGACTAATGAAAGTCAATTTGAAAAGATTTGGTTGGTAATTGTGAGTCAATTAGAGCTAACCCAAGGAAGGGTCAATTAACCAACTTCAACCACATCGAGCCATTTTAATCCCGAGCCATTGACTTACCAAATTGACACTAAAAATACCTCTTATGCATCCATATGAACTCCAATTGACAATTTTGAGATCATTCCAAGGTCAAATGAAAAGTTTGGGACTTAAAAGACGATTATGCCCCTCAAGTCACAAAAGCTCTTATTATCCCTCAAGATCAACTCCAATTTGAACCAAAATTCATATCCATTGTCCTTGTGACTCTAGAAAACTAATGCAAGTGACTAGACTCAAAAACAAAACAAAAACATGCATGAAATGATGAGCCCTAGTAAGGTGGTGCAAAAATGGGGTGTGACAGAAGCCCCTCATTGGCGAACAAGTTACACTTGTGAACCAATGATAAAGAACAACCCATTTTTGGCCAAAAAGCCCGGAGAAATCACACACTGATACCAAACAATGATGGGAGGTTGAAAACCTGAGACTGAAATAAGGAAGTGTACTCAAGTCATGAGTATACTTAAACCACTGGGGGTTGATGATTGTCAAGAGAAGCATATTCAAGCCACTACGAATGAACATACTTTTGAAATGGAGAAATATATTCTAGTCACGAATATATTTAACCAAGTGATGAGAATGAGATCTGAAAAGTACGTTCAAGTGACGAACGTACCTTGGAAATGGAGAAGTATATTCAGGTCACGAATATATTTAACCAAGTGAGTGACAAAAAATCTGAGAAGTATACTCAAATGATGAGTATACCACTGAAATGGAGAAATATATTCAGGTCACGAATATATTTAACCAAGTAATCTGAGAATGAAATCTGAGAAGTATACTCAAGTGGTGAGCATACCATTGAAATGGAGAAATATATCCAAGCGATGGATATCTTTAACCAAGTAGGATAAGAATAATCTGAGAGGTGTATTCAAGTGATGAGTGTACTTTTGAAATGGAGAAATATATTCAGGTCACGAACATATTTAACCAAGTGATGAAAAAGATGCTGAGAAATATACTCAAGTGATGAGTATACTTAATGATTGAAAAAGACTGAGAAGTACGTTCAAGTGATGAACATACTTTTGAAATGGAGAAATGTATCCAAGTGATGGATATATTTAACCAAGTAAGCTGAGAAGTACACTCAAGTGATGAACATACCATTGAAATGGAGAAATATATCCAAACGACGGATATATTTAACCAAGTAAGATAAGAATAATCTGAGAAGTGTACTCAAGTGATGAGTACACCATTGAAATGGAGAAATATATTCTAGTCACGAATATACTTAACCAAGTAAGTGACAAGTATGTTTGAGTGATAAACATACCATTGAAATAGAGAAATATATCCAAGTGATGGATATACTTAACCATGTAAGTGACAAGTATGTTTAAGTGATAAACATACCATTGAAATAGAGAAATATATCCAAGCGATGGATATACTTAAGCAAGTAAGATAGAGAATAATCTGAGAAGTGTACTCAAGTGATGAGTACACCATTGAAATGGAGAAATATATTCTAGTCATGAATATATTTAACCAAGTAAGTGACAAATATTCTGAGAAGTATGTTCAAGTGATGAACATACTATTGAAATGGAGAAATATATTCAAGTGATGAATATACTTAACCAAGTAAGTGGCAAAATATCTGAGAAGTATACTCAAGTGATGAGTATACCATTGAAATGAAAAAAATATACCCAAGTGGTGGATATACTTAACCAAGTAAGTGACAAATGATCTGAGAAGTATGTTCAAGTGATGAACATACCATTGAAATGGAAAAAAAATACCCAAGTGGTGGATATACTTAACCAAGTAAGTGACAAATGATCTGAGAAGTATGTTCAAGTGATGAACATATCATTGAAATGGAGAAATATACCCAAGCGATGGATATACTTAACCAAGTAAGTGACGAAATATCTGAGAAGTATACTCGAGTGATGAGTATACCATTGAAATGGAGAAATATATTCAAGTGATGAATATATTTAACCAAGTAAGTGATAATGAGGATCTGAAACTAGGAAGCATATTCAATGGGTGAACATGCTTTTGAAATGGAAGAATATATTCAAGTGATGAATATATTCAACCAAGTATGATAGAGAATGAGAATTTGAAGCTGAGAAGCATATTCAAAGAGTGAATACACTTTTGAAATGGAAGAATATATTCAAATGATGAGTATATTCAACCAAGTGGGATGGAAAATCAAGAATTTGAAACTGAGGAGTATATTCAAAGGGTGAATACACTTTTGAAATGGAAGAATATATTCAAGTGATGAATACATTCAACCAAGTGAGATGAAAAATCAAGATTTGAAATGAGGATATATGATCAATTTATCAAGATTGAACAGGCATGGTGCAAGAGGAAAGTGACTTAACACATTGTCACTTGAGTTGGCATGACACAAGGGAAATATATTCAACCCTTTTGAACATAAAATCAATTCAAGGAATTGATTTCAAGATGGAATTTGATTGATTTTAAGCTCAAAAAGTGTTGAATATCTCATTTGGAAGGAGATTTGATCACGCGTCAAGGCGAGACAAAGCGAGAAGCAAAACCAAAACAAAGTGGCTTGGGTGACCACCAGGCCTCGGGAGGCTAGCCGCCCAGGCCTGGGTGGTTACCCGAGCCCGAAGCGGAAATCCCACTTTGAATAGGAAACTTCCTATTCTAATGGGTTTTTTCCTATTTGAACTTGGATTTGTGACCTTTTCCCTATAAAAACACATCCAAGAGGTTCCTAAACCTACTTGTATTCATTCATTAGAAGTTATGGAGGCTCTAGACAAATTTTTAGGAGGGTTTTTGAGAGTTATGAGTGCTGAAGCAAAATCTGAGTTCAAGTGCTTTGGCTTGGATCCATTGCTCTCCTTGAGGCATGTGAGGCTTGAAACGAACCTCTTGACTGCTGCTACATATTTTTGGGATCCTCAAGTTCATGTGTTCCTCTTCAACTATGAAGAACTGTGCCCAACCATGGAGGAATTCTGTGCATTGTATGGAGTTTCAACGGTAGGTCCTTTCATTCTCCCTACTCCTCGCCCAAGCTTTCTTACTTCTTTCTCCAATCTACTTGGGATTCACTCACAATATGCCTCTACGTTTGTAAAGGACCATATGGTAGACTTGATGAAATTGGCAACCTCTTTTTTAGCTTGTGATAGTAAAGGTATTCTGAATTTTACCTTTCCTATTAAGCATGCACTTGCCTTTTGCCTCATTGGTCGTTTTCTTATTTCCACTGGTACTCCACATGTTCCCGTTCAAATCTGTGACTTGATTCCTCTCCTTGCCAAGGGCCATAACTTGATTCCCATGGTGCTAGCTGAAACCCTGAATGGTTTGGATAAAACTCATGAGGACCCAAAGGTTCCTTTAGGAGGTAGCCCCATTCTACTGCAGATGTGGTTGCTTGAAAGACTGAATTTCTTGTCACCAGTTGCCATTACACCATACAAGCCCCAGCATTACTGCCTTCGCCGCATTGAATTACCTGGGCAATTTTCATTGAGAGATTGGCTAGGTTACTACCAAACCCTTTCTTGGAGGAGTGTCAAGTGGTTTGTCTTCATATGGGGCTGCAGTGACCAGGTGCTTCTGCGAACTTCTGGATGCGCCATGGTGAGACTCATAGGACTGAGGTCTACTTCCTTCTATTGGCCTTCAAGGGTTCTGCGTCAGATGGGCGCCATGCAAACCATACCCACTTCCTTGAAAGGTGACTATCCTGTGGTGCCCGCGGGTCTTTCTGTAGTGACTTGGGCGAAGGACCGATGGCCTAGCAAGTTGATACTAACCCAAGTTACGAATACTGATGGTCCATATATGATGAGCCCCGAGTATAAGGAATGGTTGAAAAGCAATTTAGGTGAGAGAGAGACTACTCGAAGAGAAAGGATTTTTGGACTTATCAAGAACAACGAACTTGGATCTTGCAAAGAAGATATTATGGAAGCAGTGACAGCAGCTTATGAACATGACTTGAGGAAGAAAAGAAGACATGAAAGAGAGAAGAACAAAGCTGAGGAGCGAGCTGCAAAGAGGCTCAAGAAAATAGAATAGGATATTTATGGCATATTTATAGTTCTTTTACTTAATACCAATGAATTGCTATGTCAATCAATTTTAGTTTTGAATAAATTGCCAATAATAAATCAAATTTGGGATTTTCTTGTTTGATTTAGACCGCACCCAAGGTAACTTTATGGGTTGCCTACGTATCTCCATGGTTTTTTCTTCTTTTTTTTTTTGTTTTTGTTTTGTTTTTGTTTTGTTTGTTTTGTTTTGTTTTTTTTTTTTGTTTTTTTTTTTGTTTTTGAATGGAGAATCAGGTCTTACGTAGTTCTTATGCCTTAACTTTTGCCTAGGCCGCCCTTACGGGTTTTCAACCTAGCAGGCCTCAAACATGATATTTTTTCAATTGGTCCAAATTAGTTGGACGAGCGAACTCAATTCCATCTAAATCCATGAGGCGAATAGCCCCTGCTGGCAATATCTCTTTGATAATGTATGGCCCACCCCAACTTGGCTTGAATTTTCCCCGCGGATCGAACACTGGAGCTCTGATTTCTTTCAGCACTACATCCCCTTTCTTTAGACCTCGATCTTTGACATGCTTGTTGAATGCTCTGGCAACTCTCCGTTGATACCCCTGAACATGATACAGCGCCCTTAAACGCCTTTCATCCAGCAAAGCTAACTCATCATAGCGGCTCTTAACCCAGTCCACTTCTGTTATCTGGCTCTCCACGGCAACTCTTAGTGAAGGAACTTCCAATTCAACTGGCAACACGGCCTCCATTCCATAAACTAGAGAATAAGGGGTAGCCCCTGTTGACGATCTTATTGATGTTCTGTAACCCCATAGAGCCAATGGCAACTTCTCATGCCAGTCTGTGTGTGAGTCCGCAGTCTTCTGTAGTATCTTCTTGATGTTCTTGTTAGCTGCTTCCACCGCTCCATTAGTCTGAGGACGGTATGGTGACAACAGATGGTGGGCTATGCCGTACTTTTGCAAGAGCTCATGGGTTTCTTTCTGAAAGTATTGTCTGAGATAACTTCATGCGGTACCCCATATCGATAGATGATGCTGTGCTGTATGAACTGTGCTACCTTCTTGGAATTCAAGGTCTTGAAGGACGCTGCTTCCACCCACTTAGTGAAATAGTCGATGGCAACCAGGATGTATTCATGCCCATTTGACGCCTTTGGCTTGATCTGTCCGATGATATCTATCCCCCATACCGCCAATGGCCATGGTGACGACATACTTATTAAAGGCATAGAAGGCAAATGTTGTCCACTAGCGAACAGTTGGCATTTGTGGCACTTCTTGACATGTGCGTGGCAGTCTCTTTCCATGGTAGACCAATAATAGCCTAACCTCATGATTTTCTTAGCTAACATATAGCCATTCATATGCGGAGCCCCTGTCCCTTCATGGATTTCTTTAATCAGATGCTCCGCTTCTTCCTCGGTGACACACAGCAGGTGGATCCCGTCGTATGATCTCCGATATAGCTTTCCTCCACAAAGTACATAGTGACTTGCCAACCGCCTTAGGGTTTTTCTATCAATGCGAGATGCTCCTTCTGGGTACTCCCTTTCTTCAATGAACTTCTTTATGTCATGGAACCACGGACGGCCATCATTCACTTCCCCTCCTCGGATTGCACAACAGTACACAGGCTTGTCTCGGCATTCTATTACCAACGGCTTCACATTTCCCCCTTCAGGTATCTCCACCATGGATGCTAGGGTCGCCAAGGCATCGGCGAACTGGTTCTTGTTTCTTGAAAGGTAGTTGAACTCTATCTCTGAGAACTCCTTGGTTAGAGCTTCCAGATAGGCATGGTAGGGTAGCAGCTTCTCATCTCGAGTTTTCCATTCCCCTTTTATCTGACAAATGATTAGCTCCGAGTCCCCGAACACTTCTAATTCTTTGATCCCCAATTCAAGTGCCGCTTCCAATGCTAGGATACAGGCCTCATATTCAGCAATGTTGTTGGTGGCTTCGAACCCCAACTTGACCGCCAACGGTGTAAATGCCTCTTCGGGTGAGACCAGCAGGACTCCTATCCCATAACCTTTCTTATTGGCTGCCCCATCGAAGTATACTCTCCAAGTTTTTCTACCAATCTCTAGCACGTCCTCATTTGGGAATTGATCGTTGAACGGAGCGGATGATGACACCGGACAGCTGGCTAGGTAGTCTGCGATGACGCTTCCCTTGATAGACTTCTGATTCACGTACTTGATGTCGAATTCATTGAGGAGAATTGACCATCGAGCAGTTCTGAATGACAATACTGGCCTTTCTACCAGGTACTTCAACGGGTCCATGCGACTTATCAAGAACACTTCGAAGGACATCATGTAGTGCCGGAGTTTCTGCGTTGCCCATACTAGTGCCACACAAGCCTTTTCAATTGCATTGTACTTCACTTCATAGTCTGTCATTTTCTTGCTTAAGTAATAAATGGCATTTTCCTTTGTAGACCCTTCAAGATATTGAGCTAACATAGCTCCCGTCGCGGTTTCGGTGACCGTTAAGTATAACAAAAGTGGCGCGCCTTGCCGTGGGGGAACTAAGATTGGAGGATTGCTCAAGTATCTCTTAATGGTCTCAAAGGCCTCTTGGCATTCTTCGTTCCACACTTTTGGCACACCTTTCTTAAGCAATTTGAAGATTGGTTCGCAAACCATGGTCAAGTTGGCAATGAATCGGCTTATGTATTGAACTCTTCCCAGAAAACCTCGGATCTGCTTCTCAGTGCTAGGCGGCTCCATCTCCACAATAGCTTTTATCTTCCCTGGGTCCACTTCGATACCTCTCTGAGTGATCATAAACCCCAATAGCTTGCCTGCAGTGACGCCGAAAGCACACTTCTGTGGGTTGAGACGGAGATTGTACTTTTTTGCTCGCTCTAAGAATTTCTCTGGTGCCTTGAAATGCCCTTCCCTATCCACGGACTTCACGATCATATCATCGACGTAAACCTCGACTTCCTTATGGATCATATCATGCAATAGGGTCGTAGCTGCTCTTTGGTAAGTAGCCCCAGCGTTTCTTAAGCCAAAAGGCATTACTTTGTAACAGTACGTTCCCCATTGCGTGATAAAGGCTGTTTTCTCCATGTCTTGAGGCGCCATCTTTATCTGGTTATACCCGGAGAATCCGTCCATGAAGGAGAGGAGTGCATGTCCCACCGTGCTATCTACCAACACGTCGATATGGGGTAAAGGAAAGTCATCCTTAGGGCTCGCGGCATTGAGATCTCGGAAGTCGACACACATCCTCACTTTCCCATCTTTTTTAGGCACAGGCACTATATTCGACAACCACTCGGGGTACTCCACAACTTGGAGGAAACCCGCGTCTAGTTGTTTAGTTACCTCTTCTTTTACTTTTAGGGCCCATTCTGGTTTTAATCTTCTGAGTTTCTGCTTTACCGGCTTCTTTAGGGAATTAGTGGGGATATAGTGTTGCACAATATCGGGGTCAATGCCAGGCATGTCTTCATAAGACCATGCAAAAGCCATAATGTTGGCTTTCAAGAGAGAGATCATCTTTTCTTTTTCAACGGGGGAGAAGGGTTTTCCCAATTTTAACTATTCTTGGCAATTCATTCGTCCCTAAGTTGATTGATTCCAATTCATCCATATTAGGTTCGGTGACGCCCCTTTTCCTTTGCTCAACGAGCTCCGGGGGGACATCGTTCCTAGGATCTATATCCATGCCATAAATATCCATAGAGGAGAGAAAAGAGACACTGCATATATAGAGAAAGAAAGCACACTTTATTGACTAGGAATAATGGGAATGACACACAAAAGAAAGAAGGAAAACAAACAAATCTGTATCAATACTATGACTCCACAAAGTGAGTAAAGTAGATACATCTTATTGAATTAGGGAAATATTACTAAACTAAGACACCTACAAGCTGCTATCAGGTAGGCCAAGGTCTTCTTCTTCATGGATCTCCGCAATGACACCACATTCAAGGTACCAATTCAGGAATGGCACGGTAGCATGGCTAATGGATGAACCCTGGAGTTCTTCAATGGTCGAGTCTTCCACGGTGAGGATCATGTCTTGGAACATTTCAGTCATAGCCCCCGCATCAAGGTTCTCTGCCCAGTCCTCCTCTTTCTTTTCCCAGAACTCATCATTGATGGCATCATCATCCACCATTTCAGCTATGATTGGATACCATTCGGTGAAGAAGATTTCAAAACCCGGAACTCGGATCTTGGTAGCTTGGTCAAAGGTGGGCTCTGGAAACCCGCAATATAGAAAATCATCCCCTTCTTTGACGAAGTAACCATTCAAAGTAGGTCGATATGGCGAGATCTTCAGGTCTGGCACCCTTCCCTCGGCTTTGGCTCTTACTTTCTCTTTGTTCCTCTTCAGCATTTCCGCATAATCATTTTTGGAGGGCTCATATCCTAACCCAAAAGTATATGAGGTGACACGGCTTTGAATAGACGTAGGGATCCCTTGTTGGCGACGCCCTAGCCCCATGCCTGGGAAGAAACTCATTTTTCTCATGATCTCACCGACGTGCAAATTGCCGTGGGGGCAAAAGTCCAAGGGTATTAATTCACCCTTCTCGAGCTCTTTCTCAATGCATTGGACATAGTCAAACCCAGATAGTGGTACGGCTGCTGATTCTAGTTGTATCTCACATATAGGCACGCCCGCGAGTTTCAATTCATAGTCCCCTTGAAGCGTTACTATGGCTCCTTCATGAGGAAACTTCACCTTTTGATGGAGTGAAGATGGCATAGCCCCAGCGGGATGGATCCAAGGTCGGCCCAACAGCAAGTTGAAACATGACGGCACATCCAATACTTGGAATTCCACCCTAAATTCAGTGGGTCCCATGATAAGAGGCAAAGTAACTACCCCTATTACTTCTCGGCGGGTGTTGTCATAAGCTCTTACGGTCTACCCAGATGGCGTGAAATCAGTGGGTCCCAAACCCAAAACAGTAGCAGTTCGGAGAGGACATACATTCAGTGCGGACCCATTGTCGATAAGAACGGTGGGAACCCTCTTCCCCATAGTGTCAACGGTCACATAGAGAGCTTGAGAATGGCTCGGCCCGCTTTTAGGTAGGTCTACATCGGTGAACACAATGGTTGAGTTCTTGGGAGTTGGATTCACCAAATGTACCAATCCCTCGGGGGATGTGTCAACAGGCACTTGTATCTGATTCAACAGTTTCAACACGGTTTGTCTGTGCTTATGCGAGGCCATGAGCAAGCCCCAAATAGTAATGTTGGCATTGGTCTTCTTCAGCTGCCTAAGCACTTCATCCTCTTCTTCTTGCAAGCTAGGACGCCTCTGCCCTTCCAAATCTTCCAACGGATTTTCAGATTCTAGGTGGGGGGGGCTTGAAATGACGACCCCCTCTGGTTATATGGTCCAACTCATCATCGCTAGCCCATATGTCATGGACTTCCTCGGAGTCATTCATCAAGTCATCCCATTCTATCATGTCGATGCTCTCCATCTCTGTCGGCAAGTCATCCCAACCTGAAGGGACTATCGGCTCATCTAATATCGGACTTGGGCTTGAGTACAGCACATAGTAATCATATTTCCCCGACGCTTCACCTAATAGGCCAACCTGAGGATCCCCTGCTTCATATCTTTCTTTCAGCTCTTGTTGGATAGATTTCTTTGGCAACAACAAAACCTTTTGGTCAATGAGGTCTTGGATGATCTTCTTTAGTATAGAACAAGCCTCGGTGTCATGGCCGGGTGCACGATGGTATTGGCAATATTGGTGAGGGATTGATGGTCTTGGCTTTGGTGGAAGTGGCATGATAAGGCTGTTATTGCGGCAAATGGTGAAGAGACGGGTTAAGGTCATGGGGAGCAGAGTGTATTGTCTTATGGGATGGCGAGGGCGAGAGGATTCAACCCCAATTGCATTTATGGTGTTAGGTGGGGGTGTGTTGTTGTGTGATGGGAGAGGATTACGGGTGACATTTGGACGGGTTGGTGGTGAAATGACTTGCTTGTCAATGAGGTCTTGGACTTGGTGGCGAAGGCGAATACAGCGATTGGTGGCATGGCCTTTGGATTGGTGGTACTTGCAGTACTCATTCTCATTGTAGCTCTTGGGTAAGGGATTTGGTGGAGGTCTTGGGTCGAGTGGCTTCAATAGGTCACGACTTATGAGCTTTTTAAGGACTCTTTCGAGTGGCATGAATAGGTCAGTGAATTGGCGAGGTGGATTGACATCATTGAGAGAAAAGGGTTGGATTGGTTGAGTTATGGTGTTGACCTCGGCATTGTTCTTCCCAGTAAAGTTTGTCTTGCGACTCCTCACTTCCTCAGTCTTGATTGTCCCATCATTGATAGCATCTTCAACCTGCGTGCCAGCCCCAATGAGAGCTTTGAAATTTGGGAAATAGTGGGCAAATAGGTGCTTGTGATACACGGGCAGCAGGTTCTTAACCACTAACTGAATTTGGTCCTCCTCATTCGACCTATCCGTCATTCTTGACGCCTTTTGTCTCCACCTTGTAATGTAAGCGGAGAAAGTTTCATGAGCCCCTTGCTTGGTAGTTTCTAGGTCCCTTCGAGTAACGTCCACCTCTGTGTTATACTTGTAGTGCTCTGAAAACTCATTGCATATGTCTTCCCAAGTCCGGGTTCTATTCTCATCCAAGGATAAGAACCATTTCAAAGCAGAAGTGGCCAAGGTTTCATGGAACATTTGAGCTAAAAGCTCGTCAGTAGCCCCTCGAGGGTGCATAGCTCACACGTACATCTTCAAATGAGTCTTAGGGCAACCCGTCCCATCGAACTTTTCTAACTCCGGCATCTTGAATTGTAGTGGAATACGAGTCGTTGGAAACAGGGATAGAGTCCGCACATCGACCATGTCATCAGCCCTGCGAATCCCTTTTATGGTTCTCTCCAAAGCTTCTACCTTACTAGCTAACACGGAATCACTGCTAGTACCTTTCCCCTTGGCTTCCCCTTCTAGGTTGGTGACCTCAGGTTTCGAGCTACTTTCCCCCCTTGTCTTGGTGTTCTCATTGGATTGAGGTCCCTCTTCGGTGCCAGCCCCATGAGGTATACCCGAGGAATGGGCCTTAGAGCCATTTTGTTCAAGATCCGCCATCTTCTGTTGGTTCTCTTGAGCCATTTTCAATGCGGTATCGGATGTCTCGGCGGTATGGTCAAGCTTGGCCATGATGGCTTTCAGGCAAGCCTCAAGGTCAAAGTGCCCCTCACTAGTTCTTTCGTCGGCCATGTCTGTCTGATGGGTAGACTCAACACTCACTAGACGCCCTTGTGGATTGCGGATCCAAGCCAGCACGTCTATGGATAGAAAAGTTTTAACTTTTAGCCTAAGGACTTGTCCTAAACCTCCATATTTTCCTTAATGAACTCGGTCTCTACACCATGTTCAATTAATTCATTCCTTTTATCCAATTACCTTTACAGGGATCATGGATTAAGGGTATGTTTTAAAGAATAGGGCATAGAGTCCTTCAACTAGGTTTAATTAATCCCCTAGGACTAGCACATCACAAACATAGCTTTACATCCTATTTCCTTAATTTATTCCTCCTAACCCATGGCCTTAACGAAGGCTAGGGTTTAAAGGTCTATGTTAAGGGCATAAGATATAAAGCCTCACACCACAAACACGGCATAGCATCATTACAAACAATTGTGGGTGCATAAAGGTGAGACCGTAGTGTCCTACAAGTCTGTCTATATGGACTAATGATAAGGGTAGGCTAGGGTCCTTCACTGGCTTGAGCAATCCTTATACCTAACCACATGTGGCATCAGGAACGCCGCGTGGGTCCAGCAGTACGTGATTAACTCATTTAATATACCCAAGGGTACTAGGCAAGAGAGGTTGATAGCTTTCGCCCCAACACATGGAATCAGGAAAACCAAGGTTGAGACTAGGCCGATCGTTGGCAAGGATACATCGAGGGACATCGATCCTAGCATGCAAGAGTTTGCGCACACAATGCAATAAATGAAAGCACACAATCAAGCGGATGCAATGTGATTGATGTTAATTAAACATAAGAAATTAACTTAGTCCAATTAAACTTTATAGAGTCTAGCCCACAACATCCCTAGTGGAGTCGCCAAACTGTGAACCTCGGAAATTGGGCCCACAAGGGATTGAAAGAAAATGAGTTTGAAAAAGAAAAAGGAAAGGAGTCGCCACCTTATTTTTTAAAGGAAACAAGGAAAACCCTAAAAATCAGGTTGTTTTAGGAAAACAGTTTGAATGACTCCATAAAAAAAAGGAAAGGCAAAAACCAATCTTTTGAAAACCAAAGAAATCGGGGATTCGGAGGCTAAGTTATGACGTGGGAAGGTTCTAGGCAAAGCCTATAGGCACCCATGTCACCCTTTCGGTCTCTCAGTTCATTTGGGCTAAATTAAAGTCTTTCCATACAAAAATCAGCAAGTATATCATCACAAGAATTGCATGCATATCATATATTTCATTCATCCATCCATGCATAATAAGCAAATAAAAACAGAAAATAAAAAGAAGAAAAGAAAACATAAATAAACCTAGGATGCTTGGATCCTAGAACAGACTTGAGCCTCACGAAGAGCGCCTACGTACCATGCAACGAAATACATGGATCAAAGTCCACGTAGTTCGATTAGAACTAAGGTTAAATCCTAATACAAACCTATGGTAAAAACCATAGGTTTCCTTATTTGATCAAAAGAGTTGAATATGATAGAAAGTTTGATTTTAGGAAAGAAATCCACAAAATGGAAACTTTAATAAAAACCAGAATTTTGTTGGTTAAGGAAACCTCTAATTAAACCATAGGATCATATTAAAAATTAACCCTAAATAGGGAGAAGAGAATGAGTTAAGAAGAAAGGTGAATTGGGGCACCTTCACACCCACTTACCTGAGCGCAATTAGCTCCAAGCATTTAGCCATTTCAGACATAAGCAGCCCTATTTGCCACGGGACAAATACCACACCTATTTGCACCCTTACAAGTGCTCAAAACCATGCAAAAACACTAACATGCAAATCTGGACAGAATAGTATTATGACCTAAAATCATCCACAAAGCATGCCAATAGCAAAAACAGCGAACAATAATAAGTCCTAACATATTCCTAGAACCATATCATGTATAAAAACCCTAAAACATACTAACATGCATGCAAAACTATCATGTTTACTCCATATGAAAAACATATACAGCAAACACGAAGAAAAACCAAATAAAAAAGTCTACTTTATCATGCTATATGAAAACAAACACGAAACAATGACTCTAAAACCCTAAACTCACAAATATGCTTAAAAACATACAAAACATACTTTAATCATGCTAAAACCAAACTAAACAGAAATTAAATCATGCATATTAACTAACTAAAGCAATATAACATGATGAAAATCCTAACTCTAACATGCAATGACACTAATCCTAGCACAAGGACAAACAGGAGCACAAGAATCATAACTATGCATTAAAAACCTAAAGGACAGCCCTAAAGCATGCTAAACAGTAGATAAAAAATAGATATTCCATGTATATTAACTAGCTAGAGTGTTAATACATGATAAAAAAGTCACCTTTAACATGCAATAAGCCTAACCCATATGAGAACCTAGTTTAAGCTTGAATAGAGAAGGAGAATACCTTAGGAAGTGGCTCCCCTTGTGTTTGTAATTGTTCGTGGCTCCTCAGGTCTTTAGAGTGAATCAAATCAACACGAATCCTCCTCTTTGTCAAAGTGGTATCACAGCAAAGAGATCAAAACTCACTCAACTTTGAAAAGAAATAGAAAACAAAAAGAGAACAAGAGAAAAGAAAAAGTGATTCTCGTCACTTTGCAGCAGCAGCAACTTCAATCGCGTTTTTGGGTATGAAAACGTTGGATTTGGACAAAGCTTGTGAAATACAAAGTTGTAGAAAATTGAATTATCTTTCTAACAAGACCAATTTCATCAAATTCTGACTTCGGGTGAAAAAGTTATGATTAAAATACGACTGCTGGTTTTCAGAAAATCTGCTGCTGAATTATGACGAATTTCACTCCCTCCAAACCCTCTTCTCCCCTCCCCTGTTTAAAGACATTAAGAGAGTATTTATAGCTGAAATCTGGAGTTTCCCTTTCCTTCCTGGACTAGGTTTCCTTGGAGAATAATCAAAAGGTATTTTATAATGATAAAAGACTTCTAATCTGAATAGGAAAAGGAAATTGTCTTTTATAAAAATTGGGAGACTGACCGCTAACACGCATGCACATGTATCGTATGTGCGTACACACACTCATCACATACGTACACGTGTTAGTGTCATGATAAAAATGGCTAATTTAATAAAATAATTTTCTTTTCATTTTAACCAAAAATCTCATGCTGTGATTCGCACTAATTCTTCAAGGATAATCCGTAAATAACCACACTAAACTCATCATCAGGCCATATCAAAATTGAACTTCATGAAACACTTTTTAGGGTAAAATGATGACTAATGAAAGTCAATTTGAAAAGATTTGGTTGGTAATTGTGAGTCAATTAGAGCTAACCCAAGGAAGGGTCAATTAACCAACTTCAACCACATCGAGCCATTTTAATCCCGAGCCATTGACTTACCAAATTGACACTAAAAATACCTCTTATGCATCCATATGAACTCCAATTGACAATTTTGAGATCATTCCAAGGTCAAATGAAAAGTTTGGGACTTAAAAGACGATTATGCCCCTCAAGTCACAAAAGCTCTTATTATCCCTCAAGATCAACTCCAATTTGAACCAAAATTCATATCCATTGTCCTTGTGACTCTAGAAAACTAATGCAAGTGACTAGACTCAAAAACAAAACAAAAACATGCATGAAATGATGAGCCCTAGTAAGGTGGTGCAAAAATGGGGTGTGACAGGTATCTCTACCATCGAAGCTAGGGTTGCTAGGGCATCAGCAAACTGATTCTTGTTTCTCGACAAGTAATTGAATTCGATCTCTACAAACTCTTTGGTCAACATTTCCAGGTAGGTATGATATGGCAACAACTTCTCGTCACGAGTTTTCCATTCTCCTTTTATCTGGCAGATGATCAATGCCGAATCCCCAAATACCTCTAATTCCTTTATTCCAAATTCTAACGCGACTTCCAATGATAGGATGCAGGCCTCATATTCAGCAATTTTGTTAGTGGCCTCGAACCCTAACTTAACTGCTAAGGGCGTGAAGGCTTCTTCGGGTGAGACTAGTAACACTCCTATTCCATAACCTCTTCTGTTTGCAGCTCCGTCGAATTAAACCTTCCAAGTCTTCTTTCCAACTTCTAAGATGTCTTTGTCAAGGAATTCATCATTAAATTGGATTGATGATAACACAAGGCAACTTGCTAAGTGGTCTGCAACAACACTTCCATTGATGGACTTCTGCGCCAGGTGCTTTATGTCGAACTCATTGAGGAGAAGCAACTAACGAGCCATCCTATATGATGGATGGGTTTCTCTAGCAAATACTTCAAAGGGTCCAAGCGACTTATCAACAAGACTTCGAAAGACATTATGTAATGACGGAGTTTTTGAGTGGCCCACACCAATACTACGCAAGCCTTTCCTATTCAGATTAGAAGGGCCTTCCTTGTGTTTGTAATTGTTCGTGGCTCCTCAGGTCTTTAGAGTGAATCAAACCAACATGAATCCTCCTCTTTGTCAAAGTGGTATCACAGCAAAGAGATCAAAACTCACTCAACTTTGAAAAGAAATAGAAAACAAAAAAGAGAACAAGAGAAAAGAAAAGTGATTTTTGTCACTTTGCAGCAGCAGCAACTTCAATCGTGTTTTTGGGTATGAAAACATTGGATTTGGACAAAGCTTGTGAAATACAAAGTTGTAGAGAATTGAATTATCTTTCTAACAAGACCAATTTCATCAAATTCTGACTTCGGATGAAAAAGTTATGATTAAAATACGACTGCTAGTTTTCAGAAAATCTGCTGCTGAATTATGACGAATTTCACTCCCTCCAAACCCTCTTCTCCTCCCCCTTATTTAAAGACATTAAGAGAGTATTTATAGCTAAAATATGGAGTTTCCCTTTCCTTCCTGGACTAGGTTTCCTTGGAGAATAATCAAAAGGTATTTTATAATGATAAAAGACTTCTAATCTGAATAGGAAAAGGAAATTGTCTTTTATAAAAATTGGGAGACTGACCGCTAACACGCATGCACATGTATCGTATGTGCGTACACACACTCATCACATACGTACACGTGTTAGTGTCATGATAAAAATGGCTAATTTAATAAAATAATTTTCTTTTCATTTTAACCAAAAATCTCATGCTGTGATTCGCACTAATTCTTCAAGGATAATCCGTAAATAACCACACTAAACTCATCATC
The DNA here is from genome assembly GCA_039720395.1 of Liquidambar formosana. Classification (NCBI taxonomy): domain Eukaryota; kingdom Viridiplantae; phylum Streptophyta; class Magnoliopsida; order Saxifragales; family Altingiaceae; genus Liquidambar; species Liquidambar formosana. Next base: position 23,676,854 of record CM077825.1, on the reverse strand, counting down.
AGGCCATATCAAAATTGAACTTCATGAAACATTTTTTAGGGTAAAATGATGACTAATGAAAGTCAATTTGAAAAGATTTGGTTGGTAATTGTGAGTCAATTAGAGCTAACCCAAGGAAGGGTCAATTAACCAACTTGAACTACATCGAGCCATTTTAATCCCGAGCCATTGACTTACCAAATTGAACCTAGAAATACCTCTTATGCATCCATATGAACTCCAATTGACAATTTGGAGATCATTTCAAGGTCAAATGAAAAGTTTGGGACTTAAAAGACGATTATGCCCCTCAAGTCACAAAAGCTCTTATTATCCCTCAAGATCAACTCCAATTTGAACCAAAATTCATATCCATTGTCCTTGTGACTCTAGAAAACTAATGCAAGTGACTAGACTCAAAAACAAAACAAAAACATGCATGAAATGATGAGCCCTAGTAAGGTGGTGCAAAAATGGGGTGTGACAATGGGAACTTGACTTTTTGATGCAATAAAGAAGGGACAGCCCCTGCAGGGTGAATCTAAGGTCTTCCCAACAAGAGATTGAAGCATGACGGGACATCCAACACTTCGAAGTCTAGTTTAAATTCTATAGGTCCCATGATTAACGGCAAAGTAACCACTCCAATCACTTCTCTACGGGTGTTATCATAAACTCTTACTGTTTGCCCGGATGGCATGAAGTCGATAGGTCCTAATCCCAAGATAATAGTGGTTCTAAGAGGGCACACATTAAGAGTGGAACCATTATCAATTAGGACTATTGGAACTCTTTTTCCCATGGTATCGATGGTGATGTACGTGGCTTGTGAATGGCTAGGTCCACTTTTAGGTAGGTCGACTTCTAAAAACACAATAGTTGAGTTCTTTGAGGTTGGGTTTACCAAGTTTACCAAATTTTCTGGAGATGTATCAATGGAACCTGTATCTGGTTAATTAACTTCAAGACTGTCTGCCTATGCTTGTAAGAAGCAATAAGCAAACCCCATATCGTGATGTTCACATTAGTCTTCTTCAATTGCCTAAGTACTTCATCTTGTTCTTCTTATAAGTCGAGGTGGCGATTACCCTCCAATTCTCCCAACAGATTATCAGACTCTAAGTGTGGCGGTTTAAAATAGCGACCCCCTTTAGTTATATATTCCACCTCATCATCGCTCATCCACATATCATCAATCTCACCCATATCACCCATGAGGTCATCCCATGTGATCATGTCAATTTCCTCCATTTGAACTTTATTTGGTAATTCAACCCAACCTGTGCGAACTACAGGCTCATTGGGTGTATGGTTGGGGTAGAGTACATAGTAATCAAACTTTTCGAATGACTTTCCCAACAAACCCATTTTAGGATCTCCTACCTCAAACCTTTCTTTTAATTGTTGCTGAATGGATTTCTTTAGCAATACCAAAACCATTTGGTCAATAAGGTCTTGAACCACCTTTTTCAATATGGCGCAATTCTCCGAATCATGCCTGGGTGCACGATGGTATAAGCAAAATTAGTGAGGGGTCGAAAGTCTTGGCTTTGGATGGTGTGGCAATATGAGGCTTTTATCGCAACATTTGTGGAAGACTTGAGTCAAGGTCATGGGAAGTGGTGTGTATTGCCTTATGGGTTGACGGGATTGGGACAAGCCAAGTTTGATGGCATTTATGTTGTTGGGAGGAGGTACATTATGAGTGGGGAGGGGATTTCGGGTGACATTTGGGCAATTTGGTGCGGTGGGTGGTGAAATGATCTACTTGTCAAGAAAATCTTGAATCTCATGGCAAAGGCGATAACAACGGTTAGTTTGATGGCCTTTGGTTTAGTGGAACTTGCAATACTCATTTTCATTGTAGTTCTTAGGCAAAACGTTTGGTGGAGGCCTTGGGTCAAGGGGTTTCAAAAGGTCACAGCTTTTCAGCTTTTTAAAGACTCTTTTGAGTGGCATGTATAGCGATGTGAATTGGCAATGTGAAGTGGAGTCATTTAGGGAAAAATGGTGAGCGGGTTGGGTTATGGTATTGACCTCAGCATTGGTTTTTCCCCCAAAATTTGTCCTTCGATTCCTTTAGACCTTCTCCGTCTTAATTGTTCCATTAGCAATTGCATCTTCAACCTGGGTACCGGCCCAACAAGAGCCTTAAAGTTCAGAAAATGTGAACAAAGAGATGCTTGTGATATACGAACAACAAATTTGTAACCACCAACTGAATCTGATCTTCTTCATTTGGTCTATCTATCATTTTGGAAGCCGTTTGTCTCCACCTAGTGATGAAGGTGGAGAAAGTCTCATTAACCCCCTACTTGGTAGTTTCCAAGTCCCTTCGTGTGACGTCCACTTCGGTGTTATACTTGTAGTGGTCTATGAATGCATTGCATACATCTTCCCAAGTCTTGGTTCTGTTTTCCTCCAATGAGAAAAACCATTTCAAAGCGGAACTCGCTAATGACTCATGAAACATTTGAGCCAATAACTCATCGTTCGCTCCTCGAGGGTGCATAGCTCGCTCATACATCTTGAGGTGGGTCTTAGTATAGCCTATCCCATCGAATTTCTCCAATTCTGACATTTTAAATTGTAGTGGAATGCGAGCCTTTGGGAACAGGGACAAAGTACGAATGTCCACCATGTCATCAGACTTGCGGATTCCCTTCAAAGTTCACTCTAAGGCCTCGACTTTGTTTGCCAGCACAGTTGAGTTCTCTCTTGATGTAGCCTTGGCTTCTCCTTCCTTGGTCTTGGGTGGTTCTTCCCCCTCTCCTAATGGCTCCTCTACATATTCGGAATCATTGGATCCTTGATTGTTGTCAGTGGCACGGGCCCTAGATTCAGGTTCAAAGATCTTCTATTGAATATCTTGAGCCATCTTGAGTACGGTCTCGGATATTTGGGCGATGTGGTCAAGCTTTTCCATCATAGTTTTCAAAGTAGCTTCAAGGTTGAAACCCTGGTTGCTAGCTCTTTCATCCGCCATGTTCGATTTGGTAATGGAATCAGTACTGACTAGGCGCCCTCGTTGATTATGGATCCAAACCAGCACGTTTCTCCCTCTAACATAAGGAAAAACATTCAATTTTTTTAACCTAGGGGTCCGTCCTAAGCTTCCATAATTATTTCAAATTTTTACAATGTACATGCTTAATTAGTCTCCTTAACCAATTACCCTTATGGGGATCATAAGAAAGGGTACATATTAAGGGTGTAAGATGCAAAATTTCCTTTAATTACCCACTCGACAAAACATAGCAACACATCACAAACACGGTAGCATATCATCACAACAATGTGTGTGCATATAGGTGATTAAATGATGTCCTAGAAGGCCCATTACATGCATTCTTTCCTTTAAAAGGGTAGGCTAGGGTCCTTAACTTTGCTTGTATCAATCTTTATACCTAACCACATGTGACATCAGGAATGTCGCGTGGGTCTAGCAGTACGTGATTGATCCATTTGATATACCCAAGGGTACTTGGTAAGAAAGGTTTGGTAGCTTCGCCCAACACATGGAATCATGAAAACCAAGGTTGAATTAGGCTATTAGTTGGCAAGGATACATCAAGGGACAATCGAGTGATCATGCAATAATTGCGCACACAATTCAATAAATGAAAGCACACAATCAAGCGGATGCAAGTGATTGATTTTATTTAAACAATAAGAAATTAATTTAGCTCAATCAAATTAAATGAGTCTAGCCCTCGATATCCCCAGTGGAGTCACCAAACTATGAATGCATGAAAGTAGCCTATAAGGATTTAGTAAATGTGGATGTGAAAGACAACAAAGGAAAGGAGTCGCCACCTCATTTTTTAAGGAAAAGAAGAAAACCATAAAAATGTTTTATTTCCAAAAACCTCATGAATCAATTTTTAAAAGGAAAAGCAAAGTCTTAAAAACCAAAAAATTGGATTTGGGGGCTAAGTTACGATGTGGGAAGGTTCTGGGCTAAGCCCATAGGCACCCACATCGCCTAAGTTGGTCTCTTAATTTGATTGGGCTAATTTAATAATTAATCACATGCAAATCAATATAAATTAACAAAATATAGCATGCATATCAATCACAAATCCATCCTACTCCGTTAGCAATCATATGTGATGGACAAATGAATAAAAAAAAAAAAGAAAACCTAGGATACTTAGTATCCTAGGGCAGACTTGAACATCAATTGAGCGCTTACATACGATGCATGGAAATACATGGATCAAAGTCCACGTAGTTCGAAAAAAATAGGGTTAAACCCTAATAGTGACTTATAGTAAATCTTAGGTTTCCTTCCATAGAAATTTTCAAAGACAAAGGATTCTCAATAAGACTTCAATGAAAGACATAAACTTTTGAAAAATGAGTGGAAAGAAACCCTAGAATTCACCATATCCCTCTATTAGAAAATAACCCTAGGAGGGAGGAGAAAAGAAAGATTAAGAAAAGTGAATTACAGCACTTCATACCCTACTTACTTTATGCATTTTTCTCCAAGCAATAGCAAGCTTAAGCAATAACAACCTTATTTGCAATAAGTCAATTATTACATCTATTTGCACCCTTACACGTGCTCAAAACCATGCAGAAATAACTAAAGACTAATCTAGACAGAATCACATTAAAGCCTAAAATCATCCATTAATCATGCAAACAACAAAAATAATGAATAACTAAAAACCCTAACACAACTCTACATGTAATGACCTAACTAACATGCATAAAAACCTATAAAAACATACTAACAATCATGAGAACATCCAATAATATCTATAAACATGATAAGAAAGTCTATTCCAACCAAAAAGATATTTTATGTAAAATATGAAAAAGGACCTTCTTACGGCGAGCTTTCCTAAGCAAAACTATCCTAAAATAATTTCACGTAAAAAAGTGGTTTTGGGGAGGTACAATTATCATATCCCACGTAAAATATATATCCTAGAACACAATATAAGTGATTTCATGCTTAAACACATCACAGAAGGCTCTCTAACAAAAAGAATAATTATCCTTAGAAAAGGATAATCTCTCCAAAAACCCTACAAACTCCACTATATGAATGCAAACCTAACATGATTCAACTATATGCAGCAAATATAGAATGACTATGATGAGCAACAACTCACAAAACTATCCTAAACATGTTCTATAAAACTTGTGTGAATTTAAGGTTACCGAAACCCTAATTTCACAAATATGTCTAACAACCTATGAAACGACTCTTACATATGCTCAAATCATCATGAATATCATTCATATTATATATATTAACTAACAAAAACATCAATTCATGACAATAATCACAACGAATAAACTATATGTAATATGCAAGATTTCAAAGGGACATAATGAATAATGCTTTCAAACCCTTAGTAAACTAAGGGTTATCAAGCATGTAAAACCATGAATCATCTTAGAATCATACACATAACATTATAAAAGCATTGAATTCAACTAACATGTGGAACAACTACATGCACTAGAACTATCATAAAGAAAGAAGGAGAAGGAGAAGGAGAAAAGCCTAAATTCAACAATTGAAAGGGTGTTTACCTCTTGTAGAGCTTCTCTTGTCTTCAAAATCCTTGTTCTCTTGTTTGCCTAGGGTTGAAGAGCCTTTCTTTGATGTTCTTTAGCTCTCCCAACTTTTAGCTCCCTCTATCTCTAAGTATAAAGTGTACTTGTGGCCCCCCTATGTGCTGAATATCATATTCTTTATATAGAGGACTAACCTCACAAACCAATGCCTAAGATTGATTCATTAAATAATGATCCTAGGGCTATTAGAGACTCTCTTGGTGCTCAAACAACTCAAATTTATTCAATCCTAAGAGGAAACAACTTGTAAGAACGAAGGGATCCGTCAAAGGAGGGAAGAAGGAGTCAGAATGCTAAGCAAAGACAGAGTCCTCGGGTGACCAACTAGGCCTGGAAAGTTAGCCGTCTGGGCCTTGATGGCTGACCGTCCAGCCCCGAACGGTTACCCGAGGCCTCTCTTCTGTCCGCTTTGGTTTTGACTCCTAGTCCTTCTAGAAGTCCTACAAGAGTCAAATTAAGTCCGATTTTGACGAAATAAAAGCCAAAACAACCGTGGTTTGAAGGAGAAGACATTTTCAAACATTTTAGGAAAAAAAAAATCCTTAACCATGGGTCTATGGTTAGGTTTTACAAAGGCAGCTAACCGTGGTGCACCACCATCGCAAAGCTAGGGTTTGCACACAAGGTTAAGCCAAATGCATTCCAAATCAAAATTCAACATTTTTAAACATGTCTAGGATGTAAATAAAGCCCAATTAAAGTTAAGTGAGAGAAAATTGAGTGGGACTTGTGAGTCAATTTGAGCAAACCAAGAAAGGATCTTTTAGCCAATCTGAACCATTATGAGCCGAATTGATCTTAAACCATTAATTCATCAAATTGAACCTATATATAAACTCTATATACCCATATGAACTCAAAGGAACAACTTGGGACTCATATCCCACTAATGCACAAGGTACAACTCCTAATACGGGTGCTGATATAAGTTATATCATATATATGGATAATGACCAAGTAAGCACGTGCTGATATAACTTATATCAACACCCACATTGGGAGTTGTACCTTATGCATTAATGGGATATGAGGTACACTGGACTAATGCAAGGGGTACGTGCTGATTTGAGCCTCTGTGAGGTAAACTATATATGTTATATTTCGGTATGAGATTTTTTTCAAGTTCTCATTTGGTACAAATAAAATAATAATACTAACAACAGCAAAAATATAACATGCAGATTTTAAATTAATTACAAATTCGTTAAACAATGAGATTTGTTGTGATTTCATGATATCATACTTTGATTAAGGGCTAGCAAGTAATTTATTTCATTAAAAAATCATAAAATTTATCAAGATTATCCTATGAAAAATAAAATACTTTATTTAAACTAAAATATCAAAATATTTATTACAATTATTCTGTAACACAATAGTCAATCAATAATTATTTTAATTTCTTAGGACCATATATAGTATACAATGTCATTTGAACAATGTTATTTTAAATAAAAAATAAAAAACTGGTTCATAAATAAAACAAATTACAAAATAAGAGTTTAGAAAATAACCTTGTGTAGCAACAAAGTGACAACCCCCATTGACGAAACATCCTTTTGTGGGAGGGAGCACAGTTAGTGAAATCATCTCAGTGCACTCTTTCTTTTTTTCTGCTAACCTACGCACTTTCATCAGCCTACCGTCATGGACAGTGGGCTTCCCAAGGAAGACGATGGCGACACTCTTAGGGCCTCTAAAAAAGCCCATCATTAAGGATGTTATGACGCAACCTCTAGACCCTACTTCTGACCCTACCCACTTTGAATCTTCTGTTAATGCATCCCCAAAGAAATCTTTTAGAGAGACCCTCACAGGTGTGAATGACAATTTTCCTAATGAAATAGTCTCTAAGAATGAAGATGAGGACATGGCTAATGGACCCCAGTCAAAGCTTCGCTACAATGTTCCCCTTCCCATCAAGATTAAGCTTCGTTGCTCATGGAAACACTGTCATTATCAAGCTCTTGGGTCGTTCCATTGGCTATGCTATGCTAACAAACAAAATCCAAAACCTCTTCAAACCAGTAGGGGAATTTAAACTTTTGGATATGGGATTTGGATTTTTCACCATCAAATTTGCTCAAGCAGATGACTGCTTTCGTGCACTTTTTGGTGGTCCATAGATGATTCTTGACCACTACCTCGCAATCCAAAAATGGAGGTACGATTTCAAGCCATCTCGAGAAACCATCTCTTCAACAGCAGTTTGGATTCGGCTTCCAGAACTCCCACTTAAATACAATGATGAAGATGTACTAATAGATATGTGCAAACTCGTTGGCAAGCCCATTCGTCTTGATAGGAATACAACCCTTGCTACTAGAGTTAAATATGCTAGAATCTGTGTAGAAATTGATTTCGATAAACCCCTTGTACCGGAATTCCAACTTAGTAAGAATGATCAAAGAGTAGAATATGAAGGCTTTCATACTATTTGTTTTTCTTGTAGGAAACTTGGTCACAAGAATGAACTCTGTCCTACTTCTGCTCCAGCTACCCCTACTGTCCGTGATGGCGGTGACCCGCCTGCGATTAACTTCCATGTACCATCAACTCCAATGGTAGAGAATTCTACAGAGCGCGTGAGCAACATAAAACTTGGTCCCTGGATGATTGCCACGCATAGGGCCTGTAGGCAACCAACTCCTCGATCGGTTGGGGAAAAGACAAAAGCATGTAACATTAAGATAGGTCAAGGTTCTCGTTTTGTTGTGCTACAAAATGAAGAAGGGGAGGTAATTACCCAAGATGGCTCATCTAATGGTGTGATCTCCAACATCACCACTGTAGAATTACTAGGTGGATCTTTCAGATATTCACGTAAAGATAAAGGGAAAGATACTGCATCTGTTGGGAAAGCTTCTCCCAAGGTCCCCATCAAGAAAAATCTTGAGCCACACACAATTAGTGCTCAACCCTACCCTTATCCAAAGCCTTTTAACATATCCCTCTTTTGGCCTTCCAATTTCTGTCCTTCACCCATACCACCAGCCTATGCTGATGTTACCCCTACTCCCCTTCCTAACGTTACCACTATTAATATTGATCAGATTCTGACTCCCATTCCCCACTCCATTCCTCCCCTACCGTGTACCTCCATTACCTTACCCCATCCATCCCTTTATCTAACCCTTTCCCAGTCACCGAATCATCACACGCTAGACCACCTAACAATGGCCTCAACACCCTAGATACACTACCATCTGCTCAAATCATCCTTGCCCCCTTTCAATACCTCCGCAATCAAGAATGTCTAGATCTAATTGCAGTAGATCAGAAATTCGGGAGCATTAATCTCGTAGCTCTAGTAGATCTCCCCATAGAAGTAGGAGCCCAAGGCCACCATGTCAAAGTGGAACCAACACCAACAGCACGTGCCTTACTGGAGACCCTAGCAACAATCCTGGATGGATCCTTGCCGAATCAAGAGAAGAGAGTCCCACTTCTTCTTAATTCTCTATCCAATCTTCTACTTATGAAGCTGATAGTTTAGAACTGCTATAGAATAGGTAATGCAAATTTTTGAAGGAACTTTAAGGATTTGTGTAGAATTCGTCGCCCAGACTTAGTTTATTTAATGGAAACTAGAACCACTTCCGACTCTGTGTCTAACCTCCCAAAAAATTTCGACTTCTCGACTAACCACAGGGTGCCGTCAGTTGGGTTTTCAGGAAGTATTTGGTTGATGTGGAATGATGCTAGTATTTCGTTAAAAATTCTTAGATCTGATTTTCAAGCCATCCATGCGATGGTCTTTCGTAGAGACCACCCCCACTGGCTCCTTTCTATTGCTTATGCTAGTCCCAACCCCCGCAACAGAGATGTTTTCTGGGCTGATATAGAAGCTTTTGCTCAACAACACCACCTTCCCTGGCTCTTAGCAGGGGATCTTAATGATACCACTTCAGCTTCAAAACAGAGAGGTGGATCTTCAAATTCCATTGGTAGAAATCTGAAATTTCTAGAGGCCATTAACAGTTGTGGTCTACTTGACTTGGGGTTCTCAGGCCCTAAATTTACCTGAACGAATGGCCGTGAAGGGGCTGGCCTTATTATGAAAAGACTTTATCGTGCTCCTGCCACTCCTAATTAGTGCCACATGTTTCCTGATGCTCGTGTTACCCATCTTCCTCGTACACATTCAGATCACTGTCCCCTTCTCATTAATTTGAAAGGTAACATCCCTGTTTACAATAAACCTTTGAGATATGAAGCCACCTAGATTTTGCATGATAGTTTCCCTACATTATTTGATGATATTTGGACTATAAATAATTCTTCTCTTCCCACTGCTATGAACACTCTAACTCCTGTTGTCTGAGAATGGAACAACACAACTTTTGGTAATATTTTCAAGAATAAGAGAAGAATTCTTGCCCGGCTTAAGGGTATCGAAGCATTCTTGAGTATTCGTTCTTCTGAATTCTTGGCTAATTTGGAACACCAATTGATTGCTCAGTATAATGCCATTCTACGATTTGAAGAACTTCACTGGTATCAAAAATCTACAGTCCAATGGCTCCAAGAAGGCGATCTCAATACAAGATTCTTTCATACCACCACCATTATCTGTCAGAATAAGAATAAAGTGGATGCCCTAAAAATTAATAGTAGTTGGTCCTCAGACCCTACAATTCTTAAATAAGCTACCAGACAGTATTTTGTTAATCTATTCATGGATGAAGAGGTTACCAATGTTATTAAGACCATCCCCTCTGGCCCTTCGGTATCTTTGGAGGAGTGGGGTTCTCTAACTTCTACTGCTACCTCATCAAAAGTCAAATAAGCCTTCTTCAGTATGAAACCTCTGAAAGCTCCTGGTCCTGATGGTATCCAAGCAGTTTTCTTTCAGAAATTTTGGAACACTGTAGAGTTAACTCTTTTCAATTTTGTGAATGATGCTATCAACATGCATAGCTTCCCAGTTGAAATTAACCATACCCTCTTTACCCTCATCCCTAAGTTTAATAAACCCAAAGATATGTCTCAATTCCACCCCATTAGTCTATGCAATGTAGGCTATAAACTTCTCTCTAAAGTGCTGGTGAATCGTATCAGGCCCCTTATAGAGAATCTTATTGGTCCTTTTCAAAGCAGTTTCATCCTAGGAAGAGGAACTACTGATAATATCATCTTTACCCAAGAGGCCATTCACACAATTAAGAGAAAACAGGGCAGGGGTGGTCTGATGGCTATGAAGATTGATCTATCCAAAGCTTATGATCACATTAAATGGAGTTTTATTCATGCTACACTCATGGACCTGAACTTTCCACCTTCACTAGTAGAGCTTTTCATGTTTTGCATAACCTCTCCAAAAATTAATGTTCTTTGGAATGGTGAAATTCTAGATTCTTTTTCTCCTCTACGTGGTCTTCGACAAGGAGACCCCCTTTCTCCCTACATTTTTGTCCTTTGTATAGAGAACTTATCAAGAAGAATTGAGGAGGCTGTAGGGAACAAGTCTTGGCAGCCTATTTCCTTCTCTCATAGCGGTATTAAACTGTCCCGCTTCTTTTTCGCGGATGATCTTATTCTTTTTAGCAGAGCCTCCACGTCTCAAGTTGCCTTGATTATAGATATCTTTTCTGAATTTGGTAATGAATCAGAGGAATGTGTTAATCACTCTAAATCTAAACTCTTTATCTCTTCTACTCTTTTTAGATCAGTGGCTAAAAAGATTAGCTGTATCTGTGGTATCTCCCTCACTTCCAATCCGGGAAGATACCTTGGAGTGCAACTCATTTATGAAAAGTCTTCTAAAGCAGCCTTCAATTCCTTGCTGGAAAAATTTAAGACCAGATTATCTTCTTGGAAGTCTAAATTGCTTAATCTTGCTGGTCGAGCAACTCTCATCAAGTCGGTCTCTTCTGCCTTGCCTATTTATATGATGCAGACTAATGCTCTCCCCCTCGCCATCTGTGATCAATTGGACAAATGTAATAGGGATTTCCTTTGGAATGACAAACCAGAGGCAAAAAAGACTCATCTTGTTAACTGGATAATTGTATGTAAGTGCAAAAAAGATAGGGGTCTTGGCATTAGAAATATGCGGGATACCAATCAAGCTCTTCTAGCTAAACTTAGATGGAATATGTATGCTAATCCAACTTCTCTTTGGGTTCAAGCTATGAATAGAAAATATGTCAATGATGGGAGCTTCATTCGCATCCATCTAACCTTCTGCCTCAAATATGTGGAGGAGTATTCATAAAGGTAAGGAGACTCTTCAATAAGGTCTTCGCTAGAGATTAGGTGATGGCAAAAAATTTCTTTCTGGAATGATTATTGGTTAGATATTAGCCCTTTGAGTAATTTAGTTGAAGATATTCATCCGAGTGATCGTGATTGCATCGTTTCTGACTTCATCAATGATAACAAGCAGTGGGATTTGTCTCTTCTAACTACTTCTATCCTTGCGGAGCTCTATAGGAAAATTTTGGGGTGTCCCATTCCTTGGAACCCATTTGAAGACAAACTTATTTGGGGAGAACAGTCTAATGGGAAATTCTCTACCAAGTCTGCTTATGATATGCTCAACAGGTCTAATTGTCAAGGCTATGGGGGTTATAACTGGAGTTGGATTTAGAAAATTAAGGGCCCCAACAAGATTAAACACTTTGTTTGGCTTGCAACCCATCAAAGAATTATGACCAATCAGCTCAGATTCATCAGGAATATGACGAACTCTGCCTATTGTAGTAGATGTAATCTACATCTTGAAGGTGCTATCCACGCTCTAAGAGATTGCCCGAAAGCTAGAATTATCTGGCAATTTTTTGTTGATGCTCAAAGATTGGACTGGCTCAAAATGAATACCCATCCTACCACTAATAATTGGCATCTGAGTTTTATGGCTATTTTGTGGTGTGTTTGGACCACCAAAAATAAGGAGGTTATAGCCCATTCCCAACAAAACATTTCTGAAGTCCTGCATTTTATTTCCTCCCTCAAACAAGACCTTCTCAAAGCCTATGGAACTAGTGATGATCACAGTACCTAATTCCCCCGGTATGTCTCCTGGATGAAGTCTCCTTCCCTATGTGTAAAGCTTAATACGGATGGCAATTGCTATGGAAATCCTGGACCTGTAGGTTTGGGGGGTCTTTTCAGGAATGATCAAGGGGGCTGGATAATGGGTTATGCCTTTAAAGTCCTTGAAGCTGATAGTATTGAAGCAAAGATGTGTAGTATCCGTTTTGGACTCCAAACTCCTTGGGATGCTAGGATTCTTGATATGTGGGTCAAATCAGATTATGAGGTTGCAGTTAAGCTTATCCTTCAAGGAGATCCCCATTTCCATCCGCTTGGACTTTTGATCATGGATTGTAGGTCCTTGATGGCTCGCCCATGGAAATGCCGTTTAACTCATATCCTTCGTGAAGGGAACTCTTGTGCAGACTTTTTGGCAAATTTGGGTCATAACAATTCGGGATCTGCCCTTCTTGCTCACCCTCCCATGGGGCTAGGACCACTTCTCTTGAAGGACCTTGAAGGTCTGCCTGTTATTAGGCTTTAGTTTCTCTTTCTTTTCCTATGTACCAAAAAAATATATAAAAAAAAGTGACAACCCCCCATGGCTTATAGTTCTAGTAAGGTTCATGGGTCACCAGTCTATCTCAAGGATACAAGACAGTGAGCCCATTTCCATATTAGCGTTCTACAAAATTGCAATTGCAAATCGAATTCTTTCGATGGTCAGTTTTTGTATTGCCAGAGGTTCATCAACTTTGCTGAAGATGCCTCACTTCAGCTACTAACCACTAGCTATAAAATGACGGCAAAGACTTCGCTAATGCAAAAAATTGTGATAATGCTTGTGTCGACTGTTGTCAGCTCGAATGCAAGCAGTGTCCGCGCAAAGAGAGAGTTCAGAATTCAAGTCAAATACATATAATCCAAGTTGGAATGTGAAAATCCAAACCATCTGAATCATTGCCCATAAAGAGCTCGCCCTATATAAGCCATCAGCAAACCGTCTTAACAATAGACAAAGGCCAGAGAGAGGAGACTACTTTGACCCTTAATTTTCAATTTTTTTAAAAATATCAATATGGGTAATTTTAACAAACAATAGAGGAAAGAGATCAACTACGAGAATAACGACCATTCGCATTCCATACTAGTACAGACGTTAAAGAAGACACCTAAACCTTGTATCGAGGACACGACAGATGTCCGAAACAAATGAGCATAAGTCATACAGTACCAAACTTCAGCTACTACGAACTACTTTTATGAATAGCACAAGAAAACTACTTTTCTAAACAGTACAATAAAATTTTGCCAAAGGTCTCCCGATCATTAGGGTCGAAAAATTATGAAGAAATCAAGTGCTCAACCCCTTTGCCTCTTTGTTGATGGAGAAGAAATGTCTAATGAGTAGAAAATGGAGATGGACAGGCTTTATTTTCTGTTCTTGCTCCCCTCCCTCTCCTTCTCCCGCTTCTTGTAAAGCTTCTCAAGCACACGTTTGGCCTCACATTGGGGGAAGTTGTCAAGATCGTAATAGTGAGGTGCTATATCAACAAGCCTGTATAAAAAAAGGGGCAGAAAGAAATAAAATATTAAGTAAGATCCATCTGAAAACTTCCAACTTATTGTCCGTACACACGCGTCAAATGTTTCTGCACGTGATTATTAGAATCTTAGCAAAAATATATTTATTGACCACGATTTCATAATTAAAATGGAAGCAAAAAACCTTGCCACCTCCCAAAAGACATCTTCTTTTGGACAATCTAAGTAATCTATGCATACAGAAAACCTTCAACCAACCACATGAACCACACATAACACAAGCAGAGGCCCTAATGAGGAAGAAAGAAGAATGTTCCTTTTGGCTTGAGATATTATTAAATAAATAAGATCACATGTTTTCTTTGGACACATTTTGCGGACCTCAACAGGTTTCTCCAATAGAATGCTATCAGCGGCCATAAGCCACCAAAAAAGGGGAGGAGAAGATAAATGAGGACGCAGGAAGACAGAATTGGAAACAAAACAAAAGGGAAAAAAAAGTGTTGGAAAAGAACCGCCAAGTTATATCATGGAAAGAAATAGTATTCAGTCCAGACATCTTACTGAATCATTCCTTTACATTTTCTTGGGGCATAACCTCATAAAACCTTCATATTTTCCTATGCACACAAGAAACCAACTAAAAATCATTACAACAAAATATGACCAGTGTATTATAGTGTCCACCAAAAAAATAGGAGAAACAATCCGGGTATAAGCAAAAGTTAACTATTGGATGTTACTTTTGGTATAGGGAGCCCCTAGAAGAAGGCCCACACGACAGCCTATCAGCTAAGGTAGAGGCATCAACTATAAATTCCACAAAGCACTTTGCCAGGTACCACAAGCCTACCACACTACCAATCCTACCCCCCCATAAATAAAATAAATAAATATAAATTATAAAATAAAATAAAAAACAGAGAGAGAGAGAGAGAGAGAGAGAGAGAGGACAACAACAACAACAAAAAATCAAAACCACAGATGTGAGATTGATATGGAGTATGGAAACTAACCATTCGCCACGGACATCCGTAACCGTACGAATGAAATTCCGGCTGGTTAAGACGTACTCATTATAAATGACCCACTCTGGCTTGTGATCCAAGCAATTTGACGGATGCAAGTGCACCACCTGCAAGAAAATTATGATCAGAAAAAGAAAATTGTAAAATGCAGAATAAGATCAACTTAGAAAAAGAAAAGGAGAAGGAAAAAATAAAGCAAAAGCAAAAGAAATCATCCTACATACTTGGTTGTCCTTCACAGTCAAATAGTGTCCAGTGCGCTCCAGATGGGCTACCTGCATGAAATATCCAGCAAGCATAGCCTTTCTAATGTTGATGTAGTAGTCCCGGCTGTTGAAATCTGTGCTGCATAACTTGAGGTTGAACCTGGCCATGATGCGTACTAGCTGTTGTCTCACATTATCAGCAGCCTTCAGTGTCCTTTGGTTGATAAAATTTTCGTAGCACCAAGATTGATCCTCATCTGCAACCAATTAACAAATATTTAAGATTCTAAAGAGCACATGGCATTGACAAAGTCTTCCACGATTTTTGCAAGAAAAAGAAGTAAAAGCAAAAAAAAAAGGGATTAGTACTTACTGTTTTGCTTGTATGCATGGTATACATTCAAAAGCGTGAGATGATCCCCATCGATGTGCCCAAACCGAGCTTTAGCTTCATCCGCAGCTTTTTGAGCCTCCCTAGGCCGGACAAAGCAATTGGGTACTAAAGAAAGAAATTGGTTATCACAGAGGAGGCCCACGGAGGTCAGCAGATGCATAGAGGCGAGACGACACCAATTGCTTGATGAGAGAATACTGAGAAACTGCAACTAACTGCATCAGCACTTACTTAGAAATCCTACGGTGCATGCCAACCAAGGGCATGGAACCCAGACAAGACAGTTGCTGATGACAACCTAAGTGCACAAACACATCTCTAAACACATCTAGATGTATTTGTGTACACACATGCACTTAAACATCTAACAACACATGCACAGAATCATGTCTGTGCATATGCCAGAATAGATGAGACTCGAGACAGACACAAATGCAGAAGCAATAACAGAATGATACCTGAAAGCATGGCAGAAATAGAGAGAATTTCATTTGAGCAGTTGAATTCAGGACTGACAACAAGCATCTTCGACATCTGAGGATCTAAGGGGAACTCGCTCATGATTTCACCCAACTTGGTCAAGTTCCCATCATCATCTAATGCTCCCAAGTAATTCAACACCTCTAATGCCCGCATCAATGTCTCAGGGGCAGGAGGGTCCATAAAATCAAAATGAACCAGATCATCTATCCCTAGTTTCTTCAAAGTGAGAACTGTATTTGCAAGGTTTGATCGGAGTATTTCTGGATACGTCTGTGGCTGAAGATCATTATTGAAACTTTTCTCAGTATATAGTCTGAAACATTTTCCTGGTTGAGTTCTTCCAGCACGCCCTGATCTCTGGTGTGCGCTTGCCTTTGATATTGGAGATACCAACAAGGATTCAACACGTACTCGTGGGTTATAAACTTTTTGTTTAGCAAACCCAGGGTCAATGACATAGACTATGCCATCTATGGTCAAAGAAGTCTCTGCAATGTTTGTTGAAACTACAATCTTTCTTCCAGGGGGGCCACCCTCCTTCAGTGGAGGTGGAGCAGGTTCAAATATCTTCTGCTGCATGGCCGGAGGAAGTGTAGAATACAAAGGTACTGCTTTCACGGGCCCCACCTGGTCCCCCAAATTAGCAATTTCTTTGGACATTTTGCGGCACGCATCTTCTATCTCCTCCTCTCCCGTGAGGAAAACAAGTATGTCACCAGCTGGTTCACATAAGTGTATCTGCACAACCGTCCGAATTGCTGCCTCCAAGTAGTCTCTCTCCGGTTCCTGGGTGTAAAAAATCTCCACAGGATGAAGCCTACCAGGAACTTTCATAAGAGGTGCACCATTGAAATAACCCTGAAACTTTTCAGCCTCAAGTGTAGCACTCATTACAACTACTTTCAAGTCTTGTCTATTTCTAAGCACTTCCTTTAGAAGCCCAAACAAAACGTCTGTTGCCAAAGTTCTTTCATGAGCCTCATCGAGAATTATTACTTTGTATCGTTCCAAAAGTGGATCTGTCATGGCTTCTCTTAAAAGCATACCATCTGTTAAATACCTGCCATGCAGATAAACTAATGTAAATTGTCTTATTTAAAAAATAAAAAGGAAAAAAAAAACATGGGACTTTATAAAAGAATGAAAGCATTAAAAATTAAGTATAGAATCAAAGGACAAAGCACTTGCACACAGAAGGATCACTTACTTCAACACTGTTCTTGCACTACTGCAGTCTTCAAAACGGATGCTATAACCAACTTCTTCTCCAATTGTAACATCCATTTCTTCAGCAACTCGACGAGAAACGGACATTGCTGCCACTCTGCGAGGCTGAGTGCAGGCAATCATCATCTTCTTGCGTTTATCTGGAGTCTCTAAATCAATAGCTTCCAAAACAAACTGAGGAATCTGTAGAACAAAAATGCTTCCTTAGTTGCAAATATATGTTTAGCCAAGCAAGAAATTTACTTGACAAACTTGTTCCAATTTGTAGAAATTACATCTACTACAACACTTATGCAGGTAAGGGGCAAACATGTAATAACCATAAAAAGAAAAGAGGCACAGGAACTGGTGGTATAACGCATATAAAACTAGTATAAAATTTGTCTAGGATGTGAACAAAATGTTCAACTAGGGGTAACCTCAGGAGCACCATATTTATACAATGTTTTTGTCTCATGGTTATTTTGTAGGGCAGGCTCATCAACACCAAAATTCCATAAAAAAATATGGCTCTTCAAAATACGATATCCTAACAAGACATCTAAAAAACTCAACTAGCGTCTAGTGGTTCTGACACATACTTTACAAGTGTAGTACAAAGGATTGGCCAGAAATGGTGTTCTTAAATACTGCTGAACAGGATTGATCAAAACGTAAAAAATCCTATGCTATATAACCGTAGTGAACCTGCTTTTAAAAAACTACCATAAGTGAGACGCAGATTTGTGCAGGCCCATAACTATAACTTGTATGTGTGCCGGCCAATGGTGCCTCGTAAAAAGGTCCCCACTAAAGTCTTCTAGAATAAAACATAAGGGAGCTTGAATTGCTCACCTTCTGATGTTTCGTTTTTCTTAAACAAAAGTTGGAAATAAAAACACACACTTTGGGGGCATTTGGACACCCAAATAAATCTATTTTTCAAATTGTTGAATTTCAAATTCGATTATTGCAGATCTAATTTAACTGATGTAAGAAAGAACCCGCCAGAACCTGGATTTGGAAAAATCCTCGCTAGCTCAAAAATCTTTAAGCAGCATAGTTGAGGAAAATATCTTTCCAAATAACATATTATTTCAGAAGTTGGCTTAGACAAGGATGGATCTCATGGCTCTTACAAAGAGAGAAAAGAGTTAAGAAATTAGGGATAGGAGAGGGAAGATTGTACTGGGGTTCTGAAGACTGCAGGAGAGAAAAGCTTCTCTCATGAAAGCTTCTCTTGTGCTGAGGGAAGCATCTAAATTTCAATCTCTCAATTCATAAACGAGCATGTCATGATTTTAGAATAATTCCCCAATTCAGGTTGTTAGTAATAAGGAAAATTCAATCACTTTTGACTTACTTAATTCAAACAACGGAACACTTTTAAGTTTGCTAATTGTAAATAAACAAATTTGCAATTCCGGGGAGAAACAAACAACCCATTTACAATTTCCAATAAACACAAATTTAAGAAAAACAAGCTCAAGAAATGATCTCGCAAAAACATTCTCCAAATATTACTTAAATTCTTTAGTTCCCAAAAATTTAAAACGATGCCCAGAAAGGAATGGACATGCTATAATTTCCACAGGACATGTATGAATCCTATAAGCAACTTGACTACAAACTCTACGACAGCGACAAACTTCTACATATATCACCATATCACCCTGTAAAAGATGAGCTCAACACAATATCCTACAAGCTTTGGAATTCACTACTACACGTAATTATATTGTTACAATAAACAATAATGAAAACACAACTAAACAAACACCATACCAGAAAAGTAGAAAACTTGCACATATATATACATATGAAACAAACCTAAAGATTTAGAATGGTTTCTAAAAGACTACAAATTTTTCCTTTTTTCCCCTTCAATTTCTAGGAAACCAAACAGATCATAAAAAATCACTTTTCTTCCCATACTGACCTGAGTTGTTTTACCACTACCAGTTTCACCGACTAAAACCAGGGTCTGGTTAGACCTAAGAACCTGCAAAAACTCATCCTTCTGGTGCCAAACTGGGAGAGTCTTCCTCTTCTCCAAAATCTCATAGTACCTCTGCGAATACGGCCGCCCATTCCACCTATTGATGAGACTGTTGGTGTTGATGTTGTTGGCCATTACACCACCGTTCGATTTGGGGAGTTTTGCAGAGACGGAGGTCTCGTCCACCACGTCGAACAAGCTCACCTTCCTCTTCCTCTCCGTCCCCATCAAAAACCCTAATCCGCCAAACCCTAATCGAATACAGAGATTGATGGGCTGAGGAAATATATACTACTATGCGTATCTATCTATAATCTATATGCAATCAGTTCTGGTATATATAAGTATAGGGGAGTGAGGGTATGAATCGAAGGATTGAAGACATACAAAGATGGTTTCAGCCCTAAAAATGGAAACCCTAGAACTGAGAGGAAAGAAGGAGGCGAGGGTGGGTGTGAGGCTATATATATACGAAGAAGATGTAGCAAATCTCTCGAATTACTGATAAGTCCTTGCTTTAAAATAAGGTGGCACATCTCAAAACACTGTGCAAATAGAAATATAAATTATTGATGGACCATTTTACCCTTGCAAAAGAGTCAAAAGACTGGTCAAAAGTGAGGGATGTTCATGGTTTAGGTTAACCAAACCGATCTTGGTTTGGGTTTTCATTCCTTAGGGGTGTTTGGCACTTTGGCAATCCTCTCAACCAGTTCTCCTAGGTATAAGGATGGCCCAAATGCATAGGCCCAGTGTTCGGTAAGTACAGTCCAACGTGATATCTGATTCTTAAGTATTCTATTTTTTGCCCAAAAGTAGGTCAGTTGTATTCTAGTTGTTACATGGATTTCATAAAAACCTAATTGACAAGATAAGGAAAAAACGACATCATTTTTTTTCCCCCCTTTTTTTTTTTTAAATGAAAGACGATATATATTAGATTATGAAATAAAATGAGTCGTATCAAACTTGACCTAATCCCTCACATAATCCTCCGTCTAGACAAAAACATTCTCAACAAATTTTGCATACTTGGCTAGTCCATGGGCAACTTCATTGCCCTTCCTACCAACATGCATGAATTGACATGAGACAAAAGATAATGCAACCTCGACTAAAGCATCTTCAATCAACAAACCCATAACCGTGTGAGACACTATGTAGGAAGCAAAAGCAAACATAACCTCTAGATTATCACCCTCCAAATCGACATCATGTAAACCTAGATCTCTAGCAAATTCAACTGCAAAGTGGGTGGCCATTGCTTCAACTTGGCATGGTGTAAAAAGACAGTTCTGTTTCTTCGAAGAAGTTGCGATAACCTATCCTTCATGGTCACACACCACTACCCCAAACCCCACACTTGAATTCTCAACAAACAAAGCTGCATCAACATTGATTTTAAATCGTCCTATCGTAGGAGGTATCCACCTAGCACCAACTGCCCTTGGTTCCGTCCTATTTACACTTTGCACTACTATATACTCTTGCAAGTATCTCTATGCCATATGGACCGTGCTCTATGGGTCCTTCCTCACCCCTTCAAACACAACCAAATTCCGATGATGCCAATTGGTCCACATGATTGTCATTACCATAGCCATAATTTTTTCCCCCACCTTAGATTGAATCATGCTAAGCCAATCATGAATGTCCCTTTGGGAGGAAATATGGGCTACTTGGCCTAGCGGAGAGCAATTCCAAACCTGAGATGCCCACGAACATTTCACAAAAGCATGTAAGATTGATTTGTCGCCATTACCACACACCTCGCACTGGGGAAAAACTGGCACTTTTCGTTTTAAGAGGTTGCTCTTTGTATGGAGAGTGCCAGTACATGCCTTCCACATAAAGTGCTTAATCTTGGAGGGAAGGTTCTACTTCCATTTCTTCCACATAAATTGCTTAATCTTGGAGGAAAAAACGACATCTTCACATCCCTTCTTTTCTCACATTGCAAACCTATCTTGCTTCTCTCCCTCTTCAATTCTTACCTTATCTCTTAATCTCTCAAACTTCATCAAAAGAAGATCAAATCATCAACGTCATTTTGATCATCTTCTTCTTCAAGACGGAGCACACCATACAAAGGTGTTTTAGATCGTCATTGTTATCTAGATTTCTTTTTCTTCAAGATCAAGGAAAGCTTGTCATGGAATTTAGACCGTCACCCTCACCTCTATCTTTATCTTCTTCCTATATGATAGTCAAAAGAGATTAGTTTTGAGGGTTAGAGATAGGGTTTTATTTTGAGATTTGATTAGGCAAGATGCCAAGACCTATGATTTACAGGATGGTGTTAACCAAACAGGCTGTAATAAGAACTAGTTCAAATTAAAATTAGGTAGGATCTGAACTAGGTAGCTTGACTTGATTCTGAACCTCCAAATCCCAAGTTTGCCAAACAGGCCCTTCGGTTTGGTTTTGGAACTAATTTTAGAAAATTGAATTAAATTGGTTTGGTTTTGGTTTTTATTTTTAAAAAATCAAACCAAATCAAAAAACCGAAAAATAATATATATATAGATATATATATATATCTATATATATATATATATATATATATATATAATTACAATTATAATTATATATTAAAGTTTAGTTTGTAAATTTTTTATTCAAACAAGGGTAAAATAGGTAGTACCGTAATAGGAATACAAAACTTAATGAGTTAATAGTCAAACTAAAGTTTGCTACATTATTCTCAGCTTCTCGCTCTTATTCTCTGTTTCCATTTTGATACAATGTTAATACTTTTTTTAATTGTTAATGTAATGTTTTTATTAAAACTATTTTTATTTGGAATTTGGATTGTCATTCTTTTCATTTTGTTAGGAGTAAACAATTACTTTGTATCCATGATGATTTGTTACTACTTAATAGATTAAAATCGAAACCATACCGAATTAAATCGAAATTTTTTGATTTGGTATTTTTATAATATGATTTGGTAAAAACAAAATCAAAATATTATAATTTAATTTGAAATCTACCCTAAAACCGAACTAAATCAAACCACGAACACCCGAGCCAAAATACCGCTCAGAATGCTCTGTTATCCCATCCTTTGCGCATCTGTGAAGAATTTTAAGCTTAGCAAGTTCTATGAGAGAGAAAGAGGACTCCACCCCACCACAAATAGGGCATGGCAGAAAGATCGTTGCTTCACCACGGCCAAGTAAATCCGGGGTGAAGTCGATGTGAACATGGGCGTCGAACTCCATTTTTTCGGATCTAGAGCGGTTGTGAGGCTTCGGATCTCGCCGCTAGCGCTCATCCCACTACAGTATCATCGTCCTCCTACATTTAAGAAGAAGAGTACCGTGCGGATCTCGCCGCCTTCTTCATTTTTTTTTCCCCTCTTTAATATTCTGTTCTCTGTTGGGACCCTTCCCACGGAAGTAACGCCAGTTCGTGGGTTTAAGCATTATTGTTTTGTTCTCTGTCGGGACCCTTCCCATGTTGGTATTGCGACACCTAATTTGAGGGTTTTAAGCATTACGGGATGTTGGGAAGAATCGAACAAGAGCCATCATGGCTGCTGGAAAAAACAGAGTCGGGGAAGAAGAAGGGGGGACAAATTTGGTTTTGAATCTTGTTGTAAGGGTAAAATGGTCCATTCAGTGAAATGTGTTTTTGAGTGGAAGGCAGTAGGCACAGCAATGCGTGCCTGCATAATCAACCTCAACTTCGGACACACTGAGTACTTAATTTTTGTGTGTTTTTTCCTTTTGAATGGTGTGGTAATAGTCATATTAACAATCATGTCAACAAATTTCTTTTAAAAGAATACTGGAGTATTTTTATAAATACATAATGCATCAACATCCACATTATTAAAGAAAAGAATTAGGCAAAATTTTAGGAATCAATGCATTTTCTTATTTTGTAGGTCAGGCATGAGTAAAAAAATGATTACTTGAATTAAAGTTAGGCAACTCATCCAACCAAAACCCATAGTTTTTGGGTTCAATTTTTCACTCCCTCTTAGGGTCAGTCACTACTTAAATTTATCCAAACGTTAACTGATGTAGAGTAGATAGTAACTTTACATGTATCGCAATGAATTAATCAAACCAAAGGTTTGGATATCCGTGTTTGCACCCAAAAAATAGAACACAAATTCTATATTTTATTAAGGGCAAAATTGTCAATATTTGGTTGCAATGTTAACTTCGGCAATTGCCATAGTATTAGCCTATTGGGGCATAAACTTGTTATATGTAACTTGTAAGGTTTATATATGTGTCTTGTGATGTCAATGGTTGAGGACAT
This sequence comes from Liquidambar formosana, assembly GCA_039720395.1. Lineage (NCBI taxonomy): Eukaryota > Viridiplantae > Streptophyta > Magnoliopsida > Saxifragales > Altingiaceae > Liquidambar > Liquidambar formosana. The sequence continues at coordinate 23,653,163 of CM077825.1, read as the reverse complement.
ACTTATGATTTTATGTTAGCGTTATTTTTCTTCCTTACATTTATAAAGATAATTCCTTAATAGTTTAAGTAAGATTTAATTTCTATATTTCTTTAGACAAAAAAAAAAAAAGTAAAAATACGAAATAGAAGTTGATAAGATAGTTCTTTTATCTTGGATAAATTTGTTATCCTCTTTGTTCTTTGTTCTTCAACCACCCATCTTACACTCTCATGTCTCTCTCTCATAAATGCATTTTCAAACTCAAATTTTGAAAATAAACTTTTATCAGCCTATTTTTCCATAGATCAAATCATCAAATAATAATTAAATTATTTATTTTATTCACTATTAGTATAATATAGATCTATGATTAGTACAAGATATAAGCTGAAGAAGGGAAATAGAAATAAAGAAAATGAAAAAGAAAGAAAGAAAAGGGGGGGGGGGGGATTTTAGATTGGTCAGGCTACGAGAAAATAATATTATAGTTCAATACAATTTACTATTAATTTTCTAGTAAATTACTACTAACTTAACTAAGAATGACTACTAACTATAATTATTTTCCCATAGCCCAATCAATCTAAAATTCCCCCAAGAAAAAAAAGAAAGAAAATTATTGGGAAAATTATAAATAAATAAGAATGGGAAGAATAGTGGTTGTTGGAAGCTAGCATATATGTCATTCATTTTTAATTTCAAGGGCAAATTAAGAAAATTTAAAAAATACGAAGAGTGGGAATTCACCAATTGGAATCAAGAGCTCCCCATACTCCTAAAAATTTGTCTTAGCTGGGCATTCTCACCTCAAGCCTACACTTATTTTGATTATATTGATGCTTGGTATATATCATGCTCTCCTCAACATACTTGGTTTTTTTGATTTCTGTCCTAAATCCCATCCCTATTATCCACTTTTGTTCAATCATCGGTTTCATATGTTTGGCCCAAACATTCACATTCTTTCCCCACTACCAAAGATGCCTACCCGTTTCAATATGTAGGAAAGAAATACCCAACATATCCCAATGAATTATGATCTAAACCCACTCCTCCTCCCCTAATTGGCAATTATATGATAATAGCTTGCAGACTGTGGGACACATAAGATGAAAAGATAACTACTAAGATAGCTAAATAGCAATAATAATAGTAGTAGTAGAAGTAATTTCATTTAGTTTATAAGCAGTTCTTGAATGCATTCAGTGGCTTAGTAATCAAACGACCTATAATTAATGAAAGCTCATTCATTTGCAATAGAAATTTCTTGATAAGGAGATAGGTTTAAGATTGATGTCCTTGAGAGATTTGCCCATTGGTTAGAGCTTACAGGTTAAAGTGGTGGTGTATCTCTTGAGCTTCATGTGAGAATTATTTTCCAATAGGTTAGAGCTATATTATTTATTTATTTATTTATTTATTTTTCTTTTGGCTACTACAATGGTTAAAGCTCTTGATGGTTGTTTAACGTGATCAACAATCCACTATTGGTCGATAGTTAGTGTTGGTCAATTAAATTTATTTATTTATTTGTTTAGTTCATTAACGAGGATCTCACATGCGCTCACGTGGTGGCCCATCTGGCGTCGACATGGCATCCTTGGTGGAGTCTCCTCTAAAACAAACTATATATTAGTGTCACTAACTTTATTCCAAATTTCAATGTAGTGCATAAACTTTTAATTTGTCCAATTTAATGTACTAACTATACATTAGTATTTCAATATGGATAAACATAGGACAACTGTTTAGTTCCCTAACAAGGACCTAACGTGCGTTCACGTTGTGGCACATTTAACGTAAATGTGGCATCCTCGATGGAGTTTCCATCAAAGCTATTTCAATGGACCCATCCATAGTCAAAAACGACAACGACAGAGCATAGGAGGCTCCACCTTCCCTCCCATTTCTATTTTTCATTTCCTCTTTTTCTTTTCCAACATATCTAATGACAATCCCTTCTATCTGAAGAGAAGACAGGCTACCATTGAAAGCAGTAAAATATCCACCATGTCTTCCACCACTACTGCCACCACCACCACCGCCACCATGGAAAGACAAACATACTGCTGCCCAGGGTAGAGCCAGGATTAATCTCTTATGGGGGCACTGTGCTATGATTCTGTAAAGCGGGAATTGGGAACTAAAAGCTCTAAAAAGCCTTTTTTTGAAAAAATTACTTTTTAGTAATCATTTTACGATTTAATACCAAAAAATGGATATTGTTGTCAGCTTTTTACAAATTGACTGTAAATATTATTTAAAATGACTACTATCTTTCTCTTTTTGGCATTATGTTGAGAAATAGTCATTAAACGATAATATTCTCAAAAAAAAAAAAAAAAAAAAAAAAAAAAAAAAAAAAAAAAACCTTGGTTGAGTCGGTGGGGGCACGTGCCCCCAAAGGCCCCCCTTGGCTCCGCCCATGCTGGTGCCACTTTTGTGACATGAGCATCTCCATTCTCCTCATCTCCTCTTCCCCCATTCTCATCCACCATGTTTTTTTGTCTATCGCTTTTGTAAATAACCCATCGTCAGGAGATGCCTTCTCCCTGTTCAAGTTTTGTAGTACAAAAATGATAGTGGCTTCACCATTGCTCAAAATTCTTGATAGCTTCTTCTTCTCAATGAAGTTCTTGCATTTTATCCAAAAATAAAAAATAAAAAATAAATAAAAAATGTTCTGCTTCCACAAGTTTGTCTCCAACCGTTGGTTCATATTTTGTAGCAGCCGTAGTTTTCTATCGCAAACAGTGAATCAGGTCATTCTGAGGTCTGTTGGAGGTGTATTTTGACTGTAGTTGATTTATCAACCATAAAGAAGGCATTTTTTCGCTTCACATTTTTTTTACTGTTGCTTTATCAATCATAAGAGTGCACATTTAGGTCCCATCTGGTAGCATGCGTTTTGCATCTCCTTGTGCTTCCACTAAGTGCGTTTTTAAACTTGATTTGATGACATGCATACTCTGCTTATTGGGTTAGTTAAATGCCCTCAGTCTCTAAATAGTTTAGTGTTTTAGAGGTGCCATGGTGTTGCAGTGCTTCCATTTTCTATTAGAGAAGCAGAAATCCAATCCGTGGCAGGTCAGAGTCAAGCACATCGTTATGGGGATCTAAGAAAGATAAGACATGAGATTATCAAGAACCGAGTGCTAGACCAACTTAAAAGAGAAACATAACATCAATTGAGCAATGATGGTGATCACAATGTATCAAGTCAATCCTTGATCCATAAGTGGATTAGTATGAACCCAATTAAGTGGATTAGTATTAGGCCTGGAAAATTGGACCCAAACCCACTAACCCGCCCAAACCCACCCACAATAACTGGGTTTGGATAATGATATATTATTAAATGGGTCGTTATTGGGTTACCCAAATCCAACCCAATTATAATTGGGCGATTCTGGGTTTACAAGCAGACCCATCGGACCCGTTTAGAAAAATAAGAAGGAAACAGATACGAAACACACAAAAAAAAAAAAAAAAAACAAACATTCCTTCTCTGTTCACGTTCGTTCTAGGGCTTGAAACATTCCTTCCGGTCTGTTCCTCCTCATCCGTTCCCCTTCTCTGTTCCTTTCGAGTTCTGTTTGGCTGCCGTCGATCTAGTGTACTCAAACCGTGAAGAGGAGGTGTCTGCTCCTTCATCCGTTCCTTCTCTGTTTCTTCTCTGTTCGTTCTCAAACCATGAAGAGGAGGTAACGAGCCATCGACGAGGAGTTTTGTGAGTTCCATTGGTAAGCTCCTCGTTTTTGTTTTTGTTGGTGGATAGATGACAAATCTCTTTGGACTGTGATTTTGAAACAATGTAGAAAACCCCATTTCATAAAACCTAGTTTGGCTTTGGTGAAAAACTCACCTATAAAATCAAAATATTTTGATGTGTGGGTATCATAGTTTGATTGAGGTTCTAAGTGAAGGAGAAAAACAAACCATAAGTTTTTTTTTTCTTTGTATTCTATGTTTTTGTGGTTTTGTTTTTTCTTCCTCATCTTTGTTGTGATGGTGATGGTGTTTATGGGTTTTATGTGGGGTTTCACATTGGTGATGGAGGATGGATTTCTGTGTCGACGAAGTTCGCCAAAGGAGGAGGAGAAGAACCAGATTCTTTGTTTCTTTTTTATGGTGCTCCCCATTTTTTTTTTTTTTTTTTTTTTTGAAATAATGATGTTTGGCTGTTATTGTTAAACTAGCACTATGGCTGGAGAATTTTCTGCATCCTACTGTATTACATTTTTATGATGATCGGACAGTGTTCTGATGGTTTTCTAATTTCTTTTGGTTCAGAAAATTGTACCAAGTGGTATTGGTAATGTGAATTACAGATGTTCAATATGTAATTCGATGTTCTGATGTTCAATACTTTGTATGAGAGAATCTTCTTAACTGTATAGGAATAAGTTTGAGGTCTTTATTTTTTATCCGTTGAATTGCTGCTCATGGGCATAGGAAAACTTGAATGGACATGAAGTTATACTGAGGGAAAGGTTGGGGGTTTTCTTTATCAAAAAAAAAAAAAGGGTTGGGGGTTTTAGCAAGTTATGTTTATACTCTTTTGCTTCATGAAATCACAATTTCATTGTATAAGTTATTGCCAGCATAGGAAGCATCAGGATACTCTTGAGATCATAACCATTAGTGAATCTCTCATGAGTACATGAATTGACATGTTATGAATATTAGTCATGTAATCTGATTTCTTCATTTTTGAGTTATGTAGTGATTTGGGTATATCTTTGAGTCAGGGATAGAGCATATGAGGGAGGCACTATTAGGAAGAGATCACATGGTTAGAATGGGGATATGGAAGCCAAGAAAAAGATGGACACAATTCAACAAGAACTGAAAAAGATGAAAGAAAAACCGGATGGCTTGGAAGCATTGAATCAAGCTCTTATTGTCAAGGAGCGCCAAAGCAATGATGAACTGCAGGAACTATCCCATTTTACTCTTACATAGCCAATTAAAAGTTAATTTAGACAAAGATTTCATGCGTTTTCATCAAATATTAGAAAGAGCTACTAATTTTTTCATGATCACAAGTTTCCCTCTTCTTCCAGTTTGGCAAGTCTACCTGTTTGGATGTTTAAGTAGAAATAACAATGATGCATCTAAAACTTTTTCTAAATTGAGACTGGTTTGGTGAATTTGTGAAATTGAAAGGTACCAGAAGTTAGTTCATCTTCAATTATGTGCATTAGTGTCAAAACTCGATTTCTCTAATATGTTTCTCTTTTTCTTGTGCACTCAAATATACTGTGCAAGTTATTGTACTCTGTATTATGCGGGTTTAATATGCTAGAGTAATTAGAATTATTCGGTGAAGGCATAATGCTGGTTTCCATTTTTTAGAATGAAACATCGACATTGGACCAGCTCTTCTCAGAGTGACACACTACTATTCCAATCGTTGACCTGTTCCAAAATGGCCCCTCATTGTACCCCAAAAAAGGCCCCTCAAAGCTGGGATTACCTAAAATTAAAAAATTGCCTTACCCTATCAATAAGAAAGAAGAAACAATTGTCTTCTGCCCTCGTCTGTGTTATGTCTTGGATATGGACCTTGTGTGTATCTTGAGTTTGCTTTTGAACTGGTGCTAGTTATTGCAATTGGGTAAATGATTTGTTTGGCTTTCATTTGGCATCATTCTAACTTTTTTTGTAAAGCAGGTAGGACCTGCTCCTGCTCTCGTCAAGGGTGAAGTTCCCTGGTCAGCTTGAAGAAGCAATCTCTCTGAGAAAGAACATTTCTTGAAAGCAGTGAAAGGGTAATTGATCCTAAATTTTTTATCCAGTATCTGGATCATATATATTCACAGTTTATGATACATCTTTAAATTTGTGTCAATGAAGTAAATCTCTGGATTAACAATTTAAAGCCTTGATTGAACTAAGAATTAATTTTTTGGTGTGTTTCTACCGGGAAATTGTTTAGTGCTTTGTGTTACATTGGTGATGAAACTTCAAGGGTGCAAAGTGTTTGCAAAGTGTCGAAGCTTTCTCGGGTCCTCATTTGCATTATTCTGCTCCTTTTTTCTTTTTCTTTTTTTGATGGAAAAAAAAATGAGCCCCATTTCTTTCTTTTGCAATATTCTGCTCCTATTAACTATCTTTCTTGTTTTTGCTGAGGAACCTGTTTATAGGAATAATGGTTATGGAATACCATTGGGATGCTTTATTTTTATTTTTATTTTTTAAAATTGGCTGTGACAGTTAGGTTGGCAGGATGATAGGTGTTCACTAATTCTGCAATATCACCTTATCTAAGTGTGGAAAGTTGTAGCCCATGGGTTCACCACTTTAGCAAAAATGAGCCCCATTTCTTGCCTCTATTGTTTAAAAAATACTTAATGGCTTTCACCATAACTGGAAAGGTCTGCTGCCTGACGGCTTTTGTAGAGTTTGTTGCCTATCAAGATGGTCCTGTATCATGTGGGTGATTTTGAGGGATGCCAAGCTTATTGTTGCATTTAAACAGAAAATTATTATAGAAAACTGCATATCGTTTAAGCTCATTAGGGATTCAATCACATTTTTTACAAGTTCGAAATTTGCATTACTATTTAGATGTATAATGTGTAGCTACCTCAAGCTTTCATCTTGTGGGTAGACCAGTCTATTTGAAATATCAATTAGTGGACATCCTCCTAAATGAATCGTATTCTTCAGCCCTCTTTCAATCCCCCACCCCAACCATAGATAACCCCCCCATATATATATATATGTGTGTGTGTGTGTGGGTGTGTGTGTGTGTGTGTGTTTGTGTGAGGCAAGATCAACTTATACCTAGCATAAGACTTCTAATTGTTGCACCACTTAATAAATTTTTGTAGAATTCACATTTCACTAACCCCATACTATGATTCACGTGTTGTGGGTAAATATTGTGAGAAACAGGATCCCACCCTTGCAGTTGTCGCTTATACATCATGGAACTTTATACAGGTTCATTAATGTTAATTACCCGTTGTTTTTTTTTTTTTTTTTTTTTTGGTATCAGATATGTGGTGGAGAGGATGGATAGTGACCTCTGGGAGAAAGTTCTTAGTCCTGATAATGTTTATAGAAGGCAGCTAATTGACCAAGTTATGTCTACTGCTTTGCCTGAAAGCAAGAGTTCAAAGCAAGCTTCAGCAGTTGTTAAAGCTTTTACGACTGCTGACCTTCCACATGAATTGATTGAGCTTCTTGAAAAGATTGTGCTCCAAAGTTATGCATTTAGTGGGAAATTCAATCTGCAAAATATGCTCATCCGGACAACTATCAAGGCTGGTCCATCAAGAGTTATGGATTACATTAATAGATATTTGGGATTATTATTATTTTTTTTTTCCGGCCAAATACTCCTAGAAGATATCTAGCAGGAGAGTTGCGCCAACAAATATTTGAGATTTTTTTTTTTTTGTTCATATTTAGAATTTTTTCATAGCTACTCTTTTTTCAATCTAGAATTTTTTGTTCATCTTCAGAATTATATGAGTTCTTTGGGATATCTTTGAATTTTTTCATGTTGCTTTTCTATTTAATTGTATGAGGCTTGTTTACTGCATTGTGAGAGAGAGAGAGAGAGGGAGAGAGAAGAAAAAAGAAAAAAAAAAACAACAACAACAACTAGGGCACAAAATGGGTCGAGTCAAAATGTGGATTGGGTTTTAAGTTGGGCCGGGTCATAATTGGGTCGGTTGCGGGTTGGTGTTGGGTTTGCACAGTAATTGGGTTGGGTGTAACCCAACCCATTAATGGCATAAATTACATAACCCATTAATGACCCAACCCAAACCCAACCCAACCCATTTATCCTAAACCTAAACCCAAACCCACCCAACCCGCCCAAATTGCCAGGCCTTTTAGTATGAACCTAGATGAGCCTTAGGCCCCATTTGAAAGCCACTGTACAAAAGGCCCCATTTGAAATTTTGGCCTTAGGCCCCATTTAAAAGGGCCTTATGTACACAATTTTAACCTTTTGCCACAATTTGTACTGGGCTGCTCTTGTGATGTGGTTGGACATGTTGCTATGGACCAAAATGAAGGTTGGTTTCCTTCTGCTGCGAATTGAAATGGGAATTCGGAGATGTAATAGGAGAAGATGAAGGGCTGAAGGGGAATAAGTCCCAACCAAAAAGAAGGGCCGGGCAATAAGCAGAATGGTTTTGTTACCAGAGGAAAAAAGGATGACTTCATGAGAACTTCAAAGCAGTAGGATTCTTGAAAAGGCAAAGAATGGAACATTAGTTAAATATGGGAGGCTGGTAATTGTTGTGGTACCTTTTAAGTACTGTTCCAAGGCGGGTTAACCCAAGTGGATTAGTATGAACCTAGATGGTCTCAGGTCCTCCAGGATGCAAGATCAGATGCTTGTGAGTCGTTTTAACGGGTCTGGGTGTGAAGCTAACCCGATCCATCCCTATGTATGTATGTGTTTTAACTCTCAAGACACTAAAGCCTGTGCTAATCACAAGTAGACCATCTAGTAATGACCCCACTCATACTCCATTAAAAAGCCCCTTTAAATGCACATACTGGTGACTTATATCTGGTCTCAAATATACACTACTGAACATTTTAAAGAAAACCAAGTGGATTGAATTACCATGCACCGTTCAGTTGCACCTTTTAAAAGATCTTTTTTTTAAGTAAGAAAAGTCATATTTTACTTTCTTGTTTTTTTTTTTTAAATAGAAGCAATAAAAGCAAAAACACGTTTGGTAAAATTGATTTTACCAATGATCTTTTGGATGCAATGAGAAATTTTACCGAATCATCGTTACCCAAACGGAACCCTATGACAGGCACAACTTCTCTCGATTACAAATTTTTCGAGTTAAGGTCAAACTCGTCCGAAGGGTAAAAATGAATTTTAAAAGCAAATCTTCAATACTTTTGCTTAAAATTAAATATTTTGCTTTTTGCTTTCTACAAGTCTTTTTGATTCCCTTTAATCAAACGGTTTTTTGCTTTTACAACTTTTTGCTTTTAAATGTAAAAAAGATTTTTAAAATAAGTGTAACTAAAGGGTGCCTGTTGCATGCTCCAATGATTATTGGAAATGCATTTCCCCTGAAATTTGGCTCAACATTTCCCACAAATACTCCCCAAATGTTTTTTCTCTGCTTGAACGAAGTTTCTTGGTGACTACGGATTAATACTTTTCGTGTTTAGTCATTGTTCAGAAAGAACAAGATCACGGTTGCACTTATGTGCTGTTGATCTACATCTATGCAAGAGACAATTCATCAAGAGAACAACTCATATGCAAATGCTGCCAAACAAATAATCAGAAACACCTTTCGACATGTCACATATCTGCAAAGCTTCCTCAACATAGAGCTCTAGGGCTTTTTATGGTCATCAGAAAGAACGAGGGAATAGAAAGAAAATGCTTGAAAATGGCTTTTTGGTTAATATTGCATCCGCCTTTTCCTTTCCTTCATTCTTTCTGAGAAAGAAACGGAAAGTAAAGAGTCAGAATATGGCAAAAATGTTGGATTACGAGAAATAATCTTCCCATATAAGCACACACGAATACACCATATGCAGAGTCAAGTTCGAATAAACCATGACATAATGCCAAAAATCAAATCATCGAAATAATCGAGTTTCAGGCCCTTTCCTTTCTAATGAAATCAACTAATATCAAATAATAAAAAAAATGTTATATTTCAGTTGCAGCAAAGCTCAGAGCATATGTTCATCAAGTATGAATATTCTATGGTTTTATAAAAGAATATCTGAGTTGCTGGTGACGATGATGAAGAAGAAGATGATACTCGCAACTGAGAGAGTTCAGTGTTGGATTCCGGCGTCTGAAGAGAGTCGAGACGTGCCTCGCTAATGAATTCATTTATCTGCTGATTTTATCAGCAAAAATCACAGCACGTTTGGCCTTTCTTTACAACAAGAAGAGGGGCGGAAGGTGAAAGCCGGGGCCGACCTGTCACGTGCCAATCGGCGGCGAAAAGACGTGGTCTCTTAAGCCGGACCAAGGGGCTGGAAGTCACCTGTACCAGCCTTCGGCATAAGCACAGCCACCTCAGCATCAAACTCTAGAATGTCTAATCTCTCTCTCATGCAAGCCTCAAGCCTGGTCTTCGTGCCATGGATGCATAGAGTAGATTTGTTTGTACACCCCCATCAATTTTAATTTATCAAGGTTTTATTAAAAATATATAAAGTTTTTATGAAAACGAATGTTTAATCCATTACAAAACATCATTTTAAACAATGAAAATAAAGTTTTTTTAAAATTTGTCGTTTAAGTGGACTATTTGGTTATTTATAATCTCTGTTTTATTTTTAACTAAAGAGCCGAAATGAAAATTTTTGAATTTTTTTTTCCCAAAAAATTGTTCAAGATGATGTTTTCTAATGTACACGACTGATATAGTGATATCTACAAAAACCTTTTATATTTTTCTAAAAATTTGAAAAGTTAAAATTAGTGGGGTGTGTAAATAAAACGAACGGGTAGCAATAACTGAACCCTTTATTTTAAATCCAAACAACTATTTTAGACTTATTCTCATTAAGGTTTAGGGCCCAAACTAATCTTTTGAAATATATAGTTCACTTGCACACCCATACATTAAATAAGTGAGACAATAGAGAGACTTGAACTCAAGCCCTCTGATTCATAATTATCTGCAATGTATAGTTCTAACGCTTTTTGGATGATTAGAGACTCATCACTTGTGAACGTTCCAACTAGATATAGACTTATGGATCCAAACACTAAACTAGAAGCCTTTTTTGTTCTTATCGTCAAATCTTTAACATGTCTTCAGTCTAATCCAATCAGGACCCTCAATTGACCCTAAATAATTCTACTTTAGTTTCAACTAGTAGCTGGAAACACGCAAAGTTAAAGACTTGAAAGACTATTAAGAATAAAATTATGACCAATGCAACAGAGTGACTTCTTATATATCTTGTCCCAGTGGCCATTACATAGGATTCACATGTGAGAATGCAAAAATAACCAAACATCGGGTTCTTCCTCAAGTCCCCTATCTGATTCGGGACATTATTAAAGTGCTGTAAACTGAATACAAAGAGAATGCATCAATTTTTTAAATGAAAAACCCTAAATTGTGCATCATATGCTGATGGGGGCAGAAAGTGATGGCCAATATAAAATATCAACCATCCCTTTGGCCTCCCCAAAACAACTAATATAAATATCACGTGCCTCGTCACATGACCCCTCTGAAATTACATCACCAAACCTCAAGGTCCACAGTCAAAGATGCATCACATGGTATCCCACTTGCAACAGATCCCCATTATTATTAGATTTATAAAGCTAAAAAGCTTTTATATAAAATTAAGACTACCAAGTACTAACCCATCTCACCTCCTCTTCTTGAAAGCCATTTTCACACACCCAGCACCCCCACTTTCAGGTCAGCTCAGAGGCAATATGACAACCATGAAGACCCACTCCACTAGGGCACTGTCTGCTCTTGCTCTTGCTCTGATTCTAACTTTGTGGTCAAATGTAGCACAAGGGAGGGGGCTTTCATTGACACAAGTGCCTTCCTCTCCTGTGTCAAGCATGGCTTCATCTTCTCAAGCTCACAGAGATTTGCAGGCAGACAAGAAGAGTACTTCCAAGCAGGTGGACTCATGCTTCCGGCAAATACCTCCAAGCACTTCCAATCCCACCCAGAATAAGTAAATTCTGCCCGTTTCTACCATTGGCTCCTTCCTCCTAAGATACAGTTGTTTTTTGGTGCCAGGTCCATGGCCGAAAGAAGTACCAAATGGCAAATGCCAAGATCTCTCTACATTTAATCGAATTCTTTTTCCATACATTTTTTTAACAGTGTTTGCTACTATTTAGTGTAGTGTTTACTTTCTAGTTTCCTGCAGAAGCCACATGTACTGCAATTTTGTAATGCCCTTGCAATTTAGAGAAACCTCATCAGACTTCAATTTCAGCATCTATTTGCAAATTTATTGTTTTCGAATGTGAAAATAGAATAATTCCCAACTCTGTGTTAGAAGGGCCAAACACCTTCCAGCATTTAATTGTAAGAATGACTACTAGTTTGTATTGATATATAATTATTTGCCCGTAATCAGATCAATCTATCATTCCTCCAAAAAAAAAAAAAATAATAATAATAATAATTTCTGCCCTTTTCTGGTCTTTCTGGGCGGCGCTCTAGCTAGGCCTGAAACACTCAAATTTGTCACTGAAACCTCTTGAGTTGCATTTTAGGAACCCAAAGATGGTGCAGCAGAAGCAGCCACGCAATGGTCAACTCTTTCCTCGTCATCTTCAAATTTTTCCGGTCTGATGTACAATTGGAAATCTCAGCAAGAACGTTTTCATTTTTTGGATGTTTTGGTTTCATTAGAACCAAATGCAGCGTAAAATTCTTTGTATGCAGATTGTTTTGGTGCTTGTTTCGACCTCCACTGATCAGTTTGTGTAGCAAATCTGTTGTGACAAAACAAAGGCAAAAACGTAAAGAGATCAACAAGCTAGAACAGTAAACCGCCAAACTATGTGCTATAAAACACTTGCAACAAAAGCAATATTTTTTATTTTCTAGCTCATGCACTGGAAGGGAACATATTACATGAGACAAATTTCTAGGTCAACTAATTAAGCTACAAGCCACAAGACAACGCAAGAATATTGTTATTTTTCGGAATAGGATTTTACATGTTTAAGATTTGAAGTAGTTCATGAGCCGAACGCATATCCTTTGGGTGGGTCTATTTTCACACCATTTTCTACTAATCACACGTCCCATTATACCCCTTTAACCTCTGGAAGGGGGTGTGGATTGGTGGCAAAGAGGGGTGTGGATTAATTAGAAAAAAAGGGTGTGGAAATAAGCTCGTCCTGGCCTTTGTTATCAAAGTTGTGAAACACATAAGATCTCGACACACCAAACCAGGATCTACATATATGAATATTCATATGAACTTGTTTCTGAAATTAGGAAAACAACTTTATACGGAGTATATTATTTTAGTTGAATATTGAACGTAAAATTTTGGTAAGAGTGGTTTATGCATTTCAGTTCCATGCCAGCATAAAATATGGATGGGACTAATATTCCCATAATGTCTTTTTTCCAAGAATTGATCTCCACATAGACACACAACCTAAAGAAATCCATCCCCTCACCCACCCCCATCCCTTCTTTAATAATTTTATTTTTTATTATTATTATTTTTTTTCTTTTGACAATGGATAGAATCTATCCTAAGATAAATCCCCATAATAATTATTTATTTATATACAGTTAGTAGTCATTCTTAGTTAGTAGTCATTTACTAGAAAGTTAGTGGTCATTTGTATTGAATTGTAATTATTTGCCTGTAGCCGGACCAATAATCATGGTGTTTTAAATAATTAAACAATTTAATCAAACCAAGTAGAAATCTACGGAAAATTAGTGTCATTTTAAGAAATAATTGACAAATGGACCTCAATCTGTATGTTCACTTTTCTTCCCCTTTTTCAGGAAATCGGATGCTGGTTTTAGTGGACCATTCTAAGGCCCTGTTTGGGAAAATTGTAGCTATTACTTTTAGGCAAAAGTAGAAGAGAATCAAAAGTAACAAGTAGTAGAAGAGAATTAGTCTCTATTTGGAAACTGTATCTCAGAAGTGCTGTTAGAGGTAGAAGTGATTTTTTTGTCTGTCTGGGAAGAACATTTGCTGAAATTGCTATAACATTGAATTGACTGAACTGCCCTTATAATAAATGTTTTTTTTTCCTCTTTGTTTGGTATTACCAGTGATGTTCCTGAATTGTTTTCTTTTTCTTTATTTATTTATTTTTGCCTAAAACAAAGAGGAAAAAAAAAAGCATGAGTTGATATTTCAAATAAATAAAAAAAACTAAAATAAAAACTAAAAAGAATCATTTATTTGAGTTGATAAAAACAAAAACAAAATAAAATAGGTCATATTATTAGCAATTGGGAAAATACACACGTAAATTTATCAATTTTATTAAAATGCTCATAAACATAAAGTTTAATTATCTACTAGCAAGCTCAGTAGCAATCCTATCATGAATAGCACCCATCTCATTATCATCCATTCCAGTATGATTATCTAAACCGCCAATATCCATTTCATCAAGCAAGTAATCATAATTTGTATCGAATCGTTGAAATTCCATATCAAGAATGGCTTCTATCCTTATAAAATTGTGAAGTGCCATTGTAGCACTAACAATTACTATTTGCTTGTCCATACTTTTAAATTTAATGTGCTCTAAAATTCCCTATCGTGCCTTTCACACACCAAATGTTGGTTCTATAACACTTCGCAATGATGAATGGGCTTGGTTGAATACTTTTCGAATACCTCTTGGTTGACTACCACGAAGAAAATGTGGAAGATGATATCTTTCTCCTTTATAAGGAGCTAAGAAACCTTTCATATTTGGATAACCCGCATCAACCAATTAATATTTATCTGCAAATAGTTGATTCATAAAATTAGAAATTATTATACATAATATTGACAACATAAAACAATAGAGTTAGAATTAAGTTTAAAGGACAAATAAGAATTGACTTTATACAAACCACCAAGAGGTTTTGGAAACTCTAAATCCGGGTTTTTTAACGCCGCCAAAAATATGCGCGTGTCATGCGTAGTACCTTCGAATCTTGGCCATACAAATGTAAAACGCATATCAAATCCACATGCAACCATTATATTTTGAGTGGGGTAATTCTTCCTACCAATATATGGGATTTGTTCCTCCGATGAAAGCGATGCTCGAACATGAGTACTATCAATGGCTCCAATACAATCCTACTCATAACGTTAAACATATATATTTATATTTTATTACTATAAATATAAGTAAAAATAGATACATAAGTTCACAAAAAAAAAAAAAAAAAAAAAAAATGGAAGTGTACTACGTGTATAGATTACCTTAAAGTATGGCCAATATTTAGGATTTTGTCAAATATGAGGTGGAACATCATCAAAATCGTTAGGTGGCTTTATCATATCCATGGCTAGCATGGGCATCTTTTCCAGCACCGCTACAAATAGTCTACTTACTATTTCACCCGAATGTTGGAACCATTCTTGAATAAATCTATTTCCAACACCATGCCCTAGAGTCATCAAAAACATGCCAACTGCCTCTTCCACTCATATCTTTCTCGTGGCCTTTAGGCCATAACTTCTCAACTTATCACATAATTTATAAAACACGTGTTTCTCCATGCGAAACATCTCATGACATTTGGTACCATTCCCTTTAAGTATTTCCAACTTCCACCCAGTCTGTGGAGAATCCCTGCATGGTTCCTTTAATAAATAATTGGTACGATAGGATACCGCTTTCTTTACACCTGCCACAACAAGTAAATCAAATTCCACATTATCTTTCACATATTCATATTCCATCTCCTCCAAACTTTCATTATCCATCTCTTCCATAAATTCATTATCCATGATTTTCCTGTAAAAACAAGGACATAGCTTATATAATTATCATACATAAAATCCACATTTATAATTTCTCACAAACACTATATAAAAATTTGTTATATAGCACATATAAAATGTATCTATAAATGTTCGTAGAAATTCATAAAAGATAAATATCGGCTTTACTCCATAATTTTCATATAAATCAAAACTCCAAACATAAAGAAAAGTTTCCAAAAAACTATATGTCATATAAACCGTCATCAAAATCACTTTAAAGGAAACAAATACCACATAAACCATCCAAATCAATTGTTATCACATAAAACAAAACTAGCACAAGATTAAGGGAAAAAGTTCTGGTAACTAAATTGCATCTACCCTATTAATTAGAAGGTTTTAGAAGATATAAAGCCTCTTGTTTTGGCCATGAAATCTTTATTTCATCATTCGGTAAGCATTTAAAGATCTCCCTATTGTCTCGCAATTTGAATAGGCGAACCCCAATCATGTAAAGTTCACTCCCAAGTGGGCACTCAAGCATTGCACCCATAACATTCATAACCTCCTCAATGCTGTATCCAGGCCTATTTGTGTGAATAATAGAAGTCGGGGAATTCCTATTCTCAACTGCATCACAAATTCGATCAAGTTGTCTCTCTAACTTTGTTGCTCTGGCCACCTTTTTTTTTGTCTTGTTCTACTTTCCACCTCTCTCAGACATTGCCCTTTTTCTATCACAGTCCAAACTAGTAAGGCTAGTGTTCTCAATATTATCTCCCTCAAAGCCATCATCATCTTCTACATCAATCTCATCTTCAACTTCACTGGATTGTTGATATAAAGGTGGCATTTAACCAGAGGTAGGTGTCCAAGCCCTAGCACCAGTAGCTACAACATCCATAAATAGTTCATCCAGCTTAAACGCGTGTTCCAATCCTTTCACGTGAAATTTTGCAGCTTTTGGTAGCATCTGTGTAGATAAGGCAATAATTACATAAATGTTTAGTTGTAGTAAAAACAATAAGTAAAAAAGCTAAATTTACTCTTATCTTTCTCTCCCACCATTCATCTGAAACTAAAATAGTTTGCTTGGAATTATCCCACCCAAATCCTATTTCTTTTCCTACTAATGCTTCCCATAATTGCCACTCCTTTTTCATTAAATCCCAGTGGTTCTTAAACTGTATCCTATTGTAATCTCTACTTGTTGCCGCATTAAACTTCTCAACCACATTTTTCCACCCAGTAGTAGTAAAATGTGTGCCAGACCTATTTCCAAGTCGAACTTCTGCAATGCATATATCTATGAAAATCTCATGTGCTTTAAGGTCCCAATTTACCTTTGCTTTACCCTTTTCACCATCCTTACTTTTGCCTTTGCTTTACCATTGATAGCTTGAGATGCCACAGCTAGCTACCGGTAGGTTCCATAAAATATTATATACTATTCATGTTAAATATATTATAACATTCATTGTTTAGAAGAAAAAAAATGAAAATCCATGCATAAGTTTGGGTATGACACCCACATATACACTACATAATTGATGGTACATACAATACACTAAATAAACAAATAATCAACCTTAAAAAAAAAAAAAAAAAAAAAAAAATGAAGGGTTCAGGTGAATATAATAAAAAGGTACAAAGAAAAGAAAACAAAAAACTGTCATTTAACAATGAGTAATACTGAAAAACATGATAAAATGCTATATATTGACTTGTCAAAAAGCAAGGGCCTAGGAGATTAGGCCATTTTAATTCTTCAATGATAAGGCATGGGGCAAATCCCTCACTTGGGGTTCGCCTTAGTCCTTGAACTCCTGTTTGGACTTTGCACAACTCTTTCTTACATCTAAACTTTTTCAAGCCAAAAGAATATGTTTTGAGGGTGATATAAACTCTAGGTCTAAGGGGAGAGAATTGATACTCAGACATATTGGCAAAAATTTAGCGCGTAGTAAATTGTTTGTGTTGCTAGTATTAAGCTGAGGGTGGCCATGGATTTGGCATGAGTTTGGGATCTGTTAATCTTCATTTGTGGCTTGGCGGATCACCCTTGCCCACCACATCAAAGGATAGGGAACCATGATTATGATGGCAAAAACATTATTATTACTTGTTTAAATTGCTTAAGGTCAGGATGCCAATGTTTCAGGCTAGACCGATAGTTTAATTCCAGTTTGGTCATAGGTGAACCAGCTGGGTCAGATTGATCAGATTATAGATGTTGAAAGTTACTATTCTAATCCTCGGCCAGTGTTCCTAGATGTGTCAAGTGTCAACACTTCACTCATTTTATAAAAATAAATTCTCAATGCCCATATTTTGTAGTTGAACCAAGCGTGACTGACTCCCAAAAGCTATTACGCTCTGGGTACTATGCTATCTTTATGATTCCCAAAATCCCTCACTTGGGGTTCGCCTTAGTCATCAAACATTACTCTATCCGTAGGACTTGTAATCATAAAGATTGCTCTATGTTATTTTTTTCATTTAAGCATAAATAAACCTGAGAAAAGATATCCACATACAAAAAAATGAATCTCTTCAACTTATCTGGCATAAGAATTGATAGGTTAGGGGTTTACACCCCTCCCAATGTACCAAAACTACCCCACACCCACCATAAAAGAGATCCCCAACAAACCACTACGACAATCCCTGAATACCCCATATATATGAGAAGTCCTACCAACTGACCCAGTTCAAACAAAAAATCAAACACCTAAAATGCACACTAAAGGAACCTACCTTACAATCCATCTAGAGAACACCAAAAAAGCCATAATTTACAAAGAACTAAATGATGACTCCATCAACAACATAACATAAAAAAATTCATCGACCCACTACACAAGTAGGAGACCATCACTAAACCCCAACCTCCTAAGGACATAGAAAATCCAAATAAAGCACTAAATCTCTTACACTCATTTAAAGCTGTAGGAACAAAATATAATTTTTTTTTTTTTTTTTAAGTATTGCTATGCTATGTCACACCCATTAAGCCCCAAAACTACTATACTATCTCAGGTCCATTTTTTCAAGTGGTTGGCATGCATCATTGAAGCAAAAAATAGAGAAAAAATTTCAAAGAGATATACATTGATTCTCGAAAAAATATTAACAAATATAAATCGATTAATTATCTAACAAGGGGGAAAAAAGTTCTTTTGAGCATAAGTCTTGGGTTCATAGGAGAAAGAGAGAAGGGGGGTTGAGAGAAAAGGCTTACCTCTGTGATTAACATTGGCAGCAAGAGAAGGATCACAAATTCATAGCGGTAAGAAGAGATGTGAAAACGTCGTAGCAGATAAAGGAAGATTAGGAGCAAGAAAGGAAGATTGGGCGCCATTGTTTCATCCAAAGGAAAATATTTGGCGCCATTGAGATATTAAGGGGGATGTGGGTGGAAAAAAAATTTCTCCATGTTCAAGAATTAAAGGCACTTTTGGAAATAAAATAAGTCATTAAAACTATCCGCAAAAACTAGCATGTTGCTTCTGCATAAAAGCTAGGGTGTATTGAGCCTATAATTGATTATGATTTGGGTTGCCAAACACAACCAAAAGTGATTTTGGGTGTCAAACGTGATTTTGGACTATCCAAAAGCCTACCCAAATAGGGCTTAAAAATCACTAGGTCAACTTAGACCACCATTTTGAACTGGCACGTCATCTGGCCTTGTAAACCATAAATTTGGTTTGATTTGAATTTGAATTTGAATTTGTGAGTTTTCATGTTATAAATATGTAGATGTCGTATGGCCAAAATATGGAAGAATGAATTCTGATTGAGCGTTAGCTCGTCGGAGGTTTTGCCCCCCTCGAAGTGGGTTCTTCTCTCCCTTATTCTCTATTTTTATTTTATCTTGCATAATATCAGGCTAGGAACATATCAAATTCAAATTCAAATTCAAATCTTAAATCAAATCAGATCAAACCAAATTTATGACTTACCTAATTCAAATATTCAAATAAGTCTAATCTAATAATTATTTATTCAAATACCTAATATAGATAATTCTTTATTAATATAAATACCTAAATAGATAATAGTAACTTATTATAATAGAGTGCCATCCATTGTATTACGATGTTCCCAATATATAATTGGGTACATATCAGTAAAGTACCCTTGCAAGATTACGGTGTCTACACACTCTCAAATTCTAACGTCGTTTACTTCTAACCTCAGAAAATGGTCTAAACAACATTGTTTTGTGCATAACCAAACCCCCTTCAAAATCCAGATATGAGTTTGAAACCCATCTCTTGCTCGCGTTCGCCCACTCTCTTTCCTCTTTGCATTTCTGTTCTTTTCTCTTCTCTTCCACTCTTTCTCCTCTTTACCTCCCATTAGTGTAACCCTCATTTCTCCCATCTGTAAAACCCCACAGATCGCCATTTCGAAGAAAAGATATGTTGCCCCAAGTGAATAACCCTAGAAGGAAGGTGAATAGGGTTATAAGCCAAATTAAAAATTAATAGCAATCTAAAAATCAAATTATTGCAAACAAGATTAAATGTAAGACTATGCAATAATAAAGAGATTAAGGGAAAGAGAATGCAAAAAATGTTAACGAGGTTCGGCCTCCCACCTACGTCCTCGCCTCAAGAGCTCGCTTGAGGGTTCACCAATCCCCTATCATTCTCCTTCAAGGTGGAGCAGCAAACCTTTACAACTTAAGTGTTCTTCACCAACACTTAGCCAAATGCATTCTTCTCAAGTGCTTACAAGTGAGGGTATACACAACCCTTGTATCGAGGACACGACAGATGTCCGAAACAAATGAACATAAGTCATACAGTACCAAACTTCAGCTACTACGAACTTCTTTTAATGAATAGCACAAGAAAACTACTTTTCTAAACAGTACAATTAAATTTTGCCAAAGGTCTCCCGATCATTAGGGTCGAAAAATTATGAAGAAATCAAGTGCTCAACCCCTTTGCCTCTTTGTTGATGGAGAAGAAATGTCTAATGAGTAGAAAATGGAGATGGACAGGCTTTATTTTCTGTTCTTGCTCCCCTCCCTCTCCTTCTCCCGCTTCTTGTAAAGCTTCTCAAGCACACGTTTGGCCTCACATTGGGGGAAGTTGTTAAGATCGTAATAGTGAGGTGCTATGTCAACAAGCCTGTATAAAAAAAGGGGCAGAAAGAAATAAAATATTAAATAAGATCCATCCGAAAACTTCCAACTTATTGTCCATACACACACGTCAAATGTTTCTGCACATGATTATCAGAATCTTAGAAAAAATATACTTATTGACCACGATTTCATAATTAAAATAGAAGCAAAAAACCTTGCCCCCTCCCAAAAGACATCTTCTTTCGGACAATCTAAGCAATCTATGCATACAGAAAACCTTCAACCAACCACATGAACCACACATAACACAAGCAGAGGCCCTAATGAGGAAGAAAGAAGAATGTTCCTTTTGGCTTGAGATATTATTAAATAAATAAGATCACATGTTTTCTTTGGACACATTTTGCGGACCTCAACAGCTCCAATAGAATGCTATCAGCTGCCATAAGCCACCAAAAAAGGGGAGGAGGAGATAAGTGAGGACGCAAGAAGACAGAATTGGAAACAAAACAAAAGGGAAAAAAAAGTGTTGGAAAAGAACCACCAAGTTATATCATGGAAAGAAATGGTATTCAGTCCAGACATCTTACTGAATCATTCCTTTACATTTTCTTGGGACATAACCTCAAAACACCTTCATATTTTCCTATGCACACAAGAAACCAACTAAAAATCATTACAACAAAATATGACCAGTGTATTATAGTGTCCACCAAAAAAATAGGAGAAACAATCCGGGTATAAGCAGAAGTTAACTATTGGATGCTACTTTTGGTATAGGGAGCCCCTAGAAGAAGGCCCACACGACGGCCTATCAGCTAAGGTAGAGGCATCAACTATAAATTCCAAAAAGCACTTTGCCAGGTACCACAAGCCTACCACACTACCAATCCTACCCCCCCATAAATAAAATAAATAAATATAAATTATAAAATAAAATAAAAAACAGAGAGAGAGAGATAGAGAGAGGACAACAACAACAACAACAAAAAATCAAAACCACAGATGTGAGATTGATATGGAGTATGGAACTAACCATTCGCCACCGACATCCGTAACCGTACGAATGAAATTCCGGCTGGTTAAGACGTACTCATTATAAATGACCCACTCTGGCTTGTGATCCAAGCAATTTGACGGATGCAAGTGCACCACCTGCAAGAAAATTATGATCAGAAAAAGAAAATTGTAAAATGCAGAACAAGATCAACTTAGAAAAAGAAAAGGAGAAGGAAAAAATAAAGCAAAAGCAAAAGAAATCATCCTACATACTTGGTTGTCCTTCACAGTCAAATAGTGTCCAGTGCGCTCCAGATGGGCTACCTGCATGAAATATCCAGCAAGCATAGCCTTTCTAATGTTGATGTAGTAGTCACGGCTGTTGAAATCTGTGCTGCATAACTTGAGGTTGAACCTGGCCATGATGCGTACTAGCTGTTGTCTCACATTATCAGCAGCCTTCAGTGTCCTTTGGTTGATAAAATTTTCGTAGCACCAAGATTGATCCTCATCTGCAACCAATTAACAAATATTTAAGATTCTAATGAGCACATGGCATTGACAAAGTCTTCCACAATTTTTGCAAGAAAAAGAAGTAAAAGCAAAACAAAAAAAAAAAAAAAAAAAAAAAAGATTAGTACTTACTGTTTTGCTTGTATGCATGGTATACATTCAAAAGCGTGAGATGATCCCCATCGATGTGCCCAAACTGAGCTTTAGCTTCATCTGCAGCTTTTTGAGCCTCCCTAGGCCGGACAAAGCAATTGGGTACTAAAGAAAGAAATTGGTTATCACAGAGGAGGCCCACGGAGGTCAGCAGATGCATAGAGGCGAGACGACACCAATTGCTTGATGAGAGAATACTGAGAAACTGCAACTAACTGCATCAGCACTTAGAAATCCTACGGTGCATGCCAACCAAGGGCATGGAACCCAGACAAGACAGTTGCTGATGACAACCTAAGTGCACAAATACATCTCTAAACACATCCAGATGTATTTGTGTACACACATGCACTTAAACATCTAACAACACATGCACAGAATCACGTCTGTGGATATGCCAGAATAGACGAGACTCGAGACAGACACAAATGCAGAAGCAATAACAGAATGATACCTGAAAGCATGGCAGAAATAGAGAGAATTTCATTTGAGCAGTTGAATTCAGGACTGACAACAAGCATCTTCGACATCTGAGGATCTAAGGGAAACTCGCTCATGATTTCACCCAACTTGGTCAAGTTCCCATCATCATCTAATGCTCCCAAGTAATTCAACACCTCTAATGCCCGCATCAATGTCTCAGGGGCAGGAGGGTCCATAAAATCAAAATGAACCAGATCATCTATCCCTAGTTTCTTCAAAGTGAGAACTGTATTTGCAAGGTTTGATCGGAGTATTTCTGGATACGTCTGTGGCTGAAGATCATTATTGAAACTTTTCTCAGTATATAGTCTGAAACATTTTCCTGGTTGAGTTCTTCCAGCACGCCCTGATCTCTGGTGTGCGCTTGCCTTTGATATTGGAGATACCAACAAGGATTCAAGACGTACTCGTGGGTTATAAACTATTTGTTTAGCAAACCCAGGGTCAATGACATAGACTATGCCATCTATGGTCAAAGAAGTCTCTGCAATGTTTGTTGAAACTACAATCTTTCTTCCAGGGGGGCCACCCTCCTTCAGTGGAGGCGGAGCAGGTTCAAATATCTTCTGCTGCATGGCCGGAGGAAGTGTTGAATACAAAGGTACTGCTTTCACGGGCCCCACCTGGTCCCCCAAATTAGCAATTTCTTTGGACATTTTGCGGCATGCATCTTCTATCTCCTCCTCTCCCGTGAGGAAAACAAGTATGTCACCAGCTGGTTCACATAAGTGTATCTGCACAACTGTCCGAATTGCTGCCTCCAAGTAGTCTCTCTCCGGTTCCTGGGTGTAAAAAATCTCCACAGGATGAAGCCTACCAGGAACTTTCATAAGAGGTGCACCATTGAAATAACCCTGAAACTTTTCAGCCTCGAGTGTAGCACTCATTACAACTACTTTCAAGTCTTGTCTATTTCTAAGCACTTGCTTTAGAAGCCCAAACAAAACGTCTGTTGCCAAAGTTCTTTCATGAGCCTCATCGAGAATTATTACTTTGTATCGTTCCAAAAGTGGATCTGTCATGGCTTCTTTTAAAAGCATACCATCTGTTAAATACCTGCCATGCAGATAAACTAATGTAAATTGTCTTATTTAAAAAATAAAAAGGAAAAAAAAAACATGGGACTTTATAAAAGAATAAAAGCATTAAAAATTAAGTATAGAATCAAAGGACAAAGCACTTGCACACAGAAGGATCACTTACTTCAACACTGTTCTTGCACTACTGCAGTCTTCAAAACGGATGCTATAACCAACTTCTTCTCCAATTGTAACATCCATTTCTTCAGCAACTCGACGAGAAACGGACATTGCTGCCACTCTGCGAGGCTGAGTGCAGGCAATCATCATCTTCTTGCGTTTATCTGGAGTCTCTAAATCAATAGCTTCCAAAACAAACTGAGGAATCTGTAGAACAAAAAATGCTTCCTTAGTTGCAAATATATGTTTAGCCAAGCAAGAAATTTACTTGACAAACTTGTTCCAATTTGTAGAAATTACATCTACTACAACACTTATGCAGGTAAGGGGCAAACATGTAATAACCATAAAAAGAAAAGAGGCACAGGAACTGGTGGTATAACGCATATAAAACTAGTATAAAATTTGTCTAGGATGTGAACAAAATGTTCAACTAGGGGTAACCCCAGGAGCACCATATTTATACAATGTTTTTGGCTCATGGTTATTTTGTAGGGCAGGCTCATCAACACCAAAATTCCATAAAAAAATATGGCTCTTCAAAATACGATATCCTAACAAGACATCTAAAAAACTCAACTAGCGTCTAGTGGTTCTGACACATACTTTACAAGTGCAGTACAAAGGATTGGCCAGAAATGGTGTACTTAAATACTGCTGAACAGGATTGATCAAAACATAAAAAATCCTATGCTATATAACCGTAGTGACCCTGCTTTTAAACAACTACCATAAGTGAGACGCAGATTTGTGCAGGTCCATAACTATAACTTGTATGTGTGCCTGCCAATGGTGCCTCGCAAAAAGGTCCCCACTAAAGTCTTCTAGAATAAAACATAAGGGAGCTTGAATTGCTCACCTTCTGATGTTTCGTTTTTCTTAAACAAAAGTTGGAAATAAAAACACACACTTTGGGGGCATTAGGACACCCAAATAAATCTATTTTTCAAATTGTTGAATTTTAAATTCGATTATTGCAGATCTAATTTAACTGATGTAAGAAAGAACACGCCAGAACCTGGATTTGGAAAAATCCTCGCTAGCTCAAAAATCTTTAAGCAGCATAGTTGAGGAAAATATCTTTCCAAATAACATATTATTTCAGAAGTTGGCTTAGACAAGGATGGATCTCATGGCTCTTACAAAGAGAGAAAAGAGTTTAAGAAATTAGGGAGAAGAGAGGGTAGATTGTACTGGGGTTCTGAAGACTGCAGGAGAGAAAAGCTTCTCTCATGAAAGCTTCTCTTGTGCTGAGGGAAGCATCTAAATTTCAATCTCTCAATTCATAAACGAGCATGTCATGATTTTAGAATAATTCCCCAATTCAGGTTGTTAGTAATAAGGAAAATTCAATCACTTTTGACTTACTTAATTCAAACAACGGAACACTTTTAAGTTTGCTAAATGTAAATAAACAAATTTGCAATTCCGGGGAGAAACAAACAACCCATTTACATTTTCCAATAAACACAAATTTAAGAAAAACAAGCTCAAGAAATGATCTTGCAAAAACATTCTCCAAATATTACTTAAATTCTTTAGTTCCCAAAAATTTAAAACGATGCCCAGAAAGGAATGGACATGCTATAATTTCCACAGGACATGTATGAATCCTATAAGCAACTTGACTACAAACTCTACGACAGCGACAAACTTCTACATATATCACCATATCACCCTGTAAAAGATGAGCTCAACACAATATCCTACAAGCTTTGGAATTCACTACTACACGTAATTATATTGTTACAATAAACAATATTGAAAACACAACTAAACAAACACCATACCAGAAAAGAAGAAAACTTGCACATATATATACATATGAAACAAACCTAAAGATTTAGAATGGTTTCTAAAAGACTACAAATTTTTCCTTTTTTCCCCTTCAATTTCTAGGAAACCAAACAGATCATAAAAAATCACCTTTTTTTCCCATACTGACCTGAGTTGTTTTACCACTACCAGTTTCACCGACTAAAACCAGGGTCTGGTTAGACCTAAGAACCTGCAAAAACTCATCCTTCTGGTGCCAAACTGGGAGAGTCTTCCTCTTCTCCAAAATCTCATAGTACCTCTGCGAATACGGCCGCCCATTCCACCTATTGATGAGACTGTTGGTGTTGATGTTGTTGGCCATTACACCACCGTTCGATTTGGGGAGTTTTGCAGAGACGGAGGTCTCGTCCACCACGTCGAACAAGCTCACCTTCCTCTTCCTCTCCGTCCCCATCAAAAACCCTAATCCCCCAAACCCTAATCGAATACAGAGATTGATGGGCTGAGGAAATATATACTACTATGCGTATCTATCTATAATCTATATGCAATCAGTTCTGGTATATATAAGTATAGGGGAGTGAGGGTATGAATCGAAGGATTGAAGACATACAAAGATGGTTTCAGCCCTAAAAATGGAAACCCTAGAACTGGGAGGAGAGAAGCAGGCGAGGGCGGGTGTGAGGCTATATATAAACGAAGAAGATGGCGCAAATCTCTCGAATTACTCATAAGTCCTTGCTTTAAAATGAGGTGGCACATCTCAAAACACTGTGCAAATAGAAATATAAATTATTGATTGACCATTTTACCCTTGCAAAAGAGTAAAAAGACTGGTCAAAAGTAAGGGTGTTCGTGGTTTAGGTTAACCAAACCGATCTTGGTTTGGGTTTCCATTGCTTAGGGGTGTTTGGCACTTTGGCAATCCTCTCAACCAGTTTTCCTAGGTATAGGGATGGCCCAAATGCATAGGCCCCGTGTTTGGTAAGTACAGTCCAACGTGACATCTGATTCTTAAGTATTCTATTTTTTGCCCAAAAGGAGGTATGTTGTATTCTAGTTATTACATGGATTTCATAAAAACCTAATAACAAGATAAGGAAAAAACGACATCGTTTCCACCCCCCCCCCCCCCTTTTTTTTTTTTTTTAATGAAAGATGATATATATATTAGATTACGAAATAAAATGAGTCATATCAAACTCAACCTAATCCCTCACATAATCTTCCATCTAGACAAAAACATTCTAAAGAAATTTGGCATACTTGGCTAGTCCTTGAGCAACTTCATTGCCTTTCCTACCAACATGCATGAATTGACATGAGACAAAAGATAATGCAACCTCAACTAAAACATCTTCAATCAACAAACCCATAACCGTGTGAGACACTATGCGGGAAGCAAAAGCAAACATAACTTCTAGATTATCACCCTCTAAGTCGACATCATGTAAACCCAGATCTCTGGCAAATTCAACTGCAAAGTGGGTGGCCATTGCTTCAGCTTGGCATGGTGTAAAAAGACAGTTCTATTTCTTCAAAGAAGTTGCGATAACCTATCCTTCATGGTCACGCACCACTTCCCCAAACCCCACACTTGAATTCTCAGCAAAGAAAGCTGCATCAACATTGATTTTAAATCGTCCTGTCGTAGGAGGTATCCACCTAGCACCAACTGCCCTTGACTCCGTCCTGTTTACACTTTGCGCTGCTATATACTCTTGCAAGTATCTCTATGCCATATGGACCATGCTCTATGGGTCCTTCCTCACCCCTTCAAACACAACCAAATTCCGATGATGCCAATTGGTCCACATGATTGTCATTACCATAGCCATAATTTCTTCCCCCGCTTTAGATTGAATCATGCTAAGCCAATTATGAATGTCCCTTGGGGGAAATATGGGCTCCTTGGCCTAGCGGAGAGCAATTCCAAACCTGAGATGCCCACGAACAATTCACAAGAGCATGTAAGATTGATTTGTCGCCATTACCACACACCTCGCACTGGGGCAAAACTGGCACTTTTCGTTTTAAGAGGTTGCTCTTTGTATGGAGAGTGCCAGTACATGCCTTCCACATAAAGTGCTTAATCTTGGAGGAAAAAATGACATCTTCACATCCCTTCTCTTCTTACATTGCAAACCTATCTTGCTTCTCTCCCTCTTCAATTCTTACCTTATCTCTTAATCTCTCAAACTTCATCAAAAGAGGATCAAATCATTAACGTCATTTTGATCATCTTCTTCTTCAAGACGGAGCACACCATACAAAGGTGTTTTAGATCATCATTGTTATCTAGATTTCTTTTTCTTCAAGATCAAGGAAAGCTTGTCATGGAATTTAGACCGTCACCCTCACCTCTATCTTTATCTTCTTCTTATATGATTTAGATTTTATGAAGTGGAGACATTGAAATTTTCTAGGGTTTTGAAAATAATTTTTTTGATTTGATGCAAGTTTGAAAATTATGATTTTGAGTTGGGAAATTTCTTGATTGAAAAGTCAAAAGAGATTAGTTTTGAGGGTTAGAGATAGGGTTTTATTTTGAGATTTGATTAGGCAAGATGCCAAGACCTATGATTTACAGGATGGTGTTAACCAAACAGGCTATAATAAGAACTAGTTCAAATTAAAATTAGTTAGGATTTGAACTAGGTAGCTTGACTTGATTCTGAACCTCTAAATCCCAAGTTTGCCAAACAGGCCCTTAGGTTTGGTTTTGGAACTAATTTTAGAAAACTGAATTAAATTGGTTTGGTTTCGGTTTTTATTTTTAAAAAACCAAACCAAATCAAAAAACCGAAAAATAATATATATATATATAATTACAATTATAATTATATATTAAAGTTTAGTTTGTAAATTTTTTATTCAAACAAGGGTAAAATAGGTAGTACCGTAATAGGAATACAAAACTTAATGAATTAATAGTCAAACTAAAGTTTGTTACATTATTCTCAGCTTCTCACTCTTATACTCTGTTTCCATTTTGATACAATGTTAATACTTTTTTTAATTGTTAATGTAATACTTTTATTAAAACTGTTTTTATTTGGAATTTAGATTGTCATTCTTTTCATTTTGTTAGGGGTAAACAATTACTTTGTATCCATGATGATTTGTTACTACTTAATAGATTAAAATCAAAACCATACTGAACTAAATCGGAATTTTTTGATTTGATATTTTTATAATCTGATTTGGTAAAAACAAAATCAAAATATTATAATTTAATTTGAAATCTACCCTAAAACCAAACTAAATCAAACCACGAACACCCGAGCCAAAATACCGCTCAGAATGCTCTGTTATCCCATCCTTCGCGCATCTGTGAAGAATTTTAAGCTTAGCAAGTTCTATGAGAGAGAAAGAGGACTCCACCCCACCACAAATAGGGCATGGCAGAAAGATCGTTGCTTCACCACGGCCAAGTAAATCCGGGGTGAAGGCGATGTGAACATGGGCGTCGAACTCCATTTTTTCGGATCTAGAGCGGTTGTGAGGCTTCGGATCTCGCCGCTAGCGCTCATCCCATCACAGTATCATCGTCCTCCTACATTTAAGAAGAAGAGTACCGTGTGGATCTCGCCTTCTTCTTCATTTTTTTTTCCCCTCTTTAATATTCTGTTCTCTGTTGGGACCGGACCCTTACCATGGAAGTAACGCCAATTCGTGGGTTTAAGCATTATTGTTTTGTTCTCTGTCGGGACCCTTCCCATATTGGTATTGCGACACTTAATTTTGATGTCATGTTTGTTTGGTTGGGATGGAATGAATGGGAATGGAATCTGATTCCATATTTAAAATAACCTGGAATGGAGTGGAATGGTTCATTTCTCTTTTTTCTTTTTATTCCATTCCAGTTTAACTATCTCATCCAAACATATTGTTGGGAATGAATTAGAATATGATTCTATTCCATCTATTCCATTCCAACTAAACAAACATAGCATGAGGGTTTTAAGCATTACGGGATGTGGGGAAGAATCGAACAAGAGCCATCATGGCTTTTTTTTTTTGCTGCGAAAGAGCCATCATGGCTGCTGGAAAAAACAGAGTCGGGTGAGAAGAAGGGGAGACAAATTTGGTTTTGATTCTTGTTGTAAGGGTAAAATGGTCCATTCAGTGAAATGTGTTTTTGAGTGGAAGGCAGTAGGCCCAGCAATGCGTGCCTACATTCAACCTCAACTTTGGACACACTGAGCACTTAATTTTTGTGTTTTTTTCTTTTGAATGGTGTGGTAATAGTCATATTAACAATCATGCCAACAAATTTCTTTTAAAAGAATACTGGAGTATTTTTATAAATACATAATGCATCAACATCCACATTATTAAAGAAAAGAATTAGGCAAAATTTTAGGAATCAATGCATTTTCTTATTTTGTAGGTCAGGCATGAGTAAAAAAATGATTACTTGAATTAAAGTTGGGCAACTCACCCAACCAAAACCCATAGTTTTTGGGTTCAATTTTTCACTCTCTCTTAGGGTCAGTCACTACGTAAATTTATCCTAACGTTAACTGATGTAGAGTAGATAGTAACTTTACATGTATCGCAATGAATTAATCAAACCAAAGGTTTGGATATCCGTGTTTGCACCCAAAAAATAGAACATAAATTCTATATTTTATTAAGGGCAAAATTGTCAATATTTGGTTGCAATGTTAACTTCGGCAATTGCCATAGTATTAGCCTATCGGGGCATAAACTTGTTATATGTAACTTGTAAGGTTTATATAGGTGTCTTGTGATGTCAATGGTTGAGGACATACTTATGATTTTATGTTAATGTTATTTTTCTTCCTTATATTTATAAAGATAATTCCTTAATAGTTTAAGTAAGATTTAATTTCTATATTTCTTTAGACAAAAAAAAAAAAAAAGTAAAAATACGAAATAGAAGTTGATAAGATAAGTTCTTTTATCTTGGATAAATTTTTTATCCTCTTTGTTCTTCAACCACCCATCTTATACTCACATGTCTCTCTCTCATAAATGCATTTTCAAACTCAAATTTTGAAAATAAACTTTTATCAGCCTATTTTTCCATAGATCAAATCATCAAATAATAATTAAATTATTTATTTTATTCACTATTAGTATAATATAGATCTATGATCAGTACAAGATATAAGCTGAAGAAGGGAAATAGAAATAAAGAAAAAGAAAAAGAAAGAAAGAAAAGGGGGGGAATTTTAGATTGGTCGGGCTATGAGAAAATAATTATAGTTCAATACAATTTACTATTAATTTCCTAGTAAATGACTACTAACTTAACTAAGAATGACTACTAACTATAATTATTTTCCCATAGCCCAATCAATCTAAGATTCCCCCAAGAAAAAAAAGAAAGAAAATTATTGCGAAAATTATAAATAAAGAAGAATGGGAAGAATAGTGGTTGCTGGAAGCTAGCATATATGTCATTCATTTTTAATTTCAAGGGCAAATTAAGAAAATTTAAAAAATAAAAAATAAAAAATAAGGAGAGTGGGAATTCACCAATTGGAATCAAGAGCTCCCCGTACTCCTAAAAATTTGTCTTAGCTAGGAATTCTCACCTCAAGCCTACACTTATTTTGATTATATTGATGCTTGGTATATATCATGCCCCTTATTTCCAAAATAGTACTCCTCAACATACTTGGTTTTTTCATTTCTGTCCTAAATCCCATCCCTATTATCCACTTTTGTTCAATCATTAGTTTCATATGTTTATTGGAAATATACTACATCCCACTTCGCCCAAACATTGGGTTTGATATAGCTTCATATACCTGTTTGGGCCCTCTACTTATCAGCTTAAGCTTTTAAGTTGGAAACTTAACATGATATCAGAGCATGTCGTTCTTGAGCCCGTTTCACTTGTGAGCCCGTCTTTATTGTCCACATGACAGGCCCGTTTCTATCTTATGAGGCCTGCACGTGAGGGGGAGTATTGGAAATATACCACATCCCACATCGCCCAAACATTGGGTTTGATATAACTTCATATACCTGTTTGGGCCATCTACTTATCAGTTTAGGCTTTTAAGTTGGAAACTTAACAATGTTTGGCCCGAATATTCACAATCTTCCCCCACTACCAAAGATGTCTCCCGATTTCAATATTGTAGGAAAGAAATACCGATCCATATCCCGATGAATCTGTGAACCACGGGTTTCGATCCAGGGGGAAAGGAAGAACCCTTCTTTTAAAAAGACTTGTAGAGATTTAAAATAATAAAAATCTGGTTTTTAAAAGGTTCACAAAAACAAAACAAACAAGGAGTCGCCACCTCATTTTTAGGAAAAGAGGAAAACCATAAAAACAGTTTTTAAGAAAACCTTTGAAAACCAAACACATGACTCCGATCAAGGAAAAGCAAGTCTAATCAAAACAAGAGAGGATTCGGAGACTAAGTTACGATGTGGGAAGGTTCTAAGAAACATCCTATAGGCACCCACATCGCCCCAAAATGGGTCTCTGAATTTATATGGGCTATTTCAATCACTTCCTAATTAGTCACCATGCATATGCAAAGAATCATCCATAAAATAATCCACATTCCTCCATGAACATCCATAAAGCAAGTAAACATCCATAAAGCATGTAAACATAGATATGGAAAGCAAGTAAGAGATAGAGAGAATGAACAAACAAATCCATCCTATCCACTAGCAAATATGTGATGGATAGATGAGCAAGCAAACAAATCCATCCTATCCACTAACAAATATGTGATGGATAAATGATCAAGCATGGGTCCATCCTATCCACTAGCATATATGTGATGGACAAATGGGTAAGAAGAAAGAAAAGAAAGAAAAAGAAAAAGAAAACCTAGGATACTTAGTATCCTAGGGCGGACTTGAACATCAAATGAGCGCCTACGTACCTTACATACAAAGATGCAAGGATCAAAGTCCATGTAGTTCGATTGAGAAGGGGTTACTCCCTTTACAATGAACTATAAACCCTAAGTTTCCATTAAAAGAAAAGAAGAGTTTGAAAAAGAAGAAGAGTTTCCAAAAAAGGAATTTGAGAAAAGATAGAAGTTGAAAAGAGATAGAACTCTTATCCAAAAAGAAGTTTAAGAAAAGTAGAATTCTAAAAGAGATAGAACTCTAATTCAAAAAGGAGTTTGAGAAAAGTAGAATTCTAACAGAGATAGAACTCTAATTAAAACAGAATTTTGAGAGAGTTGGAAACTTAGGACATCTAATTCAAAGTTAAGACAATAACCCGAAGGGGAGAAGAGAACAATTCATACACAACTTACCATGAACCACTTACCATATGCAAATTATCTCGAAACATCGAGAAAACACCAATTAATCACCCCATGTATTCTATAGGGCAATTATTAAGCTCAAATCCACCATATTCATGCTCAAATAATCATTAGGAGACCTAATTCAAATCTGGACAGAATACTAAATATGCATATAATGACCCTAAACTCATGCAAATAACAAAAATCAAAAGAAAAACAATATCCTATATGCTCCTATATGCTCTAAACACCCTAACATGCACAAAACTATCAAAAACATGCTAAATAGGCATTACCATGATGAAAATATCATATGATAATCCTAAACATGAAAAGAAAATCTACCATGATGCCTTAGGTAAGTATTTTATGTAAGAATGTGAAATAATCATCCTTACGGCGAGCTTTCTTAAGTAAAACTATCCGGAGATAATTTTACGTAGAAATCACTCCATATGAATGGTTTCTTCACATATCCTACGTAAAATATATACCTAAGAATGCAATGAAACTCACAGCGCAATTAAACACACTCTAGAAAGCACCTATGCACAGCCTCACCCTCTAAGGACGATAATTATCCTCGAAAAGGATAATCATCCATACACCTATGAAGACGAGGCTTACACAGCAAGTGTCCTATACAAAAGATGCTTAAAATCATGCATATAATTGAACCATGAAGAGAAAACGGCCTAAACACATCAACTAATTTTTCATGCAAAACGTACCTCTATCCTTAAGGGAGAAACTATCCTAACAGCAAACAATTCGCAATCCTATTCCACTAACATGCATTCTCATCATCTTTGAATCATATACACTCTAAAATATAGAGTATATATGATTCCTAAATCAATTCTAAGCCATAATTATGCAGAGAATGGAGTAGAAGAAGAAGGAATCGTAAAAGGATGCAAGGGAGACTTACAATGAAGCAAGGGTCTTCGCTGCGTTCTTCCTTCTCTTTGGCTTGGTTCCCTTCTAGTTCCTCTTCAAAATTGCAGTAGAAAGCCTCCTCCAAGTGATATGAGTGTATGCAAACTCGTGGTCCCTCTCTCTCTTATGAATATGAAGTGTCAAATAAGCCAAAAGTCCCTAATGCTGATGAATGAGCCTCTATTTATAACCAACCAACCATATGAACCAATGGTTGAGATTAATTCACCATAAAATCAATCTAGGGCTGTGATTAAATCCCATGAATGTTAAACAACTCAAAACCACCTCCCAATAGGCTTAGAAGTCCTTTAGAAGGCAGAAAATCGGAGTTGTAGAGTCCCATTTCGTCAAAAACTCAAAAAGAGAGAAATCAGGACGAAGGGCTCGGGTGACCGGTTGGGTGAACCAGTTGGACCGGTTGGGTGAACCGGTCACCCGAGAGTGAACTCAGGTTTCCTCGGTTTTGAGGATTCCTGACTCAGTTTGGACTCCTAACTTCAAACGAACTTAAATTCTTCATTTTAACTCCGATTTGAGTGATTCAAAAGCCAAAATTTCAAAGATTCAATGTAGAATAAGCCTAGAATATTCTTGAACCAAGAATCCCTGACCACGGTTAGGTGGCTGGGTTTTCATGGGGCGATTACCCGAAAAAAGGTCAATTAAGCATAGGGTAATGTGGTGAACCAATCCCAAACCTATTAATAAATTAAATTGGCACTTCAATTAGACTCATTTCATCATTCTAAGGTCAATGGAACTCTCCGGAGCAAATTTGGAAGTCAATTGGAAAATATACGAAGTAAAAGACGAAATTGCCCTTCAAGTCGCAAAAGTTCTAATTAGCTATCCAAACCTATCTGGAATTGAACCAAATTTGACACACATCTAAAATGATCCTAAAAACTAAATGCAAGTGATGGGACTCAACAAAGAGACAAAAATATGCATGCAATGATGACCTATTCTCCTAAGGCTTAAAAGGGCAAAATTGTCCTTTAAGGCTTAGGGACTCCTAGATGCTTCTAAACCTAACCAAATGATATCATGATCTCATGGGGGTGAAAATGGGGTGTCTACAGATGCCCCTCATTGGTGGAGTTTGCTTCGCAAGCGACACCAATGTTAGAAAAGACAGCCCATTTTCACAAGAAAAGGGCGATGAACCAAGGCTTGAACTTCAACAGTGACTACTGAGGATGTTCATGACTGCTATAATGCACACTTGTACAAAATAGGGGGGGGGGTTTGTGTGTGACTCGAAAGTCATTTAAACACACGGTACTCTCATATGCCTATTCTTTCTAATAGGGACACATATGCTTCTATAATGTACGCTCATTCTTTATAATGAGGACACGCACAAGATAGGGGGTGTGTGCGACCACAAGGATCATTTAAACACACTATACTCTCATATGCCTATTCTTTCTAATAGGAACACATATGCTTCCATAATGTACGCTCATTCTTTCTAATGAGGACACGCACAAGATAGGGGGCGTGTGTGACCACAAGGATCATTTAAACACACTATACTCTCATATGCCTATTCTTTCTAATAGGAACACATATGCTTCCATAATGTACGCTCATTCTTTCTAATGAGGACATGCACAAGATAGGGGGTTTGTGTGTGACTACAAGAGTCATTTAAACACACCATGCTTTCTAAACAAAATCATGAGACTTTAATTTTAACAACTTTGTTAAAATCAAGTGAGGGCAATCCATTCATTGTGCTATAATTTCCTCAAGAAATAAATAGCAATGCAAAGCAATCCATGTATGTGACTCAAAGAGTCATTTAAACATACTATCACAAATACTTCTATCTAAGCAATAACAAACTTTATTTTAACAATCTTTGTTAAAATTAAGCGGAGCAAATATTCCAAATGTACTATAATTCCCTCAAGGAATTAATAGCAATGCAAAACATCCATGTATGTGACTCAAAGAGTCATTTAAACATACTTTCCAAAACCAATTCCAATCAAGCAATCATAGGCTTTATTTTAACAATCTTTGTTAAAATTAAGCAAAGTACACACTCTAATGATGCTATAATCTCCTCAAGAAATTAATAGCAATGCAAGATATTCCATGTATGTGACTCAAAGAGTCATTTAAACATACTTCCAAAACCAACTCCAATCAAGCAATCATAGGCTTTATTTTAACAATCTTTGTTAAAATTAAGCAAGGCACACACTCTAATGATGCTATAATCTCCTCAAGAAATTAATAGCAATGTCAATTCATGACAAAGAATCAAGAAATAACAATTTCATGATCCTTACAAAGCATCTCAAGCATCCAATCAACTCATCATCCAATCAACAAAGCTTGATTTTAACCCGAGGATTAAAAATAAGCAAGAACATTCAATTAATCCCAACGTGCTATAATTTCCTCAAGAAATAAATAACATTAGCAATTCAATCACAAGAAATCAAGGAATATAAAACTCCATGGTTCCAAACAAATATCATAAGCATCATCCTTCCATCATCCAAAGATAAAGCCCTTTAACAAAGCAATTGTCAAAGTAGGCTTGCAAATATCACCATGAGTGCACTAATAATTCAATTAGTGACTAACCACTATTCATTCCATTCATTTCAAATCATTCACATCAGGTTCTAGGCTTTTTAAGATAGATTTCATCAAAAAATCAAGCGAAAAGGGGCCCGGTTAAGCGAAATTGTGCGAAATTTGCACAAAACGAGAAATGGGCTTGGGGGACCGGTTGGACCGAACCGGTTGGACTGGTTGGTGAACTGGTTGGACCGGTTGGGGCCAACCGGTCACCCGAGAGGGATTTTTCTGCTGCACTTTTTTGGTGTTTTGGCTATAAAGCCTTGCACCTTCCTCACTTGTTCATCATCCTTTTGCTTGTTTTTGAGAGCTTCTCTCTCTAGAAACCCAAAACCCAACATTCCCAACTCCAAAATACCAAAACTTTGGCATTAAACTTGAATCATTGTGGTGATTAAACACCAACAACATCACTTTCAAGGAATCAAAACAACCTTTGATTCATCAAATCAACCTTCCCAACTTACTTTTTCAAATCAAACCCATTTTCTCAAGAACACCCAACATGAGTTCTTCATCAAATAAATATTCCGATGCAAAATATCCACATCATTTCCTCAAGAAAACATACAAAACACCTCATTATGAAGATCAACCGGATAGCTTGCTCTTGGAACCCAACAATCATCTCTCCTACATCCATTCCATGAATGAGGTAAGATAATTCCCAACTCCTTCAAGTTCATTCTTATTCTTTCATTTCATTGTTTCTTTTCAAATATTTGCTATTCTTATGAATGAAATGCATTGAGTTCTTGCTATTTTGACAACTTTTGGGAGTTTTCCATATACAAAGACCTCATTTTCCAACATAGGCATAACTATGCCCACCAAGTGTTTGATAAAATTCCCAAGAGAATAAAATCATTCTTTTTTGCTTTCAAATAGTCAAGATAATCAAAAGTGAACTCAAGAGCATTCTCTAGAATGCTAACCCATGAATTTTGAAGTTCTTTTCTTTACAAAAAACCTTGTAGGCATAACTATGCCCACTAAGTGTTTGATAAAATTCCCAAGAGAATAAAACCATTCTTTTTGCTTTCAAATACCAAAAGTTCTTGAACAAACTATCAAAGATATTTTCCAAGGAGCTTACCCATGAGATTAAAAACATTTTTCTTTACAAAAATCATGTGGGCATAACTATGCCTACCAAATGTTTGATAAAATTCTCAATGGAATAAAATCATTCTTTTTCTTTTCAAATACTCCAAGTTCTTAAAACAAACATCAAAGGTATTCTCCAAGGAGTTTACCTATGAGTTTAAAAAACATTTTTTTTTTCAAAAATCACGTGGGCATAACTATACGCCTCGAGTGTTTGATAAAATTCTCGAGAGAATAAAATCATTTTTTTTCTTTTCAAATGCTCCAAGTTCTTAAACAAAACATCAAAGGTATTCTCTAGGAGGTTTACCCATGAGTTTAAGAAACACCTTTCTTTTCAAAAAACATGTGGGCATAGCTATACGCCTCAAGTGTTTGATAAAATTCTCGAGAGAATAAAATCATTCTTTTTCTTTTCAAATGCCTCAAGTTCTTAAACAAAACATCAAAGGTATTCTCCAAGGAGTTTACCCATGAGTTTAAAAAACATCTTTCAAAAAAACACGTGGGTATAACTATACCCATCAAGTGTATGATAAAATTCTCGAGAAAATAAAATCATTATTTTTTCTTTCTTTTCAAATGCTTTAACCAACCCAAGGAAAACTCATGGGTATTCTCTTTGAATGCTATCCTTCGATTTTTGAAACACTTTCCTTTGCAAAAAATTTCTTTTCTTATGTGCAAGCCTTTGAAAATCTTGAAAAGCCATGAATTTAAACATTCTTGAGTTATTCATTAAGCATAGCAAATATTCAAAGTAACAATTTTCATGATTTCTTTTATTCTTTGTAGCCAAATTTCGAAGATAGAACGAGGCATGCCCTTGGAGGAGTGATTGAGTGGTGGCACAAAATGGCCACACGGCAACCCGAAACCCAAAAGATCATAATTAATGCGGGTTTTGGAGATTTTCTGAATGCTTTATGGGTGGAGCAGAGGGATAGACAAGCTTTGCTAGCCCTCACTGAGTTGTGGTGGGACACCACCAACACATTTCATTTCAGCTTTGGGGAAATGACTCTTACCCCAACAGACTTTACTGTTATCACCGGACTTCGCCTAGGTGGGCGGAGACTATCTTACTATGACAATGCTCACGGGGATCCCCATTATCTCCTAGAACAACTCGGGACCATGGTTCCTGTTCAAAGGGGTGGAGTACGCCGAACTTGGCTAAGGATTCATTTTGGCGATCAAAGAGAAGAGGATGACGCCGATCCATCTTGTCTTGCCCGACTATTTATGCTATCTATGTTGTCTAGCATATTCTTTGCTAGTTCTGGTGATGTTGCTCCTTTAGGACATCTTTCTTGCATGGAGGATGTTTGGGGGATGGGCGATTACAACTGGGGTAACGCCGCTCTTGCTGTACTGTATAGGTCTATGAGCGACAGATCGCATGGAGTGAGCACAAACCACTGCGGGATGTCCTTTATTTGGGAGGTAAATCAAACCCCAAATTTCCTTTTTAACAATATTTGCAATGAGTACACCTTATCACTTTCTTTTGAAATTCATTTTCTTTTTTGAAAACAGATTTGGTACTACGAGTACTTGGGTTTTGAGCGTCCTCCCCTCATCGACAATGATCCCTCATGGCCTGTGATGTCTAATTATCACATCGACAATAGGTGTGATTCGGTGGACAATAAGCACGACTATGCCCATGCTAGGGCATTCCTAGCTTGCATTACTGCTGACAAAGTAATCTCTAAAGCTTTTATCTTTTGAATTCCATCTTCTTTCAATTCTTTCTCTTAACACCAACTCATGAATTAGGTGGACTGGGATCCATGGGCACAATGGAAATATGCCATTGAAGAGCAATGCCACAGATGTGTAGACATGACAGAGAAGCGGATCCTCCTAGAAGGTCCTATGGGTCGCTACTGGTACCTCGGGGAGCGAGTTTGGCGCCAAGTAAAAGGCAACATTAATGCAGCTGCAGTTCCTATGGCGCCACCTGAGGGCATGAGACATGCCAACTCCTTGCAGGGGCGTGAATTAATCAAAGCTATACGAGGCAAGGATGCGATTGACTTCATAGTTCCGAATGGGAACTACGAGAGTTTTTGTAGGAGGTATCTGATGCCTCCTAGGGTCGTAGGAGTTCCACCCGTAGGGGTAAGTACATTCTCAACCCATACATGCTTTACAAGTATTTCCTAGCTGACTATGTGCAACTCTTTTCAGGGGCAGCGAGCTCGTGGTCACCATTCTACAGTGGGTTCGACCTCAGGCGTGTCAGGGGTGCACATGGATAGTGATGATGAGGGTATGGATAGGGGCGCACTGCCCCCTTTGCCACAGCCTAGGTCCATTGATCTATGCCAAAGAGGTGACATCGTGCCCATGACTATAGCACCTCCCGTGATGGATGAGGTTCCTCAGATAGATCCTAGATATGAGACTGTAAGTTTCAAGGTTGACTTGATTCTCTTAATCCCCAACTATTCATTAGACACTTCTTACTCAATTTCTCTTTTCACAGTCACCCGTTGGGTATTCACAAGAATAGATCAATCTCACCGCCAGCTTGAGGAGGGACATGATGAGGATGAGCCTAAGCCTATCAAGGCAAGAGGCGTATAGAGCGGGCGAACACTCGCACCCAGTAAGAATAGCTCAAATCAAAAACTTTTGAAAATCTTTGGTTTTCTCTTTTAAAAAGTGGTACTCACATCATCTATTTTCTTGGAAACTTGCAGATTGATTCCTTCCCTCAGTACAACCCAGCCGCGGCTCCACCACCTCCTCCATCAACAGACGAAGCAGGGCCAAGCAAGAGAAGGAAACCACGAAGGAAGCGTTGAAAACACTTATTTTAAGTTTAGGAAACTCACTTTAAGCATCTAGAAACTCTTAACTTGTGAAATCCTTGTACTAAGCTTATATGGGCATTTATGTTATCTTTCAAGTTCTTTCTTTTAAAACCAAGCTCATGCATTCCCCACCTTTGAATTATGATATCTATCTCTTGTTGGTTGAATTTCATAACTCTTGACACAAATTTGAGTCAATTTGGGCTCAAAATGGTCAAAATTGGCCTTCCGGAGCATACGGGGATAAAAAATGGTCAAAACAGGGAATCGCGAAAAACGGCCTCGGGTGACCGGTTGGGCCCAACTGGTTGGACCGGTTGGTGAACCGGTTGGACCGGTTGGCCTCAACCGGTCTCCCGAGCACTTTTGCTGTTTACGCATTTTGCGACTTTTTTGACGCTTTTTCGACTTCTAAGCCTTCTAGGACTCAAATTTGAGCCTAAAGGCCTATAAAAACACCCCCCACATGTTCATAAACCATTGTTATTCATTCAACATCAATTCATGGAGACTTTTGATAGCTTTTTGACACATTGCTTCAGCAACATGAGTAAGGAAGACAAAAGGGTTTTCAAGAGTTATGGCTTGGATGCGCTCTATTCCCTCGCTAAAGTCAAGGTAAATTGGACTATGCTCTATGCTTCTACATAATTTTGGGATCCCGAACTTCATGTTTTCCGTTTCCATCGCAATGAAATTTGCCCCACCCATGAGGAATTTTGCGCGCTGTTCGGAGTGCAACCGTCAGGGCCCTTCATCCTTCCATACCTTCGACAAGGTTATGTTTCTTCTTTTGCTTCTCTTTTGGAAATCTCTACCCACGATGCTATGGCCTTCATAAAAGATAACATGGTAGATTTGAACAAGCTAGCAACGTCTTTCCTGCCC
This sequence comes from Liquidambar formosana, assembly GCA_039720395.1. NCBI lineage: Eukaryota > Viridiplantae > Streptophyta > Magnoliopsida > Saxifragales > Altingiaceae > Liquidambar > Liquidambar formosana. Next base: position 23,611,897 of record CM077825.1, on the reverse strand, counting down.
CTTGGGAGGTCATGTGGGCTGCCTTTATCTCGACCACGTCAGCACGCCTTAGCTTTCTGCTTGATTGGGAGGTTTCTCATCACCAATGGTACGTTGTTTGTTCCAATTGAAATTTGTGAGCTTGTAACTCCTCTTTCCAAGTCCCGAAACATAATTCCAATGGTTCTAGCGGAAACTCTCAATGGGCTAGACAAGGTACAGGATCGGTTTGAGGCGAACTTTGAGGGCAGCCCCCTCCTTCTCCATATGTGGTTGCTAGAGAGGTTAAACCTCTTACCACCTCCTCGTGTTGCAAATTATGGGCCTCAGCACTTCCATCTGCGTGTTCCTGAATTCCCGCCAGATGCTTCTCCTGACGAATGGCTTAGCAGGCTGTACCACACCTCATGACGATCTATCTGTTGGCACGTGCCTCACTGGAAGTGTGACGAAAAGGTGCTCTTGCGAACTGTGGGCTATACACTTGTCAAGTTGATGGGCTTGAAAGCCACTTCCTTTTACTGGCCATCTCGAATCCTTCGGCAATTTGGTGCAGTTCAATCAATTCCAAACAATCAAGCAAGTACCACCTAGACGAATTCAAGGCAAGTTCACCCCGTTCAACCTGTTTCTCAATCTCTGGTCAAATGGATGGAGGATAGATGGAATAGCTGGAACTCCGCTACCTTAGTACCAAACACTGGTGGACCTTATGAGCTTAGCAAGGAATACAAGAAGTGGTTATCTGAAGACATTGGCCACAAAGAAACAACAATGAGGGCTCAAGTAGCTGAGTTGATTGGGATTTCTTCACTGGGGAGTACAAAGAGGTCACGGGAGGATGATGCCAAAGCGAACAAGACTACTGGAACAAAGAAGACTTCTCAGAGAGCAAGGAATTAGCAACCTTTTTGAATTTTAAGCATGTTAAACATAGTAATAGTCCTTCGAGACTTGCAATTATAAAACTATTATCAATTTCTCTAGTTTTGAATGAATTGCCATCAAACAATTAACTTTGATTTATGAATTGCTTTATTTCCTTGTTTCTTTTCTCTTTTTTTTTTCTTTTTCAATTGGATCGCACCCAAGGTAACTTTATGGGCTGCCTACGTATCTCCATCATTTTTTTTTTCTTCTTCTTTTTCTTTTTTTAAATAATGGAGAATCAGGCCCTTGTAGTTCATGCTTTTCTTTTGCCTAGGCCGCCCTTACGGGTTTTCAACCTATCAAGCTTTACACATGGTATCTCTTGAGTTGATCTAAATTGGTTGGTTGAGAGAACTCTATTCCATCCAAATCCATCAATCGAACTGCTCCTCCCGGTAATATCTCCTTTATAATGTAGGGACCACCCCAGTTAGGCCTGAACTTGCCCCTTGGATCAAAGATAGGCGCACGAATTTCCTTCAGCACTATATCTCCATCTTTTAAGCCACGATCCTTGACGCGCTTATTGAAAGCTCTAGCTATTCTACGCTGATAACCTTGGACATGGTACAAAGCATTTAAACGCCTTTCATCAAGCAGAACTAGCTCATCATATCTGTTTCTTACCCATTCCACTTCAGATAGTTGGTCTTCCATTATTTCTAAGAGAAGGAATTTCTAACTCGATTGGGAGAACTGCTTCCATGCCATAAACCAATGAGTACGGTGTAGCACCTGGAAGATATTGAAGTGCGATAACCCCATAAGACGAGTGGCAACCTTTCTGACCAGTCATTGTACTTCTTAGCCGACTTCTGTAGCATTCTTTACATTCTTGTTAGCTGCTTCAACTGCTCCATTTGTTGTGGCCTATAAGGGGAAGACTTGTGAACTCGAATGCTGTACTTCTGCAAGATTCTTCTACCTCGCCTCGGAAGTGTTGTCCATTATCTGATATGATCTCATGGAACCCCATATCGAAATAATGTGGGTCTTAATGAAATGGGCCACTTGCTTTGACCCTAAGGTTTTGTAGGACTTCGCCTCTACCCACTTAGTGAAGTAATCTATTGCCACCAAGATAAACTCATGACCTTCCTTTGACTTGGATGGATCTTTCCAATGATATCTATTCCCCAGTTGAAAAGGGCCAAGGGGATGACATAGTATTCAAAGGCATTGATGGAAGGTGCTGAACATTGGCAAAGATTTGACATTATGGCACTTCTTGACATGCAGATGACAATCTCTTTCCATGGTGGTCCATAGTAACCGAGACGAGCAATTTCTTAGCTAGCATATACCATTCATGTGAGGTGCCCCTGCTCCTTCATGTACCTCTTCAATTATTCTTTGAGCTTCTTCTTCGTCACACAGAGCAAGTGGATGCCGTCATAGGATCGTCTGTATAGCTTTCCTCCGCACATGATGTAGTGAGGGCCAATCTTCTCAGCGTATGCCTGTACTTTGAAGCTCCTTCAGGTATTCCCTTTTCTCTACGAATCTGGATGTCATAGAACCACGGACGCCCATCTGTCACTTGACTATTCTGAACACTGCACAGTATACTGGCTCTTTCCTTCTTTCAATCACGAGTGGACGAACATTTCGCCTTCTGGGATTTCCACCATGGACGCAAGTGCAGCAAGAGCGTCAGCAAAGCGGTTCTTTACCCTTGACAAGTAGTGGAACTCTATTTTGTCGAATTCTTTGGTAAGTGCTTCTAGATAAGCATGATAGGGTAACAACTTCTCGTTCGAGTCTTCCATTCTCCTTGATTTGGCAGATAATAAGGCTGAGTCTCCGTACACTTCTAATTCCTCAACTCCCAACTCTAAGGCTGCTTCCAACCCTAGAATGCAAGCTTCATATTCGGTGATGTTGTTTGTGGCCTCGAACCCTAACTTCATTGCCAGGGGGTGTGGCGTCATCAGGAGATCAACAAGACTCCTATGCCGAAGCCCTTTTATTTGCGGCCCGTCGAAGTAGACTTTCCATGGCTTCTTTTCTATCTCCAATATGTCCTCGTCAGGGAACCCTTGTTCAATGCCATCTCCTTCTGAAACTGGATTTTCTGCTAAGTGTTCTGAAATGACTCTCCCTTTTATCGAGCTGTACCACATACTTGATATCAAATTCAGATAACAACATTAACCACGCGCAGTACGATAGGTCAACATTGGCTTTTAAGCATATTTGAGTGGATCCATGCGACTAACGAGGAACACCTGGAAAGATAGCATGTAATGGCGGAGTTTTTGAGAGGCCCACACCAATGCCACGCAAGTCTTTTCCACAGCATTGTAGTTCACCTCATAGTCTGTCATTTTCTTACTCAGATAGTAGATGGCATTCTCTTTCCTGACTCTTCCAAGTATTGTGCAAGCATTGCCCCCATAGCAGTTTCTGTGACGGTTAAGTACAGCAACACGGTTCTCCTTCTCTAGGTGGAACAGTATCGGTGGATTGCTTAAGTAGCTTTAATGGCTTCAAAAGCATTCTGGCATTCCTCGTTCCATTCTTTTGGTTCTCCTTTCTTTAGTAGCTTGAAAACGGGCTCAAATGGTAGTGAGTTGAGCTATGAACCGGCTTATGTACTGCAATCTTCCTAGGAAACCTCGGATTCCTTCTCATTCTTGGGTGGCGGCATCTCCAGAATGGCCTTGATCTTGCTTGGATCCACTTCAATTCCCCTCTATGTTATCATGAAACCAGCAGCTTTCCCGCAGTGACTCCAAAAGCACATTTCTGAGGGTTGAGGCGAAGTTTGTACTTTATGATTCGATCGAAGAACTTTCTAAGCACAGCCACATGTCCTTCCCTATCTTTTGACTTGATAATCATGTCGTCGACGTAAACCTCGACCTCTTTATGTATCTGTGAGCGCCGTGTCCTTTCACCACGTCGGCTCGGGAGTACGCCACTAACCACGGACGATTAGGGCGGAGAGGGAGTCGCCACCCGATTTTGGCCTCGGGAACCGATAGACCCCTAGCAAGGGCCCAACTCGTCATCACCCAAAGAATCAAGGTTCGGAGCTAAGGTACGCGGACGGGAAGGTGTTAGGCACCCGTCTGCGCCCGGCGAAAATCCGGCCTCACACACACTTATTGGCTTTAATTAAAAAGGAACTTAATTGAATTCAACCGTCAATCAAACGCTTATGCAATCGAATTCAGATAATGGCATGCACAGATGAGAAAAAGGGAAAGAAGACCAGATATATAAACAGATATATATGATACAGAATATTCACAAGGTTGCAAGGGGTACCTATACTGCCTGCAAAAGAAAAGAAGGGATTAAACTGTAAAAACATGGCTCATGCACGTACGTTCATATGAGATGCACGTACGTGCATACCATATGTACATACGTACATGCTTATCAAATTCCATCCGATGCCTACCATGCTGTGCCCGAACAGATCTTTGACTCGAATGTATGCAGAAAAATGGCTATAATGCGATTTAGAGATGACAAAATGACCTAGACCTAGATGGCGAAATGACAGCAGATGCTAATAAAGATGCAACAGATATTTGTGGGCCTAAACCATGCGGATTAGATGCTAAGAATTAACAGAGAGATATATCATGCGCGGAAAAAATGCTGGAGTTAACGGATAAATCTTATGTAGCCCTACGCATTTGAAATGGATGAGAAACTCATTTCAAACCTTAAATGCATAAATAAATCGGTGCCGGATTAGATCTGAACGTGTCCTAATTATAAGTATTAAATGACAGGATATACATATCAAATGCAAAATTATAAATAATCATGCTAAAACGAAATTAAGGATTGAGAATGGTTACCCTCAGGTTCGGGCAGCAGCGATCCCTTCACAAGCGTGCTTTTTGGACCTCTCGTGGACACAGCCGTCAGTCTCAGGGTTTCTAGAGTGGTGGTTTTGGTAGCCAAAATTCGGATCTCTTCTCTTGAATGAAAGCCGGGTATTTATAGGCGGGGATTAGGGTTTAATTCGGGGGTCTCTAGGGTTTCCCAGCCGCCACTGAGCAGCTGTCAGCGTGGGGGCTGTATAAGGTAAGAGGCAATTTCGGGGGGGAAAGAGATGGAATTCAAAAAGAGAGGGCATGATCATACGTGCATGGTATATGCACGTACGTGCATATCCCATGCACGTACGTGCATGGGGTATCGAACCAAGGCCAAAGGCCTGCTGTGTCTCCGCGAGTCCTTCGGGCGTGCTTGCGATGGTCCGTTGGCTACTGCCCTTCATCATCGGGTCTCAGAAAGTGGCTTGGGGTGTCAAGTGGTACAAAATGGGGTGTTAACAGTTTGCCCCTTCTTTTGATTTTGCTCGTGTAATGAACAAAATTAAAAGACCCGGAAACACTCATTTTGGACCAATTGGCTCATGCAAACCTTAAATGATACAAGTGCATGTATGAAAGGTCGGATCAGGGGAAGTTCCCTACTTCCTACGTACCTCTTAACGAGGATCAGACCTACCGTAGTTCATGGTGTGTGGTGATACCTTTCTGGGGCAATCGGAAGGTAGTGCGTGGTTTCCTGGGAATCCAACATTTTGAGATTTGCGGGGTAAATTCCAATTAAATCCGGGTTGATTTAATTCTGAATTGAAATTCGCGGGGTGAATTCCAATTAAATCCGGGTTGATTAAATTTCGAATTGAAATTCGCGGGGTGAATTCCAATTAAATCCGGGTTGATTAAATTTCGAACTAAAATTCGCGGGGGTGAATTCCAATTAAATCCGGGTTGATTTAATTTCGAATTAAATTCGCGGGGTGAATTCCAATTAAATCCGGGTTGATTTAATTTCGAATTAAAATTCGCGGGTTGAATTCCAATTAAATCCGGGTTGATTAAATTTCGAATTAAATCCGGGTTGATTAGATTTCGAATTGAATCCAGATTGATTAAGTCTCGAATCGAAATTCGCGGGGTGAATTCCAATTAAATCCAGATTGATTAAGTCTCGAATCGAAATTCGCGGGGTGAATTCCAATTAAATCCAGATTGATTTAATTTCGAATTAAAATTCGCGGGGTGAATTCCAATTAAATCCGGGTTGATTAAATTTCGAATTAAATCCGGGTTGATTAGATTTCGAATTGAATCCGGGTTGATTAGATTTCAAATTGAAATTCGCGGGGTGAATTCCAATTAAATCCGGGTTGATTGAGTTTCGAATTGAAATTCGCGGGGTGAATTCCAATTAAATCCGGGTTGATTTAATTTCAAATTAAATCCAGATTGATTAAGTCTCGAATTGAAATTCGCGGGGTGAATTCCAATTAAATCCGGGTTGATTAAATTTCGAATTAAATCCGCGGGGTGAATTCCAATTAAATCCAGGTTAATTAGAGGGGTATTTTAAAACGAGTTTGGATTGGTTGATTACCGAGTCGAACCGCAAATAAATCGACAATTGAAGTCCATGATCGCACGAGCCTCGGTCACGCTCGCACGATCAGGCCCAATGCACGTACGTGCATCCGGTTTTTGTGGGTATTCAAAGGGACTCCCCAAATGGCGTCGTTTCCAATGCATGGTTATGGGGCAGTTCAAAAGGCGCGAAAACGCCTATAAACTCGCACCCACGTCCCATAATCCTTATGTACACTCTTACAGACCAAGAGACTTTACATCTCCCATCCTCACCTCCTGCTTCTCGATCTCATTCGAGCATACCCATGGCACCCAAACGCCAGCGCACGTCGGCGAAGGCGAGCACATCAGGTGCCGCACCGGCGAGGGACCCCGACGAGCTAGGGAGGCTTGCGATTCAGAGATGGCGCCCCCAGCCTCGCCTCCGACGTAGTGAGGGTGGGATTCTCCTCCGTCCCACCGAGCACGCCTCCCATCTTGCCGCGCTAGGCCGAGTAAGTTTTTATTTCCGCAATGTTTATTTCATTTTCGGCTACTGAGACGAAACCTTGACTTTGGGTTATCACGAAAACAAAATGTGAGGGGGTAAAATCTGGGGATTTGGTCAGGATGTTACCGAAATGGAAGAAGAACTGGAAAAAACCCAGCTAAAGGCACGTACGTACGTACCGAATGCGCGTACGTGCGTCGTATGCGTGCGCACGTGTCTTTATCTGGACTTAACCCAGTTCCTTTCAGTTAATCGTGGAATAGGACGCACTCGAGCCTCTCCGAGGTTCAAAACGGACATGAGGGGGGTCGGAACCTCAGGGATTCGTGTGGGTGTAACTGGGAACCAAAGGGGCAAACAGCCTGATGCACGTACGTGCCTGCCTGATGCACGTACGTGTTTAAGGCATGCACGTACGTGCTTGGCCTTTATACACACTTTTTTTTTTTTTTTTTTTTTTTAAATCGTGCAACGAGTGTGGGGTGGGTCCAAAAAGAGGCAAAAATGGTCACAGACACGTACGTGCCTGCCTGATGCACGTATGTGCCTAAGGCATGTACGTACGTGCCTGCTGTGTTTTCCTCCTTATTTTCGAATTTTTTCCTTTTATTCTGCTGCAAATACACATACCTGTGCTGTGCTTACCTGGTTTCTCCTTGTGTAACAGCTGCCCAAGCTGCCCGTCACCCGTGGAGGCGTGGCGAATGCGAAGGCGTGGTGGGCTCGTCTCACAGCGGAGACGAAAGCCTTGGTTACCGGTGTCGGTTTCGGGACGGTGATCTCGGGATTGGTGGACGATAGCGACCGGGCTTTTGTTCACTGCATGGCTGAGAAATGGTGGGACACCACCCATACTTTCCACATTGCTGGTCGGGAGCTGACCCTGACCCCCTACGACTTCTACCGCCTCACCGGCTTGCGTATGGATGGCCTTCCGCTTCCTTTCGACCACGAGGAGAGCGAGAGGGAGAGACTCTCCCACGATCTTTTGGGGATTGAGTATGACAGCGCCTCATCTTTTATCTTGGACATCTATGACCGTATGTCCACCCAGGGGCAGGGTACAGCTGCCCAGCGGATCCGGATGGCGCGGGTATCTGCTGTTTCTGATAGGGGGCTATCTAGTCCCGAACGCTGCCCAGACAGTCCCTTTTGGCTGGTTGCTGGCTTTGAGGACTTGGGGAGGGCCGCGAGTTTCAGCTGGGGAGCGGCGGTGTACAGCCATGTGATCTCGGCTATGGACTCGCTGAGTCGGATGGCTGTCCAGTCCATGGTTAGCCACTGGCGGGTCTGGGCGGTATATATCCCTTCCTTTTCCTCCTCTTTTGTTTCTTTTCCTTTTCCTTAACTGTCATTCCATATTGGTTTCTTATCATATCTACTTATGCAGCTTTGGGCAGGTCGGTACTTCCGCGCGGATCCGGATTCCCCCGTCGACAAGCACGACTATTGGAGTTCCCGTCGCTTCCTGGACGAGCTGACCGTTGACCGGTAGTCCTATTTCACTTTAACGGTACGGTTGATAGCTATACTCATGTATTCACCCTATTACTGCTTTTCCACAGATCATCCCGCGCCCCTGGGAGGGCCCCCGCACGCGCCCCTGCTGAGTGGGATGCTGATGCCTTGACGCTCTCCACCCTATCCACGGTGTTCGAGTGCCCTGGGGTCCATTCCTTCTATCTTGCGGAGAGGGTGGTATGGCAGATTGCCGATGTGGGCGCGGGGGTCCTCCGGTCCCAGTAGATCCTCCCGTTTTGTCGCTATCCCTGCCGAGGCGACATCGAGTGACTTGGCTGCCTGGCGGGCCATGATCCCTTATACAGATCGTTATCTGCCGAGGAGATCGACTATGCCTCCTTTGCGCGGGAGCGGTTGATGGGCAGCATCTTGTTGCGCCGGTATGTATACCTTTTCTGAGTCTTGTTAATTTCCCATCTCTGCTTTCTTTTACCAACTGTGCTTGACTTCTTTCCACAGGCTGCTCCTGCTGCAGATGCGCCCGCTAGGCTGGCCCCCATCATGCCGGGTGGAGCGTGCCTTTCCATGTCACACCTGATTTAGCCATGGAGGAGGATATCCCCAGGCTGAACAGGTGCATTGGGTACCCGATGGCTGAGGTACTAGGCCGGTGAGTTTCCAAGTTCCTGCATTTGTTAGTTTTCACGCATATATATAAGTAAAGCATGCATGTCCTAACGATTGCCCCTTGCTTTTCTACTCGCAGCTCACGTGAGGAGTCCTCGACACTTTTGCGGATGGTGGGGAGCCTGAAGGTCATGGTCACGTCTCTCTCTCGCAGGTTAGTGATTGCGGAGGCTCCTAGGGGAGGACTGGGACGGCTTCGGGGCTGACGAGGATGACGGCGACGGTGATGACGCGTGGTGGTGATGGTGGTGATGACGGTGGTGATGATGGTGACGACAGCCCGCCAGCCTCCTGCCCAGACCCCTCTATATGTTCCGCGTTGATGTATTCGTTTTTGGACATTTTACTACTTCTCTGTAAATTTTATTATTTTGTAAAGTAATAAAATTTTATAATTTTATAAAATATTATGTTAAACTGAGTCAAGTTGTAAATTTTATAATTTTAATTTTTTTAAAAGTTACCTTTTTAATATGGATTTTTTTTTTTGAAGATGTCAACGAGTACGTTCCAAAAATATAACCCTTTTTTTTTTTTAATAAATTTCTTTATAAAAAAAAAATGGATGTGTATATTGTAAGTTATAAGTTTTTAAAAATTGGAATACGAAAAAACTAAGTTAATTACATAAGGTGCCCTTAATAACAAAAAATGGAGTGCCTTTAGTAATAATAAGGGTAAACCAAGGATTTTCAAAAATTGAATGATTAATTGATAAATAAGTTTCAGTCTCATTGACTAATTAAGTTATAAAAATTTTTACTTGATTAATTGCCAATATTTTAACCAAAAGTGGATTAATCGCCAATTTTCCCTTCAAACATTTTTCTTTTTCCCTTCAATTCGCACCTTAATGGAAAGCCACCGTACCCGAGTGCCAAATGGGATAGGATCTCTATGTATAGATATACCAATTTTTTTTTTTTGTGTGATTATTGTCCTTGATTGTTGCATACATTTTTATAATTGGCATTTTAACATAGTTTTCACGACTCGTTCCTAAAGGAGAAAAAATCTCTAGGTGATTGAATTTTTATTCAAAGGAAAGAAAGTGTGGAGCTCAAATAACTCACTCAGAATGCCTTTTAAAGGATTACATGGTATGATTGGATCGAATAAGCCCTTATGAAATAAATATTTAGCTATTGCCCTTGATGACGCATGCATTATTATAATTAGCATTTTAACAAGCATAGTTTTCACGACTTCTTCCTCGTAGGAGAAAAAACGGCAATAATCTAGGGAAAAAAAAAAAAAAAAAAAAGCTTAAAAAGAGTGTGGTACCGTTTGGTTATGTTTTTTACATGCCGTTTGATTATTTTTTTTAAAAAGATTTTTTTTGCTTTTGAAAGCAAAGAGTTACATAAGTAAAAATTAAAATTTGGCTATACTCCATAGCTTTTAATAAGTAAAAAGCAATTAGAAGCAAAATTTAGCTTTTAATCAAAAGCACTAAAACTTGCTTTTAAAAGCAAAATTTATAAGTTCTCTTACCCAATTTAATCTCTCGACCTCACAACTTTTTTGAATTATGTTTTGCGAGTAACGGCGAGAGGGATGATGACATTCGCCATATTCCAATGATTTCTACCGTACTTGCTTTTGCTTTTGTAATGAAAAATAAAAGTAAAAATCAATTTTACCATACATGCTTATAATTTTGTTTCTTTTACTTAATAGCAAAAAGCAAAAAAATAAGAAAAGACTTTCCTTATAAAAAGATCTTTTGAAAAGCGCAATCAAATGGTGCCTATATTTACATAGTTTTGAAGACTTGTTACCGAAGGGGAAACACTGCCAAGTTCCAAGTTTGAAATTTGGTAGAAGCAACAGAAAAGGCAAAGCAGTGTGACATTTAGAAACTACATATCAATGTTGCTGGTCAACTGAAGAAATTGTGCTTTCTCTCTATATATAAATTCTTGTTTTACTGGCTTTGAATTCTTGGCAGCGGCTGGTTGCATTTTCTGCGAAACATTAAGGTCTTCACAAAGAAACATTTCGTAGAGGTCCTGCCAAGTGGGTGACCAACCCATTTCAGGGTCATGTTAACTTGAAATTCTAGGCAGTGGCTGGTTGCTTTCACTTGAGCAGAAACATTTTAAAAACTCTACTCAATAGCTATATTGAACCAAATGGAGTATTACCTCCTACCGTTTTCATAGTTGATGACATGCTATCCATGGGAGAATAATGTTCCATCAGACTCTACGTAACATAACAATTTGTACAAATGCGTGACTAATAAGACAGACATATCTGCAATAAACCCATGGAATTTCTATATAGTGAATTAGGTTTGGCTAAATTTCAGAGCCTCACAAAGTGACCTCTGAAATATTTTCAAGTTCAAACCGACAATTCTTAGATAATGATGTTGAATGGAGCCGTATGCAAAGGAGACCAGATGCTAATTCGAAGGCATAAAAGAGCTAACAAGAACAAGAAAGGAGCGCTTTGCATACCTGGATCGTGTTGGGTCGATCTCCACAGATGGTTCTATATCGTTCATTGCTAAACCAGAGAGCTGAAGACAAGAGTACGTCTTGGGAAGGGGCTGATTTGAGTTTGCGGATTATTGTTATTTTTTTCTATCGCTTTTGTAAATAACCCATTGTCAGGAGATGCGTTCTCCCTGTTCAAGTTTTGTAGTACGAAAATTATAGTGGCTTCACCATTGCTCAAAATTCTTGATAGCCTATTCTTATCAATGAAGTTCTTGCATTTTATCCCAAAAAAATAAAATAAAATAAAATAAACATAAAAAATGTTCTGCTTCCGCAAGTCTGTCTCCAACCATTGGTTCATATTTCGCAGCAGCCATAGTTTTATATCGCAATCAGTGAATCGATCAGGTCATTCTGAGATCTTGTTGGAGGTGTATTTTGACTGTAGTTGATTTATCAACCATAAGAAGGCATTTTTGCGCTTCACATTTTTTTATTTATTGTTGCTTTATCAATCATAAGAGTGCATATTTAGGTCCCATCTGGCAGCATGCGTTTTGCATCTCCTTGTGCTTCCACTAAGTGCGTTTTTAAACTTGATTTGATGACATGCATACTCTGCTCATTGGGTTAGTTAAATGCCCTCAGTCTCTAAATAGTTTAGTGTTTTAGAGGTGCCATGGTGTTGCAGTGCTTCCATTTTCTATCAGAGAAGCAGAAATCCAATCCGTGGCAGGTCAGAGTCGAGCACATCGTTATGGGGATCTAAGAAAGATAAGACATGAGATTATCAAGAACCGAGTGCTAGACCAACTTAAAAGAGAAACATAACATCAATTGAGCAATGATGGTTATCACAATGTATTAAGTCAATCCTTGATCCATAAGTGGATTAGTATGAACCCAAGTGGATTAGTATGTACCTAGATGAGCCTTAGGCCCCATTTGAAAGCCACTGTACAAAAGGCCCCATTTGAAATTTTGGCCTTAGGCCCCATTTAAAAGGGCCTTATGTACACAATTTTAACCTTATGGCACAATTTGTACTGGGCTGCTCTTCTGATGTGGTTGGACATGTTGCTATGGGACCAAAATGAAGGTTGGTTTCCTTCTGCTGCGAAATAGGAATTTTGGAGATGTAATAGAAGAAGATGAAGAGCTGAAAGGCAATAACCAGAATGGTTTTGTTAGCGGCGGAAAAAAGGATGACTTCATGAGAACTTAAAGCAGTACTAGTAGGATTCATGAAAAGGCAAAGAATCGAACATTAGTTAAATATGGGAGGTTGGTAATTGTTGTGGTACCTTTTAAGTACTGTTCCAAGGCGGGTTAACCCAAGTGGATTAGTATGAACCTAGATGGTCCAGGTCCTCCAGGATGCAAGATCAGATGCTTGTGAGTCGTTTTAATGGGTCTGGGGTGTGAAGCTAACCCGATCCATCCCTCTGTGTGTGTATGTGTTTTAACTCTCAAGACACTAAAGCCTGTGCAAATCACAAGTGGACCATCTGGTAATGACCCCACTCATACTCCATTAAAATGCCCCTTTAAATGCACATACTGGTGACTTATATCTGGCCTCAAATGTACACAACTGAACATTTTAAAGAAAACCAAGTGGATTGAATTACTGTAGCACCGTTTGGTTAGACTTTTTAAAAGATATGTTTTTAAGTAGGAAAAGTCATATTTTACTTTCTTGCTTTTTTCTTTTAAGTAGAAGCAATAAAAGTAAAAGCACGTTTGGTAAAACTGATTTTGCCAGTGATCTTTTGGATGTAATGGAAAACTTCACTAAATTATCATTGCCCAAATGGAATCCTATGACAAGCACAACCTCTCTCAATGGCAAATTTTTTGAGTTAAGGTCAAACTCGTTCAAAAGATAAGAATGACTTTTAAAAGCAAATCTTCATTGCTTTTGCTTAAAATCAAATATTTTGTTTTTTGCTTTTTAGAAGTCTTTTTTATTCCCTCTAACCAAATAGTTCTTTTTACTTTTACAACTTTTTGCTTTCAAAAGCAAAAAAAATCTTAAAATAAGTGTAACCAAATGGTGCCTGTTGTATGTTCCAATGATTATTGGAAATGCATTTCCCCTTAAATTTGGCTTATCATTTCCCAAAATACTCCCCAAATGTTTTTTCTCTGCTTGAACGAAGTTTCTTGGTGACTACGGATTGATACTTTTCGTGTTTAATTAGTCATTGTTCAGAAAGAACGAGATCAGGGGTTGCACTTATGTGCTGTTGATCTACATCTATGCAAGAGAGAATTCACCAAGAGCACAACTCATATGCAAATGCAGCCAAACAAATAATCAGAAACACCTTTCGACATGTCACATGTCTGCAAAGCTTCTTCAACATAAAGCTCTTAAGGCTTTTTATGGTCATCAGAAAGAACGAGGGAATAGAAAGAAAATGCATGAAAATGGCTTTTTGCTTAGTGCATCCGCCTTTTCCTTTCCTTCATTCTTTCTGAGAAAGAAACGGAAAGTAAAAGAGTCAGAATATGGCATAAATATTGGATTACGACAAATAATCTTCCCATATAAGCACACACGAATACACCATATGCAGAGTCAAGTTCGAATAAACCATGACATAATGCCAAGAATCAAATCATCGAAATATATAATTGAGTTTCAGGCCCTTTCCTTTCTAATGAAATCAACTAATATCAAATAATAATAAAAAAAGAAGTTATATTTCAGCTGCAGGAAAGCTCAGAGCATATGTTCATCAAGTGTGAATATTCTATGGTTTAATAAAAGAATATCTGAGTTGCTGGTGACGATGATGAAGAAGAAGATGATGCTCGCAACTGAGAGAGTTCAGTGTTGGATTCCGGTGTCTGAAGAGAGTCGAGACGTGCCTTGCTAATGAATTCATTTATCTGCTGATTTTATAAGCAAAAATCACAGCACGTTTGGCTTTTCTTTACAACAAGAAGAGGGGCGGAAGGTGAAAGCCGGGGCCGGCCTGTCACGTGCGAATCGGCGGCAAAAAGACGTGGTCTCTTAAGCCAGACCAAGGGGCTGGAAGTCATCTGTACCAGTCCTCAGCATAAGCACAGCCACCTCAGCATCCAGCTCTAGAATGTCTAACCTCTCTCTCGTGCGTGCAAGCCTCAAGCCTTGTCTTTGTGCCATGGATGCATAGAGTAGATTTGTTTGTACAACCCCCAATTTTAATTTATCGAGATTTTATCAGAAATATATAAAGTTTTCCCCACCAATTTTAATTTATCGAGGTTCTATTAAAAATATATAAAGTTTTTATGAAAACGAATGTTTAATCCATTACAAAACATCATTTTAAACAATGAAAATAAAGTTTTTTCAAAATCTGTCGTCTAAATAGACTTTTTGATCATTTATAATCTCTGTTTTATTTTTAACCAAAAAGCCTAGATAAATGAAAATTTTTGAATTATTTTTTTCTCTAAAAAATTGTTCAAAATGATGTTTCCTAATAGACGCGACTGATATAGTAATATCTATAAAAACCTTTTATATTTTTCCTAAAAACTTGAGAAATTAAAATTAGTGGAATGTGTAAATAAAATTAAGGAATTGCAATAACCGCCCCTTTATTTTAGATCCAAACGACTATATTAGGCCTGTTCTCATTAAGGTTTAAGCCCAAACTATTCTTTTGAAATATATCGTTCACCTACACACTCACACATTAAATAAGTGAGGGAGTAGAAACTTGAACTAAAGCCCTCCAATTTATAATTATCTGCAACGGATAGTTCTAATGCCCTTAGGATGGCTAGAGACTCATCAGTACTTGTGAACGTTCCAACTAGTTATAGACTTATGGATCCAACACTAAGCTAGAAGCCTTTTTTGTTCTTATCATCAAATCTTTAACATGTCTTCAGTCTAATCTAATCAGCACCCACAATTGACCCTAAATAATTCTAATTTAGTTTCAACTAGTAGCGGGAAACACGCAAAGTTAAAGACTTCAAAGACTTTCAGGAATAAAATTATGACCAGTGCAACAGACTTCTCCTTACATATCTTGTCCCAGTGGCCCTTACATAGGATTCACATGTGAGAATGCAAAAATAACCAAACATCGGGTTCTTCCTCAAGTCCCCTATCTGATTCGAGACATTATTAAAGTGCTGTAAACTGAATACAAAGAGAATGCATCAATTTTTTAAATGAAAAACCCTACATTGTGCATCATATGCTGATGGGGGCAGAAAGTGATGGCCAATATAAAATATCAACCATCCCTTTGGCTTCCCCAAATGAACTAATTTAAATATCACGTGCCTCAGTCACATGACCCCTCTGAAATTACATCACCAAATCTCAAGGTCCACAGTCAAAGATGTATCACATGGTATCCCACTTGCAACAGATCCCCATTATTATTAGATTTATAAAACTAACAAGCTTTTATATAAAATTAAGACTACCAAGTACTAACCCATCTCACCTCCTCCTCTCGAAAGCCATTTTCACACACCCAGAACCCACACTTTCAGGTCAGCTCAGAGGCAATATGACAACCATGAAGACCCACTCCACTAGAGCACTGTCTGCTCTTGCTCTTGCTCTTGCTCTGATTCTAACTTTGTGGTCAAATGTAGCACAAGGGAGGGGGCTTTCATTGATACAAGGGCCTTCCTCTCCTGTGCCAAGCATGGCTTCACCTTCTCAAGCTCACAGAGATTTGCAGGCAGACAAGAAGAGTACTTCCAAGCAGGTGGACTCAAGCTTCCGGCAAATACCTCCAAGCACTTCCAATCCCACCCAGAATAAGTAACTTCTGCCCATCTCTACCATTGGCTCCTTCCTCCTAAGATACAGTTGTTTTTTGGTGCCAGGTCCATGGCCGAAAGAAGTACCAAATGGCAAATGCCAAGATCTCTCTACATTTATTAGAATTCTTTTTCCATACATTTTTTTAACAGTGTTTGCTACTATTTAGTGTAGTGTTCACTTTCTAGTTTCCTGCAGAAGCCACATGTACTGCAATTTTGTAATGCCCTTGCAATTTAGAGAAACCTCATCAGACTTCAATTTCAGCATCTATTTGCAAATTTATTGTTTTCGAATGTGAAAATAGAATAATTCCCTACTCTGTGTTAGAAGGGCCAAAAACCTTCCAGCATTTAATTGTAAGAATGACTACTAATTTGTTTTGATATATAATTATTTGCCCGTAATCAGATCAATCTATAATTCCTCCAAAAAAAAAAATAATAATAATAATAATTTCTGCCCTTTTCTGGTCTTTCTGGGCGGCGCTCTAGCTAGGCCTGAAACACTCAAATTTGTCACTGAAACCTCTTGAGTTGCATTTTAGGAACCCAAAGATGGTGCAGCAGAAGCAGCCAGGCAATGGTCAACTCTTTCCTCCTCATCTTCAAATTTTTCCGGTTTGATGTACAATTGGAAATCTCAGCAAGAACGCTTTCATTTTTTGGATGTTTTGGTTTCATTAGAACCAAATGCAGCGTAATATTCTTTGTATGCAGATTGTTTTGGTGCTTGTTTCGACATCCACTGATCAGTTTGTGTAGCAAATCTGTTGTGACAAAACAAAGGCAAAAACGTAAAGAGATCAACAAGCAAGAACAGTAAACCGCCAAACTATGTGCTATAAAACACTTGCAACAAAAGCAATATTTTTTATTTTCTAGCTCATGCACTGGAAGGGAACCTATTACATGAGACAAATTTCTAGGTCAACTAATTAAGCTACAAGCCACAAGACAATGCAAGAATATTGTTATTTTTCGGAATAGGATTTTACAAGTTTAAGATTTGAAGTAGTTCATGGGCCGAATGCGTATCCTTTGGGTGGGTCTATTTTCACACCAGTTTCTACTAATCACACGTCCCATTATACCCCTTTAACCTCTGGAAGAGGGTGTGGATTGGCGGCAAAGAGGGGTGTGGATTAATTAGAAAAAAAGGGTGTGGAAATAAGCTCGTCTTGGCCTTTGTTATCAAAGTTGTGAAACACATAAGATCTCGACACACCAAACCAGGATCTATATGAATATTCATATGAACTTGTTTCTGAAATTAGGAAAACAACTTTATACGGAGTATATTATTTTAGTTGAATATTGAACTTAAAATTTTGGGAAGAGTGGTTTATGCATTTCAGTTCCATGCCAGCATAAAATATGGATGGGACTAATATTCCCATAATGTCTTTTTTCCAAGAATTGATCTCAACATAGAGACACAACCTAAAGAAATCCATCCCCTCACCTACCCCCATCCCTTCTTTAATAATTTAATTTATTTATTTATTTATTTTTTTGACAATGGATAGAATCTATCCTAAGATAAATCCCCATAATAATTATTTATTTATATACAGTTAGTAGTCATTCTTAGTTAGTAGTCATTTACTAGAAAGTTAGTGGTCATTTGTATTGAATTGTAATTATTTGCTTGTAGGCGGACCAATAATCATGGTGTTTTAAAGAATTAAACAATTTAATCAAACCAAGTAGAAATCTACGGAAAATTAGTGTCATTTTAAGAAATAATTGATAAATGGACCTCAATCTGTATGTTCACTTTTCTTCCCCTTTTTCGGGAAATCGGATGCCGGTTTTAGTGGACCATTCTAAGGCCCTGTTTGGGAAAACTGTAGCTTTTACTTTTAGGCAAAAGCAGAAGAGAATCAAAACTAACGAGTAGTAGAAGAGAATTAGTCTCTATTTGGAAACTGTATCTCAAAAGTGCTGTTAGAGGTAGAAGTGATTTTTTTGTCTATCTGGGAAGAACATTTGCTGAAATTGCTATAACACTGAATTGATTGAACTGCCCTTATAATAAATGTTTTTTTTTCCTCTTTGTTTGGTATTACCAGTGATGTTCCTGAATTGTTTTCTTTTTCTTTATTTATTTATTTTTGCCTAAAACAAAGAGAAAAAAAAAAGCATGAGTTGATATTTCAAATAAATAAAAAAAAAAACTAAGATAAAAACTAAAAAGAATCATTTATTTGAGTTGATAAAAACAAAAACAAAATAAAATGGGTCATATTATTAGCAATTGGGAAAATACACACGTGAATTTATCAATTTTATTAAAATGCTCATAAACATAAAGTTTAATTATCTACTAGCAAGCTCAGTAGCAATCCTATCATGAATATCACCCATCTTACTATCATCCATTCCAGTATGATTATCTAAACCGCCAATATTCATTTCATCAAGCAAGTAATCATCATTTGTATCGAACCGTTGAAATTCCATATCAAGAATGGCTTCTATCCTTAAAAAATTGTGAAGTGCCATTGTAGCACTAACAATTACTATTTGCTTGTCCATACTTTTAAATTTAATGTGCTCTAAAATTCCCTATCGTGCCTTTCACACACCAAATGTTGGTTCTATAACACTTTGCAATGATGAATGGGCTTGGTTGAATATTTTTCGAATTCCTCTTGGTTGACTATCACGACGAAAATGTGGAAGATGATATCTTTCTCCTTTATAAAGAGCTAAGAAACCTTTCATATTTGGATAACCCGCATCAACCAATTAATATTTATCTGCAAATAGTCGATTCATAAAATTAGAAATTATTATACATAATATTGACAACATAAAACAATAGAATTAGAATTAAGTTTAAAAGACAAATAAGAATTGACTTTATACGAACCGCCAAGAGGTTTTGGAAACTTTAAATCCGAGTTTCTTAACACCGCCAAAAATATGCGCGTGTTATGCGTAGTACCTTCGAATCTTGGCCATACAAATGTAAAACGCATATCAAATCCACATGCAGCCATTATATTTTGAGTGGGGTAATTCTTCCTACCAATATATAGGATTTGTTCCTCTGGTGAAAGCGATGCTCGAACATAAGTACTGTCAATGGCTCCAATACAATGCTACTCATAACATAAAACATATATATTTATATTTTATTACTATAAATATAAGTAAAAATAGATACATAAGTTCACAAAAAAAAAAAAAAAATGGAAGTGTACCACGTGTATAGATTACCTTAAAGTATGGCCAATATTTAGGATTTTGTCAAATGTGAGGTGGAACATCATCAAAATCGTTAGGTGGCTTTATCATATCCATGGCTAGCATGGGTATCTTTTCCAACACCGCTACAAATAGTCTACTTACTATTTTACCCGAATGTTAGAACACTCCTGAATAAATCTATTTCCAACACCATGCCCTAGAGTTATCAAAAACATGCCAACTGCCTCTTCCACTCGTATCTTTCTCGTGGCCTTTAGGCCATAACTTCTCAACTTATCACATAATTTATAAAACACGTGTTTCTCCATGCGAAACATCTCATGACATCTAGTACCATTCTCTTTAAGTATTTCCAATTTCCACCCAGTCTGTGGTGAATCCCTATATGGTTCCTTCAATAAATAATTGGTACGATAGGATACCGCTTTCTCTACACCTGCCACAACAAGTAAATCAAATTCCATATTATCTTTCACATATTCATATTCCATCTTGTAAAGTCCATGTTTTTCGTGTTGGCAAATTCCGTGTCAATGGTGTAATTGTTGTCTTATGTGTCGTGAAGATTGGTGAAACTGCAAAGTTGAGACAAAGTGTGGATTTCAAAGCTTCGACTCACAATTGTCTTTGGGAAGGGTAAGTGACTGTAGAAGCCTGCGTTTTAATGTTTAAAATCATTTCAAATCTTTTTCAATATTTCGTTATTTATAAAAATGGTTTTGAAAATGATTTTTATTGCTTTTGAGGTTTTTCTGCTTTTGTGGATCGATCCATGGCCTTGGTGGATCGATCCACACTATTTTAAAAAAGTCACTTTTGATTCTGCCTTGGTGGATCGATCTATGGAATTGGTGGATCGATCCATGTTATTTTAAAAAGCCATTTTTTGATTCTGCCTTGGTGGATCGATCCATGGCATTGGTGGATCGATCCATGCTATTTTAAAAAGCTATGTTTTAATTCTGCCAAGGTGGATCGATCCATACTACTCTAGAAATGCTGTTTTGATACTGTCAACGCAGATCGATCCGGCATAACCTCGAATCGATTCGGGCTCGTAAAAAACAGATTTTAAAGTTTTAAAACTTGACTTTTTAATACCAAAACATGGTACAACCACTTGGGGTTTCTTAGACTATATAAATAGAGTCTTTTACCATTGAGAGGGCGCAGTAAGCCTCTCCCAATTAGGTTTTCAAAAGCTCATCTTCTCAAAACCTCTCTAGAACAATTTAACCTAGGTTTTCACATTCATGCTCTAGAGACCTTCAAACCACACATTATTTGATGATTGTGAGTCCGTTGTGACGGTGATCGAGCTTGCGAGTTCGTGCTAGAAGGAATCGCTGTGAAGAGGTTGGTTGCGACCAAAGCTGTGAAGACGGAGATCGATCGTGTGCGATCGTGGGAGTTAAGATAATTGCTTGAGTCCTCATGGTCTATAAGTGTGTCTTGTACTCATTGACTTCATAGTGGATTTGCTTTAACTAGACTAGGTCACGTGGTTTTTCCCATCTAGGGTTTTCCACGTAAAAATCTCTTGTGCACTTTTTACTTGCTTTTTATCTGCTGTGTGATTGATTTGATTGTGTTAATAAGGATTTAAGGTGTTGATAATTAAAATCTGGTAAGATTAATTGGAATACCTATTCAACCCCCCTTCTAGGTATTGTCGTATCAATATAACCAGAATTTCACATCTGCTCCAAACTTTCATTATCCATCTCTTCCATAAATTCATTATCCATGATTTTCCTGTAAAAACAAGGACATAGCTTATATAATTATCATACATAAAATCCAAATTTATAATTTCTCATAAACACTATATAAAAATTTGTTATATAGCACATATAAAATGTATCTATAAATGTTAGCAGAAATTCATAAAAGATAAATATCGGCTTTACTCCATAATTTTCATATAAATCAAAACTCCAAACATAAAGAAAAGTTTCCAAAAACTATATGTTATATAAACCGTCGTCAAAATCACTTTAAAGGAAGCAAATACCACATAAACCATCCAAATCAATTGTTATCACATAAAACAAAACTAGCGCAAGATTAAGGGAAAAAGTTCTAGTAACTAAATTGCATCTACCCTATTAATTAGAAGGTTTTAGAAGATATAAAGCCTCTTGTTTTAGCCATGAAATCTTTATTTCATCATTCGGTAAGCATTTAAAGATCTCCCTATTGTCTCGCAATTTGAATAGGCGAACCCTAATCATGTAAAGTTCACTCCCAAGTGGGCACTCAAGCATTGCACCCATAACAGTCATAACCTCCTCAATGCTGTATCCAACCCTATTTGTGTGAATAGTAGAAGTCAGGGAATTCCTATTCTCAACTGCATCACAAATTCGATCAAGTTGTCTCTCTAACTTTGTTGCTTTGGCTACCTTTTTTTTTTTGTCTTGTTCTGCTTTCCACCTCTCTCAGACATTGCCCTTTTTCTATCACAGTCCAAACTAGTAAGGGTAGTGTTCTCAATATTATCTCCCTTAAAGCCATCATCATCTTCTACATCAATCTCATCTTCAACTCCGCTGGATTGTTGATATAAAGGTTGCATTTGACCAGAGATAGGTGTCCAAGCCCTAGCACCAGTAGCTACAACATCCACAAATAGTTCATCTAGCTTAAACGCGTGTTCCAATCCTTTCACGTGAAATTTTGCAGCTTCTGGTAGCATCTGTGTAGATAAGGCAATAATTACATAAATGTTTAGTTATAGTAAAAATAATAAGTAAAAAAAGCAAAATTTACTCTTATCTTTCTCACCCACCATTCATCTGAAACTAAAATAGTTTTGCTTGGAATTATCCCACTCAAATCCTGTTTCTTTTCCTACTAATGCTTCCCATAATTGCCACTCCTTTTTCATTAAATCCCAGTGGTTCTTCAACTATATCCTGTTGTAATCTCTACTTGTTGCCGCATTAAATTTCTCAACCACATTTTTCCACCCAGTAGTAGTAAAATGTATGCCAGACCTATTTCCAAGTCGAACCTCTGCAATGCATATATCTATGAAAATCTCATGTGCTTTAGGGTCCCAATTTGCCTTCGCTTTACTCTTTTCACCATCACTTACTTTTGCCTTTGCTTTACCCTTGTCAACTTGAGATGCCATAGCTAGCTACTGGTAGGTTCCATAAAATATTATATACCCATTCATGTTAAATATATTATAACATTCATTGTATGGAAGAAAAAAAAATGAAAATCCATGCATAAGTTTGGGTATGACACCCACATATACACTACATAATTGATGGTACATACAATACGCTAAATAAACAAATAATCAACCTTAAAAAAAAAAAAAAAAATGAAGGGTTCAGGTGAATATAATAAAAAGGTACAAAGAAAAGAAAACAAAAAACTGTCATTTGACAATGAGCAATACTGAAAAACATGATAAAATGCTATATATTGACTTGTCAAAAAGCAAAGGCCTAGGAGATTAGGCCATTTTAATTCTTCAAGGATAAGGCATGGGGCAAATCCCTCACTTGGGGTTCACCTTAGTCCTCAAACTCCTGTTTGGACTTTGCACAACTCTTTCTTACATCTAAATTTTTTCAAGTCAAAAGAATATGTTTTGCGGGTGATATAAACTCTAGGTCTAGGGGGAGAGAATTAATACTCAGATTTATTGGCAAAAATTTAGCAGCAAATTGTTTGTGTTGCTAGTATTAAGGTGAGGGTGGCCATGGATTTTGTAACGCCCCAAATTTTATAAACCTTAACACGTACAATTTTTTTTATGAGCTCCGTACAAATAACCTTTTCGAAAATACATTCCTTTCAAAATATAGAGTATTGCGCAGCTGCGGGTAGCCATGGTTAACCCAAAACTCATCATCAATATACATTGGCCAACCAAATGAATAAAATTACATCAGCTTTAAATTAAAATAAATGTACGTGATAACTTCTCCAAATCTCGACCCCAATTCTACTACGTGCCGCCAACAATTATCACCTGAAAATATATTGGGGTGAGCGAACAACTGCCCAGTAGGAAATCAAATTCCTATACAATAAATAATGTTTCAAAATCACATACAAGCATTTATATATTCAAAATAATATATAAATTAATCAAATAATACGAACTCCAAATCATAAACCTCAAATATAATCTCTATGAAATCAACCATCATAAACCTCAAATATATCACCATCAAGAATTATCACCTTACATAAATCAAATCTTAACATATGTTTCAAAATAATCATCATTTACCGTACAAGAATTAAACCCCCTACCTCAAAAATAAGTTAATAAAATAAGTCGGATTAAAACTTCCCATGCTCCGACCGATGAGCCGTCCGGCCACTGCCTCTCTCGGCTTCTCCCTTCCTCTTTCTCCCTTTCTTATTTCTTTCCTTCTCTTCTCTATTTATTTCTTCTCTTCCGTCCTTTCCTCCTTCTCTCTCTCTCTCTCTTCATCATTTCTTCTTTTCTTTATTCTACACCTACCTCCCACTTTTTTTTCTTTTCTTCCTTCTTTTCCTATGTTTCCCACGCCACTAGCTACTTTTCTTTTTTTTTTTTATTTCTTCTTTTGACTTTTCTATCCTCTTTTCTTCTTTCTTCTTTCTTTCTCTCTTTTCACGTGCTCTCTCTCTTTTTTTCCAATTCTTTTCTTCTTTTGTCTTTCCTTCCTTCATATATATATATATATCTCTAAAATTTATTATCCTTTCCATCCAAAGCAATTTAATGCAATATATCCCAACATTCAACTAACCTCAACAATATTTAAATTTATCACCTTGTGTATAATTCCACCAAATATACACACGTAAAATAAATCAATAAATATTCAGGGTATTACAGATTTGGCATGAGTTTGGGATCTATTAATCTTCATTTGTGGCCTGGCGGATTACCCCTGCCCACCACATCAAAGGATAAGGAACCATGATTATGATGACAAAAACATTATTATTACTTGTTTAAATTGCTTAAGGTCAGGATGCCAATGTTTCAGGCTAGACCGATAGTTTAATTCCAGTTTGGTCATAGGTGAACCAGCTGGGTTGGATTGATCAGATTATAGATGTTGAAAGTTACTATTCTAATCCTCGGCCAGTGTTCCTAGATGTGTCAAGTGTCAACACTTCACTCATTTTATAAAGATAAATTCTCATTGCCCATATTTTGTAGTTGAACCAAGCATGACTGACTCCCAAAAGCTATTACGCTCTGGGCACTATGCTATCTTTATGATTCCCAAAATCCCTCACTTGGGGTTTGCCTTAGTCATCAAACATTACTCTATCCGTAGGACTTGTAATCATAAAGATTGCTCTATGTCTTATTTTTTTCATTTAAGCATAAATAAACTTGAGAAAAGATATCCACATACAAAAAAATGAATCTCTTCAACTTATCTGGCATAAGAATTGATAGGTTAGGGGTTTAATCCCCTCCCAATGTACCAAAACTACCCCACACCCACCATAAAAGGGATCCCCAACAAACCACTACGACAACCCCTGAATACCCCATATATATAAGAAGTCCTACCAACTGACCCAGTTTAAATAAAAAATCAAACACCTAAAATGCACACTAAAGGAACCAACCTTACAATCCATCTAGAGAACACCAAAAAAGCCATAATTTACAAAGAACTAAATGATGACTCCCTCAACAACATAACAAAAAAAAATTCATCAACCCACTACACAAGTAGGAGACCATCATTGAACCCCAACCTGCTAAGGACAAAATCCCAATAAAGCACTAAATCTCTTACACTCATTTAAAGCTGTAGGAACAAAATATTATTATTATTATTTTTTTTTTTAAGTATTGCTATGCTATGTCACACCCATTAAGCCCCAAAACTACTATACTATCTCAGATCCATTTTTTCAAGTAGTTGGCATGCATCATTGAAGCAAAAAATAGGGAAAAAATTTCAAAGAGATATACATCGATTCTCGAAAAAATATTAACAAATATAAATCGATTAATGATCTAACAAGGGGGAAAAAAAATTCTTTTGAGCATAAGTCTTAGGTTCACAGGAGATAGAGAGAAGGGGGGGTGAGAGAAAAGGCTTACCTCTGTGATTAACATTGGCGGCAAGAGAAGGATCACAAATTCATAGCGGGAGGAGGAGATGTGAGAACGTCTTAGCAGATAAAGGAAGATTAGGAGCAAGAAAAGAAGATTGGGCGCCATTGTTTCAGCCAAAGGAAAATATTTGGTGCCATTGAGATATTAAGGGGGATGTGGGTGGAAAAAAATTTCTTCATGTTCAAGAATTAAGGGCACTTTTGGAAATAAAATAAGTCATTAAAACTATCCACAAAAGCTAGCATGTTACTTCTGCATAAAAGCTAGGGTGTATTGAGCCTATAATTGATTATGATTTGGGTTGCTAAACACAACCAAAAGTGATTTTGGGTTTCAAATGTGATTTTGGACTATCCAAAAGCTTGCCCAAACAGGGCTT
Source organism: Liquidambar formosana (assembly GCA_039720395.1). Lineage (NCBI taxonomy): Eukaryota > Viridiplantae > Streptophyta > Magnoliopsida > Saxifragales > Altingiaceae > Liquidambar > Liquidambar formosana. The sequence goes on along the minus strand of CM077825.1, from coordinate 23,586,036 downwards.
AAAAATCACTAGGTTAACTTAGACCACCATATTGAACCAGCACGTCATCTGGCCTTGTAAACCATAAATTTGGTTTGATTTGATTTGAATTTGAATTTGAATTTGAATTTGAATTTGAATTTGTGAGTTTTCATGTTATAAATATGTAGATGTCGTATAGCCAAAGTATGGAAGAATGAATTCTGATTGAGCATTAGCTCATCGGAGGTTTTGCCCCTCTCGAAGTGGGTTCTTCTCTCCCTCATTCTCTATTTTTATTTTATCTTGCATAATATCGGGCTAGGAACGTATCAAATTCAAATTCAAATTCAAATTCAAATCTTAAATCAAATCAAATCAAACCAAATTTATGACTTACCTAATTCAAATATTCAAATAAGTCTAATTTAATAATTATTTATTCAAATACCTAATATAGATAATTCTTTATTAATATAAATACCTAAAATAGATAATAGTAACTTATTGTTATGGAACGCCATCCATTGTATTACGATGTTCCCAATATATAATTGGGTACATATCAGTGAAGTACCCTTGCAAAATTACGGTGTCTACACATTCTCAAATTCTAACGTCGTTTGCTTCTAACCTTAGAAAATTGTCTAAATAACATTGTTTTGTGCATAACCAAACCCCCTTCAAAATCTAGATATGAGTTTGAAACCCATCTCTTGCTCGCGTTCGCCCACTCTCTCTCCTCTTTGCATTTCTGTTCTTTTCTCTCCTCTTCCACTCTCTCTCCTCTTTACCTCCCATTGGTGTAGCCCTCAGTTCTCCCATTTGTAAAACCCCACAAATCGCCATTTCAAAGAAAAGCTAGTACGGTCAGTCTCCTCCCACTCCTTCTCTGATGACCCACACCCTCATCCATGGCACCCATCCACGGCACGTCGATTTCCTCTCTTATTGTCAGCGGCTTCCATATCTCTGTCTACGGTAAGCGCTTCCACCGTCGGTATGCACTTTCCACACTGTTGGGTTTCCTTAAACCGCCATCTCGTCGGCATTTTCCACTCATGATTAATCTTCTTCTTTCTTCCATAACCTCGAATATCTAGTGGTGAGTTTAGGGTTTATTTTTTATTTTCTTTTGTGTAACCCTAACCTAAAAAATTTGTTATTTTCTTCTATGATTTCTTATGTTATTTTTTATTTGTAAAGTTTTCCATGAGAACACTTAAATATTTGCATTTACACAAATTAAATGTACGCTAGGTTATTTCCCATTTTAAAATGCTAAAAACTTCATGAGAATGGAAGTGTAAAATGTTGTCTGAAACTACCAATTTTGTTATTTTGGTTCAGTCAACTATGTGTTTGAAATACTGAGCACAAGCTTTAGAAGTTGTAAAATGCAGTTATGCATGTCATTTTTTTTATATATGCAGATGGTGATATGTATAAGTCAAAGAATATTGAAGCTTAAAATGAAATCGAGGGGAATGAGTGGATCTAATAGTATTTATGGACTTGGATAACCATCTTTTATGCTACCTGTTTGTACTATTAGTTGGTTTTTTTTAGCATTTGCAAGTTTGTATGTACTAAGTGGACAAATACTGAAATAGGAAGTATACAATGAGTGCATTGAGGGATCCTAGCATATGTTTAGGAGGAGCTTTTGTTCTTTTATTTCTTAGCAAAACATCTTATGTTGTCATCATAAAAAATAAGGGTTCAATCCCACTTGTTTTAATGATAACAAAGCAAAGAATGTTTTGTTTAAATTACTAATAAACAAATGGAGTTTTGCCTAAGATAGGATTATCAATAAACACTCTAGATTTACATGAGGAAGTCAATTTGCACCAAGGATGAAAATACAAGCAATGGTCTTCAAAAAGAAGAAGCACAACCAAATCATAGCTTAGATCAACTTATGATAGCTATCAAGATCCTTTCGTGAGAAATTAGGACTATTTTGTAAGATTGGCTTTAATAGTTGCTCACTTAGGATATATGGGCTTTTAATTAGTTAAACAATTGGGTATAAACTAATTGAACTTAGCTCTAAGTGCCAAAGATGACCCATAAGCCTTTTGAGTAAATTCTCAAGTTATTGGACTTAACTTGAAAATATCAGTTTTTGAAAACAGGTAATTCAGACGTCCAAGTGTATCTCAGACGTCTGAAAGGTAACTTAGACGTCCGAGTCTTGAACTCAGATGCCCAAGAAAATCAGAAAGTCTGAATTGTTCTTCCTTATGCTTTGGAATTCTCGGACGATTCCTCAGACGTTCGAATCTATCAAGACATGATATGTGTCTCTTCACTGAAAATTGCCTCTAGAATTTTCAGACGTCTGAAACCTTTGAATCTGACGCATAACGGCTAGTTTTCTACAGCCATTTGAAGCATTTAATATAATGACCCGAAATGGGAGCCGTTGGTTAAGTAGTAAGAAAATCAATTTTAAACCAATTTTGGTGGATGTTTAATAAAAATATTTATATTGGAAATCTTTTTAGAAAAATTCGACATGGTCCTATCTGTAAATAGGACATACCAAGTTATCAACTATTCGAAAACTTGTGGAAAACACAATAATAATATTTCCAGTTCATCCACACAGTATTTCAAAAATAAATAAATCTACATGCTATATCGTAGTCACATGGGTCTCATCCACATCAGTACTAATTTAATTATTACAGGCCATGAATTAAAATTAATACATGCCTAGACTTTCAGCCGAAACAAAAATACAATGATTTTCTAAACTTTGTTACACATTCTCCAAATGGAATGAATGCATACTTGTTGATGTGCTCCCCAAACCCTAAGTCAAGCTAAGCTTTGAAAATAAGACTTACAAGAAAACTGTGGGGGTATGAGCTATACGCTCAGTAGGAAAACATTTTCCTAAAATAAACAAAGGTTTTAAAATCATAGTTTATATATATATTTTTTTCAAGAGCTCTGCAAAACCATTGATTAGTTTACAATATAATTTTCTAGTAAACAAAACTGATACAAGTATAATGAAATAAACTGTGGAAGTTAAATCATTTAATACCAACGCCATTTTTTCTTTTTTAAAAAAGGTAAGAAATAAATTAATTTATCTGTTATCAAAATCATCATTTTACAAATGAATTAACCATTATAAGCCAATAATTATCATCCGCCATATCTGGCAATCCATAACATCAGTCTTTTAAACTGATAAATCCTCCCCAGGTCATACGGGGCCCTTGTACGCGAAAATAAATAGTAACATGGTAAGACATCCCTATCTGGGACCGTAGTAACCTCAAAAGGAAACACAGCAAGACATCCCTATTTGGGATCGCAGTAACCTTTATTCAGGCACGTAGCCCAGGACTAAAGGATAGGAAGACATGGTACGATACCCCATTCCTTTGGGACGGCAGTAATCCTATCTCAAGTAGCCCTCACCATCACCACTTGTCTTTTCGTTTATCAATTTCATAATTTCTATATAAACCGAAAAATTATACATATAAATTTTCCAAGAAAACCGTATAACAGATGGTTTCATATAAATCATATAAAATAACACCCATAAATCATTTCCAAACCATTTTCAAAATAATGATTTCAAAAACAACATTTTTATTTATTTATTTATAACAAAATGATGTAAAAATCAAACCCTAGGTTCCCCACAATTAGTCAAACCTAACAATTATATACCCCATGCATGATGTTTATGTAAAAACTACAAAATACATGTAAATCTATATGATTTATACCCAAACCCCCATGCATCAAGGGTTTAAAATGAGAAAATGTCCTTTACCTCAAAGATGAGTGAAGAAAACGCAAAATACCGTCATAGACATGTAGATCGGGCCTAGGATGCACATGCAAGCTCCCCAAAGCAAGCCTTAGCTTCCAAATGACATGCTTGATGAAAAGAATGGAGATTCCAACCCCAAAATGTGACCATACCTCACAAATATCATGAATAAACACAAAATGTAATGATATGATAACTCAATCCCAAAAGGAATGCAAACCCTAACTTTGTACATGAGAAAATACTTGTCAAACTTGAAATAGAGGCTGGCTATGAATGAATCCAATCTAGTAATGAGAATATCCAAAGCCAAAATGCATGAAATCCATTAAAAAATGGAGGGGAAACCCCTCACCTTCTAAGTCGTCCCTCTCTTTCTCTCTCTAGCTCTTCTCCCTTTCTCTCACACTAAAATGTCGAGAATAGGTGAAATTGGTTGGGGTTTGGGTGTTTTAAACACCCCAAGGGCACATGCGTCATTTTAGTTAAAAGCTGAAATACAAGCCGTCTGCCCAATTTAGTCGACTCATTTAGTAATTCAGTCGATTAAATTGGCAATTCAATCGGCTGAAATGACAATGCAGTCAACTCAAAAATCTAGAATTGCCACTTCCAACGTCTGTGTAATTCAGTCGACTGATTCAGACAAAGTACACAACACTATCTTATTTTCATTCAAAACATTTAAGTATTTTTACTTTAAGTTATTTAATGAAAATAAACAAATAACCCCCCATATGAATTCAAATAAAATATCAGAAAAATCAAATTCCAAGTATATCAAAACATCATTTCTAAGTTTTAGTACAAAATCTGTCTCCCAACAGATTTTTGTAAAACAAATGTGTGAGAAACCCAATCCAAACATACTAATAAAATCTCATAAAATTACAGAAGTTTTATAATATTATAAACTTCCATTACCGTAAAAAATTATCTTTAAAAAACGAAGATTTATGAAAATTCATTTTTCCCCAACACTTAGCTAAATTTCAACAACTTAAACCCCAAAGCTACAAATAAGGCCAAACACACACTTAGGATACGCAATGCATAAATACAAGCATCAATTCACATATAACATCATATTATCATACACATGTATTACCCATACATGAGGTCATCCAACAAATCAATGGATTAGCTACACGAATCATAAATTTAGTCGTAATAATCCCAATTAAGAAAACAGGTTCTCACATTTAATGCCCACTAAACCTTTTTTCCTAGCATTTATTGTTACAGAACGGTCATATTAAACCCTTGGACTATAAATACACCACTTAAACTCATTTATGAGTATTCATTGAGATCAAACAACAAAATCACTATCATTTATTCTCAAGCCCTAGAAATATTCAAGTGAGCATTTATTGTGAAATCAATTATAGTTGAGTGAGCTTTCAATTCAGTGTTATCTACTCTTTGTGAGAGTTCTTTTGCACACAAATAATCAACAAATCATCTTATATTCAAAGGGTTGTGTGAACCTTAGATTTGTAGCTCTTGAAGGGAGCTTTGTGCAAGTGTTAGTGAAGAACACTTGTGGCTGTGAAAAGGTTTAATCTTCACCTGCAAGGAGATTGGTATAGTGGATTGGTGAATCCTCAAGCGAGCTCTTGAGGTGAGGATGTAGGCGGGGAAGCCAAGCCTCATTAATATTGTTTGCATTCTCTTTCTTTTAATCTCTCATTATTGCTTGTTCTTGAATTTCTTTTTACTTGCAATAATATGATTTTAAGTTTGCAATTAATTTTTTAAATTAGCTATTAACCCTATTCACCCCTTTCTAGGGTTATATACTTAGGATAACACCTGTGTTGGGTTTTGATTATGGATTTGCAAACATATGTATTTTGGGGGAAAATGGGTATGTGTTGGGTTTGGAGTCAGAGGTGTTATGGAGTTGCAGTTATGGGTTTGGGGTCAAACTTAAGTGAAGAAGATTAGAAGGGGGGAAGCCATGGCAATGGTTCCCTCTTTTTTTTGGTGGATCTATAGCTCAATAGAGAAGGAAAGGTAGCCATGGCGGCTAGTTTTGCTTTATCTTCTTCCTACATTTAGTTTTTTTCCCTTTTTTTTTTGTGGATAGCTCGATGGAGAAGGAAGGCAGCTATGGCGGCTATTGCTACTTCATTTTCTTCTTCCGCTCTTCTGTTTCCCCCCTTTTTTGGTGGATCTGAAGCTTGACAGAGAAAGGGGGCAACCATGGAGGCTACTTCTGTTGCTTCATATTCTTCTTCCACTCTTCTGTTTTTTCCCCCTTTTTTTTGTGGATCTAAAGCTCAACGATGAATTACGACGACTATGGCTCGAATCGTGAAGGGGAGGGTGAGGGCAAAACTGACATTTTAGTGGTCTGTTAACACCATGTATTTTTTCAAATGGCCAATCTGTGTTGAGGGTGGACATTGCATGATTTTAAACTTCAATGGGGTTTTCTGTTCACCCCTATACACAATGGGGTATGTTTTGCAATTTACCTCCCCCTCCCCCTCCCCCGGCCCGCCAAAAAAAAAAAAAAAAAAACCAATAGATAAGGAGCTTATAGAATTGCATCCATTGCTAGAGCTTTTAATGACCTTTCCTAAACACACTTAGATCTGAAACTGAGCTTCCTTTATTCGTTGTTGACGTTGTTGGGAAAGGGCATCATAATCATTCATGAAAGAGATTTGCCTAATTTAGTTTTGGATGGATATGATGAAAAGTTGTTTTAAGCTAGGGCAATCTAGTCCATTTACCAAAAAATGCCATAGAAGCATACTTTTTGAGTCTTGCAATAACGTTACCCTAATTATTATTGTTATTGTTTTATTAATGATTAGGAGTTTCTTAGGCTTTACTCTTGTCAAAGTTTTAGTTCAAACTAACCCTTACTTACTGGTACATGTAAAACGTTACACACCCATATGGGGTAACGATAATTTCAAAGAATCAAAATAATAATCTCATTGTGTTTGGAAGGGATTTAGAGGGAATAGAAAGGATTTTCATTTATTATTTCGAATTCCAGTGTTGGAATGGAAGGATTTAAAAGGGGAAGGGAATTAAAAGGGTTTTGATGGAATTTTAATGCATGTCTTGAAATCCAACCTAGAGGAATGGAATTTCGAGAGAATTGGATTTATTAAAAGAGTTATAAGAAAAATATAAGAAGAATAAAAAACCTAATTGAATTCCTTCATTTTAAATTCTCTTCATATCAAATAGGATAAAGGGAAATGAATTTTGTTTCTATTGCTTTCCTTTCTATTCTATGTTTAGCAGTAACAATTAAATAAAATAAAATAAAATAAAAATTCATTTAATAGAAAAGAAAGGAATAGAAACATACATCATTTCCCTTTGTCCTATTTGGTACGGAAGGAATTTAAAATAAAGGAATTCAACTAGATCTCTTATTCTTCTTATAACTCTTTTAATAAATCCAATTCTCTCGAAATTCCTTTTTTTTAGACCGGATTTCAAGACATATATCAAAATTTCATCAAATCCCTTTTAATTCATTTCTCATTATAAATCCTTTTATTCTAAACATTAGAATTCAAAATAATAAAAGAATTTTACTCCATTCATTCTAAATCCCTTCATTCCAAGCGCAGCTAAATGAATTCTTTTCTTTCTTTTATGATTACTAAACACAGCGTAGTACACCCAAAAATCCAAAACCTTTTTTTTGATTAACTATTAGGAGTATTCTATGTCTTTTTCCCGCCGAGGTTTTGGCCCAAGACTATTCTCTTAACGCCTGTGTGCAATGCCTTATACCCATACAAGCAGCGATTTCTGCAAGGAATTGAAACGATGACTTCTGGAAAACATACTTATGGTCTGACCGTTCAACCAATCCTGCAAGGATCGAAAAATCCAAAACCTGATTGTACGACAAACCCACCACAAAAAAAAAAAAAAAAAAAAAAAAAAAAAAGAATCATACATTAATTCTTGTGTATTGTGGATCACAATTATCAACCATATTTATTCAACGGTGTAGATCCCACACCGACCTGGAAAGGTGTAGGGAATTCTAGAGTCTTCTTACCCTATACCCATCCAACCCCGAAACTCTGATATAATCGCTCAAAACCGATCTTGACCGTCCCATTACTTCCAATAAATTAAAGATCCTAAGCCAAAGTCGTCCTCTTTTGCCGTCTCTCGTCGTCGCGGGGTTCGCTTCCTCTCCCAAATCACTCCTACTTCTTGAACGATCGATCTCTCTGTCCTCTCTATAAATACTTTGCGTCTGGTGTGGTGGGTTTGATTCAGTTCGGGTTTGATTTGGTTTTTGTAGTGAGGTTTGGGGTGTGTTTGGATTGAGAGAAAAAAAAAAAATGTTCGGAAGAGCACCCAAGAAAAGTGACAACACTAAGTACTATGAGATTCTTGGAGTTTCAAAGAGCGCTTCTCAGGACGATCTAAAGAAGGCTTATAGAAAGGCGGCCATCAAGAACCATCCTGACAAGGGTGGTGACCCCGAAAAGGTATATGTCTACACGAATTCAATTCTATATTGCATTCGTTTTTCTTTCATGAATCAGCTTCTTGGGTTTGGGTTTCCAATCTTGGGGTTATTGAATTTGTTATCTGAATAATAATTTGATTTAATTGGGTTTTAGGGTTTTGTTGACCTGAATTCTAAGGTCAAATAATCTAGATCCATTCAAAAGATCGAATCTTGTGTGTGTTTATGTATGATTGTTTTGTGAATAAAGAGTTCGACCTGTTTTGTTACTGTTGGAACTTGTTTTACTCTATATAGATGAGTCCCTGTGGGGGTATAAACATATCTAGTGGTGAGGGAGGGTGGTAAAGGGTAGGAATTAGGATAGGTTAGGGGGTTTGAACTCTTCCAATTGTACCCAAAAAAAGAAAGAAGAGGAAAATCAATGTTGGCCAGCATGGTTATTGGGTCTTCATCGATTTGGGTTTCGTTCTTGTGCGGAAGTACGATGTTTGGACAGATATCTATGTTGCTGGCAAGATTGTTGCTGCTTTAGAAAAAGAGGACTTTTGGTTGCGCATGATTAGATGTAGTTGTATTTGATGGTGATTCTTTTTATGTGGAATCTCTGAAATGCGGGTTTTGCTGTGGAACTGTTTTCTTCTAAATTTGGAGTTTATAGGGTTTAGACATAATTATGTATGCATCGGTTTATGAACCAATGAAGCTGTGGATACTGAATTGAAGCCTGCAATTACTATTCCAATGTTCCAATTCCATTTCCATGCAACCAAGCACAGGTTGAGATGCTTGGAATTAGCCCCTAATTTGTGTATTTCAACTAGTTCAACCTGTTACATTGTCATTATGAATTGCTATGTTTTTAAGTTCTGGTATTGGACGTTGGATCTTGTTTCTCACTGATTTCATGACGTATTTTAAGTATTGAAATTGTGAAAATATGTGTTTTTAACAGTTTAAGGAGTTGGCCCAAGCTTATGAGGTTCTAAGTGATCCAGAGAAGCGTGAGATTTATGATCAGTATGGCGAGGATGCCCTCAAAGAAGGAATGGGTGGAGGGGCAGGTGGACATGACCCGTTTGACATCTTCCAATCCTTCTTTGGTGGCAATCCATTTGGTGGTAAGAACCTTCAGTGATGGCCATTTTTAAAAATTAAAGCCCTTGTTTATTGGAAAAATATTGTATTGATTATTGTGACTGAATTTTTTTGTCCCTAGGCGGTGGAAGTAGCAGAGGCCGAAGGCAAAGGAGGGGAGAGGATGTGATCCATCCCCTTAAGGTTTCTTTGGAGGATCTTTATAATGGTACATCCAAGAAGTTATCCCTCTCACGCAATGTAATCTGCTCCAAGTGCAAGGGGTGAGTTATTGTCTTTCACACCATTAAGGTTTATTGTGGCTCAGTGATAACATCTGGTTCCCTGCTGAGTTGGGATTATTATATTGTGATTTGCAGCAAAGGATCTAAGTCAGGTGCTTCAATGAAATGTCCTGGCTGTCAAGGTTCTGGAATGAAAGTTTCTATTAGACACCTTGGACCGTCAATGATCCAGCAAATGCAGCATCCTTGCAATGAGTGCAAGGGTACTGGTGAGACCATCAATGACAAGGATCGCTGCCCGCAGTGTAAGGGTGAGAAGGTCGTGCAAGAGAAGAAAGTGCTGGAAGTCATTGTGGAGAAGGGGATGCAAAATGGGCAGAGGATAACTTTCCCTGGAGAGGCTGATGAAGCGGTAGGGCATGGCATCTTTATGCTCATTTGTTGCATATGTGACCACTTAATATATATATTATTGAGGAGCATGCTTTTTGTTGTCTATAAGACTGTCAAACATTCTTAAATTGATCTGTTCACATGTTGTCTTTTTTGGCAGCCTGACACAGTCACAGGAGATATAGTGTTTGTCCTTCAACAGAAGGAGCACCCTAAGTTTAAGCGCAAGGGTGATGACTTATTTGTCGAGCACACCTTGTCCCTCACTGAGGCACTATGTGGCTTCCAATTTATACTGACCCATTTGGACAATAGGCAGCTCCTCATTAAATCCCAGCCTGGTGAAGTTGTGAAGCCTGGTAAGTTTGCAACATTTGTTTAATTATTGTGGAGACAGTGACGAAATTGTAGTGTTAGAATACTGTTCCGCTCATGATGCCATCCAGAAAAGGAGTTTATTGCACTGAATTGTTTGCTGATGTGATTAATTTTTTTTTCCTGGCCCTTTGAGGAAAGCCAATATGGGTGCTACAGCAGGGGTGGAGCTACATAATAGGGACTTTTGGGGGGGGGGGGGGGGGGGGGGGGGGGCATGGCACCTGCAATTTTTTATTTTCTGTTAAATTTACACTTGGTGTGAAGATCAATGGTGGCAAATCAGAGGGATGCGTTAGTGGAGAATGTTTAGCAATAGGAGGTCATAGAGGTGTGGGCTGGAGAGTGGAGCAGCATAGCTTGCTCCCTAAACTCAAACTGAAAATTTTATTGTTTATAATTTTTCCAACTCAGACCCCTGCAATTGAAAGTATCTGGCTCCACCCTTGTTGTTAGCCCCCCACCCCAAAAAAAATATAAATAAAAACCAATAAAATTAAATAAAAGAACACAAAAAAAAAAAGAAGAAAAAGAAAAAGAAAAAGGTTAGTTGACCACCTTGTAAGATGGGAGAAATACCCCTAGGCCACGAGGTTTGATGATGTGGAGTTAATGAGTTATTTGCAATATTTGAGATCTTTTTTTCTGATGGATATAACTATGCTTTATTTATTTGCAAATTTAAATTGAAATAAACATATGCTTCTTTCTTTTAGACACTGTTTGAGCCTGACTCATAACCAACAAAACAATTGAACATATTTTTATGAATATAATTTTATCCTGTTATTTTAATAGTTATGAGTTTTTGTCGACTCTTAAAGCTGTAGAAGTTTTTTATGTTTAATATCTAGTTATTCATGTTACTGATCTTTGTCTTGGTTAAAAACACAGACCAATTCAAGGCAATTAATGATGAGGGAATGCCTATGTATCAGAGACCATTTATGAAGGGTAAATTGTATATTCACTTCACAGTAGAGTTCCCTGACTCTCTGACTCCGGAGCAGTGCAAGGCACTGGAGAATGTGCTGCCTCCAAGGGCTTCAGCGCAGCTGACAGACATGGAACTGGATGAATGTGAAGAGACTACTCTGCATGATGTTAACATTGAAGAGGAGATGCGCAGGAAGCAGGCACATGCCCAGGAGGCATATGATGAGGATGAGGATGCTCACGGTGGTGCCCAAAGGGTGCAATGTGCTCAACAATGATGGATGAAAGGGGGTGGCCAGCGAGAACACCTGAATTGGGAAAGAGATGGAGGTTTGTGGGTGACGTGAATTTATCATGGAAAAATAATATATTCTTGGACAATGTTGTCTGTTTGTTACAGGCATAGGGTGTGAGTTCTTCGTTTTTGGGGGGTTTCATATGAGCAAACTGACAATATATGAAAGATTCAGCACTCTTTTAACCTTTTGGAGCGCATGAAGAACTATCACTTTGCTGCTTCTGCTTGGTATTATTGGCTTAATGCTCATTTGTATGTTTTATCTTTTTATCTGGTGTTTCTGCCTTTGGAATGCCATAGAATTGTTTGACTGCATGAATTGTCTCTGCTGCATATCTTGTGCTCTTCTTTGGCCAAGTTCGGTCATGGCTCTTGAAAAATATGTGCATGCAATGTAGAACATACAGAAAAATGTGATGCAACTTGTGCATAAACCGTGATTATTGCCTGCTTCTGCTAGACTTCTACAATGCAGTACAGAAAATATAAGCATGGAATTGCAGGTGTCACCCCCATCATGGGTGAGACCATGCTAATAAATCTGGCTAGTATAATTTTTATTTTGTCCATACGAAGATTATTATTATTTTTTTCTCCCTTTGGGCTTGGGTCTTTCTGGTTAGTTATGCTATGCTTGATCTCACATTTGCCTTTTTTTTTTTTTTTTTTTTGTCCTTTACCTGTTCATGTGCGATTTTTTAGAGCGTGTGGTTTGGTCTTTTGTTCATCTCATACGTATTTGTTTTTTTTCTATTTTCCTGTTCATGTGCGATTTCTTAGAGCTTGTGGTTTGGTTTTTTGTTCGTTTCATACTTACTACTCTTGGTGTTGATGATTTTTTTTTTTTTATTTTTTATTTACTGAACTTGAAATCTTCCATTTCTTGAAACATAAGTTTTAGGAACCACTTGTCACCTCTGAAGATTTTTAAAGCCTAATTACCACTAAAGAAACAGTAATTAATTTGAGGATTATAAAATAGATTACATGCTTTTTACTAAAGTCCAAGCCTATCCACGTTCCCTCATCTCTGTGCCACTAGGCTAGTTCCAATGGCTTAGTGGCTTGGTAGTTAGGGTTTGCTATCTCTAAGATGTGGGTATGAAAACTATAAGAAAAAGAAAATATGATATATATTAAATGACATGGAGTGGTTGGATTGCGGTTAAATATTGTGACCAAGAAATATTGATCGATTAATCTTATATTCATGAAATTCTGTGTTGTTAGTTTTGTTAGTTAGCGTGCTTTATTTTAATGATGATAATTCATAGCATTAATTGCTTATTTACTGTCTTAGTATTTCTGGATTTTTTCCCCTAACCCTACTTATGCTTATTCTTTACTTCCATTAAAATTTAAACGTCCATTATATTAGACTAGAGTCTGTATAGCATGCTAATTGTGTGAGCACCAATCGTATTATAATAAATTCGTTACAGGAGCACCACTCTCACACTTTATAAAAGAAAAAAAAATCATTATTTAAATGGTAAAATATTGTTCGGGCATTTTGTCACTTGATACAGAAATTTTAGAAGCCCATTTAAGTAAGAAGTTATTTACAAGGGTATTTTCAAGGACAATTGAGACATTTACCCCCCCTTTCTTTTTTTTTATAATTTAATCTTTCCATTTATCCAAGGACCCAATGGATTCCTGGGCTACACAAGGCACTAAGAAGAGTTGAAATCACAATCTCTTCTAAATCCTTTGTTTGAAAGAGGGAAAGTAACTTGCCATCTGGACTACATCCCCTTGATGGCAGAGACATCTATCCTAATTTTAGTCACGCTGCCAAGTCAAGAAGTAGCACAACTGCACGAGGCATGATTAACATCTCTCTCTCTCTCTTTCTCTCAATTTCTTATTTAATTATTTATTTTTTTAATCTCTTTTGGCCATGCTTCTTGGCTTCTTTTAAGCATGCTTGTCGAAATAATCAATGATCTATGAGTATGACTTGTCACTTGAAAAAGGGATAATTTTGTTTAATCGATTCCATATCAAAGCGAGTAAAAGTCGTAAAACCAAGGAGAATAAAAGTGTATCAACTGGCCTGGGCATAAACATATCTGCTGAAGCCAGTCATTACCTTTTAATTTTCCTTCTCTTTACATGAGAGAGAGAGAGAGAGAGAGAGAGAGAGAGAGAGAGGGAGGGTTGAATATAAAGAGTTTAATTGAATTTTACAAATTTTAAGGAAATGCTAGAAATTTCTTACAAAAATTTTACAAATTTCATTTTAAAGACAAATTTCACCTAAAAATTCCTTATCTAAACATAGAGGTAAGGAAACGCTCTATAAAGAGTTGAATTTTGAGAAAGATTAAACAGAGGAGGCTTTAAGCTAGTGAACACTCAATACTATAAATATTTCAGCTCTCATTTGGTGAAGAGGCGGGGAGGGGTGGGGTTTTGAGTCAATTGAGTGGTTTAGTGAGTTCCACCATTGATAGAACCCAAAGCCAGAGAATTCATAGTATATGAACTAGTACATAACAATCTTTGCCTTTTGACATAAAACCTAATAAATAAGTAAATTAGTACATATAGGATAGGATTGGGGGACTCATATAAGGCACTTAATTTTTAAACCACTGGATTCACAAGATCCAAAAATATTCCAAAAGTCTAACGTGGACAAACTTTACTTATCATTTAATATTTGATTTGTCAAATGATAAGTAGAGTTTGTCTACTTTTAGAATATTTTTGGATCTTGTGAATCCATTGGTTTAAAAATGAAGTGCTTTATATGAGTCTCTCAATCTTGTCCCAATACAATTTTTTTTATCCATTTTTTGGTGAGTATGTTAATGTCTCATTTTTTTTTTCTCATTACTGTTTTCTATAACATTTGGTTTTTAAAACAAGAAACAATGGTTATGTCGGGATCAGGAATTTGACAAATTTTAGAGAATTTTAAGATAAGAAATTTTAAAGTTCAACATTGATAACAGATGGAATTGTATAATTTTCTTATTTGACACCACCATGGTGGCGTCAACGGTTTTGGTGGTGGCCGACTGGTCGTCATCTAGGTTACTCTTTATTGGAATTCAATAACTTCCACTTCTCTATATGGAATTTTAATTAGAATTTGAAATTTTGAATTCAAATTCCAATTTAAACTTTAAAAAATTCCATGTCTAAACTACCCAAACATTGGATTTACTTTCTAGAATTTGAAAATTTTCCATTTTAAAGAAAAATTTCACAAAAATATTCGTCACCCAAACATAGCCTCTAAGAAAGCTCCTAACAATGGTGGCACTTGTCCTACTTGATCCATACCCTCGTGTCACTCAATAACACCTCGAATAATTAACATATGTTAATTTAGTTAGAGTTGAATTTGGAAATGATAAAATTTATTTGATATAGAGATTTAATATTATTACTATTGTTAGCATTTGGAAATTTTTCTTTGTGATAGGGTGTTACATACTCCTAACTTTTTGTAGAACACACGATGAGCCAGTGCCTTACCCCATCCTTTTTTTTTTTAAAATTTTTTTTTTGGTTCTCAAGAGGTTCTAAGATGCTTATGCACTCAACCAATCCTCTTAGTTACATGAAGCTATCCTATGCCACATGCATACACTAGGAAATCATAGAACAAAATCCATAGCGGTGGCATTGAAGACCTCTTGCTTGGCAAGAGACTCTAGGACCACTCGGTCCACCTCTCAGGGTTTTCCCATTTTTCAACTTAGGGACTCATTTGAGTGAGTTTAGAATTGTTTGCCACACGAGCTAAAGCCATGTAGGCCTTCAATTGAGGTCGAGTTGTCAAAATCTAAGCCAATTGAGTTGTTAGGCAATTCATTTTGGCAACATAGATTGGGAAGAGAAATGCGATACATCCCAACTTAATTATCTAAATTTACTTACCCAATTATTGTGGAAGATTCGCCAATGAATAATTGTCCACAAGGGTTGCATGGAGGCTGCTACATAAGTTAAGTAAGTAGATTTGAACAAAAATAAATAAATAAATAAATTGGGCTTTTTAGCATTTTCCAATTGAGAATTAAAGTTACTCTATAATCCTAAAGTCAATATTTCTAGTAAGAGTAGTGCTATGAATGCATAATTTCTTTTTTGTAATGATGTGGGTCATCAACACAGGTATTTTAATGTTTTCTAAGTACATGCCATATGAATAACAATATTATTAAAAAAAAATATATATTTGGGATCCATATTTCAAGTAGATGACATTCTAACTCTGAGGGGTACTAAGACCTCTTTTCTAAGTAAGGGGTCTTGTCCTCAATGCATTGTAACCCAGAGGAACAAAACTGCAAATCATGTTGTTTGCAGCAAAAGTATATGAACTAACATAATATGGATTTCTAGCCAAATGAAAAGGCAATCCGGATGAATGGAACATCCTAGAAATTTCACTTTTTAATTGGTCTTGAATCTTCATATTAAAAGCTTTATCCAAGGGGGGATTTCCTGAAGCCTTCCTTTTCTTTGGCTCAAAACCCTCCTTCCTCAACCCCAAACACACATTTGCAAAAGATTATTGTTAGGTGTTGCTAGAGGAAGAAGGTAAAGGGACTTGGATGGGTTTCAATCGCATATCAGCTTCATCTATAGCTTTTTATTTTTGCAAGTTATGTAAATGTCACCTTAGGGCATACTTTTATTCATTGACCACCATTTCTCATTAAATGAGCTTTTACTCGATAGTATGATCCCGTAAAAGTCCCTTGACAAAAATTACATTGAAATCTTGTGTTTCCACCCCCTCCACCCAACTTTTCTACCCTTTTAACATATTTCCACAAAGGCTTGGTATCATCTTGGTCACTAGTAAGAGCACTTGCACCACTAGAACTCATAATTCCCGAACCTAAAATTACTCACCTATAATGAATAACTATTAATAAAATCCACCAACAATATAAATTAAAAAAAAAATCAAATTAAAAAAGAAATTAAATTAAAATGAAGATATATGATAATATGATCACTTTATTTTGTACACAATACAACATTATAATAGAGCTACAAATACAAAGATGTAACCAATATTTATGTATCACATATTCACATATCAATATAGCATCATTAAATCATTAATTATCAATTAATCACTACTATAAAAACATGGCCTATTTATCCCATCAAAAAAAAAAAAAAAAAAAAACATGGCATACTTATTTCGTAGGAATGTAGGACCATCAACATTAGAGATAAATAGATAATATAAATAAATAAATAACCTAAAAAAACCAACAACTGACCTTTATAGCAGTAAGTCAGCAATTCCTCATGAGTATTGAGTCGACGGTAGAGAGAAACCATCCACCGTTAGAATAGCACATAGAAGGAGGTAGAAGAAGAGAGAGAATTGAAACACTTAGTAGAAAATGGACCTCTACTCTTGAGCTTGAAGATCACAGCAGAAGGAATGGGTTTCTAACCCTTCGGTAGTAGAGGACTGAAACCCTAGAAGTGAGCGAGAAAGACGAAGGGATGAGAAACCCTTCAAAATCGAGACATCATAGCAGAAGGAATGGGTTTCTAACCCTTTGACAGCAGTGTCGAGCAACGTGAGATGGGTTTCGACTCTTTGGCAGCATTGCCATATAGTAATAAACCTTTTTACAGCATCGTCACAACAGCAAAAATAAGATTCAACCCTTTAGAAGCAAAATCGATAGAGAAGAATGGGTTTCTAACCCTTCGACAACAGGAATCGAGCAAGGCGAGATGGCTTTCGACCCTTCGGCAGCGTTATCGTATGGCAAGAATGGGTTTCAACCCTTTCGTAGCTTCGTCTCAAAGCAAGAATGGGTTTCTTCTCCTTAGAAGTAAAATCGATAGAAAAGAATGGGTTTCTAACCCTTCGACAACTGGAATCGAGCAAGACGAGATGGCGAGAATGGGTTTCTAACCCTTCAGCAGCGTTATCGCATGGCAAGAACCCTTTCGTAGCTTCGTCAAGAAAGGGTTTCTTCTCTTTGGAAGCAAAATTGACTGAGAACTGAGATAAGAAAACTTTCTTCTTTTTTTTATAAGCTTCTAACTTTGAAGGGACGTTGGCTTTGAAGTCTAATGCCTAGTGTAGACACCCCATTTTCACCCCCATAAGTTCATGATAGCATTTGTTTAGGTTTAGAAGCATTTAGGAGTCCCTAAGCCTTAAAGGACACTTTTGCCCTTTTAACCCTTAGGAGAATAGGTCATCATTGCATGCATATTTTTGTCTCTTTGTTGAGTCCTATCACTTGCATTTAGTTTCTAGGATCATTTTGAATATGTATGTCAAATTTGGTTCAATTCCAGACAAGTTTGGATAGTTAATTAGAACTTTTGTAATTTGAAGGGCAATTTCGTCTTTTACTTCGTATATTTTCCAATTGACCTCCAAAGTTGTTCCGAAGTGTTCCATTGATCTTAGAATGATGAAATGAGTCTAATTTAAGAACCAATTTAATTTATTGATAGGTTTTGGATTGGTTCACCATATTACCCTATGGTTAATTGATTTTTTTTCAGTTAATTGCCTCATGAAAACCCAGCCACTAAACCATGGTCAGGGATTTTTGGTCCAAGAATATTCTAGACTTATTCTAAATTGAATCCTTGAAATTTTGGCTTTTGAATCACTCAAATCGGAATTTAAATGAAGAATTTGTGTCTATTTGAAGTCAGGAAGCCGAACCGGGTCAGGAATCCTCAAAATTGGGGAAACCTGATTTTGCTCTCAGGTGACCAGTTCACCCCAACTGGTCCAACTGGTTGGCCAACCGGTCCAACTGGTTCACCCCAACCGATCACTCGAGGCACTCCGCTTTATTTGTCCAATTTTGAGTTTTTGACGAAATAGGACTCTTCTACTCCGAATTTTAGCCTTCCAAAGGTATTCTAAACCTATTGGGATGTGGTCTTGAGTTGTCCAACATCTAGGGGATTTAATACA
This sequence comes from Liquidambar formosana, assembly GCA_039720395.1. Classification (NCBI taxonomy): domain Eukaryota; kingdom Viridiplantae; phylum Streptophyta; class Magnoliopsida; order Saxifragales; family Altingiaceae; genus Liquidambar; species Liquidambar formosana. Next base: position 23,567,535 of record CM077825.1, on the reverse strand, counting down.
GGCCTAGATTGGTTTTATGGTGAATTAATCTCAACCATTGGTTCATATGGTTGGTTGGCTATAAATAGAGGCTCATTCATCAGCATGGGGGACTTTTGACACTTCATATTTATAAGAGAGTTAGGAAGAACGAATTTGCACACACCCATATCACTTGGAGGAGGCTTTCTACTGTAATTTTGAAGAGGAACTAGAAGACAATCAAGTACAACAAGAAGGAAGAACGCAACGAAGACCTTTGTTTTGTTGTAAATATCCTTATTCTCTTTCTACGATTCTTTCTTCTTCTACTCCATTCTTTGCATAGTTATGGCTTAGTATTGAATTAGGAATCATATATACTCTATATTTTAGAGTGTATATGATTAAAATATGACGTGAAAGCATGCTAGTAGAGTAGGAATTGTGAATTGTTTGCTGTTAGATTAGTTTCTCTCTAGGATAGGGGGTGCACTTTGCATTGAAATTTTGATGGTTTGTTTGGTTTGTTTTCCTTTCATGGTTCAATTATATGTATGATTTTAAACATCTTTTGTATAGGACACTTGCTGTGTAAGCTTCATCTTCATAGGTGTATGGATAATTATCTTTTTAGAGGATAATTATCGTCCTTAGAGGGTGAGGCTATGCATAGGTACTTTTGGAATGTGTTTAAGTGCATGATTGAGTCCTTTACATTCTTAGACATATATTTTATGTAGGATATTGTGAACCCCGAAAAAGAGTTAAGGCCCACGAGGGGTTTTAGGTTTGAAAAAGGAAAAGGAGTCGCCACCTTATTTTTTAAAGGAAATAAGGAAAACCCTAAAAAACAGTTTTGTTTTAGGAAAACAAAAGATTGACTCCATATTTAAAAATGGAAAGGCAAATGATCTTTTGGAAACCAGAGAAATCGGGGATTCGGAGGCTAAGTTACGATATGGGAAGGTTCTAGGCAAAGCCTATAGGCACCCATATCGCCCTAAACGGTCTCTTAATCTAATTGGGCTAAATCAAAGTCTTAATCACACACAAATCAACAATTATCATCACAAGACAGCATGCATATCATTCATTCATTCATCCATATAGTCAAGTAAATCAAAGAAAAACAGAAAAAAGAAAGGGGGAGAGGAGAAAACCTAGGATACTTAGTATCCTAGGGCGGACTTGAACATCACGAAGAGCGCCTACGTACCATGTATGGAAATACATGGATCAAAGTCCACGTAGTTCGAATAGGAATAGGGTTATAACCTAATCAAGGCCTATGGTAAACCCTAAGTTTCCTTTCATGTAAAGCATGGTAAGTTTCCAAAGTAAATGATTCTCAAAAGATTTTTGGTAAAATATGGAATTTTGATAAAGATGGAAACTTTGATTTAAAAGGCAATTTTTAATGAAAGGATACTATAGGAATCACCATATTCCCCTATTAGGAAACAACCCTAGGGGGGGAGAAAGGGAAAGTTTCAAAGAAAGGAAAGAAGGGTGAATTGGGGCACCCTCACACCCTACTTACCTTAAGCAAAAGCAACCTGTCAAAGTAACCACCCTATTGCATAGGGTAATTACCTTATTTGTAAGATTTCATCTCACAATAGCCAAAATAACCACCCCACATTGGTGGGGTAGCTGCACCTGTTGTACCTGTCAAAGCACCTGCAATTTCCATGCAAAACATACCAAAAATGCCAACCAAACAAGCTAGATGCCAAATCAAGCTATTATCATGCCCAAACATAGGCTAACACATGCTCAAAATATCATATCAAGGACAAATAACAGATCTGGACAGAATTGAAATAAGGTTTAAAATCAACCACAAGTCATGCAACAACATGAATCATAAGCTAACTAAAACCCTAATTCAACCCTACATGCAATGACATGCAAAAAACCCTAAAATCAACTATATGAATGCTAGAAATATCATAGTTATCAAATATGCAGCACATATATATCAACTATGAAGAAAACACAAAGAAAAACCCTAAGTTATCATGCTATATGCTACTTTTCTAATACAAGGATGAATGAAACCCTAGAATCACACTAGTGCATAAAATTCCATGAAATAACCCTAAATCATGCAAAACAGAATATGAACAGCACTCTAACCATGCATATTAATCAATGGAATGATCCACACATGAGAAAAATACAAGCTTGCACATGAAATATAGCTATTCTAAACATAAACTCAATTTCAGCACTAAGGAAACCCTAGAATCCCAAACATGCAGTAAATCACATGGGACATCATCCTAGCATACTAAACAGCCCACAAACATTATCCTAATCATGCATACATTCCAATGGAAGCAACAAAACACAATAAAAATATAAGCTCTAATATACCAAAGAGTTATTTCATGCAGAAAACCATTTTAAGCACCTAAGAAACCCTAAAGTCCCAAACATGCAGTAAATCACATGGAATAACATCCTAGCATACTAAACAGCCCACAAATATGATCCTAAATATGCATACTAACTAATAGAAGCAGCAAAACACAATAAAAATATAAACTTTAACATGAAATAATGACTATTCCATGTAAAACCCTAGAAAAGACTCTAAAAAACCCTAGAACACAAAGACTCATAAAACCACATAGAATGACATTATATCATGCAAAACCAGCCATAGACAATATCCTAATCATGCATTCTAAGCATTAGAAGCATCAACACATGATAAAACAACAAGCTTTAAACATGAAATAATGCAAAGCTATGTAAAAAACCCTAGTTTGAATGAAAGAGAGAAAAGGGGAGGGGCATACCTATGGTGGCTGCTGTAGAGAGTCCTCCTCCTCTTATGTGCTGCTGGAAATTCCTTCCTTCAAGCCTTCAAACAATGCTCCAGCCTTCCTTCAAGCTCTCTCTCTCACTCTCTCACTCAAAATATAGGTTAAACTACCCTAAGGATGGCTGCCATAGCCTCCAATGTCCCTCTCACTTCAGAAAAATCCCTCCAAGTGTCTCCAAAGTGCCCCCCCTATTGCTGAAGTATAAGGGGGTATTTATAGGGATTGAGGGAAAACCCTCAATGGTTGGGATTAAAACCCTAGGGATTGATCCAAGGGCTCTTAGAGGTTCCCTTGGGGCTCAAGTAGGTCAAAAAGGGCTGAAATTAGGGTTAAATGGCGGCTGGAGGCGTGCAAATCCGAGAAAATAGGATGGGAGCCGCGTCAAAGCTCAAAATAAGAAAGTGGCTCGGGTGACCACCTGGGGCTGGGCGGCTAGCAGCCTGGGCCCAGGCGGCTAGCCGCCCAGGCCTGGGTGGTCACCCGAGGCCATGTCAGCTTCAGCCCATTTTTGACCCTTTCAGCTTCCAAATGTGTTTCAGGGCCCAAATCAACTCCGATTTTGACGAAACGAAAGCCAAAACGACCGTGTTTCGAAGGGGAATGTAATTTGAGTCACTTGAGGGCAAGAAACCCTAGCCATGGCTGCATGGTTGGGTCCTACAAAGGTGGTTAACCGCTATGCCTCACCATCGCTTAGCTTAGGTATGCACATAGGGTTGCACCGAATGCTTTCCAATTCGAAATTCAACCTCCCTAAACACATTTGGGGATGAAATTAAGACCAATCAAGGTCAAATGAGTAGTCATAGAGTGAAAATCATGAGCCAATTCGAGCTAACCCGAAGTAGGTCTTTTAGCCAACTTGAGCCTTGCTGAGCCATTCTAATCCCGAACCTCCAATTCATCGAATTGGTCCCACAAATACCTCAAATACAATCATATGAACTCCAATTGGCAACTTGGAGATCATTTCAAGGTCAAATGGAAAGTTTGTGATCAAAAAGACAATTATGCCCCTCAAGTCACAAAAGTTCTTATTAACCCTCAAGATCAACTCCAAATTGAACCAAAATTCATACACACCATCCTTAGGACCCTAGAAACTCAATGCAAAAGACTAGACTCAAAAAGGAAACAAAAAGACACATGCAATGACAAACCCTAGCTAAGGTGACAAAAATGGGGTGTGACAGATATGTGAATAAATTATTCATATGGAGTGATTTCTACGTAAATTATCTTAGGATAGTTCTTAAGAAAGCTCGCCGTAAGAATGATTAATTCACATGCTTACATAAAGTGTTTATTTAAGACTTTAGTTATTGTTTTCTTTTTATGTTTTGGATTTTGATATGATATTTTCATCATAATAATTCATATTTGGTATGATTTGGATAGTTTTATGCATGTTAGGGTGTTTAGGGCATATAGGAGCATATTAGGGTTTTCTTTCTCTTTTGATTTTCGTTCTTCGCATGAGTGTTAGGTCATTAAATGCATGTTTAGTATTCTGTCCAGATTTGAATTAGTCTTTCTAATGATGATTTGAGCATGAATATGGTTGGTTTGAACTTGATAATTGCCCTATAGCATACATGGGGTGATTAATTGGTGATTTCTCATTGTTTTGAGATATTTGGCATATGGTAAGTGGTTCATGGTGAGTTTCATGTGATTTGCTCTCTTCTCCCCCCTTTGGGTTATTCTTTTTTACTTCGGACTGTGATTCTTAAGTTTCCATATTTTCTAAAACTCCTTTTTGAATAAGAGTTCTATTTCTTTTTAAATTCTACTTTTCTCAAACTTCTTTTTGAATAAGATTCTATTTCTTTTTAAATTCTATATTTTCTCAAATTCTTTTTTTGGAAATTCTTCTTCTTTTTAAACTCTTCTTTTCTTTAAATGGAAACTTAGGGTTTATAGTTCATTGTAAAGGGAGTAACCCCTTCTCAATCGAACTATATGGACTTTGATCGTTGCATCTTTGTATGTAAGGTACGTAGGCGCTCATTTGATGGACTTTGATCCTTGCATCTTTGTATGTAAGGTACGTAGGCGCTCATTTGATGTTCAAGTCCGCCCTAGGATACTAAGTATCCTAGGTTTTTCTTTTCCTTTTGTTCTTTTATCCATCACATATTTGCTAGAGGAGTAGGATGGACTCATGCTTATTCATTTATCCATCACATATTTGATAAAAGAGTAGGATGGACTCACGCTTATTCATTTATCCATCACATGTGATTGCTAGAGGAGTAAGATGGATCTGTTTCTTATTCTCATATCTCTCTTACATGCTTTCCATATCTCTCCTATTTGTTCATGGATGTTTACATGCTTTGTGGATGTTTATATGTTTTATGGATGTTCATGGATGAATATGGATGGTTTATGGATGATTCTTTACATATGCATGGTGACTAATTAGGAAGTGATTGAAATAGCCCATATAAATTCAGAGACCCATTTTGGGGTGATATGGGTACCTATAGGATGTTTCCTAGAACCTTCCCACATCGTAACTTAGTCTCCGAATCCTCTCTTGTTTTGATTAGACTTGCTTTTCCTTGATCGGAGTCATGTGTTTGGTTTTTTAAAGGTTTCTTTTTAAAACTATTTTCATGGTTTTCCTTTTTTCCTTAAAACATGAGGTGGCGACTCCTTGTTTTTTATGTTTTTGTGAACCTTTTAAAAACCAGATTTTTATTCATTTAAATATTTACAAGTCTTTTTAAAAGAAGGGTTTCCTCCTCTGATCGAAACTCGTGGTTCACACCTAGCAACACTATGCTCTAAAGGTAAGGTGGTTGCGGATTTTTTATTTTAAATTTTGACCTTGTTGCCTTTTGAAAATCTCATTTAAGCCCCCATTTTTTAAAAATAATAATTGCGAAATGACCACAACCGTATCCTGCCATATCCTAGCCGTATCCTAACCATATCGGGATGAATCCAATGCCGTGACATTGTTCCGATACGTACGGAACGTATCGGATACGTATCGGGGCGTATCGGTATCTAATACGGATTTGAGAGGGGTTTTGGAGTACTCGTGCTTCCTAGCTTGAGGCTTATTTGGGAGCTTTAAAAACTATATCAAAGTAGGTCCAGTCCATAACTGTTATCTGGTTTTAAATATACCAATTCACAGTTGGTTTGAAAAAAACTATGTTTATACTTTATTTTTAAAATAAAGCTGAACCATTTAACAGGAAAAAGAGGTTTACAAAATAGTACAAAATCAAAACTAATCAAACTTATCTTCAATTGATCAGATTTTCAGGTTTCCCAAACAACCTTTAACTTATGAGTAGGTGACATCTCTATTTTGACATATCTCTTCGTTCCTTCCTTCCCTTTCTTGACAAATCTTGGTTGACAAAAATGCTTTGTCTTCACATAGAGGTGGGACCCTTGTGTGGGAGAGACCGAGAGAGATGGCCGGTAATGCCGACAAGTGCATCTCCCTCACATAACGACCCTCTTTCTCTCACTCTCCCACAGCACCACCATCTCCCTTCCCCTTGCCTCCCAGAGCCCCACCCCTTCCACCCCATCAATACTTGAAGAAATTAAAGCTTTACCTTACTGCAATCTCATCTAATGCCTCAAAAACTATGGACGGCCAATGTTCAGGTGGATCCAGTCTCGGTTACTACATCGGAGTTTCCGTCGGCGCCTTCTTTCTAATCATGGTCACCACCTTTGCTTGGTATCTCTACATTCGCATCCGCTCGCCCGATGATGACGACCACCACGACTCCCAACGAAGCTCCGACGACCAAGACTCCGTCACCGTCGAACTAGCTGGCCTCGACGAAGCCACCACCCTCACCTACCCAAAACTCCTCTACTCGGAAGCCAAGCTCCACGTTAACGGTGACTCAACTGGTTTGATCTACTGCTCCATCTGCTTGGCGGATTATAAAGAAACCGATATGCTCCGTCTGTTACCCGATTGTGGACACCTCTTTCATCTGCAGTGCATCGACGCGTGGTTACGACTGCATCCCAAATGTCCGGTCTGTCGAAATTCGCTGGTTTCAACTCCGCCCGTGGCTCCTGCTGCTGCTGAGGCAGTAGTACCCCTAGCAATGCGTTGAGGTTGATTGGATAGATTAAGGGTGTTTGAGTGTCCAATTTGAAACTAAACAATTTGGGTAATGAGTTTTACATAGTATTGAAAGGCACGAACCAATCACTTTAAATTGATAAATTAAAAAAAATGATTATGTTCATAAGAGTGAATCACCTTAAATTGATAAATTTTTTTTTTTTCAAAAATGATGTATGTTCATAAGAGTGGAAATTAAAAGTAATAGCATATTATGCATTTTAAGAATTGATCATATAACATCAATTATAATGATGATTTCAACTTAAAATAAAATAAATAAATAAAATTCTAATTCAAGGTAATGGATTTTTGTTTTTAATGCTATGTAAAATTTGTTTAATTGCTTAGTTTTGAATTTGACCCACAAATAGGCCTTTAATTTGGATTTAATTCCAGGGGCTTTTTTTTTTTTTTTTTTTTTTGTTACACTATTTATCATACAATTAACTTCTTGGGGTTCGGACCTTTTTGTGAGATTCTGTATCCTAATAAATTTACACAATTTTTACATGAAGATATCGTGTTGTTTCTATATCAATCTATGGTAACGGTTATAAAAGAGCAGCGGCCATTCAATAAAAGATTCAAGCAACAACATATACAAAGGCTAATCGGCTAGTATATATTGACAGCCTCAAGCTGATAAAGCAACGAAATTAATAGCAGTTGTGTGAAAGGAAGCTGAGAGAGAAAGATGAAACCAGATGTTTCGGTGCATTTGCAAAGTGAACCAATAACCCCTGCACAAGGTTACGAAAGACTTGGCAGAAATGGACCATATGTGACCTAACAAAAATAAAAACCAAACGCAAATTTATTTTTATATTTTCATGAAAATTAGGGACTTTTTTTTTTTTCTTTTTTTGGTGACTTTGTTATGTGTTTTGGTAGAAAGAAGAGAAATTATCTAGGGTACTTTTAATTCAAGGAATTGACGGTGGATGTGGCGCCCCCAAATCCAATCCTTGCATATTGGATGCAACCCTGATTCGGATTTTGAATTCCACCTCAAATTCAAGAATTGATTTTAGTTGTGTAGAAAAGATATGTAAGGCATGGTTGTACCTTACAAGAGTCGTGCTACATCCATTAGGTAATGTGACATCAAATTTTTCAAAGCAAAATGAGTTTACTATTTTGTTAAATACAATCATTAATATATCAGTTGGCAAACAAAATGAGTGGCAAAACCAGTAACTATAGCATTTTTCTTTTATTTGCAAAGTAAAAATTGATAAACAATAATAAAAATAATAACATGGATTTCTTATCAGAAAAGATAATAACAATAGTAATTGATTATTATAATTACAATCCATTTAGTTTAAAAAATAAGTAGAGCTTCCTCACGGTTTTAAAACAACATTCTTAATCCCTCATCTTTCTTAAAACACTAACCCTATGTTTGGTATGAGTGAAAAAGGGAAGGAAGGAAAGGGAAGGAGAGAAAAGGGGAGGGATAGAGGTATTTGGGTGTGTTTGGTAGAAGGGAAGGAAGGAATGATGGAAAGAGGAGGGAGGATTCGGCATCCCTCCTATACCTAATAAAATGCCGTTAATACCCTATTCACTTTTTCTCATAGATTTAGCAAGAAAATACTCATACATATAAGGATCCATGATGCTACTCAAATTATCAATGAGTTAAGTCAAAGAAAAATGTACCTAATAAAATGATCCAGATGGCAAAGATGCAACCAAAAACCAAAAACCCAACCTCTAGAGGTGTAGATCTCTCTTTAGGGTTGGGGAGAATGATCAAAATGAAATATTTTTGAGGTTTTGGGGTTATATAAAGGCAGGGGACACAATGGGCATTAACAGATTTCTGAAGTCCATTAAAAAAAAAAATCAACAAAAATCGATCGATTGGCTAGTGGGTCCAGAATGCATCACATGCATTTAAAAACAACCAAGCTACTCACAATAGCTCTAATAGCACCCAAAAACATATTAGCAAGCTCAAATCAAAAGTAAAATAAAAGACTATGTAAATCAAACCCCAGTTTCTCGCACTGCATGAATAATACCATAAAAAATGAAACAACTAAAAAACAGCTACAACTATTAAAACTACATACTGATGTACATAGAGATATTTTTTTCCACAAAAAAAGTCAAAAAAAACAAACACTTGAATTGGAAATACAAAATACATCAAATATAAGAACATAAACAGATAATAGCGACTTCTCTTAATAGTGATTTCAAACAGGCGCACACTCCCTCTCATCTCTATCTCTCTCTCTACAGAAAACGTCCTGAGACACGACCATCTCATCTCTATCTCTCTCTCTACAGAAAACGTCCTGAGACACGACCATCTTTCGCAGATCCCATATAAACTTCTGGAATGTGTGCTATTTTCCAGTAATCACCACCTTCTCTATCGAGCTTCAGGGTCGTGAAAAATTCATCAGGCATATCAAAAAAATAAAGCGACTTTAGGTTGGTGTGGTGTTCAATGCCCGATGGCACCCTTTCCAATAAATTACAGCGCATGACAATTAGCTCTTCAAGATTAGGCACTGCTCCTTCCTCCAATCTCAGTAGACGCAATCCTTCTAATTTATCAAGCCGTAAAACCTTTAGCCTTTGAAAGCCTCCAGACTTACAACATAATGTTTGCCCATCATATGCCTCAACAAGCCTAAGTTCTACCAGGTTGGTTAAGATCCCAAGGGCTTCAAGTGGATCATCCCTTAACCGACTCCACCTTAAGCGCAATTTGACCAGGCTATGGAGTGAAGAAATCCACCATGGCATCTTTTCTAAACGTCCTGTCAAGTATAGTCGTTGAAGAAGTCGAAGAGGTCCAGGAGAAGAAGACAGACATTGAAGATCAATGAACTCATCGTCTCCAGGAGAAGAAGACAGACATTGAAGATCAATGAACTCATCGTCTCCAACTGAACTTATAGACAAGGAGCGAAGGTTGCTCAGCTTTTCCAGGGAGGAGCGTAGAGCCGCCCCATCTTCTCTTCTACACTTTTTAATGGCAAACCTTCTTAGCTGGCTTAGCCTTCCAATCTCACCCAATAAATTGCCACGGCCTTCATCTGATTCTATAAAACAAAGCTTTTGCAAGGATACTAACCCTCCAATCCCTGGTGGTACCTTACAACTTTGTACAAAGTAAAAAGGTAGAGGAGATTCAACAATGTACGGCTCTTTTCCCAAAAAGGTAGGTTTTTTACACTTTATTCCGACTTGGGTGTAAATTTGAACTTAATTCCTACACTACGATAAATCGTGCTTGCTAACCACGATTTTAACAAAATCGTGGTTAGCAAGCACGATTTTATGTTGGGTATATAATTTCGTATTTGTAACTCGTGTATTAGTATTAAAAATTTATACCCTAAAATCGTGGATGCTAAGCACGATTTTGGATTTAAAACTGTATTTACGATCTGCGATTATGATGGTTAAAGTGTTTAAAAAATTTAAAAAACCTGGAAAAATTTTAGAAGTAAAATCGTGGTTGCTAACCACGACTTTTAAAAAGCGTGGTTAGCAGCCACGATTTCACGAAGAATCGTGCTTACCAAGCACGACTTTACGTTCTGCATGCCCACTTCCCCTTTCACACTTTTCACGGCACTTTATGGGCATTGTTTGACTTTTAAGTATGAATTTGTTTACATCCAATTATTACTAGTCATTCATAGTTAAGTTAGTAGTCATTTAATTTAAGTTTCAATTATTTTACATCCAATTATTACTAGTCATTCGTAGTTAAGTTAGAAGTAATTTAATTTAAGTTTGAATTATTCACATCCAACTACTAGTCATTTGGAGTTAAGTTAGTAGTCATTTACTAAGATGTTTATAGCCATTCTTATATATATATAAATGGTCAATTCTATGGTACCCTAACCAAAAATTGGATACCATACCCATAAGGTCACTTGAAATAGTAAATTGGTCAGTTCAAATGATAAGTGGGCCACCTGAAATAGTAAATTGATCACTTCAAATAGTAAAGTTGTCCACTAAATGGTAAGTTGCTACATAATGCGGTGAGTGGCCAAGTTTATTGTTCACTATTTTTCAAACATCTTTCTTTTTTCTTGTTCCTTTTTTCAAACTCTTTATTTCTTCTCCTTTTTGCTTGATCCTGGGCCTTGCACTAAAGAATTGATTTATTAGTGCGTAAAGTATTCTATTGCCTTAAGTTCCTTGTGGTAAAAAATGTTTTTCATAAAAAAAAAAAAAAAAAAAAGGTACCTTGTGGTAAAGAATGTTAAATATTTACACTTTTTTTCTTATTATTAAAAGCTAAATATTTAGATCTTTTTTTTCCCATTTTACACATGGAAGTTCCAAATTTCTTACTAATAAGAGATGTTAGAACTATTACTAATAATATAAGCTACGTTGCTTGTTATTGATATGCTTCAGTAACGGGCTTACATATCCTAAACCACTTTTTTTCCAATTCTTTCATATGTCTTTCATAGTTCTAACATCTCTTCATTGATTGTTAATTACAAAAACCATGTGTAAAATGGGAAAAAAAAGATCTAAATATTTAGCTTTTAATAATAAGAAAAAAAGTGTAAATATTTAACATTCTTTACCACAAGGTACCTTTTTTTTTTTTTTTTTTTATGAAAAACATTTTTTACCACAAGGAACTTAAGGCAATAGAATACTTTACGCACTAATAAATCAATTCTTTAGTGCAAGGCCCAGGATCAAGCAAAAAGGAGAAGAAATAAAGAGTTTGAAAAAAGGAACAAGAAAAAAGAAAGATGTTTGAAAAATAGTGAACAATAAACTTGGCCACTCACCGCATTATGTAGCAACTTACCATTTAGTGGACAACTTTACTATTTGAAGTGATCAATTTACTATTTCAGGTGGCCCACTTATCATTTGAACTGACCAATTTACTATTTCAAGTGACCTTATGGGTATGGTATCCAATTTTTGGTTAGGGTACCATAGAATTGACCATTTATATATATATATAAGAATGGCTATAAACATCTTAGTAAATGACTACTAACTTAACTCCAAATGACTAGTAGTTGGATGTGAATAATTCAAACTTAAATTAAATTACTACTAACTTAACTACGAATGACTAGTAATAATTGGATGTAAAATAATTGAAACTTAAATTAAATGACTACTAACTTAACTATGAATGACTAGTAATAATTGGATGTAAACAAATTCATACTTAAAAGTCAAACAATGCCCATAAAGTGCCGTGAAAAGTGTGAAAGGGGAAGTGGGCATGCAGAACGTAAAGTCGTGCTTGGTAAGCACGATTCTTCGTGAAATCGTGGCTGCTAACCACGCTTTTTAAAAGTCGTGGTTAGCAACCACGATTTTACTTCTAAAATTTTTCCAGGTTTTTTTTAATTTTTTAAACACTTTAACCATCATAATCGCAGATCGTAAATACAGTTTTAAATCCAAAATCGTGCTTAGCATCCACGATTTTAGGGTATAAATTTTTAATACTAATACACGAGTTACAAATACGAAATTATATACCCAACATAAAATCGTGCTTGCTAACCACGATTTTGTTAAAATCGTGGTTAGCAAGCACGATTTATCGTAGTGTAGGAATTAAGTTCAAATTTACACCCAAGTCGGAATAAAGTGTAAAAAACCTACCTTTTTGGGAAAAGAGCCAACAATGTACCGATACACCAAGAGATGCCGAAGTCGTTGGAGTTTTAAAATCTCAACAGGTAACTCAGTGACATGGGTTTGTTTAAGATCTAATGTCTCCAGGTTTTGAAGCTTCCCAATAGAGCTTGGAAGCATTTTTACCCTAGTATTCCTTAAGCTCAGGTACCTCAGATGGAATAACTTGGTGATTTCATTTGGAAACGATTCCAAAGGTGTACCTCTCAAATCTAACACCTTGAGTAGCCTTAGACCACCACTGAACAATGAGAGCACAGACGAGTTGGATGGTAAATCAACTACCCCAAACATGAGCAAAGAACGAAGTTGAGAAAACTTTTCTCGTACATTTCCCAAGCTCTTATCAACAGATAGGCGACGAACATTCTCAGGCCACCTTCTATGTTGTTGGTTGGCTATTGCTACAAAGTTTTGACTTGTTGATTTGGAAAGAACAATCTCCCGCAAAAGGTCATGGATCCGGCACGTTTTGACCTGTCCATCTATGGTTGTCCCTGCCACTTGAAGTAGGCTTCTGTTGAAAAGCTGATTGAGGTAGCCCTCTGCAACTTCTTCTAGCGTCTTTCCTTCTTTTTCTTCCACAAACCCTTCTGCAATCCATAGCCGGATTAGTCTCATACGTTCAATCAAATGTTCTGACGGAAAGATGCTTAAATACATGAAACAGGATTTTAGATGGGAAGGCAAGTCATCATAACTAAGTGACAGTACTTTCTTCACATTCTTGAATCTATCATCGCCTTCTAATTCAACACCAAGACTTTGGTGAACCATTTCCCATTCATCTATTCGATTCTTATCTTTTGTCGCGAGAACACCACTAACTGCCACAATTGCAAGTGGCAATCCTTCGCATCTTCTTAACATACGTTCTGCAAGTTCCACCAAAAGTGGAGGGCAAAAGTTCTCGTAAAATGTTTTCCTACAAAATAGAGTCCACGAATCTTCCGGAGACAAAGGCTTCAATTCGTATACATTACCATGGAACTCTATGCTGGATCTAGAGGCTACTTCCCCAACACGTGTGGTAAGAATTATGCGGCTGCCACAATTGTTATTAGGCAACACATATTTGAAAACATCCCAATCATTTATGCTCCATACATCATCAAAAACAAGCAAGTAACTTCTATCTTGGAGGAATTCATTGATTACTGCTTTTAGCCCTTGGTTGTTCATAGTTTCTACTCCTAGAGGAGCCGGTTGCTTGATCTCATTGAAAAGTTGCTGAATCGTGTCTTTTAGGAGTTCCACCAACTTGAACGATTGAGAAACAGTGATCCAAACATGACTTTGGAAATGTTTCTTCACTTTCTCATCATCATAGACTTTCTTTGCCATGGTGGTTTTGCCCAAACCTCCCATTCCAACCACTGAAATCACTGTCAAAGGATTGCCCTCAACAAGCCATTGGATTAGCTGCTTTTTGGGTTTGTCAATGCCCACCACCTCAGCTTCTTCTAGTAAAAGTGCATTCCCTCGGAGATCACACCTGTTGGAATAATGTTCGGAATGCTATTAATTTAGTTAACACAACAAGAATAAAATAACAATAATCAACGAAAATAACTTCATAATAAAATTAGAAGTTAGAATAGCTGGTATTATGGATCGAGACATGCTTAATAGTGCCTTCCATAAAAAAGAAACATCTTCTTCTGCATTGGGTTGATTGACACTCTACACCAAAATACAACAATCTTATAGGGAACCTCGTGTGCAGCTAAGGTTCTCCCACAAACCTCAAATTGCCCATACGCTCAAAATACTCAAAAATATAATTCACGTAATGTATGAAAAGAACTCAAAAATGTATGAGAAACATAGAGAACTAGAGTTTAAAATTTTCAGCATTGCCATGCTCATTGTTGTGGTTAATATGCAGTAAATTAGAAAGTTTTATTATTATGTGTTAAGTTTTATTTAAGTTTTGTTTTGTTGTAGTTGTGTGCCAAGTGTATGGCTTTGATTTGTCTCATTCCAAGTTTATATTAGTGGAAAAGTCTAGAAGAAAAAATGAACGAAGAAGAATTTTGCTGAGAAAGAAAAGGCTCTTCAACTTCCCTTGTTCTTCATCTTCCCCTGTTCTAAAAAATCCTTTGCTGAAAATTCTTCATTTTTAAAAGATTGTTTGATTACCCTTTTTCACTCACCTAGAAGCTGTCCTAGATCCAACAAAATTTGTATCAGAGCTTAGTTTCAAGGGAACAGCTCTTTGGTGAAGAAACAAAAGGAGGACGTTGTTGCTGTCCAACAGAAGAATCAGTGAAGAAATCACCAGGGATCGTTTGTAAATCACCATGGCAAGCTCAAGTAATTCAAGCTTGAACATTCAACAGCCCTCTATTTCATTGTTTGAAGGTGAGAACTATGATTTTTGGTGCATCAGGATGAAAACCCTATTTGAGTCACAAGACATTTGGGATTTGATTGAAAAAGGGTATGAAGAACCCAATGATTTAGCGACATTGACAAATGTCCAGAAGGAGCAATTGAAGGAATTGAAAAAGAAGGATGCAAAGGCTCTCCTTTTCATTCAACAAGGAGTTGGAGATACCATCTTTCCTAGAATCATGGGAGCAACTAAAGCTAAGGAAGCTTGGGATATCTTAAAAGAAGAATTTCAAGGCAATACAAAGGTAAGGGCTGTTAAACTACACTCTTAGAAGAGAGTTAGAAAATGTAATGATGAAGGAAAATGAAACTCTCAAAGAGTTCTCTTCCAGATTTTTAAAGATTGTAAATGAAATAAGAACTTATGGTGGAGATTTGACTGAAGCAAGAGTTATTGAGAAGTTGTTGGTGAGTTTACCTGAAAAATTGGATCCTATCGTGGCCATTATTGAAAATACATCAGATTTTTCTGCTATGGGTGTTCAACAAGTGCTTGGTTCCTTAAGATCATACGAGCAAAGATTGTTGAACCGCTCTGAAAAGTCCATTGAGAGTGCATTCCAGTCTAAGCTCAATTTCAGCCCCAAAGGTGTTGACAAGAGGCAATTGAGTGGTGACCAAAGTAAAGGAGAGTCATCTAGAGGGGGCAAACATGGAAGAGGAAAAGGAAGAAACACAAGAGGAAGAGATAGAAGCAATTTTGAAAGAAGACCAGATTCTAAAAGTTCTGGAAATTCTAGGAAGTGTATTATTTGTGGAAAAAGTAGCCGTGTAGACAAAGATTGTTGGTTTCAGGGAAAAACGCAATTTCGTCACTGTAAAAAGTTTGGCCACATAGAGAAATTTTGTAGATTGAAAAATAACCAACAAGCTAATTTTTCTGAAGAGAAGGAAAGTGAAGGAAACTTGTTTTTTGCTTGCCAAATGGCTTCCAAGCACAAGAATGATGTTTGGTTTCTTGATAGTGGTTGTAGTAACCACATGACTAGTGATAAATCAATCTTTGTAGACATGGATACTTCGATCAACTCTCAAGTAAAAATGGGAGATGGAGCTTTGGTGAATGCTATAGGAAAAGGAACGATTTGTGTTGAAACCAAAAAGGGAACCAAATTCATGTGTGATGTCCTACTTGTTCCGGACTTGGAGCAAAATTTGCTAAATGTTGGCCAGCTTGTTGAACATGGATATGCAATCCATTTTGAAGACAGTGGGTGTACTATTTATGATAAGCAGCATGGAAATCAAGTTGTGAAGAATATAAAGATGGAGAGCAATAGTAGCTTCTCACTTACATTCAAGTATGTTGAAAATATTGCTTTAAAGGCTCATGTAATTGAAGACTCGTGGTTATGGCATAAAAGGCTTAGGCATTTGAATTTTCGTAGTCTCAAATTGCTTTATCAAAAAAATATGGTTCATGGCCTGCCTAATGTTCAAGATGTTCATGATGTTTGTGAAGGATGTGCACTTGGAAAACATCACCGGCAATTTTTTCCAAACGGAGTTGCTTGGAGAGCTAAAGAAGTCTTGGAGCTAATTCATACTGATGTTTGCGGACCAATGAGGACTCCTCATTCTCAAAACCGGTACTTCATTCTCTTTACTGATGATTTCACAAGAATGACATGGGTTTTCTTTATGAGACAAAGATCTGAAGTGTTTTCTACTTTCAAGAAGTTTAAGAGTTATGTTGAAAAGCAAAGTGGCCATTTTATAAAAGTTTTGAGAAGTGACAGGGAAAAGAATATAATTCAAATAAATTTGATCAATTCTGTGAAGATGAAGGCTTGGAAAGGCAGCTCACAGTGGGATATACTCTACAACAAAATGAAGTCTTCAAATGAAAAAATCAAATAGTGATGGAAATGGCTAAGTCGATGATGTTTGAGAAAGGCCTGCCTAAAACTTTTTGGGCTGAAACTGTTTACACAGCTATGTACCTGCGAAATAGATCTCCAACCAAGGCTGTGTGGAATCGAACTCTCGTAGAAGCTTAGAGTGGGAGGAAACCGTCACTAAACGATTTGAAAGTGTTTGGTTCAGTTTGCTATGCTCAAATTCCCAAAGAAAAAAGGACGAAATTAGATGAAACAAGTGAGAAATGTATTTTTGTTGGCTGTAGCACCAAATCTAAAGGCTATTGGTTGTATAGCTTAAAGAAGAACCAAATAGTAATCAGTCGAGATGTGATATTTGATGAGAATGCTTCATGGAATTGGGAGGAAGGAAAAATTGAGAAGAAATATGTTTTTATTAAGGAAATGGAAGAAGATTCAAAACATGAAGAAGCAAATGATGGAGACTCGCCTCACTCATCTCTAAGTTCAAGTCCACCATCATCTCCAAGTTCTTCATCAAGTTTAAGCACAAGTTCGAATTCGTCTTCACCAAGCTCCACTCCAAGAAAAATGAGGAGCTTGAGTGATGTTTATGAGATATGCAATTTTTGTGTCATGGAACTTGAAAATTTTGAAGAAGCAATTAAAGAGAAAGCTTGGAAGAAAGCTATAGAAGAAGAGATTCAAGTAATAGAGAAGAACAACACATAGGACCTAGTTGAAAGACCACAGAATAAGGAAGTTATTGGAGTGAAATGGGTCTACAAGGTGAAATTGAATGTGGATGGAACAATTCAAAGAAATAAGGCAAGGTTGGTTGCTAAGGGTTACTCACAACATCTCGGTATTGATTATAGTGAGACATTTGCTCCAGTGGCTCAACTTGATACCATTAGAGCTCTCATTACCATTGCAGCACAAAGAGGTTGGTTACTTTATCAACTTGATGTCAAATCTGCATTTTTGAATGCGGAATTAAAAGAAGAGGTTTACGTTGACCAACCACAAGGTTTTGTTACAAAAAGAGAAGAAGACAAAGTGTATAGATTGAAGAAAGCACTATATGGGCTGAAGCAAGCGCCTCGTGCATGGTATAGTGAAATAGACACCTACTTCATGGAGAAAGGCTTCAAGAAGAGCAAGAGTGAGCCTACTTTATATGTGAAAGTTGAAGGTATGTCCAACATTCTCATTGTTGCTTTATATGTTGATGATTTGGTACATACGGGTAACAATGGAAAAATGATTCAAGAATTTAAAAGGGACATGATGAAGAAATATGAAATGAATGATATGGGGCTGCTACATCATTTTCTTAGAATGGAAATTTATCAAGATGATGATGGAGTTTTTGTTTGTCAAAAGGAATATGCTGAGAATATTTTGGAGATGTTTGGAATGAGTAATTGCAATCCAATGTTAACCCCACTTGTTGTAAATGAAAAACTCAAGAAGGATGATGGAGAAAAGAAGGTTGATTCTACTTTGTATAGAATTTTGGTTGGGAACCTGTTATATCTCACTGCTACAAGGCCAGACATAATGTTTGCTACAAGTTTGCTGTCAAGGTTCATGCATAGCCCCAGCCAAATGCATTTTGGAGCAGCAAAAAGAGTTTTGAGGTATATTAGAAGTACTACCGGCTATGAAATCAAATATGGCAGAGATTTGAAAGTGAAATTGATTGGTTTTTGTGATAGCGATTGGGGTGGCTGCAATGAGGGTATGAAGAGCACCTCTGGGTATGCATTCTTTCTTGGTTCAGGTGTATTCTCTTGGGCATCCAAGAAGCAATAGAGTGTTGCACAATCCTCTGCTGAAGCTGAATATGTCTCAGCTGGTTTGGCAACCTCCCAAGTAAGTTGGTTAAGAAGAATACTTGAAGATGTTGATGAAAAGCAAGAAGAAGGGACTGAAATTTTCTGTGATAACAAATCAACTATTGCTATGCCCAAAAATCCAATTTTTCACAGACGTACTCATCACATTGCCATCAAGCATCATTTCATTCGAGATACAATTGAAGAAGGAGAAATTGAGCTCAAGTTTTGCAGGTCTGAAGATCAAGTTGCTGACATTTTTACAAAGGCTCTTCCAAAGGAGAAATTTCTGCATTTTAGAGAGTTATTGGGAGTTCAAGAACTGCACATTAAGGGGGAGAATGTTGTGGTTAATATGCAGTAAATTAGAAAGTTTTATTATTATGTGTTAAGTTTTATTTAGGTCTTGTTTTGTTGTAGTTGTGTGCCAAGTGTATGGCTTTGATTTGTCTCATTCCAAGTTTATATTAGTGGAAAAGTCTGCAAGAAAAAATGAACGAAGAAGAATTTTGCTGAGAAAGAAAAGGCTCTTCAACTTCCCCTGTTCTTCATCTTCCCTTGTTCTAAAAAATCCTTTGTTGAAAATTCTTCGTTTTTTAAAGATTGTTTGATTTCCCTTTTTCACTCACATAGAAGCTGTCCTAGATCCAACAAAATCTTCTATTTCCTTTATAAAAACATATAAATAAAAATAAATGAAATAATTACCTCCTATAATAAAGGAATAGTAGAGAACTAGATAGGGGAGTTACCTCTAGCACTCCACCAGATTTCTCAGCAACCATTAAAATATTCAATGCAGTAAATAAAAATTGAAATGCAGGTTACACCTACCTTAACAAAATACAAAAAGTAAAAATAGATTTGAAATCAAAATTTACAACAATCCCCGAAATGATTTAAAATTAAAAAGTGCATAAAGTGAGCATTTTAACTACGCATGGGTGTATCTACCTTTTGGATTTGAACCTACACTTAATATTAGTAATTTTATGTTTGAGGGAGCCACGGTGAACCAAGTTTTGAACTAAAGTGGCTTTCTTTTGTTAGTTGGTAGGAAGTGATAAATGTTTGACTCTTGATCACCTCATTAGAAGAGGTGTGCCTATGTCTAATAGATGTATCTTATGCAAGAACAAGGAGGAAACGGTGGACCACCTTTTCATTCATTGCATCGTGGCTAGAAGTCTTTGGATGCTCACCTTTAATTTGTTTGGGGTTCATTAGATACTTCCTTCATCTACTCATGATCTCCTTTCAGGTTGGTGGTTAAGAGGGGGTAACAAAGGGGCTAAAGTGGTTTGGAGTATCGCCCCCCATGCTATCTTTTGGTGCATTTGGAAAGAGAAATTTTAGGACTTTTGATGGGATTGAGAAGTTGGTCATTGATCTCAAGATCATTTTTACTAAGAACCTTTTTTTTTTTTTTTTTTTTTTTGGGTGGTTTTCTAGCTATGCTAATATTGACAAACCATATTTTGTACATTTTATAGATTCCTTAAAGATATAAAGGGGTCTTTCTTTTTTGCTTCTTTGTTTTTGTGCTTGTATATGTCTCATGTACTTGGGCATGCAAAGCCTCTTCTATTAATACATACTTTACTTCACAAAAACAAAAAACAAAAAAATTATATCATTTTTTAGAACGGCTAATAATTTTTATATTGAGGACAAAACTAGGAAGGGAAAAATGAGGACACAAACTTTCCTCTTCCCTTTATAATAGTAGAGAAAAGATATCAAAGATATCTAGGCATACTTTAAGATAACTAACAACGACACGTTCCAAACAAGTAAATTCTATTTCAATGACAAAAGCCCTCCATGATTATTTTTATTTCCCTTCAGCACAATGTTAAAAATAATATATAACTTCCATACCCAAATTAGATTCATTACAATTATCAATTATTTAGCATCAATATTCAACATTAATTAGTATTTTTGTATTAAAAAGAACATAAAACTTTCTTCATTAAAAATTTAATATATATATATATATATATAGAAATTAGGAAAAAAAAAAACACCATATAACTTCCACAACCCAATTGGACAATTATTTATTATATAATTATTTATCGCCAATATTTCAACATTAGTATTTTTGTATACTATAAATTTAATATAAAATCCCATCAAAATTTATGCTCTAATCCATCAGGCACCCATAGTTATAACAATTTATTTAACTAATCAACATTTAAAAATTTTAATTTACAAATATTTTATCAAATTCACCCTAATTATGAGATCATAAACAATAAATCAAACTTAATAAACAATTATTTCTTAATAAAAGAAAAAAATTCCAGGCCTACTAATCAAAATCAAATCCACACAAATCTTATAAATCAATAGACTATAAAATCTAAAATTGACAATTTTCTTTCACAGACGATTCTATGTAGATCAAAAGAAACACCCACTTTATGATGACACAAATAATATAAATATCATTAAACAAATAAGGATACGTCCACAAAATAATAATAATTTTTTGACAACTTAAATTCCACAATTTCAAAGATTTAAGAGATTTAAGAAGAACCTAAAATATCAAGAACTAAAAAATATATATATATATGATGGTTTTGATATGCTCAACGAGTAAATGGCTTTAACAGCAACACATAAGCAAATCTTGAAAAATGGTATCATATCGTCGACAAAATATATTTTTCTGATAAAAATACAAATTTTTTTTTTTAAAAAAAAAAAAAGGGTAAAAAAACACCATCCAATTTGGATCTTTTTGTCAAGATCTGTACTAGTAGATCTACAATTTCAACAGCTTAAGATGCTACCGATTTTTCATAATTTGTATTTCAAGAAGATTTATGAGATACTTTGTAGTGGCTCACGATGTGAATCAAAATCATCTATTGTAGCACATATCTAAGAGTGCTGCTACCCAAGATGAATTGATATGACGAATCCATGAGACGACTAACAGAAGCTTAACCCTTTCTCCGCTAATGACTCCCACTTTTTCTGGAAATTTGTTCCCATAAACCATTCCTACTATGTAAGGTTCTTGTTTTTCAATATCAAGGTAAACTTAAGATAAAATCTCTAAACTTAATTTCTAAAATGAGTTCAAATTTCAAAATAACAACTTCTTTCTTTAAAACCGAGATAAAAATTCAAACTTTAAAATCTAGTTAAAGTTTTAACTAGATTAAAAACAAAAAACAAAAATCTAGGTTGAGGGCCTTTGGCTAAAATCTAGTTAAAATCTCAAAACAACAACTTGTTTTTAAAAAATCTACTTAAAAATTCAAGTTCTAAAATCTTGTTAAAGTTTTAATTATATTTTAAAAAAACTTATGTTGGGGGCTAGCTTTTAGCTAAAATCTAGTTAGAATCTCAAAATAACAATATTTTAAATAAATAAATAAAAAGAACTTGATCCAACCAACTAGCAGCCAAAAAAAAAAAAAAAAAAAAAAGAAAGAAAGAAGAAGCAATTAGCAGCGGGTGAACCAAGATTGGGGGCTTTAATTTAAAATCTAATTATAATCTCAAGATAACAATTATTTTTTAAAAAAACAAACTTGATCAACAAACCATCAACAAGAAGAAGAAGAAGAAGAAGCAGTAGTAGCGGGTGAACCCATTGTCAGCACCATCGCACTGGCTGCACAGCAGGAGTCAAAACCTTGGCCGTTTCTAGTTAAGACAGATTCCAAGTTTAAATTTCAAGCCAAGATACAAATCTAACCCACCGTCTACCACATCCCTCGGATCTGCTCGTCGAATCTGGCATTCTATTGGGTAGAGAGAAGAAGAAAAGGACAACTGGTATTCTGTTGGGAAGAGAGAGACGTGGGTAGAGAGAGAGGAAAAGTAATTTTCATTTTAACACATGTTATAATGTCAAATGCTATAATTTGACAGAATATTTTATAATTTGACATAATATGCTCTGATGGTACAAATAATATAATATGTAATTTTTTGAGACAACTACAATCCAATTCTCTTTTGTAATCATCTTTTGCCATATTTGTTTGGTTGGAATAGAATGAATGGGAATGGAATCTGATTCCATACTTAAAATAACTTGGAATAGAATGGAATGGTCCTTTCCTCTTTTTTTTATTCCACTTTAGTTTAAGTACTTCATCCAAACACATCGTTGAGAATGAATTAGAATGTAATTCCACTTCATCCATTCTATTCCAACCAAATAAACATGACCCTTATGTTATTTTAGTACAAGAGTGTGCCAAATATAACACGACGGTGTACTATTGTTATTTTTTTGAGCACATCCTTTAACGCACTATTAGAACACCAACAAAATATGCTACCGCTGAAATATAACAATAACACACCATTTAGGAGAGCTACAAGGGTCTTGATTCTCCAGAGCCTGGGTCATTCAATTTTTTCCTTATCAACCGGTACTAATGGTCGACGATGTGGAAATTCCCATTGCACTAAATATGCTTAAATAATGATAATAAGAATAATAATAATAAAAAGGGCCAATGGACATGGAAAACCACGATGATTCGGGGGAGGTGGCCGGCCAGCTTTATTCGACCATGGGAACCATATGATACCGAGAAAAAAAATTATTTTTTTAAAAAATTAATAAAGAACTAATACAACCTTGGAAGATCAACTTCATATAAACATGCTTTGATGGTGCAAATAATACAATATGTAATTTTTTGATATAATTATAATTTTTTTTTTTTATTATCTTGTGTTATTTTAATATAAGGGTATGTCAAATATAACAAGTGTATATTATTGTTAGTTTTTTTGTACATTCTTTAACACATCATTAGAACACTAACAAAATATCCTACTGCTGAAATATAACAATAACACACTTTTTAGGAAAGTTACAAGGGACTTGATTCTCCAAAATCTGGCTCATTCAATTTTTTCCTTATCAACCAGTACTAATGGCCGACAATGTCCATCGCACTAAATATGTTTAAATAAAGATAATAAGGATAATAATAATAAAAAGGGCCAATGGACATGGAAAACCACGATGATTCGGGGGGAGGTGGCCGGCCAGCTTTATTGGACCATGGGAAACCATATACTACTGAGAAAAAAAATTATTTTTTAAAAAAATTAATAAAGAACTAATACAACCTTGGAAGATCAACTTCATACAAATATTCTTTTACGGTGTAAATAATACAATATATAATTTTTTTACATAATTACAATTTATTTCTTTTTTTTTTTTTTATATCATCTTTGTGTTATTTTAGCATAAGGTTATACCAAATATAACACAAATGTATATTATTATTATTATTTTTTAACACATCTTTTAACACATTATTAGAACACTAACAAAATATACTATTGCTGAAATATGACAATAACACACCTTTTAGGTGATATGCAAGGGACTTGATTCTCCAAAATCTGGGTCATTCAATTTTTTCCTTATCAACCAGTACAAATGGTCCGTTGATGTTTTGGTACGGTTTTGTGCTCATCTAGCTAGTCTCAAATTAAAGAAGATGGGTGGCTAGTTTTATTTGACCATGGATGTTTTGTTATGGTTTTGTGCTCGTCAGTCTAATCCATATATATATATATATATATATATATATATATATATATATGCGGGGTATCGTGGATATCCCGTACAATTATAGCCATCTGTGAACAATCGATATGCGCGTGCGTGTGTCATCTACGGACGACTGTGATCGAACGGGATAGTTCGAGATATCCTGCACATGATCAGTAGCTTTGATTATATACGAGATATCCCAGATATCCCGTACGATCACAGCTGTCTTGAGCAATACACGCGCGTGTCATCCACGGACAACTGTGATCAAACGGGATAGTTCGAGATATCCCGCACATGATTAGCCCTATATATATATATATATATATATATATAGATATATATAGATAGATAGATAGAGGAATAGTTTATATTTGGTCTAAAACTTTTTACTCTTACATCCCTTAATATTTTTTTGTAAGATCAATATTTTTTCACAATGATTGGATACTCGTAAGCATGTTATCTATAAATTCACTTTTCCTTTTATAAATAAAACTAATCCCTCGTTCCTAAATAAATGACCTACTTTCCTTGTTGGGATGTTTCAAAATTATTGTAACATTTCAAAAGTCATTGGTTCTTTTTTATTCATTTTCTAAAATACCCTTAAAAAAGTATTCTCTCTTTCTCTAATGTTTTGCACACTTGAGGGTAAAATTGGAATCTCCAAACATATGCATTGATGTGAAAGCATTTAATAAGATTTCCTTAAAAAATATGTTTTTTTCAAAGGGGACAATCAATTTAAAACAGAGGGAGTATAATTTAGGCCCTTTACCGATGGAATAGTTCTTAGTCTCCAATCAAAGTGAAATTTGATGTGCATGAAATCCATGAGAACAGTATCCAATCTAATGGTTGGTTTTGAAAAATATTGATCCTACAAAAAGATATTGAGAGGTGTAAGAGTAAAAAGTTTTATACCAAGTGTAAACGAATCTTTCCCCATATATATATATATATATATATATATACACATCTGAGTTAGGATCAACATATATAATTTTTACATAAATTCTTACACAAGTTTTTAGATAACCTATCTCCAATTTATATTTTGCGAAACCCATCTTTAGATTAGATTGTCTTTCTACATAGGTCATGCATACAAAAATCAAGTTGATCTGAGACTTGTTGCCATTCGATCCAATAACCGATCCAAAAACTTATCTTTTTAATCACTAAAAATCTCACATTTCTGAATAAAATAGATTGTAATCTTGGATTAACTTGATTTTTTTGCATGCATAACCTGTGTGAGAAGACTATCTAATCCAATAATGAATTTTGTAAAATATGAATTCGAGATAAATTATTTAAAAATTTATGTAAAAATTTGTGTAAAACATTAGATATGTAGATCAACCCTATATATATTAACTTTTTGGATAAATTATATTAACACCCCCTCTAGAATTTGACTATTATAGATATGCCCTCTCATGTTTTTGAAATTACATTGACACCCCTTACTTTACAAAATAAACTACAAAGAGGCCCTTCCTTCTAACTTCTATCCATTAATCCGTTAAATCATATTCAAATTTTTTCAAAATACCCTTAGTAGATGATAACTTTCATATTAAATGCACATAACTCACTAGTCCAACACGTTTATTTAGTACTTTTGAATTTTTTAATTATTATTGATAAACAATTAAAAGATAATATATATATATATATATATATATATATATATATAAAATGTAAAAAAGTTTAAATTTTCTGTCTAATTAATATGGCAGCTGTCAAATTTGCGCCTTAGAATATGAGTCATAGGAGAGAGAGAGAGAGAGAGAGAGAGAGAGAGGGGGCGGGGGGGGAAGAATCCTACTATGGGACGAAACCCACAGCTAAAAGCACCAGGGAGGACGACAATTTTTAGAGGTTGATTGTAATACCCTCATAATGTTGGTTGAGATTTTAGTTTGGAAATGGGCCAGCAACACGTGGATATTTTTAAAGTTGCGTCGGTGCTTCATGTGGCGGTATTTTTGTCTTTCAATGCATTATATTTGGCTGTTTTGCATGGTGGGTTTGTCACAGAAAGCGTCAGCCACTTGGCATAACGTGAGATGTTGGAGGTGGAAAATGTACCACAAAGAAGGGGCCGAAGGCGTCCCGCGAAGTTGCTTAATTATTTGGGTTGGCGAACCTTTTTATTAACGAGTTGCTTTCTGCCAATATTTATGGCAAGGGATGACAGGTGAACGGAATGATAATTGATAATGAAAATTTTACAAAAAAGTAATAATAATAAGAATAATAATAATAATTTCATACAGTTTTCTTAAGTTTATCAACTTTAAAAAAAATTCATCAGTGCAATTAATTATATAATATACTCCATAATGTATTTATGATCTATGTTACAAAAAAAAAAAAAAAAAAAAAAAAAATCTCTCTTCAAAATATAGTGCTATAAAGTTTATGTAATCTTCTATGATGTTTGGAGCGGGAATGAACTTCATTCGTATGATATTTCATGAAAAAGAGCTTATGTGTAATCCAATAGATGAGGTAGTCATCAAGCTAGCATTATTCGTTTTTTCATATAATTGAGAGTCATCACTTAATAAGACTCACTAAAGATAACATTTAAATAAAACAAAAGAATTTGTGATGGTATTAGATTTAGCAATTTGGCCAAAGAATTTATTGAGAAGCTAAGCTATTATATCATGTGTAGCATGATAATTTTTAGGGTAAAATACATTTACACCCCCTATGTTTACTGACTATTACACTGACATCCCCTGTCCTTTCTGAAAGTATACTACCCTCCCTTACTTTAGAAAATAATATACATATTCCTCCATCCGTTAACTAGCCGTTTAGAGGGCTAACGGCTATTGCTGACGTCATGTAAGAAATGGGCTTAAAATACCCATTTTACCCTTATTGAAAACAAAACGCTGTGTTCGGCGTGGAGGCTACTCCCCCAAATCTGAACGAAGCCAAACCTCTCCACCTCAAGCCCTAGAACCCAATCTCACAGCCATGGCGATGGACGAAAATCGTGCGTTGACGGTAGCCAACATGGATGGCAGCAATGGAGTTACGGTGGCGGCGACGGCGGAGTGAGTGCTACTGCTGCTTCTTCTCTTCTTCTTTTTCGTGCATTTTTTTTTTTCAATGCCATTTTCCCAGCCAACTCCATTTTTTCGGGCAAAGAAGCACGAAGAAGAAGCAACAGCCATATCTGCCATGGTTAGAACTAGATCCAAACTCTAGATTTACCTCGAGGCAACCCCTCTTCTTCTTCATCTTCATGTCTTTCAAAAAAAATTTTTTGCCTCCTGTTGCAACAGCCTCGAACGCTGGCGACACTAGGATCCAACGCCGTCTTCTTCCCTTCTCTTTTCTTCCTTTTTTTTTTTTTTTTTTTTCTTTTCCTTTGCTCATCAGATTTGCATGGGATGACAACCAATACCTAGATCTGGTTCGACTGCGAGCTTTTTTTCAGTGAGTTTGGGTTTTTTTGGGAATGAAAATAAGCAAACCAAGGGGGGAAAAACATAGAAAGGGAAGATGAGGAAGAAGATGCAACAACAAGGAAAAAAATAATAATAAAATCCATGCATTGAAGCCTCCATTTTTTTTGGCGAACATTTTTTGGGTTTGTCCGTGCGTCGAAGCCTCCATTTTTTCCGGCGAGCATTTTTTGTTCAAACCTATCCCCATCGATTCCTTCCCCATCAGCCTCCTCGTTGCAACCTTTCACTTCTTGTCATTATCCCTTGACACCAAACCCCAACCCATTTTCTGAGAAAAACCCTAATTTCTAAAAAAGCATTAGCTAGAAAAAATGGAGTTTCTCCATTCTCTCTTCTCTCGCCTCTGTTCCTCCCGTCCCCTTTGCCCTCCCGTCAGAGAAACCACGATGTCCCCATGGCTGCAGGTGTCAACCCGTCGGAGATCCCACATCCATTTTGTCCGTTCCCCCATCCCAAACCCTTACTGAAAAACACTGCGTTTGGGTGAAGCAGATCCATCACCACCGTCCTTATCACCCCCATTCTCATCCTCGCCGGCAACCCCATCAACATTCTACTTCGACTTCACAGCCGCATCAATTAGCCCTCGAAACCTCTGCAACAACGAAAGCTCGTCACTTTGCCCTGTTTCGCTCCATAACCCCTTCGTTTCCCTCCGATCCGATGCCGTTTTCGCCATTTCCGCCTCCATCAACCTCTGTTCTTCTTTTTTCTTACTCTTCCCTCGTCTTTCTTTCTTTCTTTCTTTCTTTCTTTTTTTCTTTGCAAACCATCTCCCCACTCTGTCCCCAACGAAACGATGCTGTTTTAAAGGAAGGGCAATTCAGTCATTTCACACTTCCATCAACCCAATTAATTTAACTGTTCTGACAAGGGGAGGTCAGTGTAATTTCAGAAAATATAAAGGGTGTCAGTGTATTAGTCAATAAATAAAAAGGGTGTAGATGTATTTTATCCTAATTTTTATCAACAAAATTAAATGAATTTATTTTTCTGATTTTTGGTTGTAGAGGGTTAACCACCTTTGCACACGCAGACACGCTATGGTATTTTTCCTCTTTTTGTTTTTTATTTTTTATTTTTTATTTGTTGGTAATTGTTGTTGTCAAGACGTTGGGTTGTCGTAGGTGTGACTTTTTTGGCTATTTTCAGTGAATTCTTTTCAAACTGAGAATGAAGTTTTGACCACAGCAAGATAACCGACAGAAAGTCGGAAACAATGCCGAGGTTTCCATCTTTGACGCTAAACGGAACCTCAAACTAGTCAAAACAAGTACAACGACCCACGGCTGACCCAACCATAGTCAGTGTTTTTCACTGCCTCGTCCTTTCTTTTCTTTTTTTTTTTTCCCATTATTTTTTTTTTATTTTATTTCATTTTATTTTTGCTAAGTAAGAGACACAAACTCAAAAAGAATTCAACCACAAAACTCTAAAATCTTCGTCCCTTCTTTATTGAGAAAGGCATGCCACTAGGTCTTGGGTCTATTGGGAGTAACCATTCAGACCACGCTAAGTTGATAATCACCCTTGAATGATGATGTGGTGAACGGTTTAGATTAAAAATTGAAAAATTTGTTATTGAAATGATAAAAATGATTTTAATGGATAATTTTTGCAACTTCTAATATGATCCATCCACCATCTCATCCAAAGGAGGTCATCACCTCAATACAAGCTGAGTTTTGAGAACTCAACAATCCTTATGTGTCTATTGGTCCTTGTTGCATATGTTGATAAACATGCAAGCTACTTTTTTCTTTTTTTTTGATGAGTACTACAAGGGCTCTTTCGATCATGAGTGTAGTAGTGACGAGCTATTTTTCTATTTTAATAAATATTAAATGGATTTCAAAACATGCGTATTGGTTTCACATATAATATTTATGGAGAAATTTGACAAGATTAATTTGTTTACTTAGGCTAATAAAAGTTCGATGTTGTTCCACATCCAACAATGTTTAGTAGAAATTTTCCATCAACTTTGATTCAAATGTAAATCCATATTACCACATTTTTAATTGAATTTTAACAAATACTTAGCTCTTTACCCATGAAAAAGAATTTTAACAAATAAATAATTTCCTTATAAAATTTTACAAATTTCATTTAAAATACAAATTTCACCTAAACATTTATTATCCAAACATAGCATTACGTTAGCTTTTTCCTATAAGTAAATTAAAAATTTGTGTAAAAAATTATATACGTTGATCAACCTTATATATCTTAATTTTTATTATCTCCTACGATCAGACAAAAGGACGACCAACTGTAATCTCATTATCAAGATACTGATCGTCTATCAGTAAGGAAATACCTGCTTTTGTTTACTTAGGCCCCACCCAAGAAAAAACTAGCTTTTGTTTTATTAGTTACTCCGTAATATATTTCTCTTTTGTAGGAAAAAGATAAAGAAAAAACACGACAACCAACTGTAAAATTAGACATATATTATTTTAAAATGTTGCGTACCCTTGATATGCCTGTTTAAGCGGTAGATAACCATTAAAGAACTTTATTTTTGTCCTTTGATTTCATATTTTTCTTCCCTCGCCTGTTATCATATTGAAAATGACCTGTGTCACCTGCAACCTGACCAATGAAATGCCTTTGATGTCTTCACTCCAAAATACCTTGAACAAGAAGTTTTCCCCTATATTTAATTATTTATGTCGTAATCTACCGTATGTGAACATGATGAATGAGTGCATGTGAACATAAATTATTTTTTTTGATAGGTAGGGCATGTGAACATAATTAATTATGAATTTTATTTTTGTCTTTTCCTTTCATATTTTTTCTTCCCTCCCCTTCCTTACATTATAATGAGTTTGACCCGTCACCTGCACAACTTGATCAATGAAAATACCTTAAACAAGAAGTTTTCCCCTATATTTAATAATTTATGACCTAATCTGCCGTATGTGAACATGAGGAAGGGGTTATCTACCGTATGTGGACATGATGAATTATTTATGACCTAATCTACCGTGTTTGATTATTTATGACTTAAATATTCTTCAACAATCTTTTATCTTGCGGCATCACAATCCACCTAGTCCATCTTCTTGGATCCCTCCCCTAGTAGATTGGTTTAAAATTAATTTTGATGTTACAATTAAACGTCCTTCCTTCTCAATCTTGAGCGTCATCATTCGTGACTCCAGTGGTAATTTTCTCTTTGCTTGGACAACCGAAGATCTTGCTCTTGACCCCGTAGAGTTTTTGGTAGCTATTGTTCATGGGCTATTCTCGTGAGGACAGTGCACATGTGAATTCTTAGCCTGCTTTACAGCCGGCACACGTGTTGTAGGTAACTTACTTTATTTACCCAAAAAAACAAGAGGAATAAAATAAAACAAAAACTTATCTTTTTAATCACTAAAAATCTCACATTTATGAATAAAATAGTTTGTAATCTTGGATCAACTTTATTTTTTTGTGTGAATGACCAATGTGAAAAGACTATCTAATTCAATAGTGAATTTTGCAAAATATGAATTCGAGATAAATTATCTAAAATTTTATATAAAAATTTATGTAAAAAATTATATATGTTGATCAACCCTATATATACTAATTTTTTATCTCTTACAATTAGACAGAAGGACGACCAACTATAATCTCATTATCAATATACTGATCGTCTATCAGTAAGGAAATACCAGCTTTTGTTTACTTAGGCCCCACCGAAGAAAAAACTAGCTTTTGTTTTATTAGTTACTCCGTAATATATTTCTCATTTTTACGAAAAAGATAAAGAAAAGAAAAATAAAAAAAAGACAACCAGCCGTGAAATTAGACATATATTATTTTAAAATGTCGCCTACCCTTGATATGTCTGTTTAAGCGGTTGATAGCCATTAAAGAACTTTAGTTTAGTCCTTTGATTTCATATTTTTCTTCCCTCCCCTGTTATCATATCGAAAATGAGCTGTGTCACCCGCAACCTGAACAATGAAATGCCATTGATGTCCTCACACCAAAAGGAGTTTCTCACACTCCTCTTAAGTGGGAGATGAGGCTGAACGGAGGAAGTTTGTCTCGGAACAAGAAGCGTTCTCCTAAAGTTAAACATTTTAAAACGTTGTATACCCTAATTTGCGTGTTCTCTAGGGCGTAGATAGCCCTTAAGGAATTTTATTTTCGTTCATTTTTTTCATATTTTTCTTCCTTCACATCCTTTACATCTGTCACCTGTATAACTTTACCAATTAAAATACCCTTGATGACGCTCCAAAAGGAGTTTCTCACTGTCCTCTTAAGTTAGAGGTGGGGTGGAGTGGAGGAAGTTTCTCTAGATACAAGAAATGTTCCCCTAAAATTAAAGGGTAAATTACATTAAGACCCTCTCTAGTATTTGACAATTATATATAGACCCCCTCACGTTTTTGAAATGACACTAACACTCTTTATTTTACAAAATAAACCATAAAGAGACCTCTTCCCTCTAACAGCCATCAACTGGTCTGTTAAAAAAAGTGATGTTATAGCTCAATTTTTTTAAAATACCCTAACTACCCTTCTTGGATGACAACTCCCATATTAAATGCATATAACTCATCAATTCAACACATTCATCTAGCACATTAGAATTTTTTTTTTTTTTTGTTGATAAACAAATAATATATATATAGATCTATATAAGCAAAAGGCTTAAATATTTTATTCAACTGATTTGATAGTTATCACATTTTCTCATTAGAGACAATTATTTTTTCAACTAAATTTTTAATTGATTTGCCAAAAAAAATTAAAAATTGATTTATCAGGTTACCATCTCATTTGAGTAAGTAGATTTGGGTAAAAAAAATTGGGCTATGTAGCATTGCTCATGTATAAAAATAAATGAAAAGAATAATTACATGGGGAAAGAGCAAAAAAACACTTATCAAAATAAGAAAATATGGGGTGAAAATAAAATTTAAATAAGGACAAAACAAGGAAATTTGTATGTAAAAAGAAAAAGGTGAATATATATATATATATATATATCCTTCTATTATTAGGTGAACCTGATGCAAAATTTTATCAAGTGCACTCCTAAACTCTTTTGGCCAAATCAACCGGCGGATTAAATTTGATTCATATGTTGGTCATATATGCCAAAAATAAAGTTGAACTAAGAATAAGAGCTGTTTCATTTAAAATGTTCAGAAATGAGCGATTGTTACAGTTAAATCCAAGGGCTTTTCTTTTTTATTATTTATTATTTATTATTTTTTATTATTGTGTGGTGCTGTTTTAACTATTTATCATACCAGTCACGTACTCCATCCATTTCTTTACCAACCACAAACTTACTTAGTCGCTTCAGAATGTGCCCAAATCATAGCAACAATAGGTTGTTGAACGTTTATCATGCTGGTATCCAAGACATCAAGATTGTAATAAAAGAAGAAAATGAAATATTCACAAGATATATATAAACATCACGATCAATCAAAGAGTAATTAATTCTTCTGTTGAAAAAGCCTTTCAAAAACAAGATTTCAACCCCTGATTGCACAGTATGTCATGAGATATTTAGTGGAACAAGACAAAACTTTTGTTGTTGAAAGGTCACAAATAAACTTGTAATTTTTAAGTGCTTAATTTGCCCCAGCAACTGGGCTATGGCCCTAATTCAGTTTTATAACCTTTAGGTGCTTAATTCAGTTTTATATACATAGCCCACCTACAGGGGCAAATTAAGCACTTGAAAATTACAAGTTAATTTGTGACCTTTCAGCAACAAAAGGTTTGTCCTGTTCCACTATATATCTCATGAGATACTGTGAAATCCTGTTTAATTTTTGAAAGGTTTTTTTAACAGAAGAATTAATTACTCTTTGATTGATCATGATGTTTATATATATCCTGTGAATATTTCATTTTCTTCTTTTATTACAATCGTAATGTCTTGGACACCAGCATGATAAATGCTCAACAACCAAATTAAAAGGTTACATGGCCTAGCTAGGGGCAAATACCATGCAATTTTCTTGATCATTAATTAATTCACAAACTTCAAACCTTACCGAATTTGATCCCATATGTAGTGTTGTCATCATTAGGGCTGGCTAAATTGGGAAGTAATTAGTAATATTCAACGAGGCTGATTGTATTGAGCTCGCTCCAGCCTTCATTGCTAGGATAAGTGTTGGCCTAAAAGGTTACAATCCCATGATTTTGATGATAACAATGTACTAGATGGCCTAATGAGCATTTTAATTCAATATGAGACAGGTAATTAAGGAATTCAAGCAACCAGGGATATATTTGCTTAGTCAAAAGCCAAAAAGCAGCAAAGAACACAAATCAAGATTGACCAACATTTATTTATTTATTTTTGGCTGTTTTAACTATTGAATAACTTACAATTAACTTCTTGGGGTTCGGACCTTTTTGTGAGATTCTATATCCTAATAAAACACAATTTTTACATGAAGATATCCTGTTGTTTCTATATCAATCTATGGTAACGTCTATAAAAGAGCAGCGGCCATTCAATAAAAGATTCAGGCAACAACATATACAAAGGCTAATCGGCTAGTATATATTGACAGCCTCAAGCTGATAAAACAATGAAATTAATAGCAGTTGTGTGAAAGGAAGCCGAGAGAGAAAGATGAAACCAAATGTTTCGGTGCATTCGCAGAGTGAACCAATAACCTCTGCACAAGGTTACGAAAGACTTGGCAGAAATGGACCATATATATGTGACCTAACAAAAATAAAAACCAAACGCAAATTTATTTTTATATTTTTATAAAAATTAGGGACTTTTTTTTTTGTGACTTTGTTATGTATTTTGGTAGAGAGAAGAGAAATTATCTAGGGTACTTTTAATTCAAGGAATTGACGGTGGATGTGGTGCCCTCAAATCCAATCCTTGCATATTGGATGCAACCCTGATTCGGATTTTGAATTCCACCTCAAATTCAAGAATTGATTTTAGTTGTGTAGAAAAGATATGTAAGGCATGGTTGTACCTTACAAGAGTCGTGCTACATCCATTAGGTAATGTGACATCAAATTTTTCAAAGCAAAATGAGTTTACTATTTTGTTAATTACAATCATTCATTTATCAGTTGGCAAACAAATTGAGTGGCAAAACCAGTAACTATAGCATTTTTTTATTTGCAAAGTAAAAAATTGATAAACAATAATAAAAATAATAACATGGATTTCTTATCATAAAAGATAATAACAATAGTAATCGATTATTATAATTACAATCCATTTAGTTTAAAAAATAAGTAGAGCTTCCTCACGGTTTAAAAAAAAACATTCTCAATCCCAGGGGCGGACCTACACTCATGCTTGGCGGGGCCGTGGCACCCCCAAAAATTTTTAATCCCTTTTCAACATGTTTAATTTTATGAAGTGATATTCTGAATTTTGATAAAGTGGCACCTCCAAATTTAATTATTTAACCTCTAGCAATACCTTTTTATACTTGCACACATACAATATATGTGTATATGTGTTTATTTATGTATGTTAAGGCGTAAGTGGCAACCCTAAACAAAAAGTTCTAGTTCCGCCCCTGCTTAATCCCTCATCGTTCTTAAAACACTAACCTTATGTTTGGTACGAGTGAAAAGGGGAAGGAAGGAGAGGGAAGGAGAGAAAAGGGAAGGGATAGAGGTATTTGGGTGTATTTGGTAGAAGGGAAGGAGGGAATGATGGAAAGGGGAGGGAGGATTGGTTGGGAATCGAACTAGAGAGGAAAACTACAAAGGCGGAATAAAAAATTTTCCTACGATTCCCAATCCCATGAATCCAATTATGTTTAATACAAAACAAAACCCTAACTAAAAGAGGGTAGAATTACTTACAGTTTAATAAAGTCTTCTTCTTTATGCTCCAAGCTTTGTCTTTTCCTCTTTGCTCCAAGCTTGAACTCCGGGCAGCAATGAATGAGCAATCCAAGTGTACTGCTTCCAACGATATCCACACCTAGCTTAGACTTGAAGTCCTTTCCTTTTTCTTCCTTGTTGTTGCTAAAGGTGGAGAAGAGAGAGAGAGCACTATGCAAATTTCGGCTAGCACTTGGGGATGCCAATTGTGATGATGTCATCACATCATAAAAGGCATTAAATAGCCTCCACATAGGGTCAGCCCTAGGGGGATTCCAAACCCTAGAGGGTTTTGTGTAATTACTCTTAATTGCACAATAACCCCTCTAATTTGTATCTTATACAACCTTGCCCCTTCAGAACAATTCTTTTATTCACTTATGCCCTTTCTCTCATAGACTTTCAATCTCTCTTAGCATGATCAGTGTGTGACCCATTGGGTTCACATCATCAAATAGTAGGGATAGTACGAGATGTGTACAATGGAACTTTTTCCATTAGAGGGTCTAATTGGAACTCCTTCCAATTCCGTAATTGATTATAACTCTCTTATATCAATTAGGGCTTCTACTAACCATGAGTAACACTTAGCAGATGGCTCATGGTGTGGTCCTTAATGAGGTGAATAGTCATTTACAAAGAACCCTTCTGTTATAGTTTACATGTTACAATTACATCCTTCCATCAACACAATGTCTCCAATTGAACTAATAGGACATGGAAGTCTGTCAAGTCCCTAGTTCAATTACTTTATATTCATTTATTAATATCAACTCAATGATGAACTTATGGAAACTTGTTGTCCCAAATATATAACCCTAGAGGGGGGTGAATAGGGTTATTGGCCAAATTAAAAGTTAATTACAAACTCAAAAATCAAATTATTGCAAGTAAAGATAAATACAAGAACAAGCAATAATAAAGAGATTAAGAGTAAGAGAATGCAAACGATGTTAACGAGGTTCGGCCTTCCCGCCTACGTCCTCCCCTCAAGAGCTCGCTTGAGGATTCACCAATCCATTATCACTCTCCTTCAAGGTGGAGCAGCAAACCTTTACAACTCCAAGTGTTCTTCACCAACACTTGTTCAAACCACACTCTTCAAGTGCTTACAAATGAGGGTTCTTTCAACCCTTGAATACAAGAAGATTTGAGTCTGTTTTTGTGCTCAAGAAACTCTCTTAAAAGAGTGGATACACAGAAATTAAAAGCTCACTTAACTATTGATTGTATCTCAATAAATGCTCACAAGTGAAATTAGGGTTTGTAAATGAATGATTTTGTTTTAAGCTCAATGAATGCCCATAAATGAGTTTAACTCATGTATATATAGCCCAAGGGGTCCAAGTGACCGTTCTGTAGCAATAAATGCTAGGAAAGATGGTTTGGTGGGCATTTAATGCTCAAAAGACCGTTTGAAAAACTAGTCATTATGTGTCAGTCTCAAGAGATTCAGACGTCTGAAATCGATTTAAGACGTCTGATTCTGTTTAAGACGTCTTAATCAGGGGTCTTAAAAAACCAGAGAACTGATTTCTATAGAGGTTTTTCAAGGTCACTGTTCACGAGGATTCAGACGTCTTAAACATGTTTCAGACGTCTTAAACCTCTTTAAGACGTCTTATTCTCACGTCTTAAAAAACCAGAGAGGATGCAATTTGAGGTTTGTTCATTTCAGACGTCTTATTGAGACGTCTTAAAAAACCAGAGAGGATGTATTTTAGGACTTCATACCTCAGACGTCTTAAGCCTATTTCAGACGTCTTAAACCTGATTCAGACGTCTTAAACAAATTTTTCAGACGTCTTAATCAGTTTTCAGATGTCTTAAATATCTTTAAGACATCTTAAAGCTCTGCAGAAAATAAAGAATTTAAAGAGCTTGAGACCTGATTTTTTAGGGGTCATTCCAACGAGTCAAGAGACTTTAAACATGATCAAATAGGTTCTATTTAGTTATTACCAAGTTAATGCATGAACCTAAAGCCCTTTAATCACAAATGAACATTACTTGGGATCAATCTTACATTGAATCCTATTTGTCTATCACTTGATCTTCATTTGGCTTAGACATTGTCAATTCTTTTTGATGTCCAACATGTGTCATGCCTTTGTTTGAATTAGATGATTTGCTGTAGCTCGAATTCTAGCCTGTCTTAAGCTTGATTTTAAGTCATTAGTACTTAAGACCTTCTTATGCATTGTTATCATCAAAATTAATGGTATTGAAACCATTTGGGCCAACAAAACTCCTTTCCATATTCATTCTACCATGGGCCCATGGATTTAATGAGTTATATTCAATGAATACTATATGAGACATTCATTCCCTTTTTCCTGAGAGTGATGGATTCCTTGTTGATCTTTCACATACCTTCACACACATAGCAGTAGGGCCAATGAACACCCTTATAGACCTCTATAATGATCTACACTTAGTGTTATCAAACTTCTAAAGCTATATGAATAAGGCAACTATGGTGTCTCAGGTCTAAGGATTAGTTATACCACTATAATAATGAAAAACTGATTGACAGGCAGGTTAAAATTCCATTCAGTTTATCTCATATCTTTGGTCACATTTAGTGTACTTATTCTATAATAGGCACCCACATGTTGGTTGTAGTGTCTACACACAAATAGCTTGAGACTAACTATCCTCTTATAGAGTCAACCTAACAAGTACTAGTCCTATGGTTCATTATTGTCCATCATAGTGAACCTTCAACTAGGAATGATTTAGGAGTTTAGTACAGAGATATATTTACAGTTTCAAAATTACAACCCTTTGTAATTTCATATTCTCAACTCTAACTCCATGGACATATTATGTAAATATAAATGATGCATATAAACATAATAGAATAAGCCTTTTTATTAAATTAATAATAAATGTGACATGCATAAATGAAATCAATTGATTGTTCCCAATCCCTAAACAATCATCTCTATGATTGGCTCTAGGGCATAATCCTAACAATCTCCCAGTTGCACTATTGCCAATCCACTATGTATCTCATACCCATATCCTGTCGGTGGTGATCCAATACACTTGGGTTATAGCCTTAGTGAAGGGGTCTTCTACATTCTCTATTGTATTAAACTTCTATATGTATATGTCATCTCTTCCAATGATCTCTCTAATCACTTGGAATCGCCTCCAATGATCTCTCTAATCACTTGGAATCGCCGCTTAAAGCTTGGACTTTTGATGAAACTGTAGATCCTAATCTTGACTAATAACCCCATTGTTGTCACAAAAATAATAGTAAAGGCTTCTCAATGTCAGGAACCACTCCTAGTTCTGCAATGAACTTACTGTGAGGACCCAAGGCTTGATTTATGAGAATTTTGGGTTAGGATGTGATAAGGTAGGTTTTCGTGAGCTTAACACTTCTTTTTGTGTATGTTGAGCAATATAGTTGACTACAGTGACTTATAGTCAACTATGTCAACTATATTGCTAGGCATAATTTATTTTTATGCATATTGAACAATTTAGTTGACTGTAGTGACTTATAGTTGACTATATTATCAGGCAGAACCTCTTTTGTGCATGCTGAGCAATTTAGTTGACTATAATGAGTTATAGTCAGCTATATTGTCAGACAGAATGTGTCACACCCCATTTTTGTACCACCTTACTAGGGCTCATCATTTCATGCATGTTTTTGTTTTGTTTTTGAGTCTAGTCACTTGCATTAGGTTTCTAGAGTCACAAGGACAATAGGTATGAATTTTGGTTCAAATTGGAGTTGATCTTGAGGGATAATAAGAGCTTTTGTGACTTGAGGGGCATAATTGTCTTTTAAGTCCCAAACTTTTCATTTGACCTTGGAATGATCTTCAAATTGTCAATTGGAGTTCATATGGATGCATAGGAGGTAATTCTAGGTTCAATTTGATAAATCAATGGCTTGGGATTAAAATGGCTCGATGTAGTTCAAGATTGGTTAATTGACCCTTCTTTGGGTTTGCTCTAATTGACTCACAATTACCAACCAAATCTTTTCAAATTGACTTTCATTAGTCATCATTTTACTCCCAAAAGTGTTTTATGAAGTTCAATTTTGATATGGAAAGTGTTTGGTTTGACCCTATGTGCATGCCTATGCTTAGCAAAGGTAGAGCATAGTGGTTAACCACCTTATTCAAACCTAACCATGCCCCCATGGTTAGTGGTTTTCACCCTAAAATGTTCAAAAACATATTCCTCATCGAAACACGGTCGTTTTGGCTTTTGTTTCATCAAAATCGGAGTTCATTTGCCCCCTGAAACACTTCTAGAAGGGAAGGGAGACAAAACAGGCAAAAAATTAGAAGTGGGCTCGGGTGACCACCCAAGCCTGGGCGGCTAGCCGCCTGGGCCCAGGTAGCTAGCCGCCCAGCCTTGGGTGGTCACCCGAGACCACTTTCCTATTTTCACTCTAACTCCTTGCTGAAGCGGACTCTTGCCTATTTTGACGTATTTAGGCTCTTTTGGACGAGTTTCCTTCTAATTTTTGGTAACTTCTGAGTTACTTAAGCCCCAAGGGGGTCTCTAATAGCCCTTGGATTAATTTTTAGGGTTTTAATCCTAGCCATTGGTTAATCCTAATGAAAGTCTATAAATACCCCCTTATGCTTCAGCACAAGGGGAGCCACTTTATGCATTAATACTTGAGTGTTTGAGAGAGAATAAGAGAGAGAGACTTGAAGGAGAGCTGGAGTTCTTGCTGTAGCCTTGGAGAGGATTGGCTCAAGTCATCCATAAGGGCAAGGGAGAGTCTCTACAGCAGCAAGGAAGTTTCTTCTTAAGGTATTCCTCCCTCTTTGTTTATACTGAATATGGGTTAGGCTTATTGCATGTTAAAGGTAACTTTTTTATCATGTATTAACACTCTAGCTAGTTAATATACATGGAATATCTATTGTTTATCTACTGTTTAGCATGCTTTAGGGCTGTCCTATGTGTTTTTTATGCATAGTTATGGTTCTTGTGCTCCCGTTGCCCTTGTGCTAGGATTGGTGTCATTGCATGTTAGAGTTAGGATTTTCATCGTGTAATATTGCTTTAGTTAGTTAATAGGCATGATTTAATTTCTGTTTAGTTTGGTTTTAGCATGATTATAGTATGTCTTGTATGTTTTTAAGCATATTTGTGAGTTTAGGGTTTTGGAGTCATTGTTTTGTGTTAATTCTCATATAGCATGATAAAGTAGACTTTTTTATTGGTTTTTCTTCGTGTTTGCTGTATATGTCTTGTATATAGAGTAAATATGATGTTTTTGCATGCATGTTAGTATATTCTAGGGTTTTTATGCATAATATAGTTTTAGGAATATGTTAGGACTTATTATTGTTCGCTGTTTTTGCTGTTAGCATGCTTAGTGGATGATTTTAGGCCTTAATACTATTCTGTCCAGATTTGCATGTTAGTGTTTTTGCATGGTTTTGAGCACTTGTAAGGGTGCAAATAGGTGTGGTATTTGTTATACGGCAAATAGGGCTGCCAATGTCTGAAATGGCTAATGCTTGGAGCTAATTGCGCTCAGGTAAGTGGGTGTGAAGGTGCCCCAATTCACCTCTCTTCCTTATCCTTTCTCTTCTCCCTATCTAGGGTTAATTTTTAATATGATCCTATGGTTTAATTAGAGGTTTCCTTCACCAACAAAATTCTGGTTTTTATTAAAGTTTCCATTTTGTGGAGTTCTTTCTAAAATCAAACTTTCTATCAATTCTCTTTTGATCAAATAAGGAAACCTAGGGTTTTAACCATAGGTTTGTATTAGGTCTTAACCTTAGTTCTTATCGAACTACGTGGACTTTGATCCATGTATTTCGCTGCATGGTACGTAGGCGCTCTTTGTGAGGCTCAAGTCCGTTCTAGGATCCAAGCATCCTAGGTTTTCTTTTTGTTTTGTTTTCTTTTTCTTTATTTTCTGTTTTCGTTTGCTTATTATGCATGGATGGATGAATGAAATATATGATATGCATGCAATTCTTGTGATGATATACTTGCTGATTTTTGTATGGAAAGACTTTAATTTAGCCCAAATGAACTGAGAGACCGAAAGGGTGACATGGGTGCCTATAGGCTTTGCCTAGAACCTTCCCATGTCATAACTTAGCCTCCGAATCCCTGATTTCTTTGGTTTCCAAAAGACTTGTTTTTGCCTTTTTTTTTATTTATTTATTTTTTATTTATTTTTTTTATGGAGTCATTCAAAATTGTTTTCTTAAAACAAAATGGTTTTTAGGGTTTTCCTTGTTTCTTTTAAAAAATAAGGTGGCGACTCCTTTCCTTTTCTTTTTGAAAACTTATTTTCTTTTAAACCCTTGTGGGCCCAATTTCCGGGGTTCACAGTTTGGCGACTCCACTGGGGACTTGTGGGCTAGACTCTATAAAGTTTAATTGGGCTAGGTTAATTTCTTATGTTTAATTAAAATCAATCACATTGCATTCGCTTGATTGTGTGCTTTCATTTATTGCATTGTGTGCGCAAATTCTTGCATGCTAGGATCGATGTCCCTCGATGTATCCTTGCCAACGATCGGCCTAGTCTCAACCTTGGTTTTCCTGATTCCATGTGTTGGGGCGAAAGCTATCAACCTCTCTTGCCTAGTATCCTTGGGCTTGCCCTTGGGTATATTAAATGAGTTAATCACGTACTGCTGGACCCACGCGGCGTTCCTGATGCCACATGTGGTTAGGTATAAGGATTGCTCAAGCAAGTGAAGGACCCCAGCCTACCCTTATCATTAGTCCATATAGACAGACTTGTAGGACACTACGGTCTCACCTTTATGCACCCACAATTGTTTGTAATGATGCTATGCCGTGTTTGTGGTGTGAGGCTTTATATCTGATGCCCTTAACATAGACCTTTAAACCCTAGCCTTCGTTAAGGCCATAGGTTGGAAGGAATAAATTAAGGAAGTAGGATATAAAGCTATGTTTGTGATGTGCTAGTCATAGGGGATTAATTAAACCTAATTGAAGGACTCTATACCCTATTCTTTTAAAACATACCCTTAATCCATGACCCTTGTAAAGGTAATTGGATAAAAGGAATGAATTAATTGAACATGGTGTAGAGACCGAGTTCATTAAGGAAAATATGGAGGTTTAGGACGAGTCCTTAGGCTAAAGGTTAAAACTTTTCTATCCATAGACGTGCTGGCTTGGATCCGCAATCCGCAAGGTCGTCTAGTGAGTGTTGAATCTACCCATCAGACAGACATGGCCGACGAAAGAACTAGTGAGGGGCACTTTGACCTTGAGGCTTGCCTGAAAGCCATCATGACCAAGCTTGATCATACCGCCGAGACATCCGATACCGCATTGAAAATGGCTCAAGAAAACCAACAGAAGATGGCGGATCTTGAACAAAATGGCTCTAAGGCCCATTCCTCGGGTATACTTCATGGGGCTGGCACCAAAGAGGGACCTCAATCCAATGAGAACACCAAGACAAGGGGGGAAAGTAGCTCGAAACCTGAGGTCATTAACCTAGAAGGGGAAGCCAAGGGGAAAGGTACTAGCAGTGATTCGTGTTAGCTAGCAAGGTAGAAGCATTGGAGAGAACTATAAAAGGGATTCGTAGGGCTGATGACATGGTCGATGTACGGACTCTATCTCTGTTTCCAACGGCTCGTATTCCACTACAATTCAAGATGCCGGAGTTAGAAAAGTTCGATGGGACGGGTTGCCCTAAGACTCATTTGAAGATGTATGTGCGAGCTATGCACCCTCGAGGGGCTATTGACGAGCTTTTAGCTCAAATGTTCCATGAAACCTTGGCCACTTCCGCTTTGAAATGGTTCTTGTCCTTGGATGAGAATAGAACTCGGACTTGGGAAGACATATGCAATGAGTTTTTGGAGCACTACAAGTACAACACAGAGGTGGATGTCACTCGAAGGGACCTGGAAACTACCAAGCAAGGGGCTCATGAAACCTTCTCCGCTTACATTACAAGGTGGAGACAAAAGGCATCGAGAATGACGGATAGGCCAAATGAGGAGGACCAAATTCAGCTGGTGGTTAAGAACTTGCTGCCCGTGTATCACAAGCACTTATTTGCCCACTATTTTCCCAATTTCAAAGCTCTCATAGGGGCTGGCACGCAGGTTGAAGATGTTATCAACGATGGGACAATCAAAACTGAGGAAGTGAGGAGTCGCAAGACAAAGTTTACTGGGAAGAACAATGCCGAGGTCAACACCATAACTCAACCAATCCAACCCTTTTCTCTCAATGATGTCAACCCACCTC
Organism: Liquidambar formosana; assembly: GCA_039720395.1. Taxonomy (NCBI): domain Eukaryota; kingdom Viridiplantae; phylum Streptophyta; class Magnoliopsida; order Saxifragales; family Altingiaceae; genus Liquidambar; species Liquidambar formosana. The sequence continues at coordinate 23,523,734 of CM077825.1, read as the reverse complement.
GCCAATTCACTGACCTATTCATGCCACTCGAAAGAGTCCTTGAAAAGCTCATAAGTCGTGACCTATTGAAGCCACTCGACCCAAGACCTCCACCAAATCCCTTACCCAAGAGCTACAATGAGAATGAGTATTGCAAGTACCACCAATCCAAAGGCCATGCCACCAATCGCTGTATTCGCCTTCGCCACCAAGTCCAAGACCTCATTGATAAGCAAGTCATTTCACCACCAACCCATCCAAATGTCACCCGTAATCCTCTCCCATCTCATAACAACACACCCCCACCTAACACCATAAATGCCATTGAGGTTGAATCCTCTCGCCCTCGCCGACCCATAAGACAATACACTCCACTCCCCATGACCTTAACCCGTCTCTTCACCATTTGCCGCAATAACAGCCTCATCATGCCACTTTCGCCAAAGCCAAGGCCCTCAACCCCTTACCAATATTGCCAATACCATCGTGCACCCGGCCATGACACCGAGGCTTGTTCTATACTAAAGAAGATCATTCAAGACCTCATTGACCAAAAGGTTTTGTTGTTGCCAAAGAAATCTATCCAACAAGAGCTGAAAGAAAGATATGAAGCAGGGGATCCTCAGGTTGGCCTATTGGGTGAATCGTCGGGGAAATTTGATCACTATGTGCTGTACTCAAGTCCAAGTCCAATATCAGAAGAGCCGATAGTCCCTACAGGTTGGGATGACTTGCTGACAGAGATGGAGAGCATTGACATGATAGAATGGGATGACTTAATGAATGACTCCGAGGAAGTCCATGACATATGGGCTAGCGATGATGAGTTGGACCATATAACCAGAGGGGGTCGCCATTTCAAGCCTCCCCACCTAGAATCTGAGAATCCGTTGGAAGATTTGGAAGGGCAGAGGCGCCCTAGCTTGCAAGAAGAAGAGGATGAAGTGCTTAGGTAGCTGAAGAAGACCAATGCCAACATTACTATTTGGGGCTTACTCATGGCCTCGCACAAGCACAGACAGACCATGTTAAAACTGTTGAATCAGATACAAGTGCCTGTTGACACATCCCCCGAGGGATTGGTACATTTGGTGAATCCAACTCCCAAGAACTCAACCATCGTGTTCACAGATATGGACCTACCTAAGAGCGGGCCAAGCCATTCTCAAGCTCTCTACGTGACCGTTGACACCATGGGGAAGAGGGTTCCTACTGTCCTTATCGACAATGGGTCCGCATTGAATGTATGTCCTCTCCGAACTGCCACTGTTTTGGGTTTGGGACCCACCAATTTCATGCCATCTGGGCAGACCGTAAGAGCTTATGATAACACCCGCCGTGAAGTAATAAGGGTAGTTACTTTGCCTCTTATCATGGGACCCACCGAATTTAGGGTGGAATTCCAAGTGTTGGATGTGCCGTCATGTTTCAACTTGCTGCTGGGCCGACCTTGGATCCATCCTGCTGGGGCTGTGCCATCTTCACTCCATCAAAAGGTAAAGTTTCCTTATGAAGGAGCTATAGTAACACTTCAAGGAGACTATGAACTGAAACTCGCAGGCGTGCCTATATGTGAGATACAACCTGAATCAGCAGCAGTACCACTATCTGGGTTTGACTATGTCCAATGCATTGAGAAAGAACTTGAGAAGGGTGAGTTAATACCCTTGGACTTTTGCCCCCACGGCAATTTGCACGTCGGTGAAATAATGAGAAAAATGAGTTTCTTTCCAGGCATGGGGCTAGGGCATCGCTAACAAGGGATCCCTATGTCTATTCAAAGCCGTGTGACCTCATACACCTTCGGGCTAGGATATGAGCCCTCCAGAAATGATCATGTGGAAATGTTGAAGAGGAATAAAGAGAAAGTAAGAGCCAAAGCCGAGGGAAGGGTGCCAGACCTGAGAATCTCGCCATACCGACCTACTTTGAATGGTTACTTCGTTAAAGAGGGGGATGATTTTCTATATTGCGGGTTTCTAGAACCCACCCTTGACCAAGCTACCAAGATGCGAGTTCCAGGTTTTGAAATCTTTTTCACCGAATGGTATCCAATCACAGCTGAAATGGTGGATGATGAAGCCATCAATGATGAGTTTTGGGAAAAGAAAGAGGAGGACTGGGCAGAGAACCTTGATACAGGGGCTATGACTGAAATGTTCCAAGATATGATCATCGCCGTGGAAGACTCGACCATTGAAGAACTCCAGGGTTCGTCCATTAGCCATGCTACTATGCCACTCCTGAATTGGTACCTTGAATGTGGTGTCATTACGGAGCTCCATGAAAAAGAAGATCTTGGCCTACCTGATAGCAGCTTGTAGGTGTCTTAGTTTAGTAATATTTCCCTAATTCAATAAGATGTATCTACTTAACTCACTTTGTGGAGTCATAGTATTGATACAGATTTGTTCATTTTTCTTCTTTTGTGTGTCATTCCTACTATTCCTAGTCAATAAAGTGTGTTTTCTTTCTCTATATATGCAGTGTCTCTTTTCTCTCCTCTATGGATATTTATGGCATGGATATAGATCCTAAGAACGATGTCCCCCCGGAGCTCGTTGAGCAAAGGAAAAGGGGCGCCACCGAACCTAATATGGATGAATTGGAATCAATCAACTTAGGGACGAATGAATTGCCAAGAATAGTTAAAATTGGGAAAACCCTCTCCCCCGTTGAAAAAGAAAAGATGATCTCTCTCTTGAAAGCCAACATTATGGCTTTTGCATGGTCTTATGAAGACATGCTTGGCATTGACCCCGATATTGTGCAATACTATATCCCTACTAATTCCCTAAAGAAGCCGGTAAAGCAGAAACTCAGAAGATTAAAACCAGAATGGGCTCTAAAAGTAAAAGAAGAGGTAACTAAACAACTAGACGCGGGTTTCCTCCAAGTTGTGGAGTACCCTGAGTGGTTGTCAAATATAGTGCCTGTGCCTAAAAAAGATGGGAAAGTGAGGATGTGTGTCGATTTCCGAGATCTCAACGCCGCGAGCCCTAAGGATGATTTTCCTTTACCCCATATCGACGTGTTGGTGGACAGCACAGTGGGACATGCACTCCTCTCCTTCATGGACGGATTCTCTGGGTATAACCAAATAAAGATGGCGCCTCAAGACATGGAGAAAACAGCCTTTATCACGCAATGGGGAACGTACTGTTACAAGGTAATGCCTTTTGGCTTAAGAAACGCTGGGGCTACTTACCAAAGAGCAGCTACGACCTTATTGCATGATATGATCCATAAGGAAGTCGAGGTTTATGTCGACGATATGATCGTGAAGTTCGTGGATAGGGAAGGGCATTTTAAGGCACTAGAGAAATTCCTAGAGCGAGCTAAGAAGTACAATCTCCGCTTAAACCCACAGAAGTGCGCTTTTGGTGTCACTGCAGGCAAGCTATTGGGGTTCATGATCACTCAGAGGGGCATCGAAGTGGACCCAGGGAAGATAAAGGCTATTGTGGAGATGGAGCCACCTAGCACTGAGAAGCAGATCCGGGGTTTCTTGGGAAGGGTTCAATACATAAGCCGATTCATCGCCAACTTGACCATGGTTTGCGAACCAATCTTCAAATTGCTTAAGAAAGGTGTGCCAAAAGTATGGAATGAAGAATGCCAAGAGGCCTTTGAGACCATTAAGAGATACTTGAGCAATCCTCCAATCTTAGTTCCCCCACGGCAAGGTGCACCGCTCTTGTTATACTTAACGGTCACCGAAACCGTGACGGGAGCTATGTTAGCTCAATATCTCGAAGGGTCTACAAAGGAGAATGCCATCTACTACCTAAGCAAGAAAATGACAGACTATGAAGTGAAGTACAATGCCATTGAAAAGGCTTGTGTGGCACTAGTATGGGCGACGCAAAAGCTCCGACACTACATGATGTCCTTCGAAGTGTTCTTGATAAGTCGCATGGACCCGTTGAAGTACTTGGTAGAAAGGCCGGTATTGTCATTCAGAACTGCTCGATGGTCAATTCTCCTCAATGAATTTGACATCAAGTACGTAAATCAGAAGTCTATCAAGGGGAGCGTCATCGCGGACTACCTAGCCAGCTGTCCGGTGTCATCATCCGCTCCGTTTAACGACCAATTCCCAGATGAGGACGTGCTAGAAATTGGTAGAAAAACTTGGAGAGTATACTTCGATGGAGCAGCCAATAAGAAAGGTTATGGGATAGGAGTCCTGCTAGTTTCACCTGAAGAGGCATTTACACCATTGGCGGTCAAGTTGGGGTTTGAAGCCACCAACAACATTGCTGAGTATGAGGCCTGCATCCTAGCATTGGAAGTGGCACTTGAATTAAGGATCAAAGAATTAGAAGTGTTCGGGGACTCAGCGCTAATCATTTGTCAGATAAAAGGGGAATGGAAAACTCGAGATGAGAAGTTGCTGCCCTACCATGCCTATCTGGAAGCTCTAACCAAGGAGTTCTCAGAGATAGAGTTCAACTACCTTTCAAGAAACAAGAACCAGTTCGCCGATGCCTTGGCGACCCTAGCATCCATGGTGGAGATACCTGAAGGGGGAAATGTGAAGCCGCTGGTGATAGAATGTCGAGACAAGCCTGTATACTGTTGTGCAATCCGAGAAGGGGAAGTGATCGATGGCCACCCGTGGTTCCATGACATAAAGAAGTTCGTTGAAGAAAGAGAGTACCCAGAGGGAGCATCTCGTATTGACAGAAAAACCCTAAGGCAGTTGGCGAGTCACTATGTACTTTGTGGAGGAAAGCTATATCGGAGATCATACGATGGGATCCACCTGCTGTGTGTCACCGAGGAGGAAGCCGAGCATCTGATTAAAGAAATCCATGAAGGGACAGGGGCTCCGCATATGAATGGCTATATGTTGGCTAAGAAAATCATGAGGCTAGGCTATTATTGGTCTACCATGGAAAGAGATTGCCATGCACATGTCAAGAAGTGCCATAAATGCCAACTGTTCGCCAGTGGACAACATTTGCCTTCTATGCCTTTAACAAGTATGTCGTCACCATGGCCATTCGCAGTATGGGGGATAGATATCATCGGACAGATCAAGCCAAAGGCGTCAAATGGGCATGAATACATCCTGGTTGCCATCGATTATTTCACTAAGTGGGTGGAAGCAGTGTCCTTCAAGACCTTGAATTCCAAGAAGGTAGCACAGTTCATACAGCACAGCATCATCTATCGATATGGGGTACCGCATGAAGTTATCTCAGACAATGGCCAGCACTTTCAGAAAGAAACCCATGAGTTCTTGCAAAAGTACGGCATAGTTCACCATTTGTCGTCACCATATCGTCCTCAGACTAATGGAGCAGTGGAAGCAGCTAACAAGAACATCAAGAAGATACTGCAGAAGACTGCGGATTCGCACACAGACTGGCATGAGAAGTTACCATTGGCTCTATGGGGTTACAGAACATCAATAAGGTCATCAACAGGGGCTATCCCTTATTCTCTAGTTTACGGAATGGAGGCCGTGTTGCCAGTTGAGTTGGAAGTTCCTTCATTAAGGGTTGTCGTGGAGAGCCAGATAACAGAAGTGGACTGGATTAAGAGCCGTTATGATGAGTTAGCTTTGCTCGATGAAAGGCGTCTAAGGGCGCTGTATCATGTTCAGGGGTATCAACGGAGAGTTGCCAGAGCATTCAACAAGCATGTCAAAGATCGAGGTCTAAAGAAAGGGGATGTAGTGCTGAAAGAAATCAGAGCTCCGGTGTTCGATTCGCGAGGGAAATTCAAGCCAAGTTGGGGTGGACCATACATCATCAAAAAGATATTGCCAGCAAGGGCTGTTCGCCTCATGGATTTAGATGGAATCGAGTTCACTCGTCCAACTAATTTGGATCAATTGAAAAAATATCATGTTTGAGGCCTGCTAGGTTGAAAACCCATGAGGGCGGCCTAGGCAAAAGATAAGGCATGAGAACTACGTAAGACCTGATTCTCCATTCGAAAAAAAAAACAAAAACAAAAACAAAAACAAAAAAAAAAAAAAAAAAAGCAAAGAAAAAAAATAATGGAGATACGTAGGCAACCCATAAAGTTACCTTGGGTGCGGTCTAAATCAAACAACAAAATCCCAAATTTAATTTATTAATGGCAATTTATTCAAAACTAAAATTGATTGACATAGCAATTCATTGGTATTAAGTAAAAGAACTATAAAAGTGCCATAAAAATCCTATTCTATTGAGTCTTTAATTCTTCTTGGGCTTCTTTGCAGCTCGCTGTCACACCCCATTTTTGCACTACCTTACTAGGGCTCATCATTTCATGCATGTTTTTGTTTTGTTTTTGAGTCTAGTCACTTGCATTAGTTTTCTAGAGTCACAAGGACAATGGATATGAATTTTGGTTCAAATTGGAGTTGATCTTGAGGGATAATAAGAGCTTTTGTGACTTGAGGGGCATAATCGTCTTTTAAGTCCCAAACTTTTCATTTGACCTTGGAGTGATCTCCAAATTGTCAATTGGAGTTCATATGGATGCATAAGAGGTATTTTTAGTGTCAATTTGGTAAGTCAATGGCTCGGGATTAAAATGGCTCGATGTGGTTCAAGTTGGTTAATTGACCCTTCCTTGGGTTAGCTCTAATTGACTCACAATTACCAACCAAATCTTTTCAAATTGACTTTCATTAGTCATCATTTTACCCTCAAAAGTGTTTCATGAAGTTCAATTTTGATATGGCCTGATGATGAGTTTAGTGTGGTTATTTACGGATTATCCTTGAAGAATTAGTGCGAATCACAGCATGAGATTTTTGGTTAAAATGAAAAGAAAATTATTTTATTAAATTAGCCATTTTTATCATGACACTAACACGTGTACGTATGCGATGAGTGTGTGTACGCACATACGATACATGTGCATGCGTGTTAGCGGTCAGTCTCCCAATTTTTATAAAAGACAATTTCCTTTTCCTATTCAGATTAGAAGTCTTTTATCATTATAAAATACCTTTTGATTATTCTCCAAGGAAACCTAGTCCAGGAAGGAAAGGGAAACTCCAGATTTCAGCTATAAATACTCTCTTAATGTCTTTAAACAAGCGGGAGGAGAAGAGGGTTTGGAGGGAGTGAAATTCGTCATAATTCAGCTGCAGATTTTCTGAAAACCAGCAGTCGTATTTTAATCATAACTTTTTCATCCGAAGTCAGAATTTGATGAAATTGGTCTTGTTAGAAAGATAATTCAATTCTCTACAACTTTGTATTTCACAAGCTTTGTCCAAATCCAACGTTTTCATACCCAAAAACGCGATTGAATTTGCTGCTGCTGCAAAGTGACGAGAATCACTTTTTCTTTTCTCTTGTTCTCTTTTTGTTTTCTATTTCTTTTCAAAGTTGAGTGAGTTTTGATCTCTTTGCTGTGATACCACTTTGACAAAGAGGAGGATTCGTGTTGGTTTGATTCACTCTAAAGACCTGAGGAGCCATGAACAATTACAAACACAAGGGGAGCCACTTCCTAAGGTATTCTCCTTCTCTATTCAAGTTTAAACTAGGTTTTCATATGGGTTAGGCCTATTGCATGTTAAAGGTAACTTTTTTATCATGTATTAACACTCTAGCTAGTTAATATACATGGAATATCTATTTTGTATCTACTGATTAGCATGCTTTAGGGCTGTCCTTTAGGCTTTTAATGCATAGTTGTGATTCTTGTGCTCCTGTTTGTCCTTGTGCTAGGATTAGTGTCATTGCATGTTAGAGTAAGGATTTTCATCATGTTATATTGCTTTAGTTAGTTAATATGCATGATTTAATTTCTGTTTAGTTTGGTTTTAGCATGATTAAAGTATGTTTTGTATGTTTTTAAGCATATTTGTGAGTTTAGGGTTTTAGAGTCATTGTTTCGTGTTTGTTTTCATATAGCATGATAAAGTAGACTTTTTTATTTGGTTTTTCTTCGTGTTTGCTGTATATGTTTTTCATATGGAGTAAACATGATAGTTTTGCATGCATGTTAGTATGTTTTAGGGTTTTTATGCATGATATGGTTCTAGGAATATGTTAGGACTTATTATTGTTCGCTGTGTTGCTGTTAGCATGCTTAGTGGATGATTTTTAGGCCATAATACTATTCTGTCCAGATTTGCATGTTAGTGCTTTTGCATGGTTTTGAGCACTTGTAAGGGTGCAAATAGGTGTGGTATTTGTCCTATGGCAAATAGGGCTGCTTATGTCTGAAATGGCTAAATGCTTGGAGCTAATTGCGCTCAGGTAAGTGGGTGTGAAGGTGCCCCAATTCACCTTTCTTCTTAACTCATTCTCTTCTCCCTATTTAGGGTTAATTTTTAATATGATCCTATGGTTTAATTAGAGGTTTCCTTAACCAACAAAATTCTGGTTTTTATTAAAGTTTCCATTTTGTGGATTTCTTTCCTAAAATCAAACTTTCTATCATATTCAACTCTTTTGATCAAATAAGGAAACCTAGGGTTTTTACCATAGGTTTGTATTAGGATTTAACCTTAGTTCTAATCGAACTACGTGGACTTTGATCCATGTATTTCGTTGCATGGTACGTAGGCGCTCTTCGTGAGGCTCAAGTCCGTTCTAGGATCCAAGCATCCTAGGTTTATTTATGTTTTCTTTTTCTTTATTTTCTGTTTTTGTTTGCTTATTATGCATGGATGGATGAATGAAATATATGATATGCATGCAATTCTTGTGATGATATACTTGCTGATTTTTGTATGGAAAGACTTTAATTTAGCCCAAATGAATTGAGAGACCGAAAGGGTGACATGGGTGCCTATAGGCTTTGCCTAGAACCTTCCCATGTCATAACTTAGCCTCCGAATCCCCGATTTCTTTGGTTTTCAAAAGATTGGTTTTTGCCTTTCCTTTTTTATGGAGTCATTCAAATTGTTTTCCTAAAACCAACTATTTTTAGGGTTTTCCTTGTTTCCTTTAAAAAATAAGGTGGCGACTCCTTTCCTTTTTCTTTTTCAAACCCACTTTCTTTTCAATCCCTTGTGGGCCCAATTTCCGGGGTTCACACTCGCTTTTCAGCTTTCTTCTTCTCCCTTTTGTGTCTTCTTTTCTTCCTCAAGTCGTGTTCATAAGTTGCTGTCACTGCTTTCATAATATCTTCTCTGCAAGGCCCAAGTTCGTTATTCTTGATAAATCCAAAAATCCTTTCTCTTCGAGTAGTCTCTTTCTCACCCAAATTGCTTTTCAACCATTCCTTGTACTCGAGGCGCATCATATATGGACCATCAGTTTTCGTCACTTGAGTCAGTGTCAACTTGCTAGGCCATCGATCCTTCGCCCAAGTCACTATAGAAAGACCCGCAGGCACCACAGGATAGTCACATTTCAAGGAAGTGGGTATGGTTTGCATGGCACCCATCTGACGGAGAACCCTTGAAGGCCAATAGAAAGAGGTAGACCTCAGTCCTATGAGTCTCACCATGGCACATCCAGAAGTTCGCAGAAGCACTCGTTCACTGCAGCCCCATATGAAGACGAACCACTTGATATTCCTCCATGAAAGGGTTTGGAAGTAACCTAGCCAATCCCTCAATGAGAATTTTCCAGGCAACTCAATGCAGCGAAGGCAGTAATGCTGGGGCTTGTATGGTGTAATGCCAGTGGGTGATAAGAAATTCAGTCTTTCAAGCAACCACATTTGCAGCAGAATGGGGCTACCTCCTAAAGGAACCTTTGGGTCCTCATGGACTTTATCCAAGCTATTCAAGGTTTCAGCTAATACCATGGGAATCAAGTTATGGCCCTTGGCAAGGAGAGGAATCAAGTCACAAATTTGTATGGGAACATGTGGAGTACCAGTTGAAATAAGGAAACGACCAATGAGGCAAAAGGCAAGTGCATGCTTAATGGGAAAGGTAAAGTTCAGAATACCTTTACCATCATAAACCAAAAAAGAGGTTGCCAATTTCATTAAGTCTACCATATGGTCCTTTACAAACGTAGAGGCATATTGTGGGTGAATCCCAAGGAGGTTGGAAAAAGAAGTAAGAAAGCTTGGGCGAGGAGTAGGGAGTATGAAAGGACCTACCGGGGAAACTCCATACAACGCGCAGAATTCCTCCATGGTTGGGCACAGTTCTTCATAGTTGAAGCAGAACACATGAACTTGGGGATCCCAAAAATACGTAGCAGCAGTCAAGAGGCTCGTTTCAAGCTTCACATGCCTCAAGGAGAGCAATGGTTCCAAGCCAAAGCACTTGAACTCAGATTTTGCTTCAGCACTCATAACTCTCAAAAATCCTCCTAAAAATTTGTCTAGAGCCTCCATAATTTCTAATGAATGAATACAAGTAGGTTTAGGAACCTCTTGGATGTGTTTTTATAGGGAAAAGGTCACAAATCCAAGTTCAAATAGGAAAAAACCCGTCAGAATAGGAAGTTTCCTATTCAAAGTGGGATTTCCGCTTCGGGCTCGGGTGACCACCCAGGCCTGGGCGGCTAGCCACCTGGGCTTGGGCGGCTAGCCGCCCAGCCCCGGGTGGTCACCCGAGGCCGTTTTCCTATTTTGCCCAGTTTTGCCTATTTTTTACCCCTTTTGACTCCTATATGGTTATGTGACCTTGGGAAGCTTATTTTGAGCTTATTTTTGCACAAAAACATGAGTAAATCACCACCATGGAATTCCAAAAGTCTCATACAAAGTACGAAAGCAAGTGTTCAAAGAGAGGTTACAGAGCATAAAGAAAGATGTTTCATTCGATTACAAAGCAAGAGGGTAAGCTAATCTAATGGTCTCCCATGGTTCTTCTCTTTCTACTTGATTCGCCTCTACCACGACTAGCATGGGGATTCCCTTGGGGTGGCATTGGCTGTGGTGGGCGCAATGTGGAGACCTGTTGCAAAGAAATCAATTAATAAAGAAGGGTTATATCATTAGCTCCTATGATTGGAATGAACAAAGGGAATGGCTTACAATGGGATTCAGTCGTCCCTCTAGCACAGAGTTCGCCAAACTCATCCTAACAAGGTCCCGCCTTAACCCCTCGCTGAGTTCAAGGCACTCCTGTGCGTACTCTCGAGGAACCTAAAGATGAACATGGTTAATAAATGATGAAAGAGGTTTTCAGGAAAGCAAAAGGCTTAGAGCTTACATGTTCATAGCTAGGGTCAATCCTAGGGACCTCGTCAAAAGCAGGGTGAGTAATATTAGCCTTCATGAACTCCAACCCATTACATAGATTCACTTGCCAGTTGAGTACTGGGAGAGGTGGCTGTGCCATTCCCCCCATCTCATAATCCTCATCCCCATGAGTCATGCCTGTGGAGGACGCTATTGTGGAACTATGTCCACGAGCTCGCCGGCCCTGCAATAGATAATTTGTATAAGAGGAGTGCTTGCATAAGTCATTAATTGAAAAGAATGGAATGGAAACTCACCCCTTGAGGTGGGAAGCCAATGACTCTAGGGCGCATCAAGAATTGGTTGCAGAAAGTCATGTAGTCGGTATTGGGCGAGGTGAACTCCTCAGCATCCCACCCAATCAGAGCTTCCATCAGCTCATCCCCATCCAGAGAGTCAGTGTGCCTCATGTTCATGGGAGGCAAGACAGGAGTAAGAGCGTCATCCACTCGTCCTTTCACCTGCCTAAGGACGCGCTCCCCTAAATACCAGTACCGCCCTGAGGGACCCTCAAAGAGTACCCTCTTCCCAGTCAATTCCAAACAGGACACAGACCTCCTAGGCAACCTAGCCTCCCACAGTCCCCATGGACTCCACTCCACCTGTTGAATTTGAAAAAAAAAAAAAAATGATGAGCAAGATAATAAAAAATGAATGAAAGAAAAGAATGAGGAAGGTGAATTACCATGTCAGCATTTAGGCTCGCCAAGTACGCCCTTGCATGGGCGTAGTCATGCCTATTGGGGGCACGCACAGCTATCTTGGTGGGAGCATAGTTCCCAAGTATTGGCCACTCTTGTATCTCATTATCCAGGGCGGGGCGGCACAGTCCCAGGTATTCATAATACCATATCTGTCAAAATTCAAGAAAAGCATTAAAATTAAGTCAAGTTTGAGAGGAATTTAAAAATTAAACATTTTTACTTACCTCCCAAACAAATGGGAGCCCACCAAAATGCTTGGAAACACCTCGAGACATGTCAGACATGGATCTATACATAGTAGCTAGTGCTGCCCCTCCCCAGTTATACCTCCCCATTTTGTTCACATCTACCATGGAAGCGAGGTATCCCAGTTGTGCCATGTCATTGGCACCAACAAAGAGAGTGCAGGAGAGCATGTAGATCATGAAAGCCCTAGTAATGCATTCGGGAGCCACTCCCATACCTTCTACTTGGTTGGCAAAGTTCTCAAATAGCCATGTCCTCCTAACACCGCGGGAACCCGCCTCAATATCCATCCCCAACATAGTGAGGAGATAAGCACTATTTGTGTTGGCATCCCCATAGAATTCCAACCTCTTTCCTTTGAGGCTTAAACCGGTGATGATTGAGAAATCCTTGGGAGTCATGGTCATCTCCCCAAAACTGAAGTGGAAGGTGTTGGTGGTATCCCACCATAGCTCAGCTAAGGCAAAAAGGGCTTGCCTATCCCACTGTTCATTCCACAATGAGTCAAGAAACCAACCAAAACTTGCTTTCTTAATGGATTCCCTTGCGGAAGGTTGGGTGTGCTCCATACGCCTCCACCACCCAATAAGATTCTTTATCGAAGACCTTGTGCGTAGGTCTTGGAAGTTGGGCTAATCAAGAAGAATGATTCACCTAGTTAGTGTGAAAATCATATGCAAGCATTGATAATTAGCTTTTCAAAAAACTAAGTGTGAACCCCGGAAATTGGGCCCACAAGGGATTGAAAGAAAATGGGTTTGAAAAAGAAAAAGGAAAGGAGTCGCCACCTTATTTTTTAAAGGAAACAAGGAAAACCCTAAAAATCAGGTTGTTTTAGGAAAACAATTTGAATGACTCCATAAAAAAAGGAAAGGCAAAAACCAATCTTTTGAAAACCAAAGAAATCGGGGATTCGGAGGCTAAGTTATGACATGGGAAGGTTCTAGGCAAAGCCTATAGGCACCCATGTCACCCTTTCGGTCTCTCAGTTCATTTGGGCTAAATTAAAGTCTTTCCATACAAAAATCAGCAAGTATATCATCACAAGAATTGCATGCATATCATATATTTCATTCATCCATCCATGCATAATAAGCAAATAAAAACAGAAAATAAAAAGAAGAAAAGAAAACATAAATAAACCTAGGATGCTTGGATCCTAGAACGGACTTGAGCCTCACGAAGAGCGCCTACGTACCATGCAACGAAATACATGGATCAAAGTCCACGTAGTTCGATTAGAATTAGGGTTAAGACCTAATATAAACCTATGGTTAAAACCCTAGGTTTCCTTATTTGATCAAAAGAGTTGAATATGATAGAAAGTTTGATTTTAGGAAAGAAATCCACAAAATGGAAACCTTAATAAAAACCAGAATTTTGTTGGTTAAGGAAACCTCTAATTAAACCATAGGACTTGTATTAAAAATTAACCCTAGATAGGGAGAAGAGAATGAGTTAAGAAGAAAGGTGAATTGGGGCACCTTCACACCCACTTACCTGAGCGCAATTAGCTCCAAGCATTTAGCCATTTCAGACATAAGCAGCCCTATTTGCCATGGGACAAATACCACACCTATTTGCACCCTTACAAGTGCTCAAAACCATGCAAAAATACTAACATGCAAATCTGGACAGAATAGTATTATGACCTAAAATCATCCACTAAGCATGCCAATAGCAAAAACAGCGAACAATAATAAGTCCTAACATATTCCTAGAACCATATCATGCATAAAAACCCTAAAACATACTAACATGCATGCAAAACTATCATGTTTACTCCATATGAAAAACATATACAGCAAACACGAAGAAAAACCAATAAAAAAGTCTACTTTATCATGCTATATGAAAACAAACACGAAACAATGACTCTAAAACCCTAAACTCACAAATATGCTTAAAAACATACAAAACATACTTTAATCATGCTAAAACCAAACTAAACAGAAATTAAATCATGCATATTAACTAACTAAAGCAATATAACATGATGAAAATCCTAACTCTAACATGCAATGACACTAATCCTAGCACAAGGACAAACAGGAGCACAAGAATCATAACTATGCATTAAAAACCTAAAGGACAGCCCTAAAGCATGCTAAACAGTAGATAAAAAATAGATATTCCATGTATATTAACTAGCTAGAGTGTTAATACATGATAAAAAAGTCACCTTTAACATGCAATAAGCCTAACCCATATGAGAACCTAGTTTAAGCTTGAATAGAGAAGGAGAATACCTTAGGAAGTGGCTCCCCTTGTGTTTGTAATTGTTTGTGGCTCCTCAGGTCTTTAGAGTGAATCAAACCAACACGAATCCTCCTCTTTGTGAAAGTGGTATCACAGCAAAGAGATCAAAACTCACTCAACTTTGAAAAGAAATAGAAAACAAAAAGAGAACAAGAGAAAAGAAAAAGTGATTCTCGTCACTTTGCAGCAGCAGCAACTTCAATTGCGTTTTTGGGTATGAAAACCTTGGATTTGGACAAAGCTTGTGAAATACAAAGTTGTAGAGAATTGAATTATCTTTCTAACAAGACCAATTTCATCAAATTCTGACTTCGGATGAAAAAGTTATGATTAAAATACGACTGCTGGTTTTCAGAAAATCTGCTGCTGAATTATGACGAATTTCACTCCCTCCAAACCCTCTTCTCCTCTCCCTTGTTTAAAGACATTAAGAGAGTATTTATAGCTGAAATCTGGAGTTTCCCTTTCCTTCCTGGACTAGGTTTCCTTGGAGAATAATCAAAAGGTATTTTATAATGATAAAAGACTTCTAATCTGAATAGGAAAAGGAAATTGTCTTTTATAAAAATTGGGAGACTGACCGCTAACACGCATGCACATGTATCGTATGTGCGTACACACACTCATCACATACGTACACGTGTTAGTGTCATGATAAAAATGGCTAATTTAATAAAATAATTTTCTTTTCATTTTAACCAAAAATCTCATGCTGTGATTCGCATTAATTCTTCAAGGATAATCCGTAAATAACCACACTAAACTCATCATCAGGGCCACGGGACTTAAGTACTCATATGCATCCATATGAACTCCAATTGACAATTTGGAGATCATTCCAAGGTCAAATGAAAAGTTTGGGACTTAAAAAACGATTATGCCCCTCAAGTCACAAAAGCTCTTATTATCCCTCAAGATCAACTCCAATTTGAACCAAAATTCATATCCATTGTCCTTGTGACTCTAGAAAACTAATGCAAGTGACTAGACTCAAAAACAAAACAAAAACATGCATGAAATGATGAGCCCTAGTAAGGTGGTGCAAAAATGGGGTGTGACACTAAGTCTCTTAGCTCATGAACAAGTAAACCATGCTTTGAAAGTTTATGAAAACAATGGTTTTATTCTTCAAACTCATGATCATTGGTAAACCATGCATTCCAAGACCATGGAAACATGGATTTGTCAAAGGAAATAGCAAGCAAACTTTGTTTTCCAAAGTGGTTTTTTAAGGAAAAAATAAGCAAACCTTGTTCATGAAAACATTGGTTTTTCAAAAATATAGCAAACTTTGTTTTTTAAAGTTCATGAAAATGCTTGGTTTTGTTTCTAAAATCAATTAGAAATGAATGCCTATGATTTTGCCTTGCAATGCACATTAATTTTACAAAGATTGGATGAATTTTCATCATTCAAGCATTTTATCAAACACTTGGTGGGCACTATTCACCAAGTTTTCAAATTGAATTCTTTTCACATCCAATCCTTGCCAAAATCAATGGGCATTGCAAACATTGCTAGGAATACTCATAGAGAGTTCATGGGAATGCATTTCAATCAACAAAAATGAAAATTTCAAGGAAAAGTTTAAAATGGGTAAGCTTACCTCTTGTTTGGAATGGAGAAAAGAGAGATGATTCCTTGGTTCTAGAAGCAATTTCTCTTGAGGAACATCATATATTGGTGCTTTGTATCTACTCTTTGAGTCAAGGAATGGATACTTTGAAGTGGAGTCTTCATTTGCATCCATGGTGGATGAACTAGCTTGTTTTGAGCAAAAATGGGTTTAATGGGTTTTTGATTTGCAAAGTGCTGCAAATTTCTGGTTTTTGATGTGAAATTGGGTGTTATTGATGCTATTTCATGTGTATGAATCCCCCTTGAAGTGTGGATTTGATTGCCTTTGGGTATTGGAGTGATTTTGCAAAATGGGGTATGCTTCCTAGAGAGAGAAACTCCAATTTTCGGGTTGGGTTGAATGGGGGGTATGAATAGTGCCCCTTGCATTTTAAAAACCCAGATTTTTCAGCACATGGCTCGGGTAACCACCCAAGCCTTGGGCGGCTAGCCACCAGGGCCTGGGCGGCTAGCCTCCCGAGGCCTGGTGGTCACCCAAGCCACTTTGTTTTGGCTTTCTCCCTCGCTTTGTCTCGCCTTGGCGCGTGATTAAACCTTCTTCCAAATGAGATATTCAACATTTTTTGAGCTTAAAATAAATCAAATTTCACCTTGAAATCAATTCTTTGAATTGATTTTATGTTCGAAAGGGTTGAATATATTTCCCCTGTGTCATGCCAACTCAAGTGACAATGTGCCAAGTCACTTTCCTCTTGCACCATACTTATTCTATCTTGATAAATTAATCATATATCCTCATCTCAAATCTTGATTTTCCATCCCACTTGGTTGAATATGTTCATCACTTGAATATGTTCTTCCATTTCAAAAGTGTATTCACCCTTTGAATATGCTTCTCAGTTTCAAATCCTCATTCTCTATCATACTTGGTTGAATATATTCATCACTTGAATATGTTCTTCCATTTCAAAAGTGTATTCACCCTTTGAATATGCTTCTCAGTTTCAAATTCTCATTCTCTATCATACTTGGTTGAATATATTCATCACTTGAATATGTTCTTCCCTTTCAAAAGTGTATTCACCCTTTGAATATGCTTCTCAGTTTCAAATCCTCATTCTCTATCATACTTGGTTGAATATATTCATCACTTGAATATGTTCTTCCATTTCAAAAGTGTATTCACCCTTTGAATATGCTTCTCAGTTTCAAATCCTCATTCTCTATCATACTTGGTTGAATATGTTCATCACTTGAATATGTTTTTCCATTTCAAAAGTGTATTCACCCTTTGAATATGCTTCTCAGTTCCCAATCCTCATTATTCCTATCTTACTTGGTTAAATATATCCATCACTTGGATATATTTCTCCATTTCAATGGTGTGTTCATCACTTGAACACACTTGTAACTTACTTGGTTAAGTATATCCATCGCTTGGATATATTTCTCCATTTCAATGGTATGTTTATCACTTAAACATACTTGTCACTTACTTGGTTAAATATATTCGTGACTAGAATATATTTCTCCATTTCAATGGTGCACTCATCACTTGAGTACACTTCTCAGATTCCTATCTTACTTGGTTAAATATATCCATCACTTGGATATATTTCTCCATTTCAATGGTGTGTTCATCACTTGAACACACTTGTCACTTACTTGGTTAAGTATATCCATCGCTTGGATATATTTCTCCATTTCAATGGTATGTTTATCACTTAAACATACTTGTCACTCACTTGGTTAAATATATTCGTGACTAGAATATATTTCTCCATTTCAATGGTGTACTCATCACTTGAGTACACTTCTCAGATTATTCTCTATCTTACTTGCTTAAGTATATCCATCGCTTGGATATATTTCTCTATTTCAATGGTATGTTTATCACTCAAACACACTTGTCACTTACTTGGTTAAGTATATTCGTGACTAGAATATATTTCTCCATTTCAATGGTGTACTCATCACTTGAGTACACTTCTCAGATTATTCTTATCCTACTTGGTTGAATATATCCATCACTTGGATATACTTCTCCATTTCAAGGGTATGTCCATCACTTGAACATACTTGTCACTTACTTGGTTAAATATATCCGTCGCTTGGATATATTTCTCCATTTCAATGGTATGCTCATCACTTGAGTGTACTTCTCAGCTTACTTAGTTGAATATATTCGTCACTTGAATACATTTCTCCATTTCAAAAGTATGTCCATCACTTGAACGTACTTCTCAGTCTTTTTCAATCATTAAGTATACTCATCACTTGAGTATATTTCTCAGAATCTTTGTCACTCACTTGGTTAAATATATTCGTGACCTGAATATTTTTCTCCATTTCAAAAGTACACTCATCACTTGAGTATACTTCTCAGATCTCATTCTCAATCACTTGGTTAAATATATTCGTGACTAGAATATATATTTCTCTATTTCAAAAGTATGTTCATTCGTAGTGGCTTGAATATGCTCCTTTTTGTCAATCATCAACCCCCAGTGGTTTAAGTATACTCATGACTTGAGTACCCTTCCTTATCTCAGTCTCAGGTTTTCA
This sequence comes from Liquidambar formosana, assembly GCA_039720395.1. Lineage (NCBI taxonomy): Eukaryota > Viridiplantae > Streptophyta > Magnoliopsida > Saxifragales > Altingiaceae > Liquidambar > Liquidambar formosana. The sequence continues at coordinate 23,505,285 of CM077825.1, read as the reverse complement.
ACCTCCTATCATTGTTGGTTACAGTGTGTGATTTCTCCAGGCTTTTTGGCAAAAATGGGTTGTTCTTTATCATTGGTTCACAAGTGTAACTTGTTCGCCAATGAGGGGCTTCTGTCACACCCCATTTTTGTACCACCTTACTAGGGCTCATCATTTCATGCATGTTTTTGTTTTGTTTTTGAGTCTAGTCACTTACATTAGGTTTCTAGAGTCACAAGGACAATAGGTATGAATTTTGGTTCAAATTGGAGTTGATCTTGAGGGATAATAAGAGCTTTTGTGACTTGAGGGGCATAATTGTCTTTTAAGTCCCAAACTTTTCACTTGACCTTGGAATGATCTTCAAATTGTCAATTGGAGTTCATATGGATGCATAGGAGGTATTTCTAGGTTCAATTTGATAAATCAATGGCTTGGGATTAAAATGGCTCGATGTAGTTCAAGATTGGTTAATTGACCCTTCTTTGGGTTTGCTCTAATTGACTCACAATTACCAACCAAATCTTTTCAAATTGACTTTCATTAGTCATCATTTTACTCCCAAAAGTGTTTTATGAAGTTCAATTTTGATATGGAAAGTGTTTGGTTTGACCCTATGTGCATGCCTATGCTTAGCAAAGGTAGAGCATAGTGGTTAACCACCTTGTTCAACCCTAACCATGCCCCCATGGTTAGTGGTTTTCACCCTAAAATGTTCAAAAACATATTCCTCATTGAAACACGGTCGTTTTGGCTTTTGTTTCATCAAAATCGGAGTTCATTTGCCCCCTGAAACACTTCTAGAAGGGAAGGGAGACAAAATAGGCAAAAAATTAGAAGTGGGCTCGGGTGACCACCCAAGCCTGGGCGGCTAGCCGCCTGGGCCCAGGTGGCTAGCCGCCCAGCCTTGGGTGGTCACCCGAGACCACTTTCCTATTTTCACTCTAACTCCTTGCTGAAGCGGACTCTTGCCTATTTTGACGTATTTGGGCTCTTTTGGACGAGTTTCCTTCTAATTTTTGGTAACTTCTGAGTTACTTAAGCCCCAAGGGGGTCTCTAATAGCCCTTGGATTAATTTTTAGGGTTTTAATCCTAGCCATTGGTTAATCCTAATGAAAGTCTATAAATACCCCCTTATGCTTCAGCACAAGGGGAGCCACTTTATGCATTAATACTTGAGTGTTTGAGAGAGAATAAGAGAGAGAGACTTGAAGGAGAGCTGGAGTTCTTGCTGTAGCCTTGGAGAGGATTGGCTCAAGTCATCCATAAGAGCAAGGGAGAGTCTCTACAGCAGCAAGGAAGTTTCTTCTTAAGGTATTCCTCCCTCTTTGTTTATGCTGAATATGGGTTAGGCTTATTGCATGTTAAAGGTAACTTTTTTATCATGTATAACACTCTAGCTAGTTAATATACATGGAATATCTATTGTTTATCTACTGTTTAGCATGCTTTAGGGCTGTCCTATGTGTTTTTTATGCATAGTTATGGTTCTTGTGCTCCCGTTGCCCTTGTGCTAGGATTGGTGTCATTGCATGTTAGAGTTAGGATTTTCATCGTGTAATATTGCTTTAGTTAGTTAATAGGCATGATTTAATTTCTGTTTAGTTTGGTTTTAGCATAATTATAGTATGTCTTGTATGTTTTTAAGCATATTTGTGAGTTTAGGGTTTTGGAGTCATTGTTTTGTGTTAATTCTCATATAGCATGATAAAGTAGACTTTTTTACTGGTTTTTCTTCGTGTTTGCTGTATATGTCTTGCATATAGAGTAAATATGATGTTTTTGCATGCATGTTAGTATATTCTAGGGTTTTTATGCATAATATAGTTTTAGGAATATGTTAGGACTTATTATTGTTCGCTGTTTTTGCTGTTAGCATGCTTAGTGGATGATTTTAGGCTTTAATACTATTCTGTCCAGATTTGCATGTTAGTGTTTCTGCATGGTTTTGAGCACTTGTAAGGGTGCAAATAGGTGTGGTATTTGTTATACGGCAAATAGGGCTGCCAATGTCTGAAATGGCTAATGCTTGGAGCTAATTGCGCTCAGGTAAGTGGGTGTGAAGGTGCCCCAATTCACCTCTCTTCCTTATCCTTTCTCTTCTCCCTATCTAGGGTTAATTTTTAATATGATCCTATGGTTTAATTAGAGGTTTCCTTCACCAACAAAATTCTGGTTTTTATTAAAGTTTCCATTTTGTGGAGTTCTTTCTAAAATCAAACTTTCTATCAATTCTCTTTTGATCAAATAAGGAAACCTAGGGTTTTAACCATAGGTTTGTATTAGGTCTTAACCTTAGTTCTTATTGAACTACGTGGACTTTGATCCATGTATTTCGCTGCATGGTACGTAGGCGCTCTTCGTGAGGCTCAAGTCCGTTCTAGGATCCAAGCATCCTAGGTTTTCTTTTTGTTTTGTTTTCTTTTTCTTTATTTTCTGTTTTTGTTTGCTTATTATGCATGGATGGATGAATGAAATATATGATATGCATGCAATTCTTGTGATGATATACTTGCTGATTTTTGTATGGAAAGACTTTAATTTAGCCCAAATGAACTGAGAGACCGAAAGGGTGACATGGGTGCCTATAGGCTTTGCCTAGAACCTTCCCATGTCATAACTTAGCCTCCGAATCCTTGATTTCTTTGGTTTCCAAAAGACTTGTTTTTGCCTTTTTTTTTTTTTTTTTTTTTTTATTATGGAGTCATTCAAAATTGTTTTCTTAAAACAAAATGGTTTTTAGGGTTTTCCTTGTTTCCTTTAAAAAATAAGGTGGCGACTCCTTTCCTTTTCTTTTTGAAAACTTATTTTCTTTTAAACCCTTGTGGGCCCAATTTCCGGGGTTCACAGAATGTTACAATACTTAATTTGGAGAGTTTTAGTCGACTATAACTCATTATAGTAGACTATAACGCACGAATTTCAGTTTTTGGGCTAGATTTTAATGGGGTAAAAAGACCATTATACCCCTCACTTATACCCCATTTATAAACCCAACTTCTAAAGGGTTCTTACCCATCCTTCCCAGCCGAGAGAGAAAGAGAGAGAAGAAGAAAAGAAAAAAGGGGGAGAGGCTCGATGGTGGCTTGCCGGAGCACGGTAGCCTCGATTCGACGCTGGCGAGCTCGGATCTAGCGTATTTTGGCCTGATCTACACACGTATGGCTGTGGATTTGGATTTCTTCACTCTATTTTTGAGGTAAGGGCATTTTCTCATCTTAAACCATTGATGCATGAGGGTTTTGGGTTTAAATCATATAAAAATACATGTATTTGACATGCTTTGCATAAACATCATGCATGTGGTCATATTTTATGGGTTTTACTAAATTTTGGAATATCTAGGGTTTTGTATTATACCTTATTTGGTCATATGCATGTTACATTTCAAACCCTCACATGATTTGGGGTACAATGGGTTGGTTTACATACCCCCCTTTTTGTTATATTCTTGTTATTTATGAAACTCTTATATGTTTAAGGGTTTAAATGGGTTGGTTTTTAAAACCTATTGGACTATTTTGTGTGGTTGGAATATTGGGAGTTATTTTTATATAAATGATTTGAAACCATTATATTAAAAATGGTTGGGAAATGATTACTGTCACACCCCATTTTTGTACCACCTTACTAGGGCTCATCATTTCATGCATGTTTTTGTTTTGTTTTTGAGTCTAGTCACTTGCATTAGTTTTCTAGGGTCACAAGGATAATGGATATGAATTTTGGTTTAATTCGGAGTTGATCTTGAGGGATAATAAGAGCTTTTGTGACTTGAGGGGCATAATCGTCTTTTAAGTCACAAACTTTTCATTTGACCTTGAAATGATCTCCAAATTGTCAATTGGAGTTCATATGAATGCATATGAGGTATTTCTAGGTTCAATTTGATGAATCAATGGCTCGGGATTAAAATGGCTCGACGTAGTTCAAGTTGGTTAATTGACCCTCCTTTGGGTTAGCTCTAATTGACTTACAATTACCAATCAAATCTTTTCAAATGGACTTTCATTAGTCATCATTTTATCCCCAAAAGTGTTTTAGAAAGTTTAATTTTGCTATGGAAAGCATTTGGTTTGATCCTATGTGCATACCTATGCTTAGCAAAGGTAGAGCATAGCGGTTAACCGCCTTTGTCAAACCTAACCATGCCCCCATGGTTAGTGGTTTTCATCCTAAAATGTTCAAAAATGTATTCCTCATCGAAACATGGTCGTTTTGGCTTTTGTTTCATCATAATCGGACTTCATTTGCCCCCTGAAACACTTTTAGAAGCATTAGGAGTCAAAATAGGCAAAAATCCGGAGTGGGCTCGGGTGACCACCCAGCCCTGGGCGGCTAGCCGCCTGGGCCCAGGTGGCTAGCCTCCCAGGCCTTGGTGGTCACCTGAGAGCACTTTCCTATTTTCACTCTAACTCCTTGCTGAAGCGGATTCTTGCCTATTTTGACGTATTTGGGCTCTTTTGGACGAGTTTCCTTCTAATTTTTGGTAACTTTTGAGTTACTTAAGCCCTAAGGGGGTCTCTAATAGCCCTTGGATTAATTTTCAGGGTTTTAATCCTAGCCATTGGTTTATCCTTAGTGAACTCTATAAATACCCCCTATGCTTCAGCACAAGGGAACCACTTGATGCCTTAAAACTTAAGTGTTTGAGAGAGAATAAAAGAGAGAGACTTAAAGGAGAGCTGGAGTTCTTGCTGTAGCCTTAAAGAACATTGGTTCAAGTCATCCATAAGAGGAAGAGAGAGTCTTTACAGCAGCAAGGAAGCTTTCCTAAGGTAACCTCACTCCTTATTTATGCTGAATATGGGTTTTCATATAGGATAGGCTTATTGCATGTTAAAGGTAGCTTTTTTATCATGTATTAACACTCTAGCTAGTTAATATACATGAAATATTTACTGTTTATCATGAGTTTAGCATGCTTTAGGGCTATCTTATGTGTTTTTAAGCATAGTTGTGATTCTTGTGCTTCTGTTGTTCTTATTTTAGAATAGTGTCATTGCATGTTAGAGTTAGGATTTTTTATCATGTTCTATTGCTTTAGTTAGTTAATATGCATGATTTAGGTTCTGTTTAGTTTGGTTTTAGCATGTTTAGAGTTTGTTTTGTGTGTTTTTAAGCATGTTTGTGAGTTTAGGGTTTTTAGTGTCCTTGTTTTAGGTTAGTTTCATACAGCATGTTAAAGTAGAACTTTTTATTGATTTTTCTTCATAGTTGCTGTATATGTTTTACATATGGAATAACTATGATATTTTTGCATGCATGTTAGTTCATTCTAGGGTTTTTATGCATAATAAGGTTCTAGGATTGTGTTAGAGCTTATTATTGTTTGCTGTTTTTGCTGTTAGCATGTTTAGCGGATGATTTTAGGCCTTAATACTATTCTGTCCAGATTTATATATCATTGTGTTTGCATGGCTTTGAGCATGTGTAAGGGTGCAAATAGGTGTGGTATTAGTCCTATGACAAATAGGGCTGCCATTGCTTGAAATTGCTAATGCTTGGAGCTATTGCGCTCAGGTAAGTAGGTGTGAAGGTGCCCCAATTCACCTCTCTTCCTTATCCTTTCTCTTCTCCCTCCTAGGGTTAATTTTTAATATGAATCTATGGTTTTAATCAAAGGTTTCCTTAACCAATAAAATTCTATTTTTTTATCAAAGTCTCCATCTTGTGGAATTCTTTCTAAATTCAAACTTGGTTTATTTATCATATTTGATTCTCTTTCAAATAAGGAAAAACCTAGGGTTTTAACCATAGGTTTGTATTAGGATTTAACCCTATTCTAATCAAACTACGTGGACTTTGATCCATGTATTTCGTTGCATGGTACGTAGGCGCTCTTCGTGAGGTTCAAGTCCATTCTAGGATCCAAGTATCCTAGGTTTCTTTTTTTCTTTTCTTTATTTTCTGTTTTTATTTGCTTATTATGCATGGATGGATGAATGAAATATATGATATGCATGCAATTCTTGTGATGATATACTTGCTGATTTTTGTATGGAAAGATCTTAATTTAGCCCAAATAAACCGAGAGACCGAAAGGGTGATTTGGGTGCCTATAGGCTTTGTCTAGAACCTTCCCATGTCATAACTTAGCCTCCGAATCCCCGATTTCTTTGGTTCCCAAGAGACTGGTTTTTGCCTTTCCTTTTTAAACATGGAGTCATTCAAACTGTTTTTTTTAAAACAAAACTATTTTTAGGGTTTTCCTTGTTTCCTTTAAAAAATAAGGTGGCGACTCCTTTTCGTTTTCAAACCCTATTTTTCTTTCCAACTCTTGTGGGCCCAATTTCCGGGGTTCATAGTTTGGCGACTCCACTGGGGATTTGTGGGCTAGTCTCTATAAAGTTTAATTGGGCTTGTCACACCCCATTTTTGTACCACTTTACTAAGGCTCATCATTTTATGCATGTTTTTGTTTTATTTTTGAGTCTAGTTACTTGCATTAGTTTTCTAGAGTCACAAGGACAATGGATATGAATTTTGGTTCAATTCGGAGTTGATCTTGAAGGATAATAAGAGCTTTTGTGACTTGAGGGGCATAATCGTCTTTTAAGTCCCAAACTTTTCATTTGACCTTGGAATGATCTCCAAATTGTCAATTGGAGTTCATATGGATGCATATGAGGTATTTCTAGGTTCAATTTGATGAATCAATGGCTCGGGATTAAAATGGCTCGACGTAGTTCAAGTTGGTTAATTGACCCTTCCTTGGGTTAGTTCTAATTAACTCACAATTACCAACCAAATCTTTTCAAATTGACTCTAATTAGTTATCATTTTATCCCTAAAAGTGTTTTATAAAGGTTAATTTTGATATGGAAAGCATTTGGTTTGATTCTATGTGCATACCTATGCTTGGCAAAGGTAGAGTATAGCGGTTAACCGCCTTTGTCAAACCTAATCATGCCCCCATGGTTAGTGCTTTTCACCCTAAAATGTTCAAAAATGTATTCCTCATCGAAACACGGTCGTTTTGGCTTTTGTTTCATCAAAATCGGAGTTAATTTGCCCCTTGAAACACTCCTAGAAGGTAAGGGAGTCCAAAAAAAACAAAAAGCTGATGTGGGCTTGGGTGACCGCCCAAGGCTAGGCGGCTAGCCACCTGGGCCCAGGTGGCTAGCCGCCTAGCCTTGGGCGGTCACCCAAGACCACTTTCCTAATTTTTCTCTATTTGTTTGCTGAAGTGGACTCTTCCCTATTTTGACGAACAAAGACTCTTTTGGACGAGTTTCCTTCTAATTTTTGGTAACTTCTGAGTTACTTAAGCCCCAAGGGGGTCTCTAATAGCCCTTGGATTAATTTTTAGGGTTTTAATCCCAGCTATTGGTTAATCCTAATTGAAGTCTATAAATACCCCCTATGCTTCAGCACAAGGGGAGCCACTTTATGCCCAAAAGCCTAAGTGTTTGAGAGAATATAAGAGAGAGGGACTTGAAGGAGAGTTGGAGTTCTTGCTGTAGCCTTGAAGAAAATTGGTTCAAGTCATCCATAAGAGGAATAGAGAGTCTCTACAGCAACAAGGAAGCTTCTTCTTAAGGTAACCTCCCTCCTTATTTATGCTGAATATGGGTTTTCTAATAGGATAGGCTTATTGCATGTTAAAGGTAGCTTTTTTTATCATGTATTAACACTTTAGCTAGTTGATATACATGAAATACTTACTGTTTATCATGAGTTTAGCATGCTTTAGGGCTGTTTTATGTGTTTTTAAGCATGAGTGTGAGTTTAAGTCTCCCGTTGTCCTTGTTTTAGAGTAGTGTTATTGCATATTAGAGTTTGGATTTCTATCATGTTCTATTGCTTTAGTTAGTTAATATGCATGATTTAGGTTCTGTTTAGTTTGGTTTTAGTATGTGTGGAGTATGTTTTATGTGTTTTTAAGCATATTTGTGAGTTTAGGGTTTTTAGTGTCCTTGTTTTAGGTTAGTTTCATACAGCATGTTAAAGTAGAGCTTTTTATTGATTTTTCTTCATAGTTGCTGTATATGTTTTACATATGGAATAACTATGATATTTTTGCATGCATGGTAGTTCATTCTAGGGTTTTTATGCATGATATGGTATTAGAATTGCATTAGAGCTTATATTTATTCGCTGTTTTTGCTATTAGCATGTTTAGTGGATGATTTTAGGCCTTAGTACTATTCTGTCCAGATTTGCATGTTAGTGTTTTTGCATGGTTTTGAGCACGTGTAAGGGTGCAAATAGGTGTGGTAATTATCCTATGGTAAATAGGGCTGCCAATGCTTGAAATGGCTAATGCTTGGAGCTATTGCGCTCAGGTAAGTGGGTGTGAAGGTGCCCCAATTCACTTTTCTTCTTAACTCTTTCTCTTCTCCCTCCTAGGGTTAATTTTTAATATGAATCAATGGTTTTAATCAAAGGTTTCCTTTAATAATAAATTCTGTTTTTTATCAAGGTTTCCATTTTGTGAAAGTTTTCTTAAATTCAAACTTGGTTTATTCAACTCTTTTTCGAATAGGAAACCAAGGGTTTTTACCATAGGTTTGTATTAGGATTTAACCCTAATTCTAATCGAACTACGTGGACTTTGATCCATGTATTTCGTTGCATGGTACGTAGGCGTTCTTCGTGAGGCTCAAGTCCGTTCTAGGATCCAAGTATCCTAGATTTCTTTCTTTCTTTCTTTTCTTTTCTTTATTTTCTGTTTTTATTTGTTTATTATGCATGGATGGATGAATGGAATATATGATATGCATGCAATTCTTGTGATGATATACTTGCTGATTTTTGTATGGAAAAGATCTTAATTTAGCCCGAATAAACTGAGAGACCGAAAGGGTGACATGGGTACCTATAGGCTTTGCCTAGAACCTTCCCATGTCATAACTTAGCCTCCGAATCCTGATTTCTTTGGTTTCCAAAAGACTGTTTTTGCCTGTTTTCTTAAAACAAAGTGTTTTTAGGGTTTTCCTTGTTTCCTTAAAAAATAAGGTGGCAACTCCTTTTCGTTTTCAAACCCAATTCTTTCTTTTTCGTCAACCCTTGTGGGCCCAATTTCTGGGGTTCACAGTTTGGCGACTCCACTGGGGATTTGTGGGCTAGACTCTATAAAGTTTAATTAGGTTAAACTAATTTCTTATGTTTAATTAAAATCAATCACATGCATCCGCTTGATTGTGTGTTTTTATTTATTGCATTGTGTGCGCAAACTGTTGCATGATAGGTTCGATTGTCCCTCGATGTATCCTTGCCAATGATGGGCCTAGTTTCAACCTTGGTTTTCCTGATTCCTAGTGTTGGGGCGAAAGCTATCAACCTCTCTTGCTAAGTACCCTTGGGTTTGCCCTTGGGTATATTAAATGAGTTAATCACGTACTGCTGGACCCACGCGGCGTTCCTGATGCCACATGTGGTTAGGTATAAAGATTGCTCAAGCAAGTGAAGGATCTTAGCCTACCCTCTCTTAGTTCATGTAGTGGGCCTTGTAGGGCACTATGGTCTCACCTTTATGCACCCACAATTGTTTGTAATGATGTTATGCCGTGTTTGTGGTGTGAGGCTTTATATCTTGTGCCCTTAACATATACCTTTTAAACCCTAACCTTTGTTAAGGCCATGGGTTAGGAGGAATAAGTTAAGGAAGTAGGATGTAAAGCTATGTTTGTGATGTGCTAATCCATGGGAATTAATTAAACCTGATTGAAGGACTCTATACCCTATTCTTTTAAACATACCCTTAATCCATGACCCTTGTACAGGCAATTGGATAAAAGGAATGAATTAATTGAATACGGTGTAAAGACCGAATTCATTAAGGAAAATATGGAGGTTTTGGGCAAGTCCTTAGGCTAAAGGTTAAAACTTTTTTATTCATAGACGTGCTGGCTTGGATCCGCAATCCGCAAGGGCGTCTAGTGAGTGTTGAATCTACCCATCAGGTAGACATGGCCGACGAAAGAACTAGTGAGGGGCACTTTGACCTTAAGGCTTGCCTAAAAGCCATCATGACCAAGCTTGACCACACTGCCAAGACCTCCGATACAGCATTGAAGATGGCTCAAGAGAACCAACAGAAGATGGCAGATCTCGAACAAAATGGTTCTAAGGCCCATTCCTCGGGTATACCTCATGAGGCTGGCCCCGAAGAGGGACCTCAATCCAATGAGAACACCAAGACAAGGGGGGAAAGTAGTTCGAAGCCTGTGGTTATCAACCTAGAAGGGGAAACCAAAGGGAAAGGTTCTAGCAGTGATTCGGTGTTAGCTAGCAAGGTAGAAGCATTGGAAAGAACTATAAAAGGGATTCGTAGGGCCGATGACATGGTCGATGTGCGGACTTTATCTCTGTTTCAACGGCTTGTATTCCATTGCAATTCAAGATGCTGGAGTTGGAGAAATTCGATGGGACGGGTTGCCCTAAGACTCATTTGAAGATGTATGTGCGAGCTATGCACCCTCGAGAGGCCACTGACGAGCTTTTAGCTCAAATGTTCCATGAAACCTTGGCCACTTCTGCTTTGAAATGGTTCTTATCCTTGGATGAGAATAGGACTCGGACTTGGGAAGACATATGCAATGAGTTCTTGGAGCAGTACAAGTACAACACAGAGGTGGACATTACTCGGAGGGACCTGGAAACCACCAAGCAAGGGGCTCATAAAACTTTCTCCGCTTACATTACAAGGTGGAGACAAAAGGCGTCGAGAATGACGGATAGGCCAAATGAGGAGGACCAAATTCAATTGGTGGTTAAGAACTTGCTGCCCGTGTACCACAAGCACCTATTTGCCCACTATTTCTCGAATTTCAAAGCTCTCATTGGGGCTGGCACGCAGGTTGAAGATGCTATTAATGATGGGATAATCAAAATTGAGGAAGTGAGGAGTCGCAAGACCAACTTTACTGGGAAGAACAATGCCGAGGTCAACACCATAACTCAACCCATTCAACCCTTCTCTCTCAATGATGTCAACCCACTTTGCCAATTCACTGACCTATTCATGCCACTCGAAAGAGTTTTTGAAAAGCTCATAAGCCGTGACCTATTGAAGCCACTCAACCCAAGACCCCCACCAAATCCCTTACCCAAGAACTACAACGAGAATGAGTACTGCAAGTACCACCAATCCAAGGGCCATGCCACCAACCGTTGTATTCGCCTCCACCACCAAGTTTAAGACCTCATTGACAAGCAAGTCATCTCGCTACCAACTTGTCCAAATGTCTCCCGTAATCCTCTCCCGTCACACAACAACACACCCCCACCTAACACCATAAATACTATTGGGGTTGAATCATCTCGCCCTCGCCGGCCCATAAGACAATACATTCCACTCCCCATGACCTTAACCCGTTTTTTCACCATTTGCCACAATAACAGTCTTATCACGCCATTCCCACCAAAGCCAAGGCCATCAACCCCTCACCAATATTGCCAATACCATCGTGCACCCGGCCATGACACCGAGGCTTGTTCTATACTAAAGAAGATCATTCAAGACCTCCTTGACCAAAAGGTTTTGTTGTTGCCCAGAAAATCTATCCAATAAGAGCTGAAAGAAAGATATGAAGCAGGGGATCCTCAAGTTGGCCTATTGGGTGAATCGTCAGGAAAATTTGATTACTATGTGCTGCACCCAAGCCCGAGTCCAATATCAGATGAGCCAATAGTCCCTACAGGTTGGGATGACCTACTAATGGAAATGGAGAGCATTGATATGATAGAATGGGATGACTTAATGAATGACTCCGAGGAAGTCCATGACATATGGGCTAGCGATGAAGAGTTGGACCATATAACAAGAGGGGGTCGTCACTTCAAACCTCCACACCTAGAATCCGAGAATCCGTTGGAAGATTTGGAAGGGCAGAGGCGCCCTAGTTTGCAAGAAGAAGAGGATGAGGTGCTTAGGCAGCTGAAGAAGACCAATGCCAACATCTCTATTTGGGGCTTACTCATGGCCTCGCATAAGCACAGACAGACCGTGTTGAAACTGCTAAATCAGATACAAGTACCCGTTGATACATCCCTCGAGGGACTAGTACATTTGGTAAATCCAACTCCTAAGAACTCAACCATAGTGTTCACAGATGTGGACTTACCTAAAAGCGGGCCAAGCCATTCCTAAGCTCTCTATGTGACCGTAGACACTATGGGGAAGAGGGTTCCTACCGTCCTTATCGACAATGGGTCCGCACTGAATGTATGTCCTTTCCGAACTGCCACTGTATTGGGTTTGGGACCCACCGATTTCACGTCATTTGGGCATACCGTAAGAGCTTATGACAACACCCGCCAAGAAGTAATAGGGGTGGTTACCTTGCCTCTTATCATGGGACCCACTGAATTTAGGGTGGAATTCCAAGTGGTGGATGTGCCGTCATGTTTCAACTTGCGATTGGGCCGACCTTGGATCCATCCTGCTGGGGCTGTGCCATCTTCACTCCATCAAAAGGTGAAGTTTCCTTATGAAGGAGCCATAGTAACACTTCAAGGGGACTATGAATTGAAACTCGCAGGCGTGCCTATATATGAGATACAACCCGAATCAGCGGCAGTACCACTATCTGGGTTTGACTATGTCCAATGCATTGAGAAAGAACTTGAGAAGGGTGAGTTAATACCCTTGGACTTCTGCCCCCATGCCAATTTGCACGTTGGTGAAATCATGAGAAGAATGAGTTTCTTTCTAAGCATGGGGCTAGGGCGTCGCCAACAAGGGATCCTTAAGCTTGTTCAGAGCCGTGTGACTTCATATACCTTTGGGTTGGGATATGAGCCCTCTAGAAATGATCATGCGGAAATACTAAAGAGGAATAAAGAGAAAGTAAGAGCCAAAGCCGAAGGAAGGGTGCCAGACCTGAGAATCTCGCCATATCGACCTACCTTGAATGGTTACTTCATCAAAGAAGGGGATGATTTCCTATATTGTGGGTTTCCAGAGCCCACCTTTGACCAAGCCACCAAGACCAGAGTTCCGGGATTTGAAATCTTCTTCACCGAATGGTATCCAATCACAGCTGAAATGGTGGATGATGAAGCCATTAATGATGAGTTCTGGGAAAAGAAAGAAGAGGACTGGGCAGAGAACCTTGATGCAGGGGCTATGAATGAAATGTTTCACGACATGATCCTCACCGTGGAAGATTCGACCATTGAAGAACTTCAGGGTTCGTCCATTAGCCATGCTACCGTGCCACTCCTTAATTGGTACCTTGAAAGTGGTGTCATTGCAGAGATCCATGAAGAAGAAGGCCTTGGTCTACCTGATAGTAGCTTGTAGGTGTCTTAGTTTAGTAATATTTCCCTAATTCAATAAGATGTATCTACTTAACTCACTTTGTGGAATCATAGTTTTGATACAGATTTGTTTGTTTTCCTTCTTTCTTTTGTGTGTCATTCCTACTATTCCTAGTTAATAAAGTGTGCTTTCTTTCTCTATATATGCAGTGTCTCTTTTCTCTCCTCTATGGATATTATGGCATGGATATAGATCCTAGGAACGATGTCCCCACGGAGCTCGTTGAGCAAAGGAAAAGGGGCGTCACCGAACCTAATATGGATGAATTGGAATCAATCAACTTAGGGACGAATGAATTGCCAAGAATAGTTAAAATTGGGAAAACCCTCTCCCCCGTTGGAAAAGAAAAGATGATCTCTCTCTTAAAAGCCAACATTATGGCTTTTGCATGGTCTTATGAAGACATGCCTGGCATTGACCCCGATATTGTGCAACACTATATCCCCACTAATTCCCTAAAGAAGCCGGTAAAGCAGAAACTTAGAAGATTAAAACCAGAATGGGCTCTAAAAGTAAAAGAAGAGGTAACTAAACAACTAGACGTGGGGTTCCTCCAAGTTGTGGAGTATCCCGAGTGGTTGTCGAATATAGTGCCTGTACCTAAAAAAGATGGGAAAGTGAGGATGTGTGTCGATTTCCGAGATCTCAACGCCGCAAGACCTAAGGATGACTTTCCTTTACCCCATATCGACGTGTTGGTGGACAGTACAGTGGGACATGCACTCCTTTCCTTCATGGATGGATTCTCCAGGTATAACCAGATAAAGATGGTGCCTCAAGACATGGAGAAAACAGCTTTTATCACGCAATGGGGGACGTACTGTTACAAAGTAATGCCTTTTGGCTTAAGAAACGCTGGGGCTACTTACCAAATAGCAGCTACAACCTTATTGCATGATATGATCCATAAAGAAGTCGAGGTTATGTCGATGATATGATCGTGAAGTCTGTGGATAGGGAAGGGCATTTCAAGGCGTTAAAGAAATTCCTAGAGCGAGCAAAGAATTACAATCTCTGTCTAAACCTACAAAAGTGTGCCTTTGGTGTCACCGCAGGCAAGTTATTAGGGTTCATGATCACTCAGAGGGGAATCAAAGTAGACCCAGGGAAGATAAAAGCTATTGTGGAGATGGAGTCGCCTAGCACTGAGAAGCAGATCCGGGGTTTTCTGGGAAGAGTTCAGTACATAAGCCGATTCATTGCCAACTTAACCATGGTTTGCGAACTAATCTTCAAATTGCTTAAGAAAGGTGTGCCAAAAGTGTGGAACGAAGAATGCCAAGAGGCCTTTGAGACCATTAAGAGATACTTGAGCAATCCTCCAATCTTAGTTCCCCCACGACAAGGTGCACCGCTTTTGTTATACTTAACAGTCACCGAAACCGCGACGGGAGCTATGTTAGCTCAATATCTCGAAGGGTCTACAAAGGAGAATGCCATTTACTACCTGAGCAAGAAAATGACAGACTATGAAGTGAAGTACAATGCAATTGAAAAGGCTTGCGTGGCACTAGTATGGGCGACACAGAAACTCCGACACTACATGATGTCCTTCGAAGTGTTCTTGATAAATCGCATGGATCCATTGAAGTATCTGATAGAGAGGCTGGTATTGTCATACAGAACTGCTCGATGGTTAATTCTCCTTAATGAATTTGACATCAAGTATGTAAATCAGAAGTCTATCAAGGGGAGCGTCATCGCAGATTACCTAGCCAATTATCCTGTGTCATAATCCGCTCCATTCAACGATCAGTTCCCAGACGAGGATGTGCTAGAAATTGGAAGGAAAACTTGGAGAGTTTATTTCGATGGGGCAGCCAATAAGAAAGGTTATGGGATAGGAGTCCTACTGGTCTCACCTGAAAAGGCATTTACACCATTGGTGGTCAAGTTGGGGTTCAAAGCTACTAACAACATTGCTAAGTATGAGGCTTGTATCTTAGCATTGGAAGCGGCACTTGAATTGGGGATCAAAGAATTGGAAGTGTTCGGGGACTCGACGCTAATCATTTGTCAGATAAAAGGGGAATGGAAAACTCGAGATGAGAAGCTGTTGCCATACCATGCTTATCTGGAAGCTCTAACCAAGGAGTTCTCAGAGATAGAGTTCAACTACCTGTCAAGAGACAAGAACCAGTTCACCGACACCTTGGCAACCCTAGCGTCCATGGTGGAGATACCTGAAGGAGGAAACGTGAAGCCATTGGTGATAGAATGCTGAGACAAGCGCACGTCACTATGTACTTTGTGGAGGAAAGCTATATCGGAGATCATACGACGGGATCCACCTGCTGGGTGTCACCGAAGAGGAAGCCGAGCATCTGATTAAAGAAATCCATGAAGGGGCAGGGGCTCCGCATATGAATGGCTATATGTTGGCTAAGAAAATCATGAGGCTAGGCTATTATTGGTCTACCATGGAAAGAGATTGCCATGCGCATGTCAAGAAATGCCATAAATGCCAACTGTTCGCTAGTGGACAACATTTGCCTTCTATGCCTTTAACAAGTATGTCGTCACCATGGCCGTTCGCAGTATAGGGGATAGATATCATCGGACAGA
The DNA here is from genome assembly GCA_039720395.1 of Liquidambar formosana. Classification (NCBI taxonomy): domain Eukaryota; kingdom Viridiplantae; phylum Streptophyta; class Magnoliopsida; order Saxifragales; family Altingiaceae; genus Liquidambar; species Liquidambar formosana. The sequence continues at coordinate 23,489,470 of CM077825.1, read as the reverse complement.
TCAAGCCAAAGGCGTCAAATGGGCATAAATATAGCTTGGTTGCTATCGATTATTTCATTAAATGGGTGGAGGCAGCATCCTTCAAGACCTTGAATTCTAAGAAGGTAGCACAGTTCATACAGTACAACATTATCTATCGATATGGCGTATCGCATGAAGTTATCTCAGATAATGGCCAGCACTTCCAGAAGGAAACCCATGAGCTCTTGCAAAAGTACAGCCGTAGACACCCCATTTTCACCCCCATGAGATCATGATAGCATTTGCTTAGGTTTAGAAGCATCTAGGAGTCCCTAAGCCTCAAAGGACAATTTTGCCCTTTTAAGCCTTAGGAGAATAGGTCATCATTGCATGCATGTTTTTGTCTTTTTGTTGAGTCCCATCACTTGCATTTAGTTTCTAGGGTCATTTTGGATATGTGTGTCAAATTTGGTTCAATTCCAGATAGGTTTGGATAGCTAATTAGAACTTTTGCGACTTGAAGGGCAATTTCGTCTTTTACTTCGTATATTTTCCAATTGACTTCCAAATTTGCTCCGGAGTGTTCCATTGCCTTAGAATGATGAAATGAGTCTAATTGAAGTGCCAATTTATTTTATTGATAGGTTTGGGATTGGTTCACCACATTACCCTATGCTTAATTGACCATTTTTTGGGTAATCGCCTCATGAAAACCCAGCCACCTGACCGTGGTCAAGGATTCTTGGTTCAAGAATATTCTAGGCTTATTCTACATTGAATCCTTGAAATTTTGGCTTTTGAATCACTTAAATCGGAGTTAAAATGAAGAATTTAAGTCCGTTTGAAGTTAGGAGTCCAAACCGAGTCAGGAATCTTCAAAACCGAGGAAACCTGATCTCACTCTCGGGTGACCGGTTCACCCAACCGGTCCAACCGGTCCAACCGGTTCACCCAACCGGTCACCTGAGCCCTTCGTCTTGATTTTTCTCTTTTTGAGTTTTTGACGAAATGGGACTCTACCACTCCGAATTTCAACCTTCTAAAGGACTTCTAAGCCTATTGGGAGGTGGATTTGAGTTGTTTAACATTCATGGGATTTAATTACAGCCCTAGATTGATTTTATGGTGAATTAATCTCAACCATTGGTTCATATGGTTGGTTGGTTATAAATAGAGGCTCATTCATCAGCATAAAGGACTTTTGTCTTATTTGACACTTCATATTCATAAGAGAGAGAGGGACCACGAGTTTGGACACACCCATATCACTTGGAGGGGGCTTTCTACTGCAATTTTCAAAGGAGAACTAGAAGGGAACCAAGCCAAAGAGAAGGAAGAACGCAGCGAAGACCCTTGCTTTGTTGTAAGTCTCCCTTGCATCCTTTTATGATTCCTTCTTCTTCTATTCCATTCTCTGCATAATTATGGCTTAATATTGATTTAGGAATCATATATACTCTATATTTTAGAGTGTATATGATTCAAATATGTTGAGAATGCATGTTAGTGGTGTTGGGAATCGAACAAGAGGGAAAAATAGAAGTGCGGAATATAAAAAATTTTTCCTACGATTCCCAATCCCATGAATCTAACTATGCATAACACAAAATCAAACCCTAACTACGAAGAGGGTTAGAACACTTACAGGATTTTTGTCTTCTCCGTTTTGCTCCAAGCTTCTACTCCGGACAGCGGTGAATGAGCAGCCCAAGTGTGCTGCCTCCAACGGTATCCACACCTAGCTAGAGCTTCAAGCCTTTTCTTTCTTCTTCCTTGTTGTTGCTAGAGGTGGAGAAGAGAGAGAGAGAGAGAAGAGAGCCTCCAAAGGGCTGGACGGCTAGGGTTTATTGTGCAAGCCTCTTATGCCATGTCACACATAAGTGTGACTTATATAGGCAGCCCACTAAAGGGGGCTGGCCATGGGGAAGAAACCCTAATAGGGTTATGTGTAATTACACTTAATTGCACATTAACCCCTATTATTTGTATCAAATACAAATAGGCCTATAAAGAACTATTCTTTATTCACTAAAACCCTTTCTCTCATAGACTTTAAAGCCCTTCTTGCATGATCAGTGTGTGACCCATTGAGTTCACATCATTAAGTAGTAGGAATAGCACGAGGTGTGCACAATGGAACTCTTTCCATTTAGGGTCTAATTGGAACTCCTTCCAATTCCCTAATTGATTATAACTCACTTATATCAATTAGGGCTTCTACTAACCATGAGTAACACCTAGCATATGGCTCATGGTGTGGTCCTTAATGAGGTGAATAGTCATTTACAAAGAACCCTTCTATTATAGTTTATAGGTTACAATTGCATCCTTCCTCCAACACAATGTCTCCAATTGAACTAATAGGACATGGAAGTCTGTCAAGTCCCTAGTTCAATTACTTTATACTCATTCATAGATATCAACTCATTGATGAACTCATGAAACTCTTTTCATATTCATCCTACCATGGCCATGGATTTAATGAGTTATATTATGAATGCTATATGAGACATTCTCTCTCTTTTTCCTAAGAGTGATAGATCCCTTGTTGATCACTCACATACCTTCATACACATAGCCGTAGGGCCAATGAACACCTTTGCAGACCCCTGAATAGGATCTGCACTTAGTGTTATCAAACTTCTAAAGCTACATGCATAAGACAACTATGGTGTCTCAGGTCTAAGGATTACTTGTACCACTATAACAATGAGAAACTGATTGACAGGCAGGATAAAACTCCATTCAGTTTATCTCATATCTTTGGTCACATTCAGTGTACCTATTCTCGTAATAGGCACCCACTTGTTGGTTGTAGTGTCTCCACACAAATAGCTTGAAACTAGCTATCCTCCTATAGAGTCAACCTAACAAGTGCTAGTCCTATGGTTCATTATTGTCCATCATAGTGAACCTTTAACTAGGAATGCTTTAGGAGTTTAGTACAGAGATATATCTACAGTCTCAAAATTACAACTCTTTGTAATTCCATATTCTCAACTCTAACTCCATGGACATATTATGTAAATATAAATGATGCATATAAACATAATAGAATAAGCCCTTTTATTAAATCAATAATAAATGTGACATACATAAATGAAATCAAATGATTGTTCCTAATCCCTAAACAATCATCTCTATGATTGGCTCTAGGGCATAATCCTAACAATCTCCCACTTGCACTAAAGCTAATCGACCATGTATCGCATACCTATCTTCTCAAGATGTTGGTCTTAGACATAACAAATTATGTTTTAAAGCTTTAGTCAGTAGGTCTACAAAAACTTATGTAGATAATATCTTCTGTAATGTATCTATTTCCTTTTCCAATGATTCCTCTAATCACATGGAATTGCCGCTCTATGTGTTTGGACTTTTGATGAGACCGTGATTCCTATACTTGAGCTATAGACCCATTGTTGTCACAAAACAAGGTGTGGGCAACTCAATGGAAGGAACAACTCCAAGTTCTAAATGAACTTATAGATCCAAAAAGTTTCCTAGACAATGCGACAATTAATTCACCTTTAATAATGGAATCCACTGTATCTTTCATACAGTTCTTCCATTAAGTATTTCACCAACTAAAGTGAATATAAAATATACCCCATATGGATTATATCCAAATCCATATACCCATCTACTATGAGTTTACAATTTCCATATACAATCCAATATTCCAAATTTGAATTGACTGATAACTATTTGTAACAATTACAATATAATAGATATCAGGTTCAATACATAGTGTAAAATAAGGCTTCTTAACACTTTAAGAATCTTACTTGTGTTATCCTAGGGCACATGCCCTTGAATAATGAATTCTTATCTGAAGTAAATCAGACCTCCCTTAGAATTCTCCATGTTGAACTCCTTCAACATTTCAACTATGTTTGATGATTTGGAGATACTTAGCAATCTATATGATCTATCTCTATAGATCTTATTGGATGCTTCTGCCAAATCTTTCATGAATTAGTTTTTCTCCAAAAACTAAAACTTTACTTTAGATAACATTCATATGTCATTCATAATGATTATGATGTCATCTATACTTAGGATAAAGAAAAACGATCGCACTCCCACTAACCTTTTATACACTCATGGTCCATCTATACAATGAGAGAAATCAAACAATTTGATTACTTCAATTTTATAGATGTTCTAATTATGAGAACCTTGTAGTCTATTAATAGACTTCTATAACTTACACACTTTTATGGTTTTTCACCATTTGATATAACATCTTTATATCCTTTTTTACATATCTTATATTCAAAATGTGTGTTTATAGATAACAAGATCCAAATGGATTTCAGCATACCTATTATCAAACAAGTTTCTTTATAGACAACTTTTTGCCTATGTTGAAAACATTCTTAAATAGCCAAGCCTTTTAGGTCTCTACCTATCCATATTGGATTTAATGACTCTTAGTCATTTCTCAAGTTGATGTCAAACATCGCCTAATGATAATCAATAGGATTATCTTGGTGATCTTTATCACCAAAGAACAATTCTTTCACATTCTAATGGAGATACAATATCTCTCTTATGTTAAAGAAATATCCAATTTGATCTATGAAAAGAATGTGGTGTAATTAAAGGTTTTGCCTCAATAGGGGCAAGGGTTGGATCTTTGTTGGTTTGTGGCTTTACAAACAATTCTGTAAATTCTATCTACTTTTGCATCTTTCTTGAATGAACTCTTTCTCAAGAAAATCCAGCAATCATCCTAATGGACAACTTTTGTTCATTAGAGTAATAAAAATACTATCCCAACCACTTTTGGGATATACCACAATTCAACACTTACTTGACCTTATTTCCAGATTGTCTACATTATGTTTCCAGACAAACGTAGCACAAGCCCAAGCCTTAACTTCTTTAAGTTGGGTTTCTTCCCATATCATATCTGATATAATTGGGACAAAACTGGAGTGAACCCTAAATTATCAATATGTAGCAATTTTAAGGTATATCCTAGATGGATACATTAGTAAAACTCATCATGGATCAAACCATATCTTAATAGGGTTCAATTTGTTCTCTTAGATTCACCATTGAGCTATGGTATTCTAAGATGAGTCTACTATAATTGAATGCATGCTCTATATGATTGTATACATCACAATGTATAGTCAAATTATAAATGTAACTCTTTCACTTCACTAAGTAAAAGATGGGTTTGGTCATCTCATAACCAAGTCATAATCGTTACATTTAAATGAGAGTCTCTACATCTCTTGTATTTTCAGAATACGTTGCATTCGCTCTAATTAGTCATTTAAATTCAGAAATCAAATTTCTAGAATGTCTTAAATGACCTAGTTAAGAAATAAGTTCCCAAAATTAATCTAGCAACTCTTGCTCTATTAAAATTTTTAAAGGTAACTTATTATCTACTTAACTTTCTGCTTCGATTTAGATTACACTAGAATCCAAAAACCAAGAAGCAGAACTAACCAACAATTTAGTTTAGAGCATGAACCAAAACTTCAAAAGTTTAGTTCTTCTAGGAAGACTGATACTTTATCAAGTTTCCTTTACAATACCTTATGTTTACTACAAAATAATTATATTTCTTTGTCTTTGACTTTTCAAGACTTGCTTTCCTCTATGCTTCCATTTTAAATCACATCTAGCTTCTCAAGCTATTCTATGTGATTAATCATTTTTCAAAAGAATGATTATTAATAAACAACTTTTATTACATCCTAGTCCAGAAGAAGTCCTTTACAAGTACTATACTTTATAGTATTATTTTACTCACAATACAACCTTTGTATGTGATGTAGGACATCAAAGGCACTTGCATTTACTAATTTTGCTTCTGAAGCTCATTAGTCATCAATACTATCATATAGCATGGCAACAAGATGCCAATTGCGCATAGTGTCTTTTTCTTCTTAGGATGTTTTATGGAGGGCCTTTAATAAAAGGCCTAATAGCATATAAACAATCTTTTGAAGTTGAGAACAATTCTCAATTTCCTAAGTCAATCAAAGAAATCGGGTTTAGTCAAACTATCAATATCCTATATATTAGGAAATAGGGGTTTTGAGGTGAGTAATTAGGTAATCTACATAAACAGAGAATTAGATTTCATTTTTATCCATAATGATTGGGTCTTTAATCATATGGTACCTCCCACTATTTTATCAAATTCCATACACCCTCTAATGGAATTCGGGAATCTCATTCCTAATGGGGATTGGGGTCCCACTGTGACCTAGAAGCCTCACATGTTAGTTTCTTGGCTTCTAACCCACAATAAGAAGACAACTCTTTGTCTATTGCTTCATAAGCAAGTTCCAATCGTTTTGCCTCTAGGGAACATACACCTCACATGTTAGTTTCTTGGAATACTTCCCTAGTTAAGTTAAACCCATCATTCACACAGGTATGTTTCGCCAAAATATACCTCACATGTTAGTTTCTTGGTATATACCAGTTTAGGCACCCCATGATATCTCATATGTGATAGTTTCAAGTAATGTCTTTAACATGGGTAGCTCCTACATGTCTGCAGCCAGGTACCCACATTAAGGGATGTTAGATGATCCTATAATGATGGAAGGCAATGAAGAATTCATTCCCCAATGACTTCTCCATTTTCAACTTAATATTAAATAAGAGGGGTTTTAAAGGGTCTCATCAAATTAACATGCATCCTATGTATCAAAATTTAAACATATAAATTATGCTATTTATAATCATACATCTCATGCTATTATAAATCATACATCGCATGCTATTATATATCAACATATATAAAGTACCATATTTTGATATTAGTCCCTAAGTGAATAGGTAACATATACCAAACTATGGTATTGGAGCTAATACAATTATCTCATAAATTAAAGCTCCCACTATGATGATTATGGACTTTGAGAGGATTCAATCCAAGCCAATAGATTGAATCCAAGGTCTAAGGTGGGTGTAGGTGATCGTAAAATAAACCATTCGTAACATGCATGCTTTCTTGAAAAACTTCTCTAAGCTTTCAAGTCCTTCAATCTGCTCCCTTGACTTGATGGTCTCCACCATTGGCTTGTTGGGCTCTATCATGCTCCTTTGGGTCCACCATGCTCCTTAGTGCGCTCTCGATTACATAACATTTACATAATTTAAAGAAAGGGATACATAAGGGGAATGTGGGGTACATAAGAGAATGATAGAGAGAGAGGGAGAGGGAAGGTGGCATGCAAGCCCCAAATAAATTACATCACCTTAATAAAATTACAACTCTTGTAAATAATAACATCCCATTCATAAGACGGCCAATCACAATTGGTTTAAGGGGTATAGTCCATAATCATCATCCAAACACATACATACAATCTCATTGCATAATGTAAAGAAAAACTGTAAGCATTAAAACATATGGGCATTATGGTAATTCTCTTGAATGATTTACATTAATCTCATTAATGCATCCTAATCTTATTAGGTTTTAACAAAAATATCCAGAATTAAATAAAGTCTTAACATTTAAGATATTACAGTTTCAATTAATCAAATTAATTTAAAACATGCAAAGTTTCCTAAAATAACTCTAATATCCAATATTAGGGTTTCCTTAATTAAACAAAACAATTTCATTTAATTAAGAATTTCCAGATTTTAATTTAATCCCCAATTGTATTTTAAACCATTTAAAACATTATAAAATTAATCAATATTAATTAAATAATTAACATGGGAATTAAATAAAATCAATTAAATGATGAATTAGTGTATTAGGGTTTCCTAAAACCGTAAACCCTAAATGCATAACCCTAAACCCTAAATGCAAGCCCTAATCATTAAATGCCTTATGATTGGTCATTTAATAACCAATCATTAAAACCCTAGGTTCATACGGTATTTAATAAAAGGGATTAGGGTTTAATTAATGCCAAATAGGGTATTTATTACCCTTAATTAATTACACTAATTAGGGTTATCAAAACCCTAACCCTAGACATCATTAATGGTATTAATTATGCCCTAACAATTAATAACCATGATTGGTCATTTAATGACCAATCATTAACTCTTAATTAAGGTAATTAATATTCCAATTAGGGTTTTAATTAATGCCATAATGAAATTAGGGTTTCATCATTAACTCAAAATTAGGGTTTCATCCTTAACTCTATGCAGCCGTCACTACCAGGGGGCTGCCTGAGCTTGGCTAGGCTGCCATGGCCACCAACGACTGTGGGAGGCCATGGCCAGCCATGGGAGAACATCCTAGGGGTGTGGGACAAGCCTCTGGACACATGAGAAGTGGTGGAAGTGGCTGCCATCATCAAGAACAATCAGGGTTTCCAAAAACCCATTGCTGGAGCCATTGTTGCAGACCTTGAAGGTCACAATAGCTTCTAAATCCTTATCAATTCGACTCCTCCATTGAAACCAGCTTTTGTATCATGTCCCTACATGAAATACTAAGCTAATAGAAGAGGTTTGGATGATCAAATCATCACCAATTGTTCTAAACAATTAAAACAACAGTAGGCTGCCCAGAATTTGACAGCACACTGTCCATGGTCAGAAATTGATTTAAAATCCCAGCAAGATGAATGAATTAGGCTACCAAACGAATTTTCCCAGTATCCTACATGTCTTAGGAAACTAATGCAATTGGTTTCATGCAATTTGGAGTTCCCTAACTCAAGTTCTAATCAAAACTCCATTGATGACTTTTCTGCAGAAAAATTCTGCTATGCTGTTCATGAAAAATTTTCAAACTTTTTGAATCTTTTTCTATCAAAACCTTTTTGAAACTTAAAGAAAATCATATACACATGATATATAATGATCCTACAATGATCTTCCATCATAAATACAGCAGCTTTAATTAGAATTAATTGCAAGAACCTTAGGGTTCTAAAAACCCAGATTCAGCCTCCATGGTGTTCTTCTCCTTCTTCCTTCTGTTCTAGCATCTTAACCCAATTATGATGCATCTAAATGCTTGGGAACCTTTCCCTACCATGTCTAGAACATAACCCAAGTGGTGGCAACCATTGCCATGCCTTTGATCTCCATCAATAACTCAAAGTTGTGGCTATTGCATCATTCCCGAGCAAAACTGTCTTTCCAGACAGCCTGTAGTAAAAAATTCATAACTTTCATTGCAGAAGTCGGATTGACACACCGTTTGTTGGGTTGGAAAGCTTATTCAAAGAGATTTCTAATCATATATGGCTCGAAAATTTTGGAGAAGAACTCTGAATTCGGCAGGCAAAACAAGATGACGGTTTTTCATGGCAACCATGAAAACTGTTCATAACAGTTTTATAAAATCCTAGTTTCCTTATTCTTCTTCTCCAAACTCAAACCCTATGCAACCTATTGCATCCATGGCTACACTTAACCATCAATTAGAAGAGGAGTAAAAGAGAATTGACCTAGGGTTCCAAACCCTAGGTTCAGCCATGGAGGAAAACCAATTATGCAGAAAAATTTTCCAGATTTTTTTGAATCATTCAACTACACCATAATTACCAGCCCATATGTATTTTGTATTATGCATAATCATGGCTCTGATACCACTGTTGGGAATCGAACAAGAGGGAAAAATAGAAGTGCGGAATATAAAAAATTTTTCCTACGATTCCCAATCCCATGAATCTAACTATGCATAACACAAAATCAAACCCTAACTACGAAGAGGGTTAGAACACTTACAGGATTTTTGTCTTCTCCGTTTTGCTCCAAGCTTCTACTCCGGACAGCGGTGAATGAGCAGCCCAAGTGTGCTGCCTCCAACGGTATCCACACCTAGCTAGAGCTTCAAGCCTTTTCTTTCTTCTTCCTTGTTGTTGCTAGAGGTGGAGAAGAGAGAAAGAGAGAGAAGAGAGCCTCCAAAGGGCTGGACGGCTAGGGTTTATTGTGCAAGCCTCTTATGCCATGTCACACATAAGTGTGACTTATATAGGCAGCCCACTAAAGGGGGCTGGCCATGGGGAAGAAACCCTAATAGGGTTATGTGTAATTACACTTAATTGCACATTAACCCCTATTATTTGTATCAAATACAAATAGGCCTATAAAGAACTATTCTTTATTCACTAAAACCCTTTCTCTCATAGACTTTAAAGCCCTTCTTGCATGATCAGTGTGTGACCCATTGGGTTCACATCATTAAGTAGTAGGAATAGCACGAGGTGTGCACAATGGAACTCTTTCCATTTAGGGTCTAATTGGAACTCCTTCCAATTCCCTAATTGATTATAACTCACTTATATCAATTAGGGCTTCTACTAACCATGAGTAACACCTAGCATATGGCTCATGGTGTGGTCCTTAGTGAGGTGAATAGTCATTTACAAAGAACCCTTCTATTATAGTTTATAGGTTACAATTGCATCCTTCCTCCAACACAATGTCTCCAATTGAACTAATAGGACATGGAAGTCTGTCAAGTCCCTAGTTCAATTACTTTATACTCATTCATAGATATCAACTCATTGATGAACTCATGAAACTCTTTTCATATTCATCCTACCATGGCCATGGATTTAATGAGTTATATTATGAATGCTATATGAGACATTCTCTCTCTTTTTCCTAAGAGTGATGGATCCCTTGTTGATCACTCACATACCTTCATACACATAGCAGTAGGGCCAATGAACACCTTTGCAGACCCCTGAATAGGATCTGCACTTAGTGTTATCAAACTTCTAAAGCTACATGCATAAGACAACTATGGTGTCTCAGGTCTAAGGATTACTTGTACCACTATAACAATGAGAAACTGATTGACAGGCAGGATAAAACTCCATTCAGTTTATCTCATATCTTTGGTCACATTCAGTGTACCTATTCTCGTAATAGGCACCCACTTGTTGGTTGTAGTGTCTCCACACAAATAGCTTGAAACTAGCTATCCTCCTATAGAGTCAACCTAACAAGTGCTAGTCCTATGGTTCATTATTGTCCATCATAGTGAACCTTCAACTAGGAATGCTTTAGGAGTTTAGTACAGAGATATATCTACAGTCTCAAAATTACAACTCTTTGTAATTCCATATTCTCAACTCTAACTCCATGGACATATTATGTAAATATAAATGATGCATATAAACATAATAGAATAAGCCCTTTTATTAAATCAATAATAAATGTGACATACATAAATGAAATCAAATGATTGTTCCTAATCCCTAAACAATCATCTCTATGATTGGCTCTAGGGCATAATCCTAACAAGTGGATTAGGATTGTGAATTGTTTGCTGTTAGGATAGTTTCTCCCTTAAGGATAGAGGTACGTTTTGCATAAAAAATCAATTAGTGTGTTTAGGCCGTTTTCTCTTCATGGTTCAATTATATGCATGATTTTAAGCATCTTTTGTATAGGACACTTGCTGTGTAAGCCTCGTCTTCATAGGTGTATGGATGATTATCCTTTTCGAGGATAATTATCGTCCTTAAAGGGTGAGGTTGTGCATAGGTGCTTTCTAGAGTGTGTTTAAGTGCGCTGTGAGTTTATTTGCATTCTTAGGTATATATTTTACGTAGGATATGTGAAGAAACCATTCATACGGAGTGATTTCTACGTAAAATTATCTCCGGATAGTTTTACTCAAGAAAGCTCGCCGTAAGGATGATTATTTCACATTCTTACATAAAGTACTTACCTAAGGCATCATGTTAGATTTTCTTTTCATGTTTAGGATTTTCATATGATATTTTCATCATGGTAATGCCTATTTAGCATGTTTTTGATAGTTTTGTGCATGTTAGGGTGTTTAGAGCATATAGGAGTATATTAGGATTGAGTTTTTCTTTTGATTTTTGTTATTTGCATGAGTATTGGGTCATTTTATGTACATTTAGCATTCTGTCCAGATTTGATTTAGGTCTTCTAATGATGATTTGAGCATGAATATGAATGAGTTGAGCTTAATAATTGCCTTATAGAACACATAGGGTGATTAATTGGTGATTTCTCGATGTTTCGGGATGAATTGAGCATATAGGAGCATATAGGATTGAATTTTTCTTTTGATTTTTGTTAGTTGCATGAGTGTTAGGTGATTATATGCATGTTTAGCATTCTGTCCAGATTTGAATTAGGTATTCTAATGATGATTTGAGCATGAAAATGAATGGTTTGAGCTTAATAATTGCCCTATAGAATATATGGGGTGATTAATTGATGTTTTCTCGATGTTTCAGGATGATTTGCATATGGTAAGTGGTTCATGGTGAGTGTTGTGTGAGTTGTTCTCTTCTCCCCCCCTTGGGTTATTGTCTTTACTTTGAATTAGAAGTCCTAAGTTTCCAACTCTCTTAAAATTCTGTTTTAATTAGAGTTCTATCTCTTTTAGAATTCTACTTTTCTTAAAATCCTTTTTGAATAAGAGTTCTATCTCTTTTAGAACTCTACTTTCATTAAAATTCTGTTTTAATTAGAGTTCTACTTTTCTCAAACTTCTTTTTGGATAAGAGTTCTATCTCTTTTCAAATTCTATCTTTTCTCAAATTCCTTTTTTGGAAATCCTTCTTTTTTTAAAACTCTTCTTTTCTCTTAATGGAAACTTAGGGTTTATAGTTCGTTGTAAAGGGAGTAACCCCTTCTCAATCGAACTACGTGGACTTTGATCCTTACATTTTTGTATGTAAGGTACGTAGGCGCTCATTTGATGTTCAAGTCCGCCCTAGGATACTAAGTATCCTAGGTTTTCTTTTTCTTTCTTTCTTCTCTCTTTCTACCCATTTGTCCATCACATATATGCTAGTGGATAGGATGGACCCATGCTTATACATTTATCCATCACATATTTGTTAGTGGATAGGATGGATTTGTTTGCTTGCTCATTTATCCATTACATATGTGCTAGTGGATAGGATGGATTTGTTTGTTCATTCTCTCTATCTCTTACTTGCTTTCCATATTTCTCATACTTGTTCATGGATGTTTACATGCTTTATGGATGTTTATTGCTTTATGGATGTTCATGGATGAATGCGATTGGTTTATGGATGATTCTTTGCATATGCATGGTGACTAATTAGGAAGTGATTGAAATAGCCCATATAAATTCAAAGACCCTTTTTGGGGCGATGTGGGTGCCTATAGGATGTTTCCTAGAACCTTCCCACATCGTAACTTAGTCTCCGAATCCTCTCTTGTTTTGATAGACCTACTTTTCCTTGATCGGAGTCATACGGTTTGTTTTCAAAGGTTTTCTTTAAAAATTGTTTTTATGGTTTTCCTCTTTTCCTAAAAATGAGGTGGCGACTCCTTGTTTGATATGTTTTTGTGAACCTTTTAAAAACCAGATTTTTATTAATTTAAATCTCTACAAGTCTTTTTAAAAGAAGGGTTCTCCTTCCCCCTGGATCGAAACTCGTGGTTCACAGTCTGGCAACTCTGCTGGGAGTAGAAAGTGGACTAGACTCAAGGAATTTGTATGGGCTAATTTAATTACTTAAATTAAAATCAATCACTTGCATACGCTTGAATGTGTGTTTACTTTATTGCATTGTGTGCGCAATTGCATTTGAATGATAGGTTGATGTATCCTTGCCTTTTCTGATTGGCCTAGCCTTGACCCTGGTTCCCCTCGTTCTCGGGTGTCATGTTTGCGAAGCTATCAACTCCTCTTGCCACGTATCCTTGGGTTTTACCCTTGGGTATATTAAACGGATCAACACGTACCACTTGACTCATGCGACATCCCTCATGCCACACGTAATAGGTATATGGTTGATTCAAGCAAGTAGGGGACCCTATCCTACCCTTTTTAGTGCATATAATGGACTGTCTAGGACACATGGACTCGCCTAGTTTAAAGTCACCATGCTCGTGGAATGAATGCAGGTACAGAGTGGATGCGTGTTTGAATGTATGGGTGTATGGAATGAATGTATGCGTGGCATGAATGTGTGTTGTGGGAATGAATGCGAATGGAATGAATGACAATGCAATTCATGTCATGGTTCTTTGAGAAGATGATACAAAGCCCTCGATACAGTGATCCGGTTTCTTGCTCTTGAATGCGGTTGGAGATATAAATGAATGCTATGTGGGGGGTTAATTTTAAGGGGGAACATGACTTTAAAATCAATCGACCTACATCCCTTTAGTATGACCTTCTTACCTAAAGCCCATTGGGCTTATAAGGATGAGAGGCCCAACTAAAGGAATGTTATTGGACCATTACCCGCCCGTTTAAATCAATTGTGGAGACTAAAGGCGCTTTGTGTCACTTTGTAACTAAGTATGGGTCATTTGGATGTAATAGAGTGCTGGCTTGGACTCGTGACTCTTCAGGCCGTTTGATTAGAGGAAATACTGAACAAGACCTCGCCATGGATGAGACTTTTGCATTGAATAATCCGGCTACACCTAAGGGAACATCTGTTTCTGGGACTCCAGCGGATCCACAGAGGATTGAGAGGCTATTGAATGATATCTTTGGGAAGTTAGAAGAGGTGTCAGTGAAGTCTGAAACCGCAATAAGAATGGCACAAGAGATCAACAACCGAACCCCTGTCCTCATCCACAACATTCCTACAGATCAGGCCATGCCCGACACTCAAGTCCCTATTGTCCAAAATCAATCCAACCCATCTGCCCAAGTTGGAAGCCAAGCTCAAAATCCACCACTCCCACATACTCAATCATCACCTCAAAATCCACCACTTCCACATACTCAACCTCCACTACAAAACATCCCTATTTACACCCAATCATCCACTTTCATCCCCACCACTGAAAATCCTCCTATGAGCGATGACCAAAAGATGATGGCTGCAAGGATGTTGGCTTTGGAGAAAACTTTGAAGGGTATTCGCCGTGCTGATGATTTTTTGGATATCCACACTCTTTCTCTCTTCCCTCAAACGAGATTGCCGACTTCATTCAAGATGCCAGAGTTACAGAAGTTTAATGGAACGGGTTGCCCTAAGACTCACTTGAAAATGTATGTCCGAGCAATGCAACCTCGTGGTGCTTTTGAGGAATGAATGGCCCAATTATTCTATGAATCACTTAGCACCTCTTCGCTACATTGGTTTCTAAGTTTGGATGAGTCAAAGACTAGAACATGGGAAGACGTGTGCAGAGAATTCACCGATCACTACAAGTACAACACAGAGGTTGATGTGACAAGGAGAGACTTGGAGACTACCAAACAGGCGACAAATGAATCTTTCTCTTCCTACATCACTAGGTGGAGGAAGAAAGCTTCTAAAATGTTTGATAGGCCTAATGAAGAGGAACAGATACGGATGGTAGTCAAGAACCTATTGCCTATGTATCACAAGCACTTGTTCGCTCATCACTTCCCCACTTTCAAAGCTCTGATTAGCTCTGGGACACAAGTGGAAGACGCCATAACCGATGGCACTATCAAGGTTGAAGATCCTTCAAGGTTTCGTCAAATAGGGAACAATGGAAAGGCACCCGCTGAAGTGAATGCAATCGCTCCACAACAGCCATGGAACATTGGCAACAATTCTACTCCTCGTCAGTTCTTTGATTTGTATGCACCACTAGACAAGGTTTATGAAAGATTGAAAACAAGGGGCATCCTCAAACCTCTAGACCCAATACCTCCACCAAGTCCATTGCCTAGGTGGTACAACGAAAATGAGTACTGCCATTTCCACCAATCCAAAGGCCATAGAACAGATCGTTGTATCCGCCTTAGACATGAAATACAAGACCTCATTGACAAGAAGATCATAGGCCCACCTACGCCTCCTAACCGTCCCAATGTCACTCAAAATCCTTTGCCATCCCACAATCCATCCCCTACTTCTAATGTCAATGCAATAGAAGATAATTCACCTCATCCACCTTGACCCATTCGCCATTGCACCACTTTGCCTATGAGTCTCACCAATGTATTTCACCATTGCAAGAAAAGAGGCCTTATCACTCTCCTTCCACCTCAGCTTTCACTTGTCCCTGACCCATCATTTTGCCTATACCATAGAAAATCTGGCCATGATACTGAGGATTGCACCTTGCTAAAGAAAGTGGTCCAAGACTTGATTGATGAGAGAGTTCTGATAGTTCCGCAGCCAAGTCCATGCGAAGTGCCTACATTGTTGCCCACCCTACATGAAGAAAACATGCAAGAGATTGATATGCTAGAATGGGCAAGTCCCGAGAAGAAGCCTACGGGGAAAGCAAAGGTTGTTGAAAAGGAAGTGCCAAAGAAACAGAATAAGCCTCAGAAGTCATTTCAGCAACAGTTGAAGGAAAGGTATGATGCCGGAGACCCTGAAGTGGGTTTATTGGGAGAACCATCTGGGAAGTTTGACTTCTATGTTCTCTATACTGCACCGCCTCTAATAACCATTCCTGTTCGTGCAACCGGATGGGGAAATCCATGGGAAGATGAGCAACCAACAGAGAAATCCCCAGTCCATGCAACCGGATGGGGAAAATCCTTGAAAGAAGAACGGCCGACAGAAAAGTCTCTAATACAAGAGGTAGATATGCTGGAATGGGGAGACATCATGGGTGAAGCCTGTAGCGATGACATAAATGATCTATGGGCAGACTCTGAAGAAGTTGACCACTTGACTAAGGGTGGTCGTCACTTCAAACCGACCTACCTTGAGAATGAAAATCCAGTGGAAGCACTAGAGAAGGGGCAAAGACCTGAAATCCACGATGAAGAGGATGAAGTCCTAAAGCAACTGAAAAAGACTCAAGCCAACATTACCATATGGGGATTGCTTATGGCTTCTCTCAAGCATCGTCAGACTATGCTTAAGCTCTTGAACCATGTCCAAGTACCCATCAATACTTCACCGGAGGGGCTGGTGAGCCTTATAACCCCTGTTGAGAAAGCAGCTACCATAATCTTCACAGAGGCTGATTTGCCGAAAGGGAAGAGAGATCATGTGCAAGCCTTGAACATAATTGTTGATACCCTAGGGAAATGGGTTCCCACCGTCCTTATTGATAATGGTTCTGCTTTGAATGTGTGTCCATTTCGTACTGCTACATCTCTTGGGTTGGGACCTACAGATTTTGTGCCATCTGGTCAATCAGTGAGAGCATATGACAACACAAGAAGGGAGGTAATTGGTATGGTGACCTTACCATTAATCATAGGACCGGCATAATTTGAAGTTGAATTTCAAGTTCTTGATGTTCCTGCTTGTTTCAATCTCTTGCTAGGCCGACCATGGATCCATCCAAATGGGGCCATCCCATCGTCTTTGCACCAAAAAGTTAAGTTCCCTTACAAAGGATCTATTGTGACCTTACAAGGAGACTATGAGCTCGCTGCCAGTCAAATGTCAAGAATCCCCATTTGTGAGATTAAGCATGATCCTTTAGATATGCCACTGTCAGGGTTTGAATACGTGCAAGTTATCAACTCAGCACCCGCAGGTAGAGAACTTATCCCACTAGACTTTTCACCACATGGGAACTTGCGTGTTGCTGAAATCATGAAGATCATGGGTTTCTTTCTTGGCATGGGAATGGGACTAAGGCACCGAGGAATCTCAGAGCCAATTAAGCACCAATCAGCTTTGCATACCTTTGGCTTGGGATATAAGCCAACACAAGCAGATTACAAGGAACAAGCACGACTGAGAAAAGAGAAAGAAATTGCTAAAGCTCGCAGGCACACTGTTATTCACCCGCTTAAGCCTTACAAGCCAACCTTGAATGGGTGCTTTATGAAAGAGGGGGAAGATTTCCCATATTGTGGTTTTCCGGAGCCTACTTATGTGGAGTCCATCAGAGCAAGAGTCCCAGGGTTTGAGATCTTCTTTGAGACCGAGTGGTATCCGATCACAGCAACCATGGTTGAGGACTCAGCAATAGATATCAACAGAGAAGAGGAGGATTGGGCGGACAGCGTGGATTCAGAGGTTATGGGCCGTTTGTTCTCAGAATGTGTGCTAGCCGTCGAAGATCGCGAAGAGGTTCCAGTTCCAGCATTCCAGACAGTCAGTGAGCCACTTCAGAATTGGTACACCGAAGGATCCCCTGTTCTTATTCCAAAGAAAGAAGAGTCTAAGCCAGTAGAGGATATGTAGGTTTTCTTTTGAGTCTTGAGTCAGCAAACAATCTGTCTTCGTTTAAAGAATTTCATTTTTTGAGTCCTTTAGAGTTGTCATAAGTTTTGTTAGTGATTGGTACTTTCTTTATTTTCTTGCAGAGATTATATTCATTGTCTTCGCGCCTTCTTGTCTCTTAATGTGTGTGGCATGGAAATAGACCCTAGAGACACTGATTTCCCTCCCGAGCTCATTGAGCAAAGGAATAAAGGGATAGCACAACCAATTGCAGAAGAACTAGAATCAATTAATCTAGGGACGAATGAATTGCCAAAAATAATTAAAATTGATACAACACTTTCCCCTTCTGAAAAAGAACAATTGGTTGAGTTGTTGAGAGAGAATCTTGAAGCGTTCGCCTGGTCTTATGAAGATATGCCTGGAGTAGACACAGACATAGTACAGCATCACATTCCGACCAATCCTGACATAAAGCCTGTTAAGCAGAAGTTGAGAAGAATGAAGCCTGAGTGGGCGTTGAAGATAAAAGAAGAGGTGATCAAGCAGATAGAAGCTAAGTTCTTTAAGGTTGTGGAGTACCTTGAATGGCTTGCAAATATAGTACTAGTTCCAAAGAAGGATGGCAGAGTGCGTATGTGTGTAGACTTTCGTGATTTGAATAAGGCATGCCCTAAGGATGACTTTCCACTACCACACATTGACGTGTTAGTCGATAGTACCACAGGGCACACTCTTCTTTCTTTCATGGATGGTTTCTCGGGTTACAATCAGATCAAGATGGCACCAGAAGATATGGAGAAGACGTCCTTCATCACTCAGTGGGGGACCTGTTGTTACAAAGTAATGCCATTCGGGTTAAAGAATGCAGGGGCGACTTATCAGAAAGCTGCTACCACTTTGTTGCATGACATGATACATAGAGAAGTTGAGCTTTACGTCGACGACATGATTGTCAAGTCAAAAGATAGGGAAGGACATGTAGCTGTGCTCAGAAAGTTCTTCACTCGAATCATAAAGTACAAACTTCGCCTCAACCCTAAAAAATGTGCTTTCGAAGTCACTGCGGGAAAGTTGTTAGGTTTCATGATAACACAGAGGGGAATCGAAGTGGATCCAAGCAAGATCAAGGCCATTCTGGAGATGCCGCCGCCCAAGAATGAGAAGGAAATCCGAGGTTTCCTAGGAAGATTGCAATACATAAGCCGGTTCATAGCCCAACTCACTACCATTTATGAGCCTGTTTTCAAGCTACTAAAGAAAGGAGAACCAAAAGAATGGAACGAGGAATGGCAGAATGCTTTCGAAGCCATTAAACGCTACTTAAACAATCCACCGATACTGGTCCCACCTAGAGAAGGAGAGCCGCTGTTGCTGTACTTAACTGTCACAGAAACCGCTATGGGGGCAATGCTTGCCCAATACTTGGAAGAGTCGAGGAAAGAGAATGCCATCTACTATCTGAGTAAGAAAATGACAGACTATGAGGTGAACTACAACGCCGTGGAAAAGACTTGCGTGGCATTGGTGTGGGCCTCCCAAAAACTCTGCCATTACATGCTATCTTTTCAGGTGTTCCTTGTTAGTCACATGGATCCACTCAAATATCTGCTTGAAAAGCCAATGTTGACCTATCGTACTGCGCGGTGGTTGATGTTGTTATCTGAATTTGATATCAAGTATGTGGTACAGAGCTCGATAAAAGGAAGAGTCATTTTAGAACATTTGGCCGAGAATCCAGTTTCAGAAGGAGATGGCATTAAACAAGGGTTCCCTGACGAGGACATATTGGAGATAGAAAAGAAGCCATGGAAAGTCTACTTCGACGGCGCTGCAAATAAAAGGGGCTTCGGCATTGGAGTCTTGTTGATTTCTCCTGATGACGCCCACACCCTCTGGCAATGAAGTTAGGGTTCGAGGCCACAAACAACATCACCGAATATGAAGCTTGCATTCTAGGATTAGAAGCAGCCTTAGAGTTGGGAGTTGAGGAATTAGAAGTATACGGAGACTCAGCCTTGATTATCTGCCAAATCAAAGGGGAATGGAAGACTCGAGACGAGAAGTTGTTACCCTATCATGCTTATCTAGAAGCACTTACCAAAGAATTCGACAAAATAGAGTTCCACTACTTGTCAAGGGTAAAGAATTGCTTCGCTGATGCTCTCGCTACACTCGCGTCCATGGTGGAAATCCCAGAAGGCGGAAATGTTCGTCTACTCGTGATTGAAAGAAGAAAAGAACCGGTATACTGTTGCAGTGTTCAGAATAGTCAAGTGACGGATGGGCGTCCGTGGTTCTATGACATCCAGAGATTCGTAGAGAAAAGGGAATATCCTGAAGGAGTTTCGAAGGTTGACAGGCATACGCTGAGAAGATTGGCTACCCACTACATCATGTGCGGAGGAAAGCTATACAGACGATCCTATGACGGTATCCACTTGCTTTGTGTGACGGAAGAAGAAGCTCAAAGAATAATTGAAGAGGTACATGAAGGAGCAGGGGCACCTCACATGAATGGTTATATGCTAGCTAAGAAGATTGCTCGTCTCGGTTACAATTGGACCACCATGGAAAGAGATTGTTATCTGCACGTCAAGAAGTGCCATAACTGTCAAATCTTTGCCAATGTTCAACACCTTCCATCAATGCCTTTGAATACTATGTCATCCCCTTGGCCCTTTTCAACCTGGGAAATAGATATCATTGGAAAGATCCATCCTAAGTCAAAGGAAGGTCATAAGTTTATCTTGGTGGCAATAGATTACTTCACTAAGTGGGTGGAGGCGAAGTCCTACAAAACCTTAGGGTCAAAGCAAGTAGCCCATTTCATTAAGACCCATATTTTTTGTCAATATGGGGTTCCGCATGAGATCATATCAGATAATGGACAACACTTCCGAGGCGAGGTAGAAGAAATCTTGCAGAAGTACAGCATTCGAGTTCACAAGTCTTCCCCTTATAGGCCACAGACAAATGGAGCAGTTGAAGCAGCTAACAAGAATGTAAAGAACATGCTACAGAAGTCAGCTAAGAAGTACAATAACTGGTCAGAAAGGTTGCCACTCGTCTTATGGGGTTACCGCACTTCAATCAGGTCTTCCACGGGTGCAACACCGTACTCATTGGTTTATGGCATGGTGTTGGGAATCGAACAAGAGGGAAAAATACAAAGGCGGAATATAAAAATTTTTCCTACGATTCCCAATCCCATGAATCTAACTATGCATAACACAAAATCAAACCCTAACTACAAAGAGGGTTAGAACACTTACAGAATTTTTGTCTTCTCCTTTTTGCTCCAAGCTTTGATCCCGGACAGTGGTGAATGAGCAGCCCAAGTGTGCTGCCTCCAACGGTATCCACACCTAGCTAGAGCTTCAAGTCCTTTCTTTCTTCTTCCTTGTTGTTGCTAGAGGTGGAGAAGAGAGAGAGAGAAAAGAGAGCCTCCAAGGGGCTGGACAGCTAGGGTTTACTGTGCAAGCCTCTTATGCCATGTCACACATAAGTGTGACTTATATAGGCAGCCCACTAAAGGGGGCTGGCCATGGGGAAGAAACCCTAATAGGGTTATGTGTAATTACTCTTAATTGCACATTAACCCCTATTATTTGTATCAAATACAAATAGGCCTATAAAGAACTATTCTTTATTCACTAAAACCCTTTCTCTCATAGACTTTAAAGCTCATCTTGCATGATCAGTGTGTGACCCATTGGGTTCACATCATCAAGTAGTAGGCACGAGGTGTGCACAATGGAACTCTTTCCATTTAGGGTCTAATTGGAACTCCTTCCAATTCCCTAATTGATTATAACTCACTTATATCAATTAAAGCTTCTACTAACCATGAGTAACACCTAGCATATGGCTCATGGTGTGGTCCTTAATGAGGTGAATAGTCATTTACAAAGAACCCTTCTGTTATAGTTTATAGGTTACAATTGCATCCTTCCTTCAACACAATGTCTCTAATTGAACTAATAGGATATGGAAGTCTGTCAAGTCCCTAGTTCAATTACTTTATACTCATTCATAGATATCAACTCATTGATGAACTCATGAAACTCTTTTCATATTCATCCTACCATTGCCATGGATTTAATGAGTTATATTATGAATGCTATATGAGACATTCTCTCTCTTTTTCCTGAGAGTGATGGATCCCTTGTTGATCACTTACATGCCTTCATACACATAGCAGTAGGGCCAATGAACACCTTTGCAGACCCCTGAATAGGATCTGCACTTAGTGTTATCAAACTTCTAAAGCTACATGCATAAGGCAACTATGGTGTCTCAGGTCTAAGGATTACTTGTACCACTATAACAATGAGAAACTGATTGACAGGCAGGATAAAACTCCATTCAATTTATCTCATATCTTTGGTCACATTCAGTGTACCTATTCTTATAATAGGCACCCACTTGTTGGTTGTAGTGTCTCCACACAAATAGCTTGAGACTAGCTATCCTCCTATAGAGTCAACCTAACAAGTGCTAGTCCTATGGTTCATTACTGTCCATCATAGTGAACCTTCAACTAGGAATGCTTAAGGAGTTTAGTACAGAGATATATCTATAGTCTCAAAATTACAACTCTTTGTAATTCCATATTCTCAACTCTAACTCCATGGACATATTATGTAAATATAAATGATGCATATAAACATAATAGAATAAGCCCTTTTATTAAATCAATAATAAATGTGACATACATAAATGAAATCAAATGATTGTTCCTAATCCCTAAACAATCATCTCTATGATTGGCTCTAGGGCATAATCCTAACAATCTCCCACTTGCACTAAAGCCAATCGACCATGTATCGCATACCTATCTTCTCAAGATGTTGGTCTTAGACATAACCAATTATGTTTTAAAGCTTTAGTTAGTAGGTCTACAAAAACTTATGTAGATAATATCTTCTGTAATGTATCTATTACCTCTTCCAATGATTCCTCTAATCACTTGGAATTGTCACTCTATGAGTTTGGACTTTTGATGAGACCGTGATTCCTATACTTGAGCTATAGACCCATTGTTGTCACAAAACAAGGTGTGGGCAACTCAATGGAAGGAACAACTCTAAGTTCTAAATGAACTTATAGATCCAAACAGTCTCCTAGACAATGCGACAATTAATTCACCCTTAATAATGGAATCCACTGTATCTTTCATACAGTTCTTCCATTAAGTATTTCACCAACTAAAGTGAATATAAAATATACCCCATATGGATTACATCCAAATCCATATACCCATCTACTATGAGTTTACAATTTCCATAAACAATCCAATATTCCAAATTTGAATTGACTGACAACTATTTGTAACAATTACAACATAATAGATATCAGGTTCAATACATAGTGTAGAATAAGGCTTCTTAACACTTTAAGAACCTTACTTGTGTTATCCTAAGGCACATGCCCTTGAATAATGAATTCTTATCTGAAGTAAATCAGACCTCTCTTAGAATTCTCCATGTTGAACTCCTTCAACATTTCAACTATGTTTGATGATTTGGAGATACTTAGCAATCTATATGATCTATCTCTATAGATCTTGTTGGATGCTTCTGCCAAATCTTTCATGAATTAGTTTTTCTCTAAAAACCAAAACGATTAGGATGTCATTCATATATCATTCATAATGATTAGGATGTCATCTATACTTAGGATAAAGAAAAACGATCGCACTCCCACTAACCTTTTATACACTCATGGTCCATCTATACAATGAGAGAAATCAAACAATTTGATTACTTCAACTTTATAGATGTTCTAATTATGAGAACCTTGTAGTCTATTAATAGACTTCTATAACTTACACACTTTTATGGTTTTTCACCATTTGATATAACATCTTTATATCTTTTTTGACATATCTCATATTCAAAATGTGTGTTTATAGATAACAAGATCCAAATGGATTTCAGCATAACTATTATCAAACAAGTTTCTTTATAGACAACTTTTTGCCTATGTTGAAAACATTCTTAAATAGCCAAGCCTTTTAGGTCTCTACCTATCCATATTGGATTTAATGACTCTTAGTCATTTCTCGAGTTGATGTGAAACATCGTCTAGTCATAATCAATAGGATTATCTTGGTGATCTTTATCACCAAAGAACAATTCTTTCACATTCTAATGGAGATACAATATCTCTCTTATGTTAAAGAAATATCCAATTTGATCTATGAAAAGAATGTGGTGTAATTAAAGGTTTTGCCTCAACAGAGACAAGGGTTGGATCTTTGTTCGGTTGTGGCTTTATAGACAATTCTATAAATTCTATCTACTTTTGCATTTTTCTTGAATGAACTCTTTCTCAAGAAAATCTAGCAAACATCCTAATGGACAACTTTTGTTCATTAAGGTAATAGAAATACTATCCCAACCACTTTTGGGATATACCACAATTCAACACTTACTTGACCTTATTTCCAGATTGTCTACATTATGTTTCCAGACAAACGTAGCATAAGCCCAAGCATTAACTTCTTTAAGTTGGGTTACTTCCCATATCATATCTGATATAATTGGGACAAAACTGGAGTGAACCCTAAATTATCAATATGTAGCAATTTTAAGGTATATCCTATATGGATACATTAGTAAAACTCATCATGGATCAAACCATATCTTAATAGGGTTCAATTCGTTCTCTTAGATTCACCATTGAGCTATGGTATTCTAAAATGAGTCTACTGTAATTGAATGCATGCTCTACATGACTATATACATCACAATGTATTAGTCAAATTATAAATGTAACTCTTTTACTTCACCAAGTAAAAGATGGGTTTGGTCATCTCATAACCAAATCATAATCGTTACATTTAAATGAGAGTCTCTACATCTCTTGTATTCTCAGAATACGTTGCATTCGCTCTAATTAGTCATTTAAATTCAGAAATCAAATTTCTAGAATGTCTTAAATGACCTAGTCAAGAAATAAGTTCCCAAAATTAATCTAGCAACTCTTGCTCTATTAAAATTTTTAAAGGTAACTTATTATCTACTTAACTTTCTGCTTCGATTTAGATTATACTAGAATCCAAAAACCAAGAAGCAGAACTAACCAACAATTTAGTTTAGAGCATGAACCAAAACTTCAAAAGTTTGGTTCTTCTAGGAAGACTGATACTTTATCAAGTTCCCTTTACAATACCTTATGTTTACTACAAAATAATTATATTTCTTTGTCTTTGACTTTTCAAGACTTGCTTTCCTCTATGCTTCCATTTTAAATCACATCTACCTTCTCAAGCTATTCTATGTGATTAATCATTTTTCAAAAGAATGATTATTAATAAACAACTTTTATTACATCCTAGTCCAGAAGAAGTCCTTTACAAGTACTATACTTTATAGTATTATTTTACTCACAATACAACCTTTGTATGTGATGTAGGACATCAAAGGCACTTGCATTTACTAATTTTGCTTCTGAAGCTCGTTAGTCATCAATACTATCATATAGCATGGCAACAAGATGCCAATTGCGCATAGTGTCTTTTTCTTCTTAGGATGTTTTATGGAGGGCCTTTAATAAAAGGCCTAATAGCATATAAACAATCTTTTGAAGTTGAGAACAATTCTCAATTTCCTAAGTCAATCAAAGAAATCGGGTTTAGTCAAACTATCAATATCCTATATATTAGGAAATAGGGGTTTTGAGGTGAGTAATTAGGTAATCTACATAAACAGAGAATTAGATTTCATTTTTATCCATAATGATTAGGTCTTTAATCATATGGTACCTCCCACTATTTTATCAAATTCCATACACCCTCTAATGGAATTCGGGAATCTCATTCCTAATGGGGATTGGGGTCCCACTATGACCTAGAAGCCTCACATGTTAGTTTCTTGGCTTCTAACCCACAATAAGAAGACAACTCTTTGTCTATTGCTTCATAAGCAAGTTCCAATCATTTTGCCTCTAGGGAACATACACCTCACATGTTAGTTTCTTGGAATACTTCCCTAGTTAAGTTAAACCCATCATTCACACAGGTATGTTTCGCCAAATATATACCTCACATGTTAGTTTCTTGGTATATACCAGTTTAGGCACCCCATGATATCTCATATGTGATAGTTTCAAGTAATGTCTTTAACATGGGTAGCTCCTACATGTCTGCAGCCAGGTACCCACATTAAGGGACGTTAGATGATCCTATAATGATGGAAGGCAATGAAGAATTCATTCCCTATGATTTCTTCATTTTCAACTTAATATTAAAAGAGAGGGGTTTTAAGGGGTCTCATCAAATTAACATGCATCCTATGTATCAAAATTTAAACATATAAATTATGCTATTTATAATCATACATCTCATGCTATTATAAATCATACATCGCATGTTATTATATATCAACATATATAAAGTACCATATTTTGATATTAGTCCCTAAGTGAATAGGTAACATATACCAAACTATGGTATTGGAGCTAATACAATTATCTCATAAATTTAAGCTCCCACTATGATGATTATGGACTTTGAGAGGATTCAATCCAAGCCAATAGATTGAATCCAAGGTCTAAGGTGGGTGTAGGTGATCGTAAAATAAACCATTCGTAACATGCATGCTTTCTTGAAACACTTCTCTAAGCTTTCAAGTCCTTCAATCTGCTCCCTTGGCTTGATGGTCTCCACCATTGGCTTGTTGGGCTCTATCATGCTCCTTTGGGTCCACCATGCTCCTTAGTGCGCTCTCGATTACATAACATTTACATAATTTAAAGAAAGGGATACATAAGGGGAATGTGGGGTACATAAGAGAATGATAGAGAGAGAGGGAGAGGGAAGGTGGCATGCGAGCCCCAAATAAATTACATCACCTTAATAAAATTACAACTCTTGTAAATAATAACATCCCATTCATAAGACGGCCAATCACAATTGGTTTAAAGGGTATAGTCCATAATCATCATCCAAGCACATACATACAATCTCATTGCATAATGTAAAGAAAAACTGTAAGCATTAAAACATATGGGCATTATGGTAATTCTCTTGAATGATTTACATTAATCTCATTAATGCATCCTAATCTTATTAGGTTTAAACAAAAATATCCAGAATTAAATAAAGTCTTAACATTTAAGACATTTAGTTTCAATTAATCAAATTAATAGAAACATATAAAGTTTCCTAAAATAACTCTAATATCCAATATTAGGGTTTCCTTAATTAAACAAAACAATTTCATTTAATTAAGAATTTCCAGATTTTAATTTAATCCCTAATTGTGTTTTAAACCATTTAAAACATTATAAAATTAATCAATATTAATTAAATAATTAATATAGGAATTAAATAAAATCATTAAAATGATGAATTAGTGTATTAGGGTTTCCTAAAACCCTAAACCCTAAATGCATAACCCTAAACCCTAAATGCAAGCCCTAATCATTAAATGCCTTATGATTGGTCATTTAATGTCCAATCATTAAAACCCTAGGTTCATATGGTATTTAATAAAAGGGATTAGGGTTTAATTAATGCCAAATAGGGTATTAATTACCCTTAATTAATTACACTAATTAGGGTTTCCAAAACCCTAACCCTAGACATCATTAATGGTATTAATTATGCCCTAACAATCAATAACCATGATTGGTCATTTAATGACCAATCATTAACTCTTAATTAAGGTAATTAATATTCCAATTAGGGTTTTAATTAATGCCATAATGAAATTAGGGTTTCATCATTAACTCAAAATTAGGGTTTCATCCTTAACTCTATGCAGCCGTCACTACCAGGGGGCTGCCTGAGCTTGGCTAGGCTGCCATGGCCACCAACGACTGTGGGAGGCCATGGCCAGTCATGGGAGAACATCCTAGGGGTGTGGGACAAGCTTCTGGACACGTGAGAAGTGGTGGAAGTGGCTGCCATCATCAAGAACAATCAGGGTTTCCAAAACCCATTGCTGGAGCCATTGTTGCAGACTTTGAAGGTCACAATAGCTTCTAAATCCTTATCAATTCGACTCCTCCATTGAAACCAGTTTTTGTATCATGTCCCTACATGAAATACTAAGCTAATAGAAGAGGTTTGGATGATCAAATCATCACCACTTGTTCTAAACAATTAAAACAACAGTAGGCTGCCCAGAATTTGACAGCACACTGTCCATGATCAGAAATTGATTTAAAACCCAGCAAGATGAATGAATTAGGCTACCAAACGAATTTTCCCAGTATCCTACATGTCTTAGGAAACTAATGCAATTGGTTTCATGCAATTTGGAGTTCCCTAACTCAAGTTCTAATCAAAACTCCATTGATGACTTTTCTGCAGAGAAAATCTGCTATGCTGTTCATGAAAAATTTTCAAACTTTTTGAATCTTTTTCCATCAAAACCTTTTTGAAACTTAAAGAAAATCATATACACATGATATATAATGATCCTACAATGATCTTACATCATAAATACAGCAGCTTTAATTAGAATTAATTGCAAGAACCTTAGGGTTCTAAAACCCAGATTCAGCCTCCATGGTGTTCTTCTCCTTCTTCCTTCTGTTCTAGCATCTTAATCCAATTATGACGCATCTAAATGCTTGGGAACCTTTCCCTAACATGTCTAGAACATAACCCAAGTGGTGGCAACCATTGCCATGCCTTTGATCTCCATCAATAACTCAAAGTTGTGGCTATTGCATCATTCCCGAGCAAAACTGTCTTTCCAGACAGCCTGTAGTAAAAAATTCATAACTTTCACTACAGAACTCGGATTGACGCACCGTTTGTTGGGTTGGAAAGCTTATTCAAAGAGCTTTCTAACCATATATGGCTCGAAAATTTTGGAGAAGAACTCTGAATTCGGCATGCAAAACAAGATGACGGTTTTTCATGGCAACCATGAAAACTGTTCATAACAGTTTTATAAAACCCTAGTTTCCTTATTCTTCTTCTCCAAACTCAAACCCTATGCAACCTATTGCATCCATGGATACACTTAACCATCAATTAGAAGAGGAGTAGAAGAGAATTGACCTAGGGTTCCAAACCCTAGGTTCAGCCATGGAGGAAAACCAATTATGCAGAAAAAATTTTCCAGATTTTTGAATCATTCAACTACACCATAATTACCAGCCCATATGTATTTTGTATTATGCATAATCATGGCTCTGATACCACTGTTGGGAATCGAACAAGAGGGAAAAATACAAAGGCGGAATATAAAAATTTTTCCTACGATTCCCAATCCCATGAATCTAACTATGCATAACACAAAATCAAACCCTAACTACAAAGAGGGTTAGAACACTTACAGAATTTTTGTCTTCTCCTTTTTGCTCCAAGCTTTGATCCCGGACAGCGGTGAATGAGCAGCCCAAGTGTGCTGCCTCCAACGGTATCCACACCTAGCTAGAGCTTCAAGTCCTTTCTTTCTTCTTCCTTGTTGTTGCTAGAGGTGGAGAAGAGAGAGAGAGAGAAGAGAGCCTCCAAGGGGCTGGACGGCTAGGGTTTACTGTGCAAGCCTCTTATGCCATGTCACACATAAGTGTGACTTATATAGGCAGCCCACTAAAGGGGGCTGGCCATGGGGAAGAAACCCTAATAGGGTTATGTGTAATTACTCTTAATTGCACATTAACCCCTATTATTTGTATCAAATACAAATAGGCCTATAAAGAACTATTCTTTATTCACTAAAACCCTTTCTCTCATAGACTTTAAAGCTCATCTTGCATGATCAGTGTGTGACCCATTGGGTTCACATCATCAAGTAGTAGGAATAGCACGAGGTGTGCACAATGGAACTCTTTCCATTTAGGGTCTAATTGGAACTCCTTCCAATTCCCTAATTGATTATAACTCACTTATATCAATTAAAGCTTCTACTAACCATGAGTAACACCTAGCATATGGCTCATGGTGTGGTCCTTAATGAGGTGAATAGTCATTTACAAAGAACCCTTCTGTTATAGTTTATAGGTTACAATTGCATCCTTCCTTCAACACAATGTCTCTAATTGAACTAATAGGATATGGAAGTCTGTCAAGTCCCTAGTTCAATTACTTTATACTCATTCATAGATATCAACTCATTGATGAACTCATGAAACTCTTTTCATATTCATCCTACCATGGCCATGGATTTAATGAGTTATATTATGAATGCTATATGAGACATTCTCTCTCTTTTTCCTGAGAGTGATGGATCCCTTGTTGATCACTCACATGCCTTCATACACATAGCAGTAGGGCCAATGAACACCTTTGCAGACCCCTGAATAGGATCTGCACTTAGTGTTATCAAACTTCTAAAGCTACATGCATAAGGCAACTATGGTGTCTCAGGTCTAAGGATTACTTGTACCACTATAACAATGAGAAACTGATTGACAGGCAGGATAAAACTCCATTCAATTTATCTCATATCTTTGGTCACATTCAGTGTACCTATTCTTATAATAGGCACCCACTTGTTGGTTGTAGTGTCTCCACACAAATAGCTTGAGACTAGCTATCCTCCTATAGAGTCAACCTAACAAGTGCTAGTCCTATGGTTCATTACTGTCCATCATAGTGAACCTTCAACTAGGAATGCTTAAGGAGTTTAGTACAGAGATATATCTATAGTCTCAAAATTACAACTCTTTGTAATTCCATATTCTCAACTCTAACTCCATGGACATATTATGTAAATATAAATGATGCATATAAACATAATAGAATAAGCCCTTTTATTAAATCAATAATAAATGTAACATACATAAATGAAATCAAATGATTGTTCCTAATCCCTAAACAATCATCTCTATGATTGGCTCTAGGGCATAATCCTAACACATGGAAGCAGTTCTCCCTATCGAGTTAGAAATCCCTTCTCTCAGGGTAATAGTGGAAGATCAGTTGTCTGAAATGGATTAGGTACGGAACAGATATGATGAGCTACTTCTGCTTGATGAAAGGCGTTTAAATGCCTTATACCATGTTCAAGGGTATCAATGCAGAATAGCTAGAGTATTCAATAACCGCGTCAAGGATCGTGGCTTAAAAGATGGAGACATAGTGTTGAAAGAAATCTGTGCGCCTATCTTTGATCCAAAGGGCAAGTTTAGGCCTAACTGGGGTGGTCCCTATATCATAAAGGAGATATTGCTAGGAGGAGCAGTTCGATTGATGGATTTGGATGGAATAGAGTTCTCTCAACCAACCAATTTAGATAAACTCAAGAGATACCATGTGTAAAGCTTGATAGGTTGAAAACCCGTAAGGGGGGCCTAGGCAAAAGAAAGCATGAACTACGAGGGCCTGATTCTCCATCATTCAAAAAAAAAAAAAAAAAGAAAAAAAAAAGAAGAAGAAAACAAGAAAAAAGAAAAGAAAAGAAAAGAAGAAAATGTTTACAAACATGATGGAGATACGTAGGCAGCCCATAAAGCTACCTTGGGTGCGGTCCAATTGAAAAAAGAGAGAAAAGAAATAAGGGGCATGGCAATGTATAAAGCAATTCATAAATCAAAGTTAATTGTTTGATGGCAATTCATTCAAAATTATTGAAATTGATAATAGTTTTATTTGTAATAATTGCAAGTCTCGAAGGACTATTATTATGTTTAACATGCTTAAAATTCAAAAAGGTTGCTAATTCCTTGCTGTTTGGGAAGTCTTCTTTGTTCCAGTAGTCTTGTTCGCTTTGGTGTCATCCTCCCTTGACCTCTTTCTACTCCCCAGTGAAGGAATCCCAATCAACTCAGCTACTTGAGCCCTCATTGTTGTTTCTTTGTGGCTAATGTCTTCAGATAACCACTTCTTGTATTCCTTGCTAAGCTCATAAGGTCCACCAGTGTTTGGTACTAAGGTAGTGGAGTTCCAGCTGTTCCATCTATCCTCCATCCATTTGACCAGAGATTGAGAAACAGGTTGAACGGGGTGAACTTGCCTTGAATATGTCTGGGCGGTACTTGCTTGATTGTTTGGAATTGTTTGAACTGCACCAAATTGCCGAAGGATTCGAGATGGCCAGTAAAAAGAAGTGGCTTTTAAGCCCATCAACTTGACAAGTGGACAGCCCACAGTTCGCAGGAGCACCTTTTCAGTGCACTTCCAATGAGGCACGTGCCAACAGATAGATCGCCATGAAGTACGGTACAGCAGGTCAAGCCATTCGTCAGGAGAAGCATCTGGCGGGAATTCAGGAACATGCAGACGAAAGTGCTGAGGCCCATAATTTGCAACATGAGGAGATGATAAGAGGTTTAACCGCTCTAGCAACCACATATGAAGAAGGAGGGGGCTGCCCTCAAAGTTCGCCTCAAACCGATCCTGTACCTTGTCTAGGCCATTGAGAGTTTCCGCTAGAACCATTGGAATTATGTTTCGGGACTTAGAAAGAGGAGTTACAAGCTCACAAATTTCAATTGGTACAAACAACGTACCATTAGTGATGAGAAACCGCCCAATCAAGCAGAAAGCTAAGGCGTGCTGATGCGGTCGAGACAAAGGCAGCCCACATGACCTCCCAAGGGGCAGGAAAGATGTTGCTAGCTTGTTCAAATCTACCATGTTATCTTTTATGAAGGCCATAGCATTATGGGTAGAGATTTCCAGAAGAGAAGCAAAAGAAGAAACATAACCTTGTCGAAGGTATGGAAGGATGAAGGGCCCTGACGGTTGCACTCCGAACAGCACGCAAAATTCCTCATGGGTGGGGCAAATTTCATTGTGATGGAAACGGAAAACATGAAGTTCAGGATCCCAAAAGTATGCAAAAGCATAGAGCATAGTCCAATTTACCTTGACTTTGGCAAGGGAATAGAGCGCGTCCAAGCCATAACTCTTGAAAACCCTTTTGTCTTCCTTACTCATGTTGCTGAAACAAAGTGTCAAAAAGCTATCAAAAGTCTCCATGAATTGATGTTGAGTGAATAATAATGGTTTATGAACATGTGAGGGGTGTTTTTATAGGCCTTTAGGCTCGAATTTGAGTCCTAGAAGGCTTAGAACTCGAAAAAGCGTCAAAAAAGTCGCAAAACGTGTAAACAGCAAAAGCGTTCGGGAGACCAGTTGAGGCCAACCGGTCCAACCGGTTCACCAACCGGTCCAACCGGTTGGGCCCAACCGGTCACCCGAGGCCGTTTTCCCCATTTCTCGGTTTTGACCATTTTTGATCCCCGTATGCTCCGGAAGGCCAATTTTGACCATTTTGAGCCCAAATTGACTCAAATTTGTGTCAAGAGTCATGAAATTCAACCAAAAAGAGATAGATATCATAATTCAAAGGTGGGGAATGCATGAACTTGGTTTTAAAAGAAAGAACTTGAAAGACAACATAAATGCCCACATAGGCCTAGTACAAGGATTTCACAAGTTAAGAGTTTCTAGATGCTTAAATTGAGTTTCCTAAGCTTAAAATAAGTGTTTTCAATGCTTCCTTCGTGGTTTCCTTCTCTTGCTTGGCCCTGCTTCTTCTGTTGATGGAGGAGGTGGTGGAGCCGCGGTTGGGTTGTATTGAGGGAAGGAATCAATCTGCAAGTTTCCAAGAAAATAAATGATGTGAGTACCACTTTTTAAAGAAGAAAACCAAAGATTTTCAAAAGTTTTTGATTTGAGCTATTCTTACTGGGTGTGCGTGTTCGCCCGCTCTATATGTCCCTCCTCAAGCTGGCATTGAGATTGATCCATTCTTGTGAATACCCGGTGGGTGTCTGTGAAAAGAGAAATTGGGTAAGAAGTGTCTAATGAATAGTTGGGGATTAAGAGAATCAAGTCAACCTTGAAACTTACAGTCTCATATCTAGGATCTATCTGAGGAACCTCATCCATCACGGGAGGTGCTATAGTCATGGGCACGATGTCACCTCCTTAGCACAGATCAATGGACCACCTA
The DNA here is from genome assembly GCA_039720395.1 of Liquidambar formosana. Classification (NCBI taxonomy): domain Eukaryota; kingdom Viridiplantae; phylum Streptophyta; class Magnoliopsida; order Saxifragales; family Altingiaceae; genus Liquidambar; species Liquidambar formosana. The sequence continues at coordinate 23,455,635 of CM077825.1, read as the reverse complement.
GGCCGTGGCAAAGGGGGTAGTGCGTCCCTATCCATGCCCTCATCATCACTATCCATATGCACCCTTGACACGCCCGAGGTCGAACCCACTGTGGAATGGTGACCACGAGCTCGCCGTCCCTGAAAAGAGTTGCACACAGTCAGCTAGGAAACACTTACAAAGCATGTATGGGGTTGAGTATGTACTTACCCCTACGGGTGGAACTCCTACGACCCTAGGGGCATCAGATACCTCCTACAGAAACCCTCGTAGTTCCCATTCGGAACTATGAAGTCAATCGCCTCCTTGCCTCGTATAGCTTTGATCAATTCGCGCCCCTGCAAGGAGTTGGCATGTCTCATGCCCTTAGGTGGCGCTATAGGAACTACAGCTGCATTGATGTTGCCTTTTACTTGGCGCCAAACTCTCTCTCCAAGATACCAGTAGCAGCCCATAGGACCTTCTAGGAGGATCCGCTTCTCTGTCATGTCTACACACTTATGGCGTTGCTCTTCAAGGGCATACTTCCACTGTGCCCATGTGTCCCAGTCCACCTAATTCATGAATTGGTGTTAAGTGAAAGAGTTGAAAGAAGAAAAAGAAGATGGAATTCAAAAGATAAAAGCTTTAGAGATTACTTTGTCCGTAGTGATGCAAGCCAGGAATGCCTTAGCATGGGCATAGTCGTGCTTATTGTCCACTGAATCACACCTATTGTCGATGTGATAATTGGACATCACAGGCCATGAGGGATCATTGTCAATGAGGGAGGGACGCTCAAACCCCAAGTACTCGTAGTACCAAATCTGTTTTCAAAAAGCAAATGAATTTCAAAAGAAAATGATTATGAATACTCATTGCAAATATTGTTAGAAAGGAAACTTGTAGGTTGATTTACCTCCCAGATGAAGGACATCCCGCAGTGGTTTGTGCTCACTCCATGCGACCGGTCACTCATGGACCTATACAATACTGCAAGAGCGGCGTTACCCCAGTTGTAATCGCCCATCTCCCAAACATCCTCCATGCAAGCGAGGTGCCCTAAAGGAGCAACATCACCAAAGCTAGCAAAGAATATGCTAGACAACATATATAGCATAAATGCTCGGGCAAGACAAGATGGATCCGCGTCATCCTCTTCTCTTTGATCGCCAAAATGAATCTTTAGCCAAGTTCGGCATACTCCACCTCTTTGAACAGGAACCATGGTCCCGAGTTGTTCCAGGAGATAATGGGGATCCCCATGAGCATTCTCATAGTAAGATAGTCTCCGCCCACCTAGGCGAAGTCCGGTGATGACCGTAAAGTCTGTTAGGGTAAGAGTCATTTCCCCAAAACTGAAGTGAAAAGTGTTGGTGGTATCCCACCACAACTCAGTAAGGGCCAGCAGCGCTTGTCTGTCCCTCTGCTCCACCCATAAAGTATTCAGAAAATCTCCAAAACCTGCATTAATTATAATCTTTCGGGTTTCAGGCTGCCGTGTGGCCATTTTGCGCCACCACTCAATCACTCCTCCAAGAGTGTGCCTTGTTCTATCTTCGAAATTTGGCTACAAAGAATAAAGGAAATCATGGAAATTGTTATTTTGAGTATTTGCTATGCTTAATGAATAACTCAAGAATGTTTAAATTCATGGTTTTTCAAGATTTTCAAAAGTTTACACATGTGAAAAGAAAGTTTTTGCAAAGGAAAGTGTTTCAAAAATCAAAGGATAGCATTCAAAGAGAATACCCATGAGTTTTCCTTGGGTTGGTTAAAGCATTTGAAAAGAAAAAAAAGAGATGATTTTATTTTCTCGAGAATTTTATCAAACACTTGATGGGTATAGTTATACCCACATGGTTTTCGTAAAAGAAAGATGTTTTTTAAACTCATGGGTAAACCTCTTAGAGAATACCTTTGATGTTTTGTTTAAAAACTTGGAGCATTTGAAAAGGAAAAGAATGATTTTATTCTCTCGAGAATTTTATCTAATACTTGAGGCGTATAGCTATGCCCACATGTTTTTTGAAAAGAAAGGTATTTTTAAACTCATGGGTAAACTTCCTAGAGAATACCTTTGATGTTTTGTTTAAGAACTTGGAGTATTTGAAAAGAAAAAGAATGATTTTATTCTCTTGAGAATTTTATCAAACACTTAGTAGGCATAGTTATGCCCACATGATTTTTGTGAAGAAAAATGTTTTTTAAACTCATGGGTAAACTCCTTGGAAAATATCTTTGATAGTTTGTTCAAGAACTTTTGGCATTTGAAAGCAAAAAGAATGATTTTATTCTCTTGGGAATTTTATCAAACACGTAGTGGGCATAGTTATGCCTACAAGGTTTTTTGTAAAGAAAAGAACTTCAAAATTCATGGGTTAGCATTCTAGAGAATGCTCTTGAGTTCACTTTTGATTATCTTGACTATTTGAAAGCAAAAAGAATGATTTTATTCTCTTGGGAATTTTATCAAACACTTGGTGGGCATAGTTATGCCTATGTTAGAAAATGAGGTCTTTGTATATGGAAAACTCCCAAAAGTTGTCAAAATAGCAAGAAATCAATGCATTCCACTCATAAGAATAGTAAATATTTGAAAAGAAACAATGAAATGAAAGAATAAGAATGAACTTGAAGGAGTTGGAAATTATCTTACCTCATTCATGGAATGGATGTAGGAGAGATGATTGTTGGGTTCCAAGAGCAAGCTATCCGGTTGATCTTCATAATTAGGTGCTTTGTATGTTTTCTTGAGGAAGTGATGTGGATATTTTGCATCGGAGTATTTATTTGATGAAGAACTCATGTTGGGTGTTCTTGAGAAAATGGGTTTGATTTGAAAAAGTAAGTTGGGAAGGATGATTTGATGAATCAAAGGTTGTTTTGATTCCTTGAAAGTGATGTTGTTGGTGTTTAATCACCACAATGATTCAAGTTTAATGCCAAAGTTTTGGTATTTTGGAGTTGGGAATGTTGGGTTTTGGGTTTCTAGAGAGAGAAGCTCTCAAAAACAAGCAAAAGGATGATAAACAAGTGAGGAAGGTGCAAGGCTTTATAGCCAAAACACCAAAAAAATGCAGCAGAAAAATTGCTCTCGGGTGACCGGTTGGCCCCAACCGGTTCGGTCCAATCGGTCCCCCAACCCGGTTTTGCATTTTGTGCATTTTTCGCACAAATTCGCTTAACCGGGCCCCTTTTCGCTTGGTTTTTTGATGAATTTTCTCTTGAAAGGCCTAGAACTTGATGTGAATGATTTGAAATGAATGAAATGAATAGTGATTAGTCACTAATTGAATCATTAGTGCACTCATGGTGGTATTTGCAAGCCCATTTTGACAATTGCTTTGTTAAAGGGCTTTATCTTTGGATGATGGAAGGATGATGCTTATGATATTTTTTTGGAACCATGGAATTTTATATTCCTTGATTTCTTGTGATTGAATTGATAATGCTATTTATTTCTTGAGGAAATTATAGCACGTTGGGATTGATTGAGTGTTCTTGCTTATTTTTAATCCTTGGGTTAAAATGAAGCTTTGTTGATTGGATGATGAGTTGATTGAATGCTTGGGATGTTTTGTAAGGATCATAAGATTGTTATTTCTTGATTCTTTGTCATGAATTAACATTGCTATTAATTTCTTGAGGAGATTATAGCATAATTAGAGTGTGTGCCTTGCTTAATTTTAACAAAGATTGTTAAAATAAAGCCTATGATTGCTTGATTGGAATTGGTTTTGGAAGTATGTTTAAATGACTCTTTGAGTCACATACATTGATGTTTTGCATTGCTATTAATTTCTTGAGGGAATTATAGCACAATTGGAATATTTGTTTCGCTTAATTTTAACAAAGATTGTTAAAATAAAGCATGTCATTGCTTGGATAGAAGTATTTGTGATAGTATGTTTAAATGACTCTTTGAGTCACATACATGAATTGGTTTGCATTGCTATTTATTTCTTGAGGAAATTATAGCACAATGAATGGATTGCCCTCACTTGATTTTAACAAACTTGTTAAAATTAAAGTTTCATGATTTTGTTGAGTAAGCATGGTGTGTTTAAATGACTCTTGTAGTCACACACAACCCCCTATCTTGTGCGAGGTCTCTCATCCAGTGAGGTGAGCGTACATTATGGAAGCATACGAGGTCTCTCATCCAGTGAGGTGAGCGTATGAAAAGTATAGTGTGTTTAAATGACCCTTGTGGTCACACACGCCCCCTATTTGTTAGGATTATGCCCTAGAGCCAATCATAGAGATGATTGTTTAGGGATTAGGAACAATCATTTGATTTCATTTATGTATGTCACATTTATTATTGATTTAATAAAAGGGCTTATTCTATTATGTTTATATGCATCATTTATATTTACATAATATGTCTATGGAGTTAGAGTTGAGAATATGGAATTACAAAGAGTTGTAATTTTGAGACTATAGATATATCTCTGTACTAAACTCCTTAAGCATTCCTAGTTGAAGGTTCACTATGATGGACAGTAATGAACCATAGGACTAGCACTTGTTAGGTTGACTCTATAGGAGGATAGCTAGTCTCAAGCTATTTGTGTGGAGACACTACAACCAACAAGTGGGTGCCTATTATAAGAATAGGTACACTGAATGTGACCAAAGATATGAGATAAACTGAATGGAGTTTTATCCTGCCTGTCAATCAGTTTCTCATTGTTATAGTGGTACAAGTAATCCTTAGACCTGAGACACCATAGTTGCCTTATGCATGTAGCTTTAGAAGTTTGATAACACTAAGTGCAGATCCTATTCAGGGGTCTGCAAAGGTGTTCATTGGCCCTACTGCTATGTGTATGAAGGCATGTGAGTGATCAACAAGGGATCCATCACTCTCAGGAAAAAGAGAGAGAATGTCTCATATAGCATTCATAATATAACTCATTAAATCCATGGCCATGGTAGGATGAATATGAAAAGAGTTTCATGAGTTCATCAATGAGTTGATATCTATGAATGAGTATAAAGTAATTGAACTAGGGACTTGACAGACTTCCATGTCCTATTAGTTCAATTGGAGACATTGTGTTGAAGGAAGGATGCAATTGTAACCTATAAACTATAACAGACGGGTTCTTTGTAAATGACTATTCACCTTATTAAGGACCACACCATGAGCCATATGCTAGGTGTTACTCATGGTTAGTAGAAGCCCTAATTGATATAAGTGAGTTATAATCAATTAGGGAATTGGAAGGAGTTCCAATTAGACCCTAAATGGAAAGAGTTCCATTGTGCACACCTCGTGCTATTCCTACTACTTAATGATGTGAACCCAATGGGTCACACACTGATCATGCAAGAAGGGCTTTAAAGTCTATGAGAGAAAGGGTTTTAGTGAATAAAGAATAGTTCTTTATAGGCCTATTTGTATTTGATACAAATAATAGGGGTTAATGTGCAATTAAGTGTAATTACACATAACCCTATTAGGGTTTCTTCCCCATGGCCAGCCCCCTTTAGTGGGCTGCCTATATAAGTCACACTTATGTGTGACATGGCATAATAGGCTTGCACAATAAACCCTAGCCGTCCAGCCCCTTGGAGGCTCTCTTCTCTCTCTCTCTCTTCTCCACCTCTAGCAACAACAAGGAAGAAGAAAGAAAGGACTTGAAGCTCTAGCTAGGTGTGGATACCATTGGAGGCAGCACACTTGGGCTGCTCATTCACCGCTGTCCGGAATCAAAGCTTGGAGCAAAAAGGAGAAGACAAAAATTCTGTAAGTGTTCTAACCCTCTTTGTAGTTAGGGTTTGATTTTGTGTTATGCATAGTTAGATTCATGGGATTGGGAATCGTAGGAAAAATTTTTATATTCCGCACTTCTATTTTTCCCTCTTGTTCAATTCCCAACAGTGGTATCAGAGCCATGATTATGCATAATACAAAATACTTATGGGCTGGTAATTATGGTGTAGTTGAATGATTCAAAAATCTGGAAAATTTTTTCTGCATAATTGGTTTTCCTCCATGGCTGAACCTAGGGTTTGGAACCCTAGGTCAATTCTCTTCTACTCCTCTTCTAATTGATGGTTAAGTGTATCCATGGATGCAATAGGTTGCATAGGGTTTGAGTTTGGAGAAGAAGAATAAGGAAACTAGGGTTTTATAAAACTGTTATGAACAGTTTTCATGGTTGCCATGAAAAACCGTCATCTTGTTTTGCCTGCCGAATTCATAGTTCTTCTCCAAAATTTTCGAGCCATATATGGTTAGAAAGCTCTTTGAATAAGCTTTCCAACCCAACAAACGGTGCGTCAATCCGAGTTCTGTAGTGAAAGTTATGAATTTTTTACTACAGGCTGTCTGGAAAGACAGTTTTGCTCGGGAATGATGCAATAGCCACAACTTTGAGTTATTGATGGAGATCAAAGGCATGGCAATGGTTGCCACCACTTGGGTTATGTTCTAGACATGGTAGGGAAAGGTTCCCAAGCATTTAGATGCATCATAATTGGATTAAGATGCTAGAACAGAAGGAAGAAGGAGAAGAACACCATGGAGGCTGAATCTGGGTTTTAGAACCCTAAGGTTCTTGCAATTAATTCTAATTAAAGCTGCTGTATTTATGATGGAAGATCATTGTAGGATCATTATATATCATGTGTATATGATTTTCTTTAAGTTTCAAAAAGGTTTTGATGGAAAAAGATTCAAAAAGTTTGAAAATTTTTCATAAACAGCATAGCAGAATTTTTCTGCAGAAAAGTCATCAATGGAGTTTTGATTAGAACTTGAGTTAGGGAACTCCAAATTGCATGAAACCAATTGCATTAGTTTCCTAAGACATGTAGGATACTGGGAAAATTCGTTTGGTAGCCTAATTCATTCATCTTGCTGGGTTTTAAATCAATTTTTGACCATGGACAGTGTGCTGTCAAATTCTGGGCAGCCTACTGTTGTTTTAATTGTTTAGAACAATTGGTGATGATTTGATCATCCAAACCTCTTCTATTAGCTTAGTATTTCATGTAAGGACATGATACAAAAGCTGGTTTCAATGGAGGAGTCGAATTGAAAAGGTTTTAGAAGCTATTGTGACCTTGAAGGTCTGCAACAATGGCTCCAGCAATGGGTTTTGGAAACCCTAATTGTTCTTGATGATGGCAGCCACTTCCACCACTTCTCACGTGTCCAGAGGCTTGTCCCACACCCCTAGGATGTTCTCCCATGACTGGCCATGGCCTCCCACAGTCGTTGGTGGCCATGGCAGCCTAGCCAAGCTCAGGCAGGCCCCTGGTAGTGACGGCTGCATAGAGTTAAGGATGAAACCCTAATTTTGAGTTAATGATGAAACCCTAATTTCATTATGGCATTAATTAAAACCCTAATTCGAATATTAATTACCTTAATTAAGAGTTAATGATTGGTAATTAAATGACCAATCATGGTTATTAATTGTTAGGGCATAATTAATACCATTAATGATGTCTAGGGTTAGGGTTTTGATAACCCTAATTAGTGTAATTAATTAAGGGTAATAAATACCCTATTTGGCATTAATTAAACCCTAATCCCTTTTATTAAATACCGTATGAACCTAGGGTTTTAATGATTGGTTATTAAATGACCAATCATAAGGCATTTAATGATTAGGGCTTGCATTTAGGGTTTAGGGTTACGCATTTAGGGTTTAGGGTTTTAGGAAACCCTAATACACTAATTCATCATTTAATTGATTTTATTTAATTCCCATGTTAATTATTTAATTAACATTGATTAATTTTATAATGTTTTAAATGGTTTAAAATACAATTGGGGATTAAATTAAAATCTGGAAATTCTTAATTAAATGAAATTGTTTTGTTTAAATAAGGAAACCCTAATATTGGATATTAGAGTTATTTTAGGAAACTTTATATGTTTCTATTAATTTGATTAATTGAAACTAAATGTCTTAAATGTTAAGACTTTATTTAATTCTGGATATTTTTGTTTAAACCTAATAAGATTAGGATGCATTAATGAGATTAATGTAAATCATTCAAGAGAATTACCATAATGCCCATATGTTTTAATGCTTACAGTTTTTCTTTACATTATGCAATGAGATTGTATGTATGTGTTTAGATGATGATTATGGACTATACCCCTTAAACCAATTGTGATTGGCCGTCTTATGAATGGGTTGTAATAATTTTTCAAGAGTTGTAATTTTATTATGGTGATGTAATTTATTATTTGGGGCTTGCATGCCACCTTCCCTCTCTCTCTATCATTCTCTTATGTACCCCACATTCCCCTTATGTATCCCTTTCTATATATTATGTAAATGTTATGTAATCGAGAGTGCACTAAGGAGCATGGTGGACCCAAAGGAGTATGATGGAGCCCAACAAGCCAATGGTGGAGACCATCAAGCCAAGGGAGCAGATTGAAGGACTTGAAAGCTTAGAGAAGTTTTTCAAGAAAGCATGCATGTTACGAATGGTTTATTTTACGATCACCTACACCCACCTTAGACCTTGGATTCCATCTATTGGCTTGGATTGAATCCTCTCAAAGTCCATAATCATCATAGTGGGAGCTTTAATTTATGAGATAATTGTATTAGCTCCAATACCATAGTTTGGTATATGTTACCTATTCACTTAGGGACTAATATCAAAATATGGTACTTTATATATGTTGATATATAATAGCGTGCGATGTATGATTTATAATAGCATGAGATGTATGATTATAAATAGCATAATTTATATGTTTAAATTTTGATACATAGGATGCATGTTAATTTGATGAGACCCTTTAAAACCCCTCTTATTTAATATTAAGTTGAAAATGGAGAAGTCATTAGGGAATGAATTCTTCATTGCCTTCCATCATTATAGGATCATCTAACGTCCCTTAATGTGGGTACCTGGCTGCAGACATGTAGGAGCTACCCATGTTAAAGACATTACTTGAAACTATCACATATGAGATATCATGGGGTGCCTAAACTGGTATATACCAAGAAACTAACATGTGAGGTATATATTTGGCGAAACATACCTATGTGAATGATGGGTTTAACTTAACTAGGGAAGTATTCCAAGAAACTAACATGTGAGGTGTATGTTCCCTAGAGGCAAAATGATTGGAACTTGCTTATGAAGCAATAGACAAAGAGTTGTCTTCTTATTGTGGGTTAGAAGCCAAGAAACTAACATGTGAGGCTTCTAGGTCACAGTGGGACCCCAATCCCCATTAGGAATGAGATTCCCGAATTCCATTAGAGGGTGTATGGAATTTGATAAAATAGTGGGAGGTACCATATGATTAAAGACCCAATCATTATGGATAAAAATGAAATCTAATTCTCTGTTTATGTAGATTACCTAATTACTCACCTCAAAACCCCAATTTCCTAATATTTAGGATATTGATAGTTTGACTAAACCCGATTTCTTTGATTGACTTAGGAAATTGAGAATTGTTCTTAATTTCAAAAGATTGTTCATATGCTATTAGGCCTTTTCTTAAAGGCCCTCCATAAAACATCCTAAGAAGAAAAAGACACTATGCACAATTGGCATCTTGTTGCCATGCTATATGATAGTATTGATGACTAATGAGCTTCAGAAGCAAAATTAGTCAGTGCAAATGCCATTGATGTCCTACATCACATACAAAGGTTGTATGGTGAGTAAAATAATACTATAAAGTATAGTACTTATAAAGGACTTCTTCTAGACTAGGATGTAATAAAAGTTGTTTATTAATAATCATTCTTTTGAAAAATGATTAATCACATAGAATAGCTTGAGAAGCTAGATGTGATTTAAAATGGAAGCATAGAGGAAAGCAAGTCTTGAAAAGTCAAAGACAAAGAAATATAATTATTTTGTAGTAAACATAAGGTATTGAAAAGGGAACTTGATAAAGTATCAGTCTTCCTAGAAGAACCAAACTTTTGAAGTTTTGGTTCATGCTCTAAACTAAATTGTTGGTTAGTTCTGCTTCTTGGTTTTTGGATTCTAGTGTAATCTAAATCGAAGCAGAAAGTTAAGTAGATAATAAGTTACCTTTAAAAATTTTAATAGAGCAAGAGTTGCTAGATTAATTTTGGGAACTTATTTCTTAACTAGGCCATTTAAGACATTCTAGAAATTTGATTTCTGAATTTAAATGACTAATTAGAGCGAATGCAACGTATTCCGAGAATACAAGAGATGTAGAGACTCTCATTTAAATGCAACGATTATGACTTGGTTATGAGATGACCAAACCCATCTTTTACTTGGTGAAGTGAAAGAGTTACATTTATAATTTGACTAATACATTGTGATGTATATAGTCATGTAGAGCATGCATTCAATTACAGTAGACTCATCTTAGAATACCATAGCTCAATGGTGAATCTAAGAGAACGAATTGAACCCTATTAAGATATGGTTTGATCCATGATGAGTTTTACTAATGTATCCATCTAGGATATACCTTAAAATTGCTACATATTGATAATTTAGGGTTCACTCCAGTTTTGTCCCAATTATATTAGATATGATATGGGAAGAAACCCAACTTAAAGAAGTTAAGGCTTGGGCTTGTGCTACGTTTGTCTGGAAACATAATGTAGACAATCTGGAAATAAGGTCAAGTAAGTGTTGAATTGTGGTATATCCTAAAAGTGGTTGGGATAGTATTTCTATTACTCTAATGAACAAAAGTTGTCCATTAGGATGTTTGCTGGATTTTCTTGAGAAAGAGTTCATTCAAGAAGATGCAAAAGTAGATAGAATTTATAGAATTGTCTGTAAAGCCACAAACGAACAAAGATCCAACCCTTGTCTCTGTTAAGACAAAACCCTTAACTACACTACAATCTTTTCATAGATCAAATTGGATATTTCTTAACATAAGAGAGATATTGTATCTCTATTAGAATGTGAAAGAATTGTTCTTTGGTGACAAAGATCACCAAGATAATCCTATTGATTATGACTAGACGATGTTTCACATCAACTCGAGAAATGACTAAGAGTCATTAAATCCAATATGGATAGGTAGAGACCTAAAAGGCTTGGCTATTTAAGAATGTTTTAAACATAGGCAAAAAGTTGTCTATAAAGAAACTTGTTTGATAATAGTTATGCTGAAATCCATTTGGATCTTGTTATCTATAAACACACATTTTGAATATAAGATATGTCAAAAAGGATATAAAGATGTTATATCAAATGGTGAAAAACCATAAAAGTGTGTAAGTTATAGAAGTCTATTAATAGACTACAAGGTTCTCATAATTAGAACATCTATAAAGTTGAGGCAATCAAATTGTTTGATTTCTCTCATTGTATAGATGGACCATGAGTGTATAAAAGGTTAGTGGGAGTGCGATCATTTTTCTTTATCCTAAGTATAGATGACATCATAATCATTATGAATGACATATGAATGTTATCTAATGTAAAGTTTTAGTTTTTAGAGAAAAACTAATTCATGAAAGATTTGGCAGAAGCATCCAATAAGATCTATAGAGATAGATCATATAGATTGCTAAGTATCTCCAAATCATCAAACATAGTTGAAATGTTGAAGGAGTTCAACATGGAGAATTCTAATGGAGGTCTGATTTACTTCAGATAAGAATTCATTATTCAAGGGCATGTGCCCTAGGATAACACAAGTAAGATTCTTAAAGTGTTAAGAAGCCTTATTTTACACTATGTATTGAACCTGATATCTATTATGTTGTAATTGTTACAAATAGTTATCAATCAATTCAAATTTGGAATATTGGATTGTATATGGAAATTGTAAACTCATAGTAGATGGGTATATGGATTTGGATATAATCCATATGGGGTATATTTTATATTTACTTTAGTTGGTGAAATACTTAATGGAAGAACTGTATGAAAGATACAGTAGATTCCATTATTTGTTAGGATTATGCCCTAGAGCCAATCATAGAGATGATTGTTTAGGGATTAGGAACAATCAATTGATTTCATTTATGCATGTCACATTTATTATTGATTTAGTAAAAGGGCTTATTCTATTATGTTTATATGCATCATTTATATTTACATAATATGTCCATGGAGTTAGAGTTGAGAATATGAAATTACAAAGGGTTGTAATTTTGAGACTGTAAATATATCTCTGTACTAAACTCCTAAATCATTCCTAGTTGAAGGTTCACTATGATGGACAGTAATGAACCATAGGACTAGCACTTGTTAGGTTGACTCTATAGGAGGATAGCTAGTCTCAAGCTATTTGTGTGGAGACACTACAACCAACAAGTGGGTGCCTATTATCAGAATAGGTACACTGAATGTGACCAAAGATATGAGATAAACTGAATGGAGTTTTAACCTGCCTGTCAATCAGTTTCTCATTGTTATAGTGGTACAAGTAATCCTTAGACCTGAGACACCATGGTTGTCTTATGCATGTAGCTTTAGAAGTTTGATAACACTAAGTGCAGATCCTATTCAGGGGTCTGTAAGGGTGTTCATTGGCCCTTCTGCTATATGTGTGAAGGCATGTGAGTGATCAACAAGGAATCCATCACTCTCAGGAAAAAGGGAGTGAATGTCTCATACAGCATTCATTGAATATAACTCATTAAATCCATGGGCCCATGGTAGAATGAATATGGAAAGGAGTTTCCATAAGTTCATCATTGAGTTGATATTAATGAATGAGTATAAAGTAATTGAACTAGGGACTTGACAGACTTCCATGTCCTATTAGTTCAATTGGAGACATTGTGTTGATGGAAGGATGGAATTGTAACCTGTAAACTATAACAGAAGGGTTCTTTGTAAATGACTATTCACCTCATTAAGGACCACACCATGAGCCATATGCTAGGTGTTACTCATGGTTAGTAGAAGCCCTAATTGATATAAATGAGTTATAATCAATTAGGGAATTGAAAGGAGTTTCAATTAGACCCTTAATGGAAAGTGTTCCATTGTGCACAACTTGTGCTGTTCCTACTACTTGATGATGTGAACCCAATGGGTCACACACTGATCATGCTAAGAGAGCTTGATTGTCTATGAGAGAAAGGGTATAAGTGATTAAAGAAAAGTTCTTTAAGGGGCTAATTTGTATTTGATGCAAACTAGTGGGCTAATTGTGTAATTACGAGTAATTACACAAATTAGATTAGGGTTTGGAATCCCCCCTTGGCCGGCCCTAGTTGGAGGCTATTTAAAGCCTCTTATGATGTGATGACATCATCACTTAATGCACTCTTGGAGGCTCCCAAGTGCTGGCCGAAAATTTCACAGCCCTCCCTCTCTCTCTCTCCCTCTTCTCCACCTCTAGCAACCCTAAGGAAGAAGAAGGAAAGGACAACTTGCTCAAGCTAGGTGTGGATACTGTTGGAGGCAGTGCACTTGGACTGCTCAATCAGAAGACAAAGCTTGGAGCATAAAGGAGAAGACTTGAATCAACTGTAAGTAATTCTACCCTCTTCTAGTTAGGGTTTTTGTTTTGTATTAAGCATAATTAAGATTCATGGGTTTGGGAATCGTAGGAAAAATTTTAAATTCCGCCTTTGTATTTTTCCTCTCTAGCTTGATTCCCAACATTATTAAGGGTGAATTAATTGTCGCATTGTCTAGGAGACTGTTTGGATCTATAAGTTCATTTAGAACTTAGAGTTGTTCCTTCCATTGAGTTGCCCACACCTTGTTTTGTGACAACAATGGGTCTATAGCTCAAGTATAGGAATCACGGTCTCATCAAAAGTCCAAACTCATAGAGTGACAATTCCAAGTGATTAGAGGAATCATTGGAAAAGGTAATAGATACATTACAGAAGATATTATCTACATAAGTTTTTGTAGACCTACTGACTAAAGCTTTAAAACATAATTGGTTATGTCTAAGACCAACATCTTGAGAAGATAGGTATGCGATACATGGTCGATTGGCTTCAGTGCAAGTGGGAGATTGTTAGGATTATGCCCTAGAGCCAATCATAGAGATGATTGTTTAAGGATTAGGAACAATCATTTGATTTCATTTATGTATGTCACATTTATTATTGATTTAATAAAAGGGCTTATTCTATTATGTTTATATGCATCATTTATATTTACATAATATGTCCATGGAGTTAGAGTTGAGAATATGGAATTACAAAGAGTTGTAATTTTGAGACTATAGATATATCTCTGTACTAAACTCCTTAAGCATTCCTAGTTGAAGGTTCACTATGATGGACAGTAATGAACCATAGGACTAGCACTTGTTAGGTTGACTCTATAGGAGGATAGCTAGTCTCAAGCTATTTGTGTGGAGACACTACAACCAACAAGTGGGTGCCTATTATAAGAATAGGTACACTGAATGTGACCAAAGATATGAGATAAACTGAATGGAGTTTTATCCTGCCTGTCAATCAGTTTCTCATTGTTATAGTGGTACAAGTAATCCTTAGACCTGAGACACCATAGTTGCCTTATGCATGTAGCTTTAGAAGTTTGATAACACTAAGTGCAGATCCTATTCAGGGGTCTGCAAAGGTGTTCATTGGCCCTACTGCTATGTGTATGAAGGCATGTGAGTGATCAACAAGGGATCCATCACTCTCAGGAAAAAGAGAGAGAATGTCTCATATAGCATTCATAATATAACTCATTAAATCCATGGCCATGGTAGGATGAATATGAAAAGAGTTTCATGAGTTCATCAATGAGTTGATATCTATGAATGAGTATAAAGTAATTGAACTAGGGACTTGACAGACTTCCATGTCCTATTAGTTCAATTGGAGACATTGTGTTGAAGGAAGGATGCAATTGTAACCTATAAACTATAACAGACGGGTTCTTTGTAAATGACTATTCACCTCATTAAGGACCACACCATGAGCCATATGCTAGGTGTTACTCATGGTTAGTAGAAGCCCTAATTGATATAAGTGAGTTATAATCAATTAGGGAATTGGAAGGAGTTCCAATTAGACCCTAAATGGAAAGAGTTCCATTGTGCACACCTCGTGCTATTCCTACTACTTAATGATGTGAACCCAATGGGTCACACACTGATCATGCAAGAAGGGCTTTAAAGTCTATGAGAGAAAGGGTTTTAGTGAATAAAGAATAGTTCTTTATAGGCCTATTTGTATTTGATACAAATAATAGGGGTTAATGTGCAATTAAGTGTAATTACACATAACCCTATTAGGGTTTCTTCCCCATGGCCAGCCCCCTTTAGTGGGCTGCCTATATAAGTCACGCTTATGTGTGACATGGCATAATAGGCTTGCACAATAAACCCTAGCCGTCCAGCCCCTTGGAGGCTCTCTTCTCTCTCTCTCTCTTCTCCACCTCTAGCAACAACAAGGAAGAAGAAAGAAAGGACTTGAAGCTCTAGCTAGGTGTGGATACCGTTGGAGGCAGCACACTTGGGCTGCTCATTCACCGCTGTCCGGAATCAAAGCTTGGAGCAAAAAGGAGAAGACAAAAATTCTGTAAGTGTTCTAACCCTCTTTGTAGTTAGGGTTTGATTTTGTGTTATGCATAGTTAGATTCATGGGATTGGGAATCGTAGGAAAAATTTTTATATTCCGCACTTCTATTTTTCCCTCTTGTTCGATTCCCAACACTATTTTGTGCGAGGTCTCTCATCCAGTGAGGTGAGCGTACATTATGGAAGCATATGTGTTCCTATTAGAAAGAATAGGCATATGAGAGTATAATGTGTTTAAATGATCTTTGTGGTCACACACGCCCCCTATCTTGTGCGTGTCCTCATTATAAAGAATGAGCGTACATTATAGAAGCATATGTTCCCCTATTAGAAAGAATAGGCATATGAGAGTACCGTGTGTTTAAATGACTTTCGAGTCACACACAAACCCCCCCTATTTAGTACAAGTGTGCATGAACATCTTCAGTAGTCACTATTGAAGTTCAAGCTTTGGTTCCTTGCCCTTTTCTTGTGAAAATGGGCTGTCTTTTCTAACATTGGTGTCGCTTGCGAAGCAAACTCCACCAATGAGAGGCATCTATAGACACCCCATTTTCACCCCCATGAGATCATGATAGCATTTGGTTAGGTTTAGAAGCATCTAGGAGTCCCTAAGCCTTAAAGGATAATTTTGCCCTTTTAAGCCTTAGGAGAATAGGTCATCATTGCATGCATGTTTTTGTCTCTTTGTTGAGTCCCATCACTTGCATTTAGTTTCTAGGGTCATTTTGGATATGTGTGTCAAATTTGGTTCAATTCCAGATAGGTTTGGATAGCTAATTAGAACTTTTGCGACTTGAAGGGCAATTTCGTCTTTTACTTCGTATATTTTCCAATTGACTTCTAAATTTGCTCTGGAGTGTTCCATTGACCTTAGAATGATGAAATGAGTCTAATTGAAGTACCAATTTATTTTGTTGATAGGTTTGGGATTGGTTCACCACATTACCCTATGCTTAATTGACCCTTTTTTGGGTAATCGCCTCATGAAAACCCAGCCACCTGACCGTGGTCAGGGATTCTTGGTTCAAGAATATTCTAGGCTTATTCTACATTGAATCCTTGAAATTTTGGCTTTTGAATCACTCAAATCGGAGTTAAAATGAAGAATTTAAGTCCGTTTGAAGTTAGGAGTCCAAACCGAGTCAGGAATCTTCAAAACCGAGGAAACCTGATCTCACTCTCAGGTGGCCAGTTCACCCAACCGGTCCAACCGGTCCAACCGGTTCACCCAACCGGTCACCCGAGCCCTTCGTCCTGATTTTTCTCTTTTTGAGTTTTTGACGAAATGAGACTCTATCACTCCGAATTTCAGCCTTCTAAAGGACTTCTAGGCCTGTTGGGAGGTGGATTTGAGTTGTTTAACATTCATGGGTGTGATAACCCAAATATTTGCCCCCTAATAATCAATTGATTAGTGTGATTATTATTATTATTGTTGTTGTCATAATTATAATTATTATTTATCACCAAAGCTTTAGGATATATATATAACAAAAAAATTACTAACTTATTATATTAATAGGATTAATGATGTAATTAATCCTTAAGATGAGGTCATTGCTTACATGGGGAGGGAATAGGTGGCCAAATTCTATTAATGGCTGAAAAAGAAAAACAAAACAAAACAAAACAAAACAAAACCAAAACAAACAAAAATTCAGCCACGTTTGTTTGCTTGGAGAGAAAGGAAGGAGTTGCTTGGGGAAAAAGGGATTAAGAGGAATCTTAACCAATTAATGAGGGGAGACTTCCTTTGACTTGAGGGGGTATAAAAAGGGCTAATTTTCAGCTCATTTTCGTGTTATTTTGGGCTGCTAAGAGAGTGTAAAACAAAGAGAGAAATAGAGAGAAAGAAAGAAGGAGAAAGAAGGGAGCTCAAACCAAGAAAGCTTTAAAGCATTTTTCTACAAACTTGAGGTGAGATTTTCATCTTTGAATGATATAGGATAGGTTCTAAAAGTTTCATGAGGATTGGTTGATGTTTGGATAATTTTTGAAGCTTCAAAGAAGCATCAATGGCTTCCCTCATACTTTGTTTGATTGGTTCTCTATGCATAGTAAATGAAACTTCATAAAATTTTTACCATATTTTTATGATACTATAGAGAAGCTTGTGTATAAATCTTAGGCTTTAACACCTTGTAGGTTGTGAGAAATAAATGGGACAACCCGAAACACAGATATGAAAATCTGTATGAATTCGTAACTTGTTTTATTTTTCTAATATTTTTATAAGATTCTACATGAAAAACTAAGCAAAATGGGCTTTTGAATCAATGAAAAAGGTTGAGAAATGAATTAGTTATGAATTTTCAAAGTTCTGATTAAATGTGGGAAAAATTCCAGACAGCAGCAGAATTTGGCTTTGCGCGGGGAAGAAGAAGGGTGAGTGATTGAGTGTGGCAGCATGCACCATAGGCCATGTGTACCCTAGCGCAATTGGCTATGTGGGGCCCTCATTAGGTGCTGAAAATATTTTTAAAAATCTCATAACAATACTAGAAACTTATGTTTATAATTTTGTACCCATATGAGCATGATAACACGGGTTTAAAAAATTAGGAGACTTTAACCCTTTTGTGTAGCTTGTTTTCAAACTTTGACTAGCTCAAACAAAGTGTATAGAATTCTGATTGAGTTACGAATTGAATCATTGGATTCATATCAACAAAATTTACATAAGAGTATGTTTGAGGTAAAATAAATGTTTTAATTTTGGGTATTATTTTATTCACGTGTAAAATGACCATTTTACCCCTACTTACTAAAAATAGCTCGAATGGATTCCAAATTGAGTTTTGTTTGAACCTATGCAATTTCTATGAGAAGTAGAACACTTCAGGGACTTTTTTTATTAATATTTTTATGATGTCATCATAATTCTCATATTTTTATATTTGCAATATAGCCCCTGAACTTATGAAAAATTCCAAAATTTCCCTAAATTGAATATTTGGCTTTATGATTTATGTTGAGTAGTTTGATTAAGATTGTTAATGGTGGTAGAGCATAATATGAACGATAATTCATATTCATAATTGGATATTGAAATATTATTGAGATTAATTAGTGAACATGCATGATATTAGCATCTATATGTTGAACGATATGATTATTAATGCAAGTACAAACATGTCTCAAGTTATTCAGTGATATGTTTATGTGAAGTTGAATGCTTATATTTGTGATTAAGACTGAGTTGTTGCGACGAGAGACAAGCATGTATCAAATCATTATGTGATATGTTTATGTGAAGTTGCTTATATTTGTAATTGAGAATGAAATGTTGAGATGTTGAAATGAGACGACCGGGTTGAGAAAGCCCTGCAGTTAGTGCACTAATATGCTACTCCATTTTTGAGGGCAAGAGGCCAGTGGGGTAGCATACACACATGATGAGCGGTGTGTGCTGTGGTCGTAGATAGTATATCCTGTATGAGTAGACAGGTATGCTATGATTGTTTTGCAGGTTGCAGCAGGCAACAGAGGCACAGGTACGTGCAAATTTTATATGCTTGAGTGGCATAACTTTTGAGAAGTGCTATTAACATCATTGTAGTATGAGATGTTACAAAGATGCTGTTATATGTAAGATGAGTTGTTGTATACTAATGTTAAGTATAGATGTTGTTACATGTAAGATGAGTTGTTGTATACAAATTTTATATGCTTGAGTGGCATAAATTTTGAGAAATGCTATTAACATCATTGTAGTATGAGATGTTACAGAGATGCCGTTAAATGTACGATGAGCTGTTGTATACTAATGTTAAGCATTCATGGATGAATTATCTCACTGAGCCGTGGTTTGCTCACCCTTTTATTAAAAATTATTTTTCAGGATTTGGAAATTTGTGAGCTGTTGAGAAGACATGAATAGAAGAGCATATTTTCCTGATTCGATAGTTGTTTAGTTTTGATAAGTTGACATATGTGATGTAATATCAACAGTGATGCATTGTAATAATTATAATTTCGTATATGAGGTAATAAAGAAATTAATATTTATGTGAAGTAATATTTGTCAACATGGTGTCTCTTAGAGAATGAATGGATAAGGTTTTGAGCTGTCACTATCTCACTAGGCTTTAGCAAGGCTATTTTTGGGGCGTGACAATGGGATTTAATTACAGCCCTAGATTGATTTTATGGTGAATTAATCTCAACCATTGGTTCATATGGTTAGTTGGTTATAAATAGAGGCTCATTCATCAGCATAAAGGACTTTTGGCTTATTTGACACTTCATATTCATAAGAAAGAGAAGGACCACGAGTTTGGACACACCCATATCACTTGGAGGGGGCTTTCTACTACAATTTTCAAAGGAGAACTAGAAGGGAACCAAGCCAAAGAGAAGGAAGAACGCAGCAAAGACCTTTGCTTTGTTGTAAGTCTCCCTTGCATCATTTTATGATTCCTTCTTCTTTTACTCCATTCTCTACATAATTATGGCTTAATATTGATTTAGGAATCATATATACTCTATATTTTAGAGTGTATATGATTCAAATATGTTGAGAATGCATGTTAGTGGATTAGGATTGCGAATTGTTTGCTATTAGGATAGTTTCTCCCTTAAGGATAGAGGTATGTTTTGCATAAAAAATCAATTAGTGTGTTTAGGCCGTTTTCTCTTCATGGTTCAATTATATGCATGATTTTAAGCATCTTTTATATAGGACACTTGCTGTGTAAGCCTCGTCTTCATAGGTGTATGGATGATTATCCTTTTCGAGGATAATTATCGTTTTTAAAGGGTGAGGTTGTGCATAGGTGCTTTCTAGAGTGTGTTTAAGTGCGCTGTGAGTTTCTTTGCATTCTTAGGTATATATTTTACATAGGATATGTGAAGAAACCATTCATATGGAGTGATTTCTACGTAAAATTATCTCCGGATAGTTTTACTTAAGAAAGCTCGCCGTAACGATGATTATTTCACATTCTTACATAAAGTACTTACCTAAGGCATCATGTTAGATTTTCTTTTCATGTTTAGGATTGTCATATGATATTTTCATCATGGTAATGCCTATTTAGCATGTTTTTGATAATTTTGTGCATGTTAGGGTGTTTAGAGCATATAGGAGTATATTAGGATTGAGTTTTTCTTTTGATTTTTGTTATTTGCATGAGTATTGGGTCATTTTATGCACATTTAGCATTCTGTCCAGATTTGATTTAGGTCTTCTAATGATGATTTGAGCATGAATATGAATGAGTTGAGCTTAATAATTGCCTTATAGAACACATAGGGTGATTAATTGGTAATTTCTCGATGTTTCGGGATGAATTGAGCATATAGGAGCATATAGGATTGAATTTTTCTTTTGATTTTTGTTAGTTGCATGAGTGTTAGGTCATTATATGCATGTTTAGCATTCTGTCCAGATTTGAATTAGGTATTCTAATGATGATTTGAGCATGAATATGAATGGTTTAAGCTTAATAATTGCCCTATAGAATACATGGGGTGATTAATTGATGTTTTCTCGATGTTCCGGGATGATTTGCATATGGTAAGTGGTTCATGGTGAGTGTTGTGTGAGTTGTTCTCTTCTCCCCCCCTTGGGTTATTGTCTTTACTTTGAATTAGAAGTCCTAAGTTTCCAACTCTCTTAAAATTCTGTTTTAATTAGAGTTCTATCTCTTTTAGAATTCTACTTTTCTTAAAATCCTTTTTGAATAAGAGTTCTATCTCTTTTAGAACTCTACTTTCATTAAAATTCTATTTTAATTAGAGTTCTACTTTTCTCAAACTTCTTTTTGGATAAGAGTTCTATCTCTTTTCAAATTCTATCTTTTCTCAAATTCCTTTTTTGGAAATCCTTCTTTTTTTAAAACTCTTCTTTTCTTTTAATGGAAACTTAGGGTTTATAGTTCGCTGTAAAGGGAGTAACCCCTTCTCAATCGAACTACGTGGACTTTGATCCTTACATCTTTGTATGTAAGGTACGTAGGCGCTCATTTGATGTTCAAGTCTGCCCTAGGATACTAAGTATCCTAGGTTTTCTTTTTCTTTCTTTCTTCTCTCTTTCTACCCATTTGTCTATCACATATATGCTAGTGGATAGGATGGACCCATGCTTATACATTTATCCATCACATATTTGTTAGTGGATAGGATGGATTTTTTTGCTTGCTCATTTATCCATCACATATTTGCTAGTGGATAGGATGGATTTGTTTGTTCATTCTCTCTATCTCTTACTTGCTTTCTATATTTCTCATACTTGTTCATGGATGTTTACATGCTTTATGGATGTTTATTGCTTTATGGATGTTCATGGATGAATGCGATTGGTTTATGGATGATTCTTTGCATATGCATGGTGACTAATTAGGAAGTGATTGAAATAGCCCATATAAATTCAGAGACCCTTTTTGGGGCGATGTGGGTGCCTATAGGATGTTTCCTAGAACCTTCCCACATCGTAACTTAGTCTCCGAATCCTCTCTTGTTTTGATAGACCTGCTTTTCCTTGATCGGAGTCATACGGTTTGTTTTCAAAGGTTTTCTTTAAAAATTGTTTTTATGGTTTTCCTCTTTTCCTAAAAATGAGGTGGTGATTCCTTGTTTGATATGTTTTTGTGAACCTTTTAAAAACCAGATTTTTATTAATTTAAATCTCTACAAGTCTTTTTAAAAGAAGGGTTCTCCTTCCCCCTGGATCGAAACCCGTGGTTCACAACAGCATAGTTCACCATCTGTCGTCACATATCGTCCTCATACGAATGGAACAGTGGAAGCGGCTAACAAGAATATCAAGAAGATACTACAAAAGACTGCAGACTCGCACACAGATTGGCATGAGAAGTTACCATTGGCTCTATGGGGTTACAGAACATCAATAAAGTCGTCAACAGGGGCTACCCCTTACTCTCTAGTTTATGGAATGGAGGCCGTGTTGCCAGTTGAATTAGAGGTTCCTTCATTAAGGGTTGCCGTGGAGAGCCATATAACAGAAGTGGACTGGGTTAA
Source organism: Liquidambar formosana (assembly GCA_039720395.1). Lineage (NCBI taxonomy): Eukaryota > Viridiplantae > Streptophyta > Magnoliopsida > Saxifragales > Altingiaceae > Liquidambar > Liquidambar formosana. Next base: position 23,433,233 of record CM077825.1, on the reverse strand, counting down.
GAGCCGTTATGACGAGTTAGCTTTACTGGATGAAAGGTGTTTAAGGGCGCTGTATCATGTGCAGGGGTATCAGCAGAGAGTTGCCAGAGCATTCAATAAGCATGTCAAAGATCGAGGTCTAAAGAAAGGGGATGTAGTGTTGAAAGAAATCAGAGCTCCAGTATTCGATCCGCGAGGGAAATTCAAGCCAAGTTGGGGTGGACCATACATTATCAAAAAGATATTGCCAGCAGGGGCTGTTCGCCTCATGGATTTAGATGGAATTGAGTTTGCTCATCCAACTAATTTGGATCAATTGAAAAAATATCATGTTTGAGGCCTGCTAGGTTGAAAACCCGAAAGGGTGGCCTAGGCAAAAGTTAAGGCATAAGAACTACGTAAGACCTGATTCTCTATTCAAAAAAAAAAAAAAAAACAAAAAAAAACAAAAACAAAAAGGCAAAAAAAAAAAAAGAAAAGAGGAAAAATCATGGAGATACGTAGGCAACCCATAAAGTTACCTTGGGTGGGGTCTAAATCAAACAACAAAATCCCGAATTTAATTTATTATTGGCAATTTATTGAAAACTAAAATTGATTGACATAGCAATTCATTGATATTAAGAAAAAGAACTATAAATATGCCATAAATATCCTATTCTTAGAGTCTTCAGTCTCTCTTGGGCTTCTTTGTAGCTCGCTTTTCAGCTTTCTTCTTCTCTCTTTCATGTCTTCTTTTCTTCCTCAAGTCATGTTCATAAGCTGCCGTCACTGCTTCCATAATACCTTCTCTGCAAGGTCCAAGTTCGTTATTCTTGATAAGTCCAAAAATCCGTTCTCTACGGATAGTCTCTTTCTCACCCAAATTATTCTTCAACCACCCCTTGTACTCGGGGCTCATCACATATGGACCATCAGTATTCATAACTTGAGTTAGTGTCAGCTTGCTAGGCCATCGATCCTTCACCCAAGTCACTACAGAAAGACCCGCAGGTACCACAGGATAGTCACCTTTCAAGGAAGTGGGTATGGTTTGCATGGCACCCATCTGACGAAAAACCCTTGAAGGCCAATAAAAAGAAGTGGACCTCAGTCCAATGAGTCTCACCATGGCACATCCAGAAGTGCGCAAAAGCACTAGTTCATTGCAGCCCCATATGAAGACAAACCACTTGATATTCCTCCATGAAAGGATTTGGAAGTAACCTAGCCAATCCCTTAATGAAAATTTTCCAGGCAGTTCGATGCGGCGAAGGCAGTAATGATGGGGCTTGTATGGTGTAATGGCAGTGGGTGACAAGAATTTCAGTCTTTCAAGTAACCACATCTGTAGTAGAATGGAGTTACCTCCTAAAGGAACCTTTGGGTCCTCATGGACTTTATCCAAGCTATTCAAGGTTTCAGCTAGTACCATGGGAATTAAGTTATGACCCTTGCTAAGGAGAGGAATCAACTCACAAATTTGTATGGGAACATGTGGAGTACCAGTCGAAATAAGGAAACGACCAATAAGGCAAAAGGCAAGTGTGTGCTTAATAGGAAAAGTAGATTTCAGAATACCTTTACTATCATAGGCCAAGAAAGAGGTTGCCAATTTCATCAAGTCTACCATATGGTCTTTTACAAACATGGAGGCATATTGTTGGTGAATCCCAAGTAAGTTGGAGAAAGAAGTAAGGAAGCTTGGGCGAGGAGTAGGGAGGATGAAAGGACTTACCGGCGAAACTCCATATAACGCGCAGAATTCCTCCATGGTTGGGCACAGTTCTTCATAGTTGAAGCGGAATACATGAACTTGGGGATCCCAAAAATATGTGGCAGCAGTTAGGAGGTTCTTTTCAAGCTTCACATGCCTCAAGGAAAGCAATGGATCCAAGTGTTAGAGTTATGCCCTAGAGCCAATCATAGAGATGATTGTTTAGGGATAAAGGAACAATCATTTGATTTCATTTATGTATGTCACATTTATTATTGATTTAATAAAAGGGCTTATTCTATTATGTTTGTATGCATCATTTATATTTACATAATATGTCCAAGGAGTTAGAGTTGAGAATATTGAATTACAAAGAGTTGTAATTATGAGACTGTAAATATATCTCTGTACTAAACTCCTAAATCATTCCTAGTTGAAGGTTCACTATGATGGACAGTAATGAACCATAGGACTAGCACTTGTTAGGTTGACTCTATAGGAGGATAGCTGGTCTCAAGCTATTTGTGTGGAGACACTACAACCAACAGGTGGGTACCTGTTAATAGAATAGGTACACTGAATGTGACCAAAGATTGGAGATAAACTGAATGGAGTTTTAACCTGCCTGTCAATCAGTTTCTCAATGTTATAGTGGTACAAGTAATCCTTAGACCTGAGACACCATAGTTACCTTATGCATGTAGCTTTAGAAGTTTGATAACACTAAGTGCAGATTCTATTCATGGGTCTGTAAAGGTGTTCATTGGCCCTATTGCTATGTGTATGAAGGCATGTGAGTGATCAACAAGGAATCCATTACTCTCAGGAAAAAGAGAGAGAATGTCTCATATAGCATTCATAATATAACTCATTCAGTCCATGGCCATGGCAGTGTGAATATGGAAAGGAGTTTCCATAAGTTCATCATTGAGTTGATATTTATGAATGAGTATAAAGTAATTGAACTAGGGACTTGACAGACTTCCATGTCCTATTAGTTCAATTGGAGACATTGTGTAAATGGAAGGATGCAATTGTAACCTACAAACTATAACAGAAGGGTTCTATGTTAGATCTTATTCACTTCATTAAGGACAACACCATGAACCATATGCTAGGTGTTATTCATGGTTAGTAGAAGCCCTAATTGATATAAGCGAGTTATAATCAATTAGGGAATTGGAAGGAGTTCCAATTAGACCCTAAATGGAAAGAGTTCCATTGTGCACACCTCGTGCTATTCCTACTACTTGATGATGTGAACCCAATGGGTCACACACTGATCATGCAAGATGAGCTTTAAAGTCTATGAGAGAAAGGGTATGAGTGCATAAAGAATAGTTCTTTGAGGCCTATTTATATTTGATAGGATTTATAGGGGTTATTGTGCAATTTAGAGAAATTGCATCACACCCTAATAGGGTTTCCCCCTAGGGCCGGCCCCCTTAGTGTGGACTATATAAGTCACACTATGATGTGTGACATCATCACAAGTTGAAATCCCAAGGGGCTGTCCAGATTTTCCAGCCTCCCTCTCTCTCTCTCCTCTCTTCTCCTTCACTAGCAACAACAAGGAAAAGGTGGAAAGGACTTGAAGCTCTAGCTAGGTGTGGATACCGTTGGAGGCAGCACACTTGGGCTGCTCATTCACCGCTGTCCGGAATCAAAGCTTGGAGCAAAAAGGAGAAGACAAAAATTCTGTAAGTGTTCTAACCCTCTTCATAGTTAGGGTTTGATTTTGTATATGCATAGTTAGATTCATGGGCTGTGGAATCAAAGGGAAAATTTTTATATTCCGCACTTCTATTTTTCCCTCTTGTATGATTCCCAACAGTGGTATCAGAGCCATGATTATGCATAATACAAAATACATATGGGCTGGAATTTATGGTGTAGTTGAATGATTCAAAAATCTGGAGAATTTTTACTGCAGAATTGTTCTTCTCTCTGGCCGAACCTAGGGTTTGGAACCCTAGGTCTATTCTTCTTCTACTCCTCTTCTAAATCATGGTTAAGGGTAACCATTGATGCAAAGGTTGTATAGGGTTTGAATTGGAAGAAGAAGAAAAAGGAAAACTGGGTTTTCTGAAGAGGGTCGAATCTGGGTTTTAGAACCCAGAGGTTCTTGCAATTAAATTCAATCAAAGCTTCTGTATTTTTGATGCAAATCCATTGTAGGATCATTATATATCATGTGTATATGATTTTCTTTAAGTTTCAAAAAGGTTTTGATGGAAAAAGATTCAAAAAGTTTGAAAATTTTTCATGAACAGCATAGCAGATTTTCTCTGCAGAAAAGTCATCAATGGAGTTTTGATTAGAACTTGAGTTAGGGAACTCCAAATTGCATGAAACCAATTGCATTAGTTTCCTAAGACATGTAGGATACTGGGAAAATTCGTTTGGTAGCCTAATTCATTCATCTTGCTGGGTTTTAAATCAATTTCTGACCATGGACAGTATGCTGTCAAATTCTGGGCAGCATACTGTTGTTTTAATTGTTTAGAACAATTGGTGATGATTCGATCATCCAAACCTCTTCTAGAAGCTTAGTATTTCATGTAGGGACATGATACAAAAGCTGGTTTCAATGGAGGAGTCGAATTGATAAGGTTTTAGAAGCTATTGTGACCTTCAAGGTCTGCAACAATGGCTCCAGCAATGGGTTTTGGAAACCCTGATTGTTTTTTATGATGGCAGCCACTTCCACCACTCCTCACGTGTCCAGAGGCTTGTCCCACACTCCTAGGATGTTCTCCCATGGCTGGCCATGGCCTTCCCCAGTCGTTGGTGGCCATGGCAGCCTAGCCAAGCTCAGGCAACCCCCCTGGTTGTGACGGCTGCATAGAGTTAAGGATGAAACCCTAATTTTGAGTTAATGATGAAACCCTAATTTCATTATGGCATTAATTAAAACCCTAATTGGAATATTAATTACCTTTATTAAGAGTTAATGATTGGTCATTAAATGACCAATCATGGTTATTAATTGTTAGGGCATAATTAATACCATAAATGATGTCTAGGGTTAGGGTTTTGGAAACCCTAATTAGTGTAATTAATTAAGGGTAATTAATACCCTATTTGGCATTAATTAAACCCTAATCCCTTTTATTAAATACCATATGAACCTAGTTTTTTTTTTTTTTAATGATTGGACATTAAATGACCAATCATAAGGAATTTAATGCTTAGGGCTTGCATTTAGGGTTTAGGGTTATGCGTTTAGGGTTTAGGGTTTTAGGAAACCCTAATACACTAATTCATCATTTAAATGATTTTATTTAATTCCCATGTTAATTATTTAATTAATATTGATTAATTTTATAATGTTTTAAATGGTTTAAAATACAATTGGGGATTAAATTAAAATCTGGAAATTCTTAATTAAATGAAATTGATTTGTTTAATTAAGGAAACCCTAATATTGGATATTAGAGTTATTTTAGGAAACTTTATATGTTTAAATTAATTTGATTAATTGAAACTAAAATGTCTTAAATGTTAAGACTTTATTTAATTCTGGATATTTTTGTTAATACCTAATAAGATTAGGATGCATTAATGAGATTAATGTAAATCATTCAAGAGAATTACCATAATGCCCATATGTTTTAATGCTTACAGTTTTTCTTTACATTATGCAATGAGATTGTATGTATGTGTTTGGATGATGATTATGGACTATACCCTTTAAACCAATTGTGATTGGCCGTCTTATGAATGGGATGTTATTATTTACAAGAGTTGTAATTTTATTAAGGTGATGTAATTTATTTGGGGCTTGCATGCTACCTTCCCTCTCCCTCTCTCTCTATCATTCTCTTATGTACCCCACATTCCCCTTATGTATCCCTTTCTTTAAATTATGTAAATGTTATGTAATCGAGAGCGCACTAAGGAGCATGGTGGACCCAAAGGAGCATGATAGAGCCCAACAAGCCAATGGTGGAGACCATCAAGCCAAGGGAGCAGATTGAAGGACTTGAAAGCTTAGAGAAGTGTTTCAAGACAGCATGCATGTTTCGAATGTGTTATTTTACGATCACCTACACCCACCTTAGACCTTGGATTCAATCTATTGGCTTGGATTGAATTCTCTCAAAGTCCATAATCATCATAGTGGGAGCTTTTAATGAGATTAATAGTGATAGCTCCAAATCCATAGATCGTTATATGTCTCTTCTTAGGGACTAATATCGATAAGTGGATTATTATTATTTTATGCTGTTCAATTTTTTATTTATATGCATGAGATGTATGTTAATTTGATGAGACCCTTAAAAACCCCTCTATTTTAATATTAAGTTGGAAATGGAGAATACATTAGGGAATGGATTCTTCATTGCCTTCCATCATTATAGGATCATCTAACGTCCCTTAATGTGGGTACCTAGCTGCAGACATGTAGGAGCTACCCATATTAAAGACAATACTTGAAACTATCACATATGTAGATATCATGGGGTGCCTAAGCTGGTATATACCAAGAAACTAACATGTGAGGTATATATTTGGTGAAACATACCTGTGTGAATGATGGGCTTAACTTAACTAGGGAAGTATTCCAAGAAACTAACATGTGAGGAGTATGTACCCTAGAGGCAAAACGATTGGAATTTGCTTATGAAGCAATAGACAAAGAGTTGTCTTCTTACTGTGGGTTAGAAGTCAAGAAACTAACATGTGAGGCTTCTAGGTCACAGTGGGACCCCAATCCCCATTAGGAATGAGATTCCCGAATTCCATTAGAGGGTGTATGGAATTTGATAAAATAGTGGGAGGTACCATATGATTAAAGACCCGATCATTATGGATTAAAAATGAAATCTGATTTTCTGTTTAATTTTCTGTATGTAGATCACCGTAATGGCTCACCGCAACCCGTTATCCAACATTTTGGAAACCAACCGTTTAACTGGACCTAATTATCTTGATTGGTTAAGGAATTTAAAAATCGTTTTGAATTCTGAAAATATTACCTATGCACTTCAAAGTCCACTTCCCAATGCTCCTACTGAGGCTGCAACTCGGCAAGAGAAAGACGCTTATCAGAAGCGCATGGATGATGATCTTATGACGAGATGCTATATGATGGTGTCTCTAAGTCCTGAGCTTAAGAAGCAATACGAGTCCATGGGAAGTGCACCCGAGATATTTATCCACATACAAGAGTTGTATGGCAAAGAGTTCTTGCTTGAATGTGATGAATGGGTTGAAGTTCCTGCTTCCAATTCTATACTCAAGCCTAAAGGCAAGGGAATAAGAAAGGGTAAGAGTACCCAAAGGAAGAGGAAAGGTAAAGGGATCTGTTTTTACTGCGGCAAAGATGGGCATTGGAAACGTAACTGCCAAGAATATCTAGATACTCTGAAGAACCAACCTTCGGAAGGTATGGATTATGCTCTTATACTTGAGACTAACATGAGTGTTAGCTCTGCTTCCACTTGGGTACTAGATTCTGGTGCGAGTTCTCATATTTGTAATTCCATGCAGGACCTAGTGGGAAGCAGAAGGCTGAGTAAAGGAGAAGTAACCCTACGAGTGGGAAATGGAGCAAACGTTGCTGCATTAGCCGTGGGGACTTGCTGCTTGACTTTGCCTAGTGGGAGTAGTTTAGAATTATCAGGCTGTCTTTATATTCCAGAAGTTATAAGAAACATTATTTCTATTTCAGTATTATCTAAACAAGGATTTAGGTTTGTTTTTGAGGAGAATAAATGTTCTTTATTTAAAAATGAAGAGTTCATTACTTCTGGAGTTTATGTGAATGGCCTTTATTTTCTAAACTTTATTGCAAATGTTAATTGCATAGAGCATGATAGTTCTAAATTGAATGCAGACAAACCCAAAAGAACAAGAGATGAAGAAAACTCCGCATATGACTGGCACTTGAGACTAGGTCATATCAGTGAGAATAGGATTAACAAGATGTGTAAGGATGGACAATTGGGTCCATTGGTTTCTATGCCCTTTCCAACTTGTGAATCTTGTTTACTAGGTAAAATGACCAAGTCACCTTTCACCGGTCACGGTGAGAGAGCTGCAGACATATTAGGATTGATACATAGTGATGTATGTGGTCCTATGAGCATACTTGCTCGTGGAGGTTTCTCTTACTTTATAACCTTTACCGATGATTATTCTAGATACGGGTATGTGTACTTAATGAAGTACAAATCTGAAGCATTTGAAAAGTTTAAAGAATTCAGATATGAAGTAGAGAAACAAACTGGTAAAAGTATTAAAGCTCTTCGATCGGATCGAGGAGGAGAATATTTAACTGGTGAGTTTTTAGATCATCTTGTTCAAGCGGGCATTCTATCTCAATGGACACCTCCTGGAACACCACAGCTTAATGGTGTGTCAGAAAGGAGGAATAGAACCTTATTGGATATGGTTAGGTCCATGATGAGTTACACTGATTTACCATTGTCCTTCTGGGGACATGCCCTGGAAACTGCCGCGTACTTGTTGAACAGAGTCCCAACCAAATCTGTCCCTAAGACACCGTATGAGATATGGAAAGGGAGAGCACCAAGCCTTAAACATATTAAGGTATGGGGTTGCACTGCATATGTAAAGACACATGATGCAACCAAGTTAGAATCAAGATCAATTAAATGTAGGTTTGTGGGATATCCTAAAGAGAGTTTAGGATATTATTTCTATTATCCTGATGAACAAAAGGTGTTTGTTAGTAAGTTTGCAGTCTTTCTTGAAAAAGAGTTTATTCAAGAAGGAGGCAATAACAGGAAAATAGAACTCAAAGAATTGTCTGATGAGACACAAACCGACAGTGATCCCACCCCTGTCGCTGATGAGACAGAACCCACTAATGTACCACAACCTATCTGTAGATCGAGTAGGGTATCTGTTGCACCTGAGAGATATGGATTTCTCAACCATAATGCAGAGGAATTGTTCCTTGGTGATAGAGAACACCCAGATGACCCTACTACTTATGGACAGGCGATTTCGGATATTGATTCGAACAAATGGCTGGAAGCTATGAAATCTGAAATGGACTCGATGTATTCCAACAAAGTCTGGACTTTAGTTGATCCACCAGAAGGTATAGTACCTATTGGCTGCAAATGGATTTTCAAAAGGAAGATAGGCTCAGATGGAAAGGTAGAGACCTACAAGGCTAGGCTAGTGGCAAAAGGTTATCGACAAAGACATGGTATTGACTATGAGGAAACCTTCTCGCCAGTGGCTATGCTTAAGTCCATTAGGATCTTGTTAGCTATATCTGTGCACTACGATTATGAGATATGGCAAATGGATGTAAAGACCGCTTTCCTTAATGGAAACATTGAGGAAGACCTTTATATGCAGCAACCTGAGGGTTTTACATCCAGTGGTGAGGACCACAAAGTGTGCAAGCTACAGCGGTCCATTTATGGACTCAAACAAGCTTCTAGAAGCTGGAACATCCGATTCGATGAGGCAATCAAATCGTTTGGTTTCCTACAGAATATGGATGAACCATGTGTGTACAAGAAAGTTAGTGGGAGTGCGATTACCTTCCTGGTCCTATATGTTGATGACATTCTACTTATCGGGAATAAAGTAGAAACGTTATCAAAAGTGAAAGAGTGGCTTTCACAGAATTTCTCCATGAAAGATTTAGGAGAAGCATCCTATATTCTGGGAATAAAGGTCTATAGAGATAGATCTAAAAGGATGCTAGGTCTCTCCCAATCATTGTACATAGACAAAATATTGAAAAGGTTCAATTTAGAAGATTCCAAAAGAGGTCTAATTCCTGTTAGGCATGGAATCAAGTTGTCTAAAAACATGGCACCTAAAACTCCAGAGGAGATTACGTACATGAGGACGATTCCCTATGCTTCTGCAGTAGGGAGTCTAATGTATGCCATGTTATGTACAAGACCAGATATCGCTTTTGGTGTAAGTGTTACAAGCAGATATCAGGCAGACCCAGGTGTGAAACACTGGGAAGCAGTCAAAGCTGTCCTTAAGTACTTAAGAAGAACTAAGGAACTTTTCCTTGTCTATGGAGGAAGAAATTTAGAAATGGTTGGTTATACGGATTCAGATTTTCAATCTGACGATGATGATAGGAAATCAACATCGGGGTATGTTTTCACCTTGAATGGTGGAGCTGTAAGTTGGAGGAGCTGTAAACAGGATGTTACAGCGGACTCCACTACAGAGGCTGAGTACATTGCTGCATCAGAGGCTGCAAAGGAAGCTGTTTGGATAAAGAAGTTCATTACTGAACTGGGAGTAGTTCCTGCCATTGAGAAGCCCTTGCCATTGTTTTGTGACAACAATGGGGCTATTGCTCAAGCTAAGGAACCACGGTCTCATCAAAAGTCCAAACACATTGAGCGTCGATTCCATGTGATTAGAGAGATCATTGGAAGAGGTGATATTAGCATACAGAAGATTCACACAACAGAAAATGTAGCAGATCCCTTCACTAAAGCTATGACCCAAGAGCAGTTGGATCACCACAGACAGGAAATGGGTATTAGATACATTGTGGATTGGCTATAGTGCAAGTGGGAGATTGTTAGAGTTATGCCCTAGAGCCAATCATAGAGATGATTGTTTAGGGATAAAGGAACAATCATTTGATTTCATTTATGTATGTCACATTTATTATTGATTTAATAAAAGGGCTTATTCTATTATGTTTGTATGCATCATTTATATTTACATAATATGTCCAAGGAGTTAGAGTTGAGAATATTGAATTACAAAGAGTTGTAATTATGAGACTGTAAATATATCTCTGTACTAAACTCCTAAATCATTCCTAGTTGAAGGTTCACTATGATGGACAGTAATGAACCATAGGACTAGCACTTGTTAGGTTGACTCTATAGGAGGATAGCTGGTCTCAAGCTATTTGTGTGGAGACACTACAACCAACAGGTGGGTGCCTGTTAATAGAATAGGTACACTGAATGTGACCAAAGATTTGAGATAAACTGAATGGAGTTTTAACCTGCCTGTCAATCAGTTTCTCAATGTTATAGTGGTACAAGTAATCCTTAGACCTGAGACACCATAGTTACCTTATGCATGTAGCTTTAGAAGTTTGATAACACTAAGTGCAGATTCTATTCATGGGTCTGTAAAGGTGTTCATTGGCCCTATTGCTATGTGTATGAAGGCATGTGAGTGATCAGCAAGGAATCTATTACTCTCAGGAAAAAGAGAGAGAATGTCTCATATAGCATTCATAATATAACTCATTCAGTCCATGGCCATGGCAGTGTGAATATGGAAAGGAGTTTCCATAAGTTCATCATTGAGTTGATATTTATGAATGAGTATAAAGTAATTGAACTAGGGACTTGACAGACTTCCATGTCCTATTAGTTCAATTGGAGACATTGTGTAAATGGAAGGATGCAATTGTAACCTACAAACTATAACAGAAGGGTTCTATGTTAGATCTTATTCACTTCATTAAGGACAACACCATGAACCATATGCTAGGTGTTATTCATGGTTAGTAGAAGCCCTAATTGATATAAGCGAGTTATAATCAATTAGGGAATTGGAAGGAGTTCCAATTAGACCCTAAATGGAAAGAGTTCCATTGTGCACACCTCGTGCTATTCCTACTACTTGATGATGTGAACCCAATGGGTCACACACTGATCATGCAAGATGAGCTTTAAAGTCTATGAGAGAAAGGGTATGAGTGCATAAAGAATAGTTCTTTGAGGCCTATTTATATTTGATAGGATTTATAGGGGTTATTGTGCAATTTAGAGAAATTGCATCACACCCTAATAGGGTTTCCCCCTAGGGCCGGCCCCCTTAGTGTGGACTATATAAGTCACACTATGATGTATGACATCATCACAAGTTGAAATCCCAAGGGGCTGTCCAGATTTTCCAGCCTCCCTCTCTCTCTCTCCTCTCTTCTCCTTCACTAGCAACAACAAGGAAAAGGTGGAAAGGACTTGAAGCTCTAGCTAGGTGTGGATACCGTTGGAGGCAGCACACTTGGGCTGCTCATTCACCTCTGTCCGGAATCAAAGCTTGGAGCAAAAAGGAGAAGAAAAAAATTATGTAAGTGTTCTAACCCTCTTCATAGTTAGGGTTTGATTTTGTATATGCATAGTTAGATTCATGGGCTGTGGAATCAAGGGGAAAATTTTTATATTCCGCACTTCTATTTTTCCCTCTTGTATGATTCCCAACACCAAGCCAAAGCACGTGAACTCAGATTTTGCTTCAGCACTCATAACTCTCAAAAACCCTCCTAAAAATTTGTCTAGAGCCTCCATAATTTCTAATGAATGAATACAAGTAGGTTTAGGAACCCCTTGGATGTGTTTTTATAGGGAAAAGGTCATAAATCCATGTTCTAGAAGGAGAAAACCTGTAAGAATAGGAAGTTTCCTATTCAAAGTGGGATTTCCGCTTCGGGCTCGGGTGGCGACCTGGGCTTGGGCGGCTAGCCGCCCAGCCCTGGGTGGTCACCCAAGGCCGTTTTCCTATTTTGCTTTGTTTTGCCTATTTTTAACCCTATTTGACCCCTATATGGTTATGTGACCTTGGGAAGCTTATTTTGAGCTTATTTTTGCACAAAAACATGAGTAAATCACCACAATGGAATTCCAAAAGTCTCATAAAAAGTACCAAAGCAAGTGTTCAAAGAGAGGTTACAAAGCATAAAGAAAGATGTTTCATTCATTTACAAAGCAAGAGGCTAAGCTAAGCTAATGATCTCCTGTGGTTCTTCTCTTCCTACTTGACTCGCCTCTACCATGACCAGCATGAGGATTCCTTTGGGGTGGCATTGGTTGTGGTGGACGTAGTGTGGAGACCTGTTGCAAAGATAATCAATTAATAAAAAGGGTTATGCCTTTAGCTCATATGATTGGAATGAACAAAGGGAAAGTCTTACAGTGGGATTTAGTCGCCCTTCTAGCACAGAGTTTGCTAAACTCATCCTAACAAGATCCCGCCTTAATCCTTCGCTGAGTTCAAGGCACTCCTGTGCGTACTCTCGAGGAACCTGAGAAAAGAACATGGTTAATAAATGATGAAAGAGGTTTTAAGGAAAGCAAAAGGCTTAGAGCTTACATTCTCATAGCTCGAGTTAATCCTGGGGACTTCATCAAAAGCAGGGTGAGTAATATCAGTCCTCATAAACTCTAACCCATTGCATAGGTTCACTTGCCAGTCAAGAACTGGGAGTGGTGGCTGTGCCATTCCCCCTATCTCATAATCCTTAGCTCCATGAGTCATGCCTGTGGAGGACCCTATTGTGGAACTATGCCCACGAGCTTGCCGGCCCTGCGATAAACAATTTGTTTAAGAGGAGTGCTTGCATGAATCAATAATAGAAAAGAATGGCATAGAGACTCACCCCTTGATGTGGGAAGCCAATGACTTTAGGGCGCATCAGGAATTGATTACAGAAAGGCATGTAGTCAGTATTGGGCGAGGTGAACTCCTCAGCATCCCACCCAGTTAGAGCTTCCATCAGCTCATCCTCATCCAAAGAGTCGGTGTGCCTTATGTTCATGGGAGGCAAGACGGGGGTAAGAGCGGCATCCACTCGTCCTTTCACCTGCCTAAGGACACGCTCCCCCAAGTACCAGTATCGCCCTAAGGGACCCTCAAAGAGTACCCTCTTCCCAGTCAACTCCAAGCAGGATACACATCTCCGGGGTAGTCTAGATTCCCACAGTCCCCATGGGCTCCACTCTACCTGTTGAATTTGAAAAAAAATGATGAACAAGATAATAAAAATGAATGAAAGAAAAGAATGAGGTAGGGGGATTACCATATCGGCATTCAGACTCGCCAAGTATGCCCTTGTATGGGTATAGTCATGCCTATTGGGGGCACGTATAGCTATCTTGCTGGGAGCATAGTTCCCAAGTATGGGCCATTCCTGTATCTCATGGTCCAGTGTGGGGCGGCACAGTCCCAGATGCTCGTAATACCATATTTGTCAAAATTCAAGAAAAGTAGTTAAAACCACTTCAAGTTTGAGAGGAATTTAAAAATTAAACATTTTTATTTACCTCCCAGACAAATGGAAGCCCACCAAAGTTCTTGGAAACCCCTTGGGACATATCGGACATAGATCTGTACATGGTGGCTAGTGCTGCCCCTCCCCAGTTATACCTCCCCATCTTGTGGACATCCACTATGCAAGCAAGATAGCCCAGTTGTGCCATGTCATTGGCACCAACAAAGAGAGTGCAAGAGAGCATATAGATCAAGAATGCCCTAGCTATGCACTTGGGAGCCACTCCCGCACCTTCTACTTGGTTGGCAAAATTGTCAAATAGCCATGTTCTCCTAACACTGCGTGAACCCGCCTCAATATCCATCCCCAACATAGTTAGGAGATAGCCACTATCCGTGTTGGCATCCCCATAAAATTCCAACCTCTTTCCCTTGAGGCTTAAGCCGGTGATGATTGAAAAATCTTTGGGAGTCATGGTCATCTCCCCAAAACTAAAGTGGAAGGTGTTGGTGGTATCCCACCATAATTCAGCTAAGGCAAGGAGGGCTTGCCTATCCCATTGTTCATTCCATAGGGAGTCGGGGAACCAACTAAAACCCGCTTTCTTTATGATGTCTCTTGTAGAAGGTTGGGTGTGTTCCATGTGTTTCCACCACCCAATAAGGTTATTTATGGAAGACCTTGTGCGTAGGTCTTGGAAGTTGGGCTAATCAAGAAGAATTATTCACTTGGTTAGTGTAAAAATCATATGCAAGCATTGATAATTGGCTTTTCAAAAGCTAAGTCTTCTAGTTCATGAACAAGTAAACCTTGCTTTGAAAGTTTATGAAAACATTGGTTTTATTCTTCAAACTCATGATCATTAGTAAACCATGCATTCCAAGACCATGGAAACATGGATTTTTCAAAGAAAATAATAAGCAAACTTTTTTTTCCAAAGTGGTTTTTTAAAGAAAAAATAAGCAAACCTTGTTCATGAAAACATTGGTTTTTCACAAATATAGCAAACTTTGTTTTTCAAAGTTCATGAAAATGCTTGGTTTTGTTTCTAAAATCAATTAGAAATGAATGCCTATGATTTTGCCTTGCAATACACATTAATTTTACAAAAGATTGGATGAATTTTCATCACTCAAGCATTTTATCAAACACTTGGTGGGCACTATTCACCAAGCTTTCAAATTGAATTCTTTTCACATCCAATCCTTGCCAAAAATCAATGGGCATTGCAAACATTGCTAGGAATACTCATAGAGAGTTCATGGGAATGCATTTCAACCAACAAAAATGAAAATTTCAAAGAAAAGTTTAAAATGGGTAAGCTTACCTCTTGCTTGGAATGGAGAAAGGAGAGATGATTCCTTGGTTTTAGGAGTAATTTCCCTTGAGGAACATCATATGTTGGTGCTTTGTATCTACTCTTTGAGTCAAGGAATGGATACTTTGAAGTGGGAGCTTCATTGGGATCCATAGTGGATGAACTAGCTTGTTTTGAGCAAAAATGGGTTTAATGGGTTTTTGATTTGCAAAGTGCTGCGAATTTGTTGTTTTTGATGTGAAATTGGGTGTTAATGATGCTATTTCATGTGTATGAATCCCTCTTGAAGTGTGGATTTGAATGGCTTTGGGTGTTGGAGTGATTTTGCAAAATAGGGTAAGCTTTCTAGAGAGAGAAGCTCCAATTTTTGGGTTCTTTGAACAAGGGGTATGAATAGTGCTCTTATGCATTTAAAAAACCAGAATTTTTCAGCATTAGGCTCGGGTGACCACCCAAGCCTTGGGCGGCTAGCCACCAGGGCCTGGGCGGCTAGCCTCCCGAGGCCTAGTGGTCACCCAAGCCACTTTGTTTTGGCTTTGTTCCTCGCTTTGTCTCGCGTTGACGCGTGATTAAACCATCTTCCAAATGAGATATTCAATACTTTTTGAGCTTAAAATCAAACATATTTCACCTTAAAATCAATTCTTTGAATTGATTTTATGTTCAAAAGGGTTGAATATATTTCCCCTGTGCTATGCCAACTTAAGTGACAATGTGTCAAGGCACTTTCCCCTTGCACCATGCTTGTTCAATATTGATAAATTGATCATATATTCTCATTTCAAATCTTGATTTTCCATCCCACTTGGTTGAATATATTCATCACTTGGATATATTTTTCCATTTCAAAAGTGTATTCACCCTTTGAATATGCTTCCTAGTCACAAATCCTCATTTTCTACCTTACTTGGTTAAATATATTCATCACTTGAATATATTTCTCCATTTCAATGGTATACTCATCACTTGAGTATACTTCTCAGATCATTTGTCACTTACTTGGTTAAATATATTCATCACTTGAATATATTTCTCCATTTCAATGGTATACTCATCACTTGAGTATACTTCTCAGATCATTTATCACTTACTTGGTTAAATATATTCGTGACCTGAATATATTTCTCCATTTCAATGGTATACTCATCACTTGAGTGTACTTCTCAGATATTTGTCACATCACTTGGTTAAATATATTCGTGACCTGAATATATTTCTCCATTTCAAAAGTATACTCATCACTTGAGTATACTTCTCAGTCTTTTTCAATCACTTGGTTAAATATATTCGTGACCTGGATATATTTCTCCATTTCAAAAGTATACTCATCACTTGAGTATACTTCTCAGTCTTTTTCAATCACTTGGTTAAATATATTCGTGACCTGGATATATTTCTCCATTTCAAAAGTATACTCATCACTTGAGTATACTTCTCAGCATCATTTCATCACTTGGTTAAATATATTCATGACCTGAATATATTTCTCCATTTCAAAAGTATACTCATCACTTGAGTATACTTCTCGGTCTTTTTCAATCACTTGGTTAAATATATTCGTGACCTGAATATATTTCTCCATTTCAATGGTATACTCATCACTTGAATATACTTCTCAGATCATTTGTCACTTACTTGGTTAAATATATTCATCACTGTGAACCCCGGAAATTGGGCCCACGAGGGATTGAAAAGAAAGTGGGTTTGAAAAAGAAAAAGGAAAGGAGTCGCCACCTTATTTTTTAAAGGAAACAAGGAAAACCCTAAAAATCAGGTTGTTTTAGGAAAACAATTTGAATGACTCCATAAAAAAAGGAAAGGGCAAAAACCAATCTTTTGAAAACCAAAGAAATCGGGGATTCGGAGGCTAAGTTATGACATGGGAAGGTTCTAGGTAAAGCCTATAGGCACCCATGTCACCCTTTCGGTCTCTCAGTTCATTTGGGCTAAATTAAAGTCTTTCCATACAAAAATCAGCAAGTATATCATCACAAGAATTGCATGCATATCATATATTTCATTCATCCATCCATGCATAATAAGCAAATAAAAACAGAAAATAAAAAGAAGAAAAGAAAACATAAATAAACCTAGGATGCTTGGATCCTAGAACGGACTTGAGCCTCACGAAGAGCGCCTACGTACCATGCAACGAAATACATGGATCAAAGTCCACGTAGTTCGATTAGAATTAGGGTTGAATCCTAATATAAACCTATGGTAAAAACCCTAGGTTTCCTTATTTGAATCAAAAGAGTTGAATATGATAGAAAGTTTGATTTTAGGAAAGAAATCCACAAAATGGAAACTTTAATAAAAACCAGAATTTTATTTATGAAGGAAACCTTTGATTAAACCATAGGATCATATTAAAAATTAACCTTAGATAGGGAGAAGAGAAGGGATAAGGAAGAAAGGTGAATTGGGGCACCTTCACACCCACTTACCTGAGCGCAATTAGCTCCAAGCATTAGCTATTTCAGACCTGAGCAGCCCTATTTGCCATAGGACAAATACCACACCTATTTGCACCCTTACAAGTGCTCAAAACCATGCGAAAACACTAACATGCAAATCTGGACAGAATAGTATTGTGACCTAAAATCATCCACTAAGCATGCCAATAGCAAAAACAGCGAACAATAATAAGTCCTAACATATTCCTAGAACCATATCATGCATAAAAACCCTAAAACATACTAACATGCATGCAAAACTATCATGTTTACTCCATATGAAAAACATATACAGCAAACACGAAGAAAAACCAATAAAAAAGTCTACTTTATCATGCTATATGAAAACAAACACGAAACAATGACTCTAAAACCCTAAACTCACAAATATGCTTAAAAACATACAAAACATACTTTAATCATGCTAAAACCAAACTAAACAGAAATTAAATCATGCATATTAACTAACTAAAGCAATATAACATGATGAAAATCCTAACTCTAACATGCAATGACACTAATCCTAGTACAAGGACAAACAGGAGCACAAGAATCATAACTACGCATTAAAAACCTAAAGGACAGCCCTAAAGCATGCTAAACAGTAGATAAAAAATAGATATTCCATGTATATTAACTAGCTAGAGTGTTAATACATGATAAAAAGGCTACCTTTAACATGCAATAAGCCTAACCCATATGAAAACCTAGTTTAAGCTTGAATAGAGAAGGAGAATACCTTAGGAAGGGCCTTCCTTTGTGTTTGTAATTGTTCGTGGCTCCTCAGGTCTTTAGAGTGAATCAAACCAACACGAATCCTCCTCTTTGTCAAAGTGGTATCACAGCAAAGAGATCAAAACTCACTCAACTTTGAAAAGAAAATAGAAAACAAAAAGAGAACAAGAGAAAAGAAAAGTGATTTTCGTCACTTTGCAGCAGCAGCAACTTCAATCGCGTTTTTGGGTATGAAAACGTTGGATTTGGACAAAGCTTGTGAAATACAAAGTTGTAGAGAATGGAATTATCTTTCTAACAAGACCAATTTCATCAAATTCTGACTTCGGATGAAAAAGTTATGATTAAAATACGACTGCTGGTTTTCAGAAAATCTGCTGCTGAATTATGACGAATTTCACTCCCTCCAAACCCTCTTCTCCTCTCCCCTGTTTAAAGACATTAAGAGAGTATTTATAGCTGAAATCTGGAGTTTCCCTTTCCTTCCTGGACTAGGTTTCCTTGGAGAATAATCAAAAGGTATTTTATAATGATAAAAGACTTCTAATCGGAATAGGAAAAGGAAATTGTCTTTTATAAAAATTGGGAGACTGACCGCTAACACGCATGCACATGTATCGTATGTGCGTACACACACTCATCACATACGTACACATGTTAGTGTCATGATAAAAATGGCTAATTTAATAAAATAATTTTCTTTTCATTTTAACCAAAAATCTCATGCTGTGATTCGCACTAATTCTTCAAGGATAATCCGTAAATAACCACACTAAACTCATCATCAGGCCATATCAAAATTGAACTTCATGAAACACTTTTGAGGGTAAAATGATGACTAATGAAAGTCAATTTGAAAAGATTTGGTTGGTAATTGTGAGTCAATTAGAGCTAACCCAAGGAAGGGTCAATTAACCAACTTGAACCACATCGAGCCATTTTAATCCCGAGCCATTGACTTACCAAATTGAACCTAGAAATACCTCATATGCATCCATATGAACTCCAATTGACAATTTGGAGATCATTCCAAGGTCAAATGAAAAGTTTGGGACTTAAAAGACGATTATGCCCCTCAAGTCACAAAAGCTCTTATTATCCCTCAAGATCAACTCCAATTTGAACCAAAATTCATATCCATTGTACTTGTGACTCTAGAAAACTAATGCAAGTGACTAAACTCAAAAACAAAACAAAAACATGCATGAAATGATGAGCCCTAGTAAGGTGGTGCAAAAATGGGGTGTGACAATCACTTGAATATATTTCTCCATTTCATTGGTATACTCATCACTTGAGTGTACTTCTCAGATATTTGTCACATCACTTGGTTAAATATATTCGTGACCTGAATATATTTCTCCATTTCAAAAGTATACTCATCACTTGAGTATACTTCTCAGTCTTTTTCAATCACTTGGTTAAATATATTCATGACCTGGATATATTTCTCCATTTCAAAAGTATACTCATCACTTGAGTATACTTCTCAATCTTTTTCAATCACTTAGTTAAATATATTCGTGACCTGGATATATTTCTCCATTTCAAAAGTATACTCATCACTTGAGTATACTTCTCAGCATCTTTTCATCACTTGGTTAAATATATTCGTGACCTGAATATATTTCTCCATTTCAAAAGTATACTCATCACTTGAGTATACTTCTCAGTCTTTTCTTAATCACTTAGTTAAATATATTCGTGACTTGAATATATCTTTCCATTTCAAAAGTATGTTTATTCATAGTGACTTGAATATGCTTCTCTTATCAATTCTCAACCCCCAGTGGTTTAAGTATACTCATGACTTGAGTACACTTACTTATTTCAATCTCAGGTTTTCAACCTCCTATCATTGTTGGTACAGTGTGTGATTTCTCCAAGCTTTTTGGCAAAAATGGGTGTTCTTTATCATTGGTTCACAAGTGTAACTTGTTCGCCAATGAGGGGCTTCTGTCATACCCCATTTTTGTACCACTTTACTAGGGCTCATCATTTCATGCATGTTTTTGTTTTATTTTTGAGTCTAGTCACTTGCATTAGTTTTCTAGAGTCACAAGGACAATGGATATGAATTTTGGTTCAATTCGGAGTTGATCTTGAGGGATAATAAGAGCTTTTGTTACTTGAGGGGCATAATCATCTTTTAAGTCCCAAACTTTTCATTTGACCTTAGAATGATCTCCAAATTGTCAATTGGAGTTCATATGGATGCATATGAGGTATTTCTAGGTTCAATTTGATTAATCAATGGCTTGGGATTAAAATGGCTCGACGTAGTTCAAGTTGGTTAATTGACCCTTCTTTGGGTTAGCTCTAATTGACTCACAATTACCAACCAAATCTTTTCAAATTGACTTTAATTAGTCATCATTTTATCCCTAAAAGTGTTTTATAAAGGTTAATTTTGATATGGAAAGCATTTGGTTTGATCCTATGTGCATACCTATGCTTAGCAAAGGTAGAGCATAGCGGTTAACCGCCTTTGTCAAACCTAACTATGCCCCCATGGTTAGTAGTTTTCACCTTAAAATGTTCAAAAATGTATTCTTCATCGAAACACGGTCGTTTTGGCTTTTGTTTCGTCAAAATCGGAGTTAATTTGCCCCCTGAAACACTCCTAGAAGGTAAGAGAGTCCAAAAAAACAAAAAGCTGATGTGGGCTCAGGTGACCACCCAAGCTTGGGCGGCTAGCCGCCTGGGCCCAGGTGGCTAGCCGCCCAGCTTTGGGTGGTCACCCGAGACCACTTTCCTAATTTTTCTCTATTTGTTTGCTGAAGCGGACTCTTCCCTATTTTGACGAACAAGGACTCTTTTGGACGAGTTTCCTTCTAATTTTTGGTAACTTCTGAGTTACTTAAGCCCCAAGGGGGTCTCTAATAGCCCTTGAATTAATTTTTGGGGTCTTAATCCTAGCTATTGGTTAATCCTAATTGAAGTCTATAAATACCCCCTATGCTTCAGCACAAGGGGAGCCACTTTATGCCTAAAAACCTAAGTGTTTGAGAGAGAATAAGAGAGAGGGACTTGAAGGAGAGCTGGAGTTCTTGCTGTAGCCTTGAAGAACATTGGTTCAAGTCATCCATAAGAGGAAGAGAGAGTCTCTACAGCAGCAAGGAAGCTTCTTCTTAAGGTAACCTCCCTCCTTATTTATGCTGAATATGGGTTTCACATAGGATAGGCTTATTGCATGTTAAAGGTAGCTTTTTTATCATGTATTAACACTTTAGCTAGTTGATATACATGAAATACTTACTGTTTATCATGAGTTTAGCATGCTTTAGGGTTGTTTTATGTGTTTTTAAGCATGAGTGTGAGTTTAAGTCTCCCGTTGTCCTTGTTTTAGAATAGTGTTATTGCATGTTAGAGTTAGGATTTCTATTATGTTCTATTGCTTTAGTTAGTTAATATGCATGATTTAGGTTCTGTTTAGTTTGGTTTTAGTATGTGTGGAGTATGTTTTGTGTGTTTTTAAGCACATTTGTGAGTTTAGGGTTTTTAGTGTCCTTGTTTTAGGTTAGTTTCATATAGCATGTTAAAGTAGAGCTTTTTATTGATTTTTCTTCATAGTTGCTGTATATGTTTTACATATGGAATAACTATGATATTTTTGCATGCATGTTAGTTCATTCTAGGGTTTTTGTGCATGATATGGTATTAGAATTGCATTAGAGCTTACATTTATTCGCTGTTTTTGCTATTAGCATGTTTAATGGATGATTTTAGGCCTTAGTACTATTCTATCCAGATTTGCATGTTAGTGTTTTTGCATGGTTTTGAGCACGTGTAAGGGTGCAAATAGGTGTGGTAATTGTCCTATGGCAAGTAGGGCTGCCAAAGCTTGAAATGGCTAATGCTTGGAGCTATTGCGCTCAGGTAAGTGGGTGTGAAGGTGCCCCAATTCACCTTTCTTCTTAACTCTTTCTCTTCTCCCTCCTAGGGTTAATTTTTAATATGAATCAATGGTTTTAATCAAAGGTTTCCTTCAATAATAAATTATGTTTTTTTTTTATCAAGGTTTCCATTTTGTGGAAGTTTTCTTAAATTCAAACTTGGTTTATTCAACTCTTTTTCGAATAAGGAAACCAAGGCTTTTTACCATAGGTTTGTATTAGGATTTAACCCTAATTCTAATCGAACTACGTGGACTTTGATCCATGTATTTCGTTGCATGGTACGTAGGCGCTCTTCGTGAGGCTCAAGTCCGTTCTAGGATCCAAGTATCCTAGATTTCTTTCTTTCTTTCTTTTCTTTTCTTTATTTTCTATTTTTATTTGCTTATTATGCATGGATGGATGAATGGAATATATGATATGCATGCAATTCTTGTGATGATATACTTGCTGATTTTTGTATGGAAAAGATCTTAATTTAGCCCGAATAAACTGAGAGACCGAAAGGGTGACATGGATGCCTATAGGCTTTGCCTAGAACCTTCCCATGTCATAACTTAGCTTCCGAATCCCGATTTCTTTGGTTTCCAAAAGACTGTTTTTTCCTTTCCTTTTTAAATATGGAGTAATTCAAATTATTTTCTTAGAACAAAGTGTTTTTAGGGTTTTCCTTGTTTCCTTAAAAAATAAGGTGGTGACTCCTTTTCGTTTTTAAACCCAATTCTTTCTTTTTCGTCAACCCTTGTGGGCCCAATTTCCGGGGTTCACAGGGCTAAACTAATTTCTTATGTTAATTAAAATCAATCACATGCATCCACTTGATTGTGTGCTTTCATTTATTGCATTGTGTGCGCAAATTGTTGCATGATAGGTTCGATTGTCCCTCGATGTATCCTTGCCAATGATGGGCCTAGTTTTAACCTTGGTTTTCCTGATTCCAAGTGTTGGGGCGAAAGCTATCAACCTCTCTTGCCTAGTACCCTTGGGCTTGCCCTTGGGTATATCAAATGAGTTAATCACGTACTGCTGGACCCACGTGGTGTTCCTGATGCCACATGTGGTTAGGTATAAAGATTGCTCAAGCAAGTGAAGGACCCTAGCCTACCCTTTCTTAGTTCATGTAGTGGGCCTTGTAGGGCACTATGGTCTCACCATTATGCACCCACAACTGTTTGTAATGATGCTATGCCGTGTTTGTGGTGTGAGGCTTTATATCTTATGCCCTTAACATATACCTTTAAACCCTAACCTTTGTTAAGGCCATGGGTTAGGAGGAATAAGTTAAGGAAATAGGATGTAAAGCTATGTTTGTGATGTGCTTATCCTTAGGAATTAATTAAACCTAATTGAAGGACTGTATACCCTATTCTTTTAAACATACCCTTAATCCATAACCCTTGTAAAGGTAATTGGATATAAGGAATGAATTAACTGAATACGATGTAAAGACCGAATTCATTAAGGAAAATATGAAGGTTTAGGATAAGTCCTTAGGCTAAAGGTTAAAACTTTTCTATCCATAGACGTGCTGGCTTGAATCCGCAATCCGCAAGGGCGTCTAGTGAGTGTTGAATCTACCCATCAGACAGACATGGCCGACGAAAGAACTAGTGAGGGGCACTTTGACCTTGAGACTTGCCTGAAAGCCATCATGACCAAGCTTGACTATACCGCCGAGACCTCCGATACAGTATTGAAAATGGTTCAAGAGAACCAAAAAAAGATGGCAGATCTTAAACAAAATGGTTCTAAGGCCCATTCCTCGGGTATACCTCATGGGGCTGGCACCGAAGAGGGGCCTCAATCCAATGAGAACACTAAGACAAGGGAGGAAAGTAGTTCGAAGCCTGTGGTCATCAACCTAGAAGGGGAAACCAAAGGAAAAGGTTCTAGTAGTGATTCCGTGTTGGCTAGCAAGGTAGAAGCATTGGAGAGAACTATAAAAGGGATTCGTAGGGCCGATGACATGGTCGATGTGTGGACTCTATCTCTGCTTCCAACGGCTCGTATTCCATTGCAATTTAAGATGCCGGAGTTAGAGAAATTCGATGGGACAAGTTGCCCTAAGACTCATTTGAAGATGTATGTGTGAGCTATGCACCCTCGAGGGGCGACTGACGAGCTTTTAGCTCAAATGTTTCATGAAACCTTGGCCACTTCCGCTTTGAAATGGTTCTTATCCTTGGATGAGAACAGAACTTGGACTTGGGAAGACATATGCAATGAGTTCTCGGAGCACTACAAGTACAATACAGAGGTGGACGTTACTCGGAGGGACTTGGAAACCACCAAGCAAGGGACTCATGAAACTTTCTCTGCTTACATTACAAGGTGGAGACAAAAGGCGTCGAGAATGACGGATAGGCCAAATGAGGAGGACCAAATTCAGTTGGTGGTTAAGAACTTGCTGCCCGTGTACCACAAGCACCTATTTGCCCACTATTTCCTGAATTTCAAAGCTCTCATTGGGGCCGGCATGCAGGTTGAGGATGCTATCAATGATGGGACAATCAAAACTGAGGACGTGAGGAGTTGCAAGACAAACTTTACTGGGAAGAACAATGCCGAGGTCCACACCATAACTCAACCCATTCAACCCTTTTCCCTCAATGATGTTAACCCACCTCGCCAATTCACTGATCTATTCATGCCACTCGAAAGAGTCCTTGAAAAGCTCATAAGCCGTGACCTATTGAAGCCACTTGACCCAAGACCCCCACTAAATCCCTTACCCAAGAATTACAACGGGAATGAGTACTGTAAGAACCACCAATCCAAAGGCCATGCCACCAACCGTTGTATTCGCCTCCGACACCAAGTCCAAGACCTCATTGACAAGCAAGTCATCTCACCACCAACCCGTCCAAATGTCACCCGTAATCCTCTCCTGTCTCACAACAACACACCCCCACCTAACACCATAAACACCATTGGGGTTGAATCACCTCGCCTTCGCCGGCCCATAAGACAATACACTCCACTCCCCATGACCTTAACCCGCCTTTTCACCATTTGCCGCAATAACAGCCTTACCATGACACTCCCACCAAAGCCAAGGCCATCAACCCCTCACCAATGTTGCCAATACCATCGTGCACCTGGCCATAACACCGAGACTTATTCTATGCTAAAGAAGATCATTCAAGACCTCATTGACCAAAAGGTTTTGTTGTTGCCAAAGAAGTTAATCCAACAAGAGCTGAAAGAAAGATATGAAGTAGGGGATCCTTAGGTTGGCCTATTGGGTGAATCATTTGGGAAATTTGATTACTATATGCTGTACTCAAGCCCAGGTCCGATATCAGATGAGCCGATAGTCCCTATAGGTTGGGATGACCTACCAATGGAAATGGAGAGCATTAACATGATAGAATGGGATGACTTAATGAATGACTCCGGAGAAGTCCATGACATATGGGCTAGCGATGACGAGTTGGACCATATAACCAGAGGGGGTCGTCATTTCAAACCTCCCCACTTAGAATCTGAGAATCCGTTGGAAGATTTGGAAGGGCAGAGGCGTCCTAGCTTGCAAGAAGAAGAGGATGAGGTGCTTAGGCAGCTGAAGAAGACCAATGCCAACATCACTATTTGGGGCTTGCTCATGGCCTCACATAAGCACAGACAAATCGTGTTGAAACTGCTGAATCAGATACAAGTGCCGTTGACACATCCCCCGAGGGGTTGGTACATTTGGTAAACCCAACTCCCAAGAATTCAACTATTGTGTTCACTGATGTGGACCTACCCAAAAACGGGCCAAGTTATTCCCAAGCTCTCTATGTGATCGTTAACACTATAGGGAAAAGGGTTCCTACCGTCCTTATCGATAATGGGTCCGCACTGAATGTATGTCCTCTACGAACTGCCACTGTCTTGGGTATGGGACCCACCGATTTCACGCCATCTGGGCAGACCGTAAGAGCTTATGACAGCACCCGCCGAGAAGTAATAGGGGTGGTTACCTTGCCTCTAATCATGGGACCCATTGAATTTAGGGTGGAATTCCAAGTGTTGGATGTACCGTCATGTTTCAACCTGCTGTTGGGCTGACCTTGGATCCATCCCGCTGGGGCTGTGCCATCTTCACTCCATCAAAAGGTGAAGTTTCCTTATAAAGGAGCCATAGTAACACTTCAAAGGGACTATGAATTGAAACTCGCAGGTCTGCCTATATGTGAGATACAACCAGAATTAGCAGCAATACCATTATCCGGGTTTGACTATGTCCAATGCATTGAGAAAGAGCTTGAAAAGGGTGAGTTAATACCCTTAGACTTTTGCCCCCATGGCAATTTGCACGTTGGTGAAATCATGAGAAGAATGAGTTTCTTTCCAGGTATGGGGCTAGGATGTCACCAACAAGGGATCCCTAAGTCTATTTAGAGCCGTATCATCACATACACCTTTGGGTTAGGATATGAGCCCTCCAAAAATGATCATGTGGAAATGCTGAAAAGAAATAAGGAGAAAGTAAGAGCCAAAGCCGAAGGAAAGGTGCCAGACCTGAGAATCTCGCCATATCGACCTACTTTTAATGGTTACTTCGTCAAAGAAGGGGATGATTTCCTATATTGAGGGTTTCCAGAGCCCATCCTTGACCAAACTACCAAGATCCGAGTTCCGGGATTTGAAATCTTCTCCACCGAATGGTATCCAATCACAGCTGAAATGGTGGATGATGAAGCCATCAATGATGAGTTCTGGGAAAAGAAAAGGAGGACTGGGTAGAGAACCTTGATGCAAGGGCTATGAATGAAATGTTCCAAGATATGATCCTCACCTTGGGAGGTTCGACCGTTGAAGAACTTCAGGGTTCGTCCATTAGCCATGCTACCGTGCCACTCCTTAATTGGTACCTTGAAAGTGATGTCATTGTGGGGATCCATGAGGAAGAAGACCTTGGCCTACCTGATTGCAGCTTGTAGGTGTCTTAGTTTAGTAATATTTCCCTAATTCAATAAGATATATCTACTTAACTCACTTTGTGGAGTCATAATGTTGATACAGATTTGTTTGTTTTCTTTCTTCTTTTGTGTGTCATTCCTAGTCAATAAAGTGTGCTTTCTTTCTCTATATATGCAATGTCTCTTTTCTCTCTTCTATGGATATTTATGGCATGGATATAGATCCTAGGAACGATGTCCTCCCGGAGCTCGTTAAGCAAAGGAAAAGGGGCGTCACCGAACCTAATATGGATGAATTGGAATCAATCAACTTAGGGACGAATGAATTGCCAAGAATAGTTAAAATTGGGAGAACCCTCTCCCCCATTGAAAAAGAAAGAATGATCTCCCTTTTAAAAGCCAACATTATGGCTTTTGCATAGTCTTATGAAGACATGCCTGGCATTGACCCCGATATTGTGCAACACTATATCCCTACTAATTCCCTAAAGAAGTCGGTAAAGCAGAAACTCAGAAGATTAAAATCAGAATGGGCTCTAAAAGTAAAAAGAAAAGGTAACTAAACAACTAGACGCGGGTTTCCTCCAAGTTGTGGAGTATCCCGAGTGGTTGTCGAACATGGTTCCTGTGCCTAAAAAAGATGGGAAAGTGAGGATGTGTGTCGATTTTTGAGATCTCAACGTCGCGAGCCCCAATGATAACTTTCCTTTACCCCATATCGATGTGTTGGTGGACAGTACAGTGGGACATGCACTCCTCTCCTTCATGGACGGATTCTCCGGGTATAACCAGATAAAGATGGCGCCTCAAGACATGGAGAAAACAGCCTTTATCACGCAATGGGGAATGTACTGTTACAAAGTAATGCCTTTTGGCTTGAGAAACGCTGGGGCTACTTACCAATGAGCAGCTATGACCCTATTGCATGATATAATCCATAAGGAGGTCGAGGTTTATGTCGATGATATGATCGTGAAGTTCGTGGATAGGGAAAGGCATTTCAAGGCGCTAGAAAAATTCCTAGAACGAGCAAAGAATTATAATCTCCGTTTAAACCCACAGAAGTGTGCTTTTAGTGTCACCGCAGGCAAGTTATTAGGGTTCATGATCACTCAGAGAGGCATCGAAGTGGACCCAGGGAAGATAAAAGCTATTGTGGAGATGGAGCCGCCTAGCACTGAGAAGCAGATCCGGGGTTTTCTGGGAAGAGTTCAGTACATAAGTCGATTAATTGCCAACTTGACCATGGTTTGCGAACCAATCTTCAAATTGCTTAAGAAAAGTGTGCCAAAAGTGTGGAGTGAAGAATGCCAAGAGGGCTTTGAGACCATTAAGAGATACTTGAGCAATCCTCCAATCTTAGTTCCCCCATGGCAAGGTGCACCGCTTTTGTTATACTTAACGGTCACCGAAACCGGGACGGGAGCTATGTTAGCTCAATATCTCGAAGGGTCTACAAAGGAGAATTCCATTTACTACCTAAGTAAGAAAATAACAGACTATAAAGTAAAGTACAATGCAATTGAAAAGGCTTGTGTGGCACTAGTATGGGCGACACAGAAACTCCAGTACTACATGATGTCCTTTGAAGTGTTCTTGATAAGTCGCATGGATCCGTTGAAGTATCTGATAGAAAGGCCAGTATTGTCATACAGAACTGCTCGATGGTCAATTCTCCTCAACGAATTTGACATCAAGTATGTAAATCAGAAGTCTATCAAGGGGAGCGTCATCACAGACTACCTAGCCAGCTGTCCTGTGTCATCATCCGCTCCATTCAACGATCAGTTCCCAGATGAGGATGTGCTAGAAATTGGAAGGAAAACTTGGAGAGTATACTTCGATGGTGCAGCCAATAAGAAAGGTTATGGGATAGGAGTCCTGCTGGTTTCACCTGAAGAGGCATTTACACCGTTGGCGGTCAAGTTGGGGTTCGAAGCTACCAACAACATTGCTGAGTACAAAGTGTGCATCTTGGCATTAGAAGCTACGCTTGAATTGGGGATCAAAGAATTGGAAGTGTTCGGGGACTCGGCGCTAATCTTTTGTCAAATAAAAAGGGAATGGAAAACTCGAGATGAGAAGCTGTTGCCATACCATGCCTATCTAGAAGCTTTAACCAAGGAGTTCTCAGAGATAGAGTTCAACTACCTGTCAAGAAACAAGAACCAGTTCACCGACGCCTTGGCAACCCTAGCATCCATGGTGGAGATACCTAAAGGGGGGAACGTGAAGCCGTTGGTGATAGAATGCCGAGACAAGCCTGTGTACTGTTGTGCAATCCGAGGAGGAGAAGTGAATGATGGCCACCCATGGTTTCATGACATAAAGAAGTTCATTGAAGAAAGGGAATACCCAGAAGGAGCATCTCGTATCGACAGAAAAACCTTAAGACGATTGGTGAGTCACTATGTACTTTGTGGAGGAAAGCTATATCAGAAATCATACGACGGGATCCACCTGTTGTGTGTCACCGAGGAGGAGGCCGAGCATTTAATTAAAGAAATCCATGAAGGGACAGGGGCTCCGCACATGAATGGCTATATGTTGGCTAAGAAAATCATGAGGCTAGGCTATTATTGGTCTACCATGGAAAGAGATTGCCACGCACATGTCAAGAAGTGTCATAAATGCCAACTGTTCACCAGTGGACAACATTTGCCTTCTATGCCTTTAACAAGTATGTCGTCACCATGGCCGTTCGCAGTATGGGGGATAGATATCATCGGACAGATCAAGCCAAAGGTGTTAAATGGGCATGAATACATCCTGGTTGCTATCGATTATTTCACTAAGTGGGTGGAAGCAGTGTCCTTCAAGACCTTGAATTCCAAGAAGGTAGCACAGTTCATACAGCACAGTATTATCTATCGATATGGGGTACCGCATGAAGTTATCTCAGACAATGGCCAGCACTTTCAGAAAGAAACCCATGAGCTCTTGCAAAAGTATGGCGTAGTTCACCATCTGTCGTTACCTTACCGTCCTCAGACTAATGGAGCAGTGGAAGCGGCTAACAAGAATATCAAGAAGATACTACAAAAGACCGCAGACTCGCACATAGATTGGCATGAGAAGTTACCATTGGCTCTATGGGGTTATAGAACATCAATAAAGTCGTCAACAAGGGCTACCCCTTACTCTCTAGTTTATGAAATGGAGGCCGTGTTGCCAGTTGAATTAGAGGTTCCTTCATTAAGGGTTGCCGTAGAAAGCCAGATAACAGAAGTGGACTGGGTTAAGAGCCGTTATGATGAGCTAGCATTATTAGATGAAAGGCGTTTAAGGGCGCTGTATCATGTGCAGGGGTATCAGCGGAGAGTTGCCAGAGCATTCAACAACCATGTCAAAGATCGAGGTCTAAAGAAAGGGGATGTAGTGTTGAAGGAAATCAGAGCTCCAGTGTTCGATCCTCGGGGAAAATTCAAGCCAAGTTGGGGTGGACCATACATTATCAAAGAGATATTGCCAGCAGGGGCTGTTTGCCTCATGGATTTAGATGGAATTGAGTTCACTTGTCCAACTAATTTGGATCAATTGAAGAAATATCATGTTTGAAGCCTGTGTTAGGATTATGCCCTAGAGCCAATCATAGAGATGATTGTTTAGGGATTAGGAACAATCATTTGATTTCATTTATGTATGTCACATTTATTATTGATTTAATAAAAGGGCTTATTCTATTATGTTTATATGCATCATTTATATTTACATAATATGTCCATGGAGTTAGAGTTGAGAATATGGAATTACAAAGAGTTGTAATTTTGAGACTATAGATATATCTCTGTACTAAACTCCTTAAGCATTCCTAGTTGAAGGTTCACTATGATGGACAGTAATGAACCATAGGACTAGCACTTGTTAGGTTGACTCTATAGGAGGATAGCTAGTCTCAAGCTATTTGTGTGGAGACACTACAACCAACAAGTGGGTGCCTATTATAAGAATAGGTACACTGAATGTGACCAAAGATATGAGATAAACTGAATGGAGTTTTTCCTGCCTGTCAATCAGTTTCTCATTGTTATAGTGGTACAAGTAATCCTTAGACCTGAGACACCATAGTTGCCTTATGCATGTAGCTTTAGAAGTTTGATAACACTAAGTGCAGATCCTATTCAGGGGTCTGCAAAGGTGTTCATTGGCCCTACTGCTATGTGTATGAAGGCATGTGAGTGATCAACAAGGGATCCATCACTCTCAGGAAAAAGAGAGAGAATGTCTCATATAGCATTCATAATATAACTCATTAAATCCATGGCCATGGTAGGATGAATATGAAAAGAGTTTCATGAGTTCATCAATGAGTTGATATCTATGAATGAGTATAAAGTAATTGAACTAGGGACTTGACAGACTTCCATGTCCTATTAGTTCAATTGGAGACATTGTGTTGAAGGAAGGATGCAATTGTAACCTATAAACTATAACGGAAGGGTTCTTTGTAAATGACTATTCACCTCATTAAGGACAACACCATGAACCATATGCTAGGTGTTATTCATGGTTAGTAGAAGCCCTAATTGATATAAGTGAGTTATAATCAATTAGGGAATTGGAAGGAGTTCCAATTAGACCCTAAATGGAAAGAGTTCCATTGTGCACACCTCGTGCTATTCCTACTACTTAATGATGTGAACCCAATGGGTCACACACTGATCATGCAAGAAGGGCTTTAAAGTCTATGAGAGAAAGGGTTTTAATGAATAAAGAATAGTTCTTTATAGGCCTATTTGTATTTGATACAAATAATAGGGGTTAATGTGCAATTAAGAGTAATTACACATAACCCTATTAGGGTTTCTTCCCCATGGCCAGCCCCCTTTAGTGGGCTGCCTATATAAGTCACACTTATGTGTGACATGGCATAAGAGGCTTGCACAAAAAACCCTAGCCGTCCAGCCCCTTGGAGGCTCTCTTCTCTCTCTCTCTCTTCTCCACCTCTAGCAACAACAAGGAAGAAGAAAGAAAGGACTTGAAGCTCTAGCTAGGTGTGGATACCGTTGGAGGCAGCACACTTGGGCTGCTCATTCACCGCTGTCCGGAATCAAAGCTTGGAGCAAAAAGGAGAAGACAAAAATTCTGTAAGTGTTCTAACCCTCTTTGTAGTTAGGGTTTGATTTTGTGTTATGCATAGTTAGATTCATGGGATTGGGAATCGTAGGAAAAATTTTTTATATTCCGCACTTCTATTTTTCCCTCTTGTTCGATTCCCAACAGTGGTATCAGAGCCATGATTATGCATAATACAAAATACATATGGGCTGGTAATTATGGTGTAGTTGAATGATTCAAAAATCTGGAAAATTTTTCTGCATAATTGGTTTTCCTCCATGGCTGAACCTAGGGTTTGCAACCCTAGGTCAATTCTCTTTTACTCCTCTTCTAATTGATGGTTAAGTGTAGCCATGGATGCAATAGGTTGCATAGGGTTTGAGTTTGGAGAAGAAGAATAAGGAAACTAGGGTTTTATAAAACTGTTATGAACAGTTTTCATGGTTGCCATGAAAAACCGTCATCTTGTTTTGCCTGCCGAATTCAGAGTTCTTATCCAAAATTTTCGAGCCATATATGGTTAGAAAGCTCTTTGAATAAGCTTTCCAACCCAACAAACGGTGCGTCAATCCGAGTTCTGTAGTGAAAGTTATGAATTTTTTACTACAGGCTGTCTGGAAAGACAGTTTTGCTCGGGAATGATGCAATAGCCACAACTTTGAGTTATTGATGGAGATCAAAGCCATGGAAATGGTTGCCACCACTTGGGTTATGTTCTAGACATGGTAGGGAAAGGTTCCCAAGCATTTAGATGCATCATAATTGGATTAAGATGCTAGAACAGAAGGAAGAAGGAGAAGAACACCATGGAGGCTGAATCTGGGTTTTAGAACCCTAAGGTTCTTGCAATTAATTCTAATTAAAGCTGCTGTATTTATGATAGAAGATCATTGTAGGATCATTATATATCATGTGTATATGATTTTCTTTAAGTTTCAAAAAGGTTTTGATGGAAAAAGATTCAAAAAGTTTGAAAATTTTTCATGAACAGCATAGCAGATTTTCTCTGCAGAAAAGTCATCGATGGAGTTTTGATTAGAACTTGAGTTAGAGAACTCCAAATTGCATGAAACCAATTGCATTAGTTTCCTAAGACATGTAGGATACTGGGAAAATTCGTTTGGTAGCCTAATTCATTCATCTTGCTGGGTTTTAAATCAATTTCTTACAATGGACAGTATGCTGTAAATTTCTGGGCAGCCTACTGTTGTTTTAATTGTTTAGAACAATTGGTGATGATTCGATCATCCAAACCTCTTCTATTAGCTTAGTATTTCATGTAGGGACATGATACAAAAGCTGGTTTCAATGGAGGAGTCGAATTGATAAGGATTTAGAAGCTATTGTGACCTTCAAGGTCTGCAACAATGGCTCCAGCAATGGGTTTTGGAAACCCTGATTGTTCTTGATGATGGCAGCCACTTCCACCACTTCTCACGTGTCCAGAGGCTTGTCCCACACCCCTAGGATGTTCTCCCATGGCTGGCCATGGCCTCCCACAGTCGTTGGTGGCCATGGTAGCCTAGCCAAGCTCAGGCAGCCCCCTGGTAGTGACGGCTGCATAGAGTTAAGGATGAAACCCTAATTTTGAGTTAATGATGAAACCCTAATTTCATTATGGCATTAATTAAAACCCTAATTGGAATATTAATTACCATAATTAAGAGTTAATGATTGGTCATTAAATGACCAATCATGGTTATTGATTGTTAGGGCATAATTAATACCATTAATGATGTTTAGGGTTAGGGTTTTGGAAACCCTAATTAGTGTAATTAATTAAGGGTAATTAATACCCTATTTGGCATTGATTAAACCCTAATCCCTTTTATTAAATACCATATGAACCTAGGGTTTTAATGATTGGACATTAAATGACCAATCATAAGGCATTTAATGATTAGGGCTTGCGTTTAGGGTTTAGGGTTATGCATTTAGGGTTTAGGGTTTTAGGAAACCCTAATACACTAATTCATCATTTTAATGATTTTATTTAATTCCTATATTGATTATTTAATTAATATTGATTAATTTTATAATGTTTTAAATGGTTTAAAACACAATTAGGGATTAAATTAAAATCTGGAAATTCTTAATTAAATGAAATTGTTTTGTTTAATTAAGGAAACCCTAATATTGGATATTAGAGTTATTTTAGGAAACTTTGCATGTTTTAAATTAATTTGATTAATTGAAACTGTAATGTCTTAAATGTTAAGACTTTATTTAATTCTGGATATTTTTGTTAAAACCTAATAAGATTAGGATGCATTAATGAGATTAATGTAAATCATTCAAGAGAATTACCATACTGCCCATATGTTTTAATGCTTACAGTTTTTCTTTACATTATGCAATGAGATTGTATGTATGTGTTTGGATGATGATTATGGACTATACCCTTTAAACCAATTGTGATTGGCCGTCTTATGAATGGGATGTTATTATTTACAAGAGTTGTAATTTTATTAAGGTGATGTAATTTATTTGGGGCTTGCATGCCACTTTCCCTCTCCCTCTCTCTCTATCATTCTCTTATGTACCCCACATTCCTCTTATGTATCCCTTTCTTTAAATTATGTAAATGTTATGTAATCGAGAGCGCACTAAGGAGCATGGTGGACCCAAAGGAGCATGATAGAGCCCAACAAGCCAATGGTGGAGACCATCAGGCCAAGGGAGCAGATTGAAGGACTTGAAAGCTTAGAGAAGTGTTTCAAGACAGCATGCATGTTTCGAATGTGTTATTTTACGATCACCTACACCCACCTTAGACCTTGGATTCAATCTATTGGCTTGGATTGAATCCTCTCAAAGTCCATAATCATTATAGTGGGAGCTTTAATTTATGAGATAATTGTATTAGCTCCAATACCATAGTTTGGTATATGTTACCTATTCACTTAGGGACTAATATCAAAATATGGTACTTTATATATGTTGATATATAATAGCATGCGATGTATGATTTATAATAGCATGAGATGTATGATTATAAATAGCATAATTTATATGTTTAAATTTTGATACATAGGATGCATGTTAATTTGATGAGACCCTTTAAAACCCCTCTTATTTAATATTAAGTTGAAAATGGAGAAGTCATTGGGGAATGAATTCTTCATTGCCTTCCATCATTATAGGATCATCTAACGTCCCTTAATGTGGGTACCTGGCTGCAGACATGTAGGAGCTACCCATGTTAAAGACATTACTTGAAACTATCACATATGAGATATCATGGGGTGCCTAAACTGGTATATACCAAGAAACTAACATGTGAGGTATATATTTGGCGAAACATACCTGTGTGAATGATGGGTTTAACTTAACTAGGGAAGTATTCCAAGAAACTAACATGTGAGGTGTATGTTCCGTAGAGGCAAAATGATTGGAACTTGCTTATGAAGCAATAGACAAAGAGTTGTCTTCTTATTGTGGGTTAGAAGCCAAGAAACTAACATGTGAGGCTTCTAGGTCACAGTGGGACCCCAATCCCCATTAGGAATGAGATTCCCGAATTCCATTAGAGGGTGTATGGAATTTGATAAAATAGTGGGAGGTACCATATGATTAAAGACCCAATCATTATGGATAAAAATGAAATCTAATTCTCTGTTTATGTAGATTACCTAATTACTCACCTCAAAACCCCTATTTCCTAATATATAGGATATTGATAGTTTGACTAAACCCGATTTCTTTGATTGACTTAGGAAATTGAGAATTGTTCTCAATTTCAAAAGATTGTTTATATGCTATTAGGCCTTTCATTAAAGGCCCCCCATAAAACATCCTAAGAAGAAAAAGACACTATGCGCAATTGGCATCTTGTTGCCATGCTATATGATAGTATTGATGACTAATGAGCTTCAGAAGCAAAATTAATCAATGCAAGTGCCTTTGATGTCCTACATCACATACAAAGGTTGTATTGTGAGTAAAATAATACTATAAAGTATAGTACTTGTAAAGGACTTCTTCTGGACTAGGATGTAATAAAAGTTGTTTATTAATAATCATTCTTTTGAAAAATGATTAATCACATAAAATAGCTTGAGAAGCTAGATGTGATTTAAAATGGAAGCATAGAGGAAATCAAATCTTAAAAAGTCAAAGACAAAGAAATATAATTATTTTGTAGTAAACATAAGGTATTGTAAAGGGAACTTGATAAAGTATCAGTCTTCCTAGAAGAACCAAACTTTTGAAGTTTTGGTTCATGCTCTAAACTAAATTATTGATTAGTTCTGCTTCTTGGTTTTTGGATTCTAGTGTAATCTAAATCGAAGCAGAAAGTTAAGTAGATAATAAGTTACCTTTAAAAATTTTAATAGAGCAAAAGTTGCTAGATTAATTTTGGGAACTTATTTCTTAACTAGGTCATTTAAGACATTCTAGAAATTTGATTTCTGAATTTAAATGACTAATTAGAGCGAATGCAACGTATTCTGAGAATACAAGAGATGTAGAGACTCTCATTTAAATGTAACGATTATGACTTGGTTATGGGATGACCAAACCCATCTTTTACTTGGTAAAGTGAAAGAGTTACATTTATAATTTGACTAATGCATTGTGATGTATATAGTCATGTAGAGCATGCATTCAATTACAGTAGACTCATCTTAGAATACCATAGCTCAATGGTGAATCTAAGAGGACGAATTGAACCCTATTAAGATATGGTTTGATCCATGATGAGTTTTACTAATGTATCCATCTAGGATATACCTTAAAATTGCTACATATTGATAATTTAGGATTCACTCCAGTTTTGTCCCAATTATATCAGATATGATATGGGAAGAAACCCAACTTAAAGAAGTTAAGGCTTGGGCTTGTGCTACGTATGTCTGGAAACATAATGTAGACAATCTGGAAATACGGTCAAGTAAGTGTTGAATTGTGGTATATCCCAAAAGTGGTTGGGATAGTATTTCTATTACCCTAATGAACAAAAGTTGTCCATTAGGATGTTTGCTGGATTTTCTTGAGAAAGAGTTCATTCAAGAAAGATGCAAAAGTAGATAGAATTTACAGAATGGTTTGTAAAGCCACAAACCAACAAAGATCCAACCCTTGCCCCTATTGAGGCAAAACCTTTAATTACACCACATTCTTTTCATAGATCAAATTGGATATTTCTTTAACATAAAAGAGATATTGTATCTCTACTAGAATGTGAAAGAATTGTTCTTTGGTGATAAAGATCACCAAGATAATCCTATTGATTATGACTAGACGATGTTTCACATCAACTTGAGAAATGACTAAGAGTCATTAAATCCAATATGGATAGGTAGAGACCTAAACGGCTTGGCTATTTAAGAATGTTTTCAACATAGGCAAAAAGTTGTCTATAAAGAAACTTGTTTGATAATAGTTATGCTGAAATCCATTTGGATCTTGTTATCTATAAACACACATTTTGAATATGAGATATGTCAAAAAGGATATAAGGATGTTATATCAAATGGTGAAAAACCATAAAAGTGTGTAAGTTATAGAAGTCTATTAATAGACTACAAGGTTCTCATAATTAGAACATCTATAAAGTTGAAGTAATCAAATTGTTTGATTTCTCTCATTGTATAGATGGATCATGAGTGTATATAAGGTTAGTGGGAGTGTGATCGTTTTTCTTTATCCTAAGTATAGATGACATCCTAATCATTATGAATGATATATGAATGTTATCTAATGTAAAGTTTTGGTTTTTGGAGAAAAACTAATTCATGAAAGATTTGGCAGAAGCATCCAACAAGATCTATAGAGATAGATCATATAGATTGCTAAGTATCTCCAAATCATCAAACATAGTTGAAATGTTGAAGGAGTTCAACATGGAGAATTCTAAGGGAGGTCTGATTTACTTCAGATAAGAATTCATTATTCAAGGGCATGTGCCCTAGGATAACACAAGTAAGATTCTTAAAGTGTTAAGAAGCCTTATTTTACACTATGTATTGAACCTGATATCTATTATGTTGTAATTGTTACAAATAGTTATCAATCAATTCAAATTTGGAATATTGGATTGTATATGGAAATTGTAAACTCATAGTAGATGGGTATATGGATTTGGATATAATCCATATGGGGTATATTTTATATTCACTTTAGTTAGTGAAATACTTAATGGAAGAACTGTATGAAAGATACAGTGGATTCCATTATTAAGGGTGAATTAATTGTCGCATTGTCTAGGAGACTGTTTGGATCTATAAGTTCATTTAGAACTTAGAGTTGTTCCTTCCATTGAGTTGCCCACACCTTGTTTTGTGACAACAATGGGTCTATAGCTCAAGTATAGGAATCACGGTCTCATCAAAAGTCCAAACACATAGAGCGGCAATTCCAAGTGATTAGAGGAATCATTGGAAAAGGTAATAGATACATTACAGAAGATATTATCTACATAAGTTTTTGTAGACCTACTGACTAAAGCTTTAAAACATAATTGGTTATGTCTAAGACCAACATCTTGAGAAGATAGGTATGTGATACATGGTCGATTGGCTTTAGTGCAAGTGGGAGATTGTTAGGATTATGCCCTAGAGCCAATCATAGAGATGATTGTTTAGGGATTAGGAACAATCATTTGATTTCATTTATGTATGTCACATTTATTATTGATTTAATAAAAGGGCTTATTCTATTATGTTTATATGCATCATTTATATTTACATAATATGTCCATGGAGTTAGAGTTGAGAATATGGAATTACAAAGAGTTGTAATTTTGAGACTATAGATATATCTCTGTACTAAACTCCTTAAGCATTCCTAGTTGAAGGTTCACTATGATGGACAGTAATGAACCATAGGACTAGCACTTGTTAGGTTGACTCTATAGGAGGATAGCTAGTCTCAAGCTATTTGTGTGGAGACACTACAACCAACAAGTGGGTGCCTATTATAAGAATAGGTACACTGAATGTGACCAAAGATATGAGATAAACTGAATGGAGTTTTTCCTGCCTGTCAATCAGTTTCTCATTGTTATAGTGGTACAAGTAATCCTTAGACCTGAGACACCATAGTTGCCTTATGCATGTAGCTTTAGAAGTTTGATAACACTAAGTGCAGATCCTATTCAGGGGTCTGCAAAGGTGTTCATTGGCCCTACTGCTATGTGTATGAAGGCATGTGAGTGATCAACAAGGGATCCATCACTCTCAGGAAAAAGAGAGAGAATGTCTCATATAGCATTCATAATATAACTCATTAAATCCATGGCCATGGTAGGATGAATATGAAAA
The DNA here is from genome assembly GCA_039720395.1 of Liquidambar formosana. Lineage (NCBI taxonomy): Eukaryota > Viridiplantae > Streptophyta > Magnoliopsida > Saxifragales > Altingiaceae > Liquidambar > Liquidambar formosana. The sequence goes on along the minus strand of CM077825.1, from coordinate 23,393,943 downwards.
GAGTTTCATGAGTTCATCAATGAGTTGATATCTATGAATGAGTATAAAGTAATTGAACTAGGGACTTGACAGACTTCCATGTCCTATTAGTTCAATTGGAGACATTGTGTTGAAGGAAGGATGCAATTGTAACCTATAAACTATAACGGAAGGGTTCTTTGTAAATGACTATTCACCTCATTAAGGACAACACCATGAACCATATGCTAGGTGTTATTCATGGTTAGTAGAAGCCCTAATTGATATAAGTGAGTTATAATCAATTAGGGAATTGGAAGGAGTTCCAATTAGACCCTAAATGGAAAGAGTTCCATTGTGCACACCTCGTGCTATTCCTACTACTTAATGATGTGAACCCAATGGGTCACACACTGATCATGCAAGAAGGGCTTTAAAGTCTATGAGAGAAAGGGTTTTAATGAATAAAGAATAGTTCTTTATAGGCCTATTTGTATTTGATACAAATAATAGGGGTTAATGTGCAATTAAGAGTAATTACACATAACCCTATTAGGGTTTCTTCCCCATGGCCAGCCCCCTTTAGTGGGCTGCCTATATAAGTCACACTTATGTGTGACATGGCATAAGAGGCTTGCACAAAAAACCCTAGCCGTCCAGCCCCTTGGAGGCTCTCTTCTCTCTCTCTCTCTTCTCCACCTCTAGCAACAACAAGGAAGAAGAAAGAAAGGACTTGAAGCTCTAGCTAGGTGTGGATACCGTTGGAGGCAGCACACTTGGGCTGCTCATTCACCGCTGTCCGGAATCAAAGCTTGGAGCAAAAAGGAGAAGACAAAAATTCTGTAAGTGTTCTAACCCTCTTTGTAGTTAGGGTTTGATTTTGTGTTATGCATAGTTAGATTCATGGGATTGGGAATCGTAGGAAAAATTTTTTATATTCCGCACTTCTATTTTTCCCTCTTGTTCGATTCCCAACAGCCTGCTAGGTTGAAAACCCGTAAGGGCGGCCTAGGCAAAAGTTAAGGCATAATAACTACGTAAGACCTGATTCTCCATTCGAAAAAAAAAAAAAAAAAAAAAAAAAAAAAGAGAGAGAGAGAAAAAAAAAAACGAAGAAAAAATCATGGAGATACGTAGGCAACCCATAAAGTTACCTTGGGTGTGGTCTAAATCAAACAACAAAATCCCAAATTTAATTTATTATTGGCAATTTATTCAAAACTAAAAGTGATTGGCATAGCAATTCATTGGTATTAAGTAAAAGGACTATAAATATGCCATAGATATCCTATTCTTAGAGTCTTCAGTCTCTCTTGGGCTTCTTTTTAGCTCGCTTTTCAGCTTTCTTCTTCTCTCTTTCGTGTCTTCTTTTCTTCCTCAAGTCATGTTCGTAAGCTGCTGTCACTGCATCCATAATATCTTCTCTGCAAGGTCCAAGTTCATTATTCTTGATAAATCCAAAAATCCTTTCTCTTCGAGTAGTCTCTCTCTCACCCAAGTTATTCTTCAACTATTCCTTGTACTTGGGGCTCATCATATATGGACCATCAGTATTTGTAACATGGGTTAGCATCAGCTTGCTAGGCCATCGATCCTTCGCCCAAGTCACTACAGAAAGACCCGCAGGCACCACAGGATAGTCACCTCTCAAGGAAGTGGGTATGGTTTGCATGGCACCCATCTGACGAAGAACCTTTGAAGGCCAATAAAAGGAAGTAGACCTCAGTCCTATGAGTCTCACCATTGTACATCCAGAAGTGCGCAGAAGCACCTGTTCATTGCAGCCCCATATAAAGACAAACCACTTGATATTCCTCCATGAGAGGGTTTGGAAGTAACCTAGCCAATCCCTTAATGAAAATTGTCTAGGAAGTTCAATGCGGCGTAGACAATAATGCTGGGGCTTGTATGGTGTAATGGCAGCAGGTGATAAGAATTTCAGTCTTTCAAGTAACCACATTTGCAGCAGAATGGGGCTACCTCCTAAAGGAACCTTTGGGTCCTCATGGACTTTATCCAAACCATTCAGGGTTTCAGCTAGTACCATGGGGATTAAGTTATGACCCTTGGTAAGGAAAGGAATCAACTCACAGATTTGTATGGGAACATGTGGAGTACCAGTTGAAATAAGGAAACGACCAATGAGCCAAAAGGTAAGTCCATGCTTAATGGGAAAAGTAAATTTCAAAATATCTTTACTATCATGGGCCAAAAAAGAGGTTGCCAATTTCATCAAGTCTACCATATGGTCCTTTACAAACATGGAGGCATATTGTTGGTGAATCCCAAGGAAGTTGGAAAAAGAAGTAAGAAAGCTTGGGCAAGGAGTAGGGAGAATGAAAGGACCTACCGGTGAAACTCCATACAATGCGCAGAATTCCTCCATGGTTGGGCACAGTTCTTCATAGTTGAAGCGGAATACATGAACTTGAGGATCCCAAAAATATGTAGCAGCAGTTGGGAGGTTCGTTTCTAGCTTTACATGCCTCAAGGAAAGCAATGGATCCAAGCCAAAGCATTTGAACTTAGATTTTGCTTCAGCACTCATAACTCTCAAAAACCCTCCTAAAAATTTGTCTAGAGCCTCCATAATTTCTAATGAATGAATACAAGTAGGTTTAGGAACCCCTTGCATGTGTTTTTATAGGGAAAAGGTCACAAATCCGAGTTCTAGAAGGAGAAAACCCGTCAAAATAGGGAGTTTCCTATTTGAAGTGGGATTTACGCTTCGAGCTTGGGTGACCACCCAGGCCTGGGCGGCTAGCCACCTGGGCTTGGGCGGCTAGCCGCCCAGCCCTGGGTGGTCACCCGAGGCCGTTTTCCTATTTTGCTTTGTTTTGCCTATTTTTGACCCTATTTGACCCCTATATGGTTATGTGACCTTGGGAAGCTTATTTTGAGCTTATTTTTGCACAAAAACATGAGTAAATCACTACAATGGAATTCCAAAAGTCTCATAAAAAGTACCAAAGCAAGTGTTCAAAGAGAGGTTACAAAGCATAAAGAAAGATGTTTCATTCATTTACAAAGCAAGAGGCTAAGCTAAGCTAATGATCTCCCGTGGTTCTTCTCTTCCTACTTGACTCGCCTCTACCACAACCAGCATGAGGATTCCTTTGGGGTGGCATTGGTTGTGGTGGACGTAGTGTGGAGACCTGTTGCAAAGATAATCAATAAATAAAAAGGGTTATGCCTTTAGCCCCTATGATTGGAATGAATAAAGGGAATCTCTTACAGTGGGATTTAGTCGCCCTTCTAGCACAGAGTTTGCCAAACTCATCCTGACAAGATCCCGCCTTAATCCTTCGCTGAGTTCAAGGCACTCCTGTGCGTACTCTCGAGGAACCTAAGAAGTGAACATGGTTAATAAATGATGAAAGAGGTTTTAAGGAAAGCAAAAGGCTTAGAGCTTACATTCTCATAGCTCGAGTCAATCTTGGGGACCTCATCAAAAGCAAGGCGAGTAATATCAGTCCTCATAAACTCCAACCTATTGCATAGGTTCACTTGCCAATCAAGAATTGGGAGAGGTGGCTATGCAATTCCCCCCATCTCATAATCATCAGCTCCATAAATCATGCCTGTAGAGGACCCTACTGTGGAACTATGTCCACGAGCTCGCCGGCCCTGTAATAAATAATTTGTCTAAGAAGAGTGCTTGCATAAATCAATAATAAAAAGAATGGGATAGAGACTCACCCCTTGAGGTGGGAAGCCATTGACTCTAGGGCGCATCAAGAATTGATTACAGAAAGTCATACAGTCAGTATTGGGCGAGGTGAACTCCTCAGCATCCCACCCAGTCAGAGCTTCCATAAGCTCATCCCCATCCAAAGAGTCGGTGTGCCTCATGTTCATGGGAGGCAAGATAGGAGTAAGAGCGGCATCCACTTATCCTTTCACTTGCCTAAGGACACGCTCTCCCAAGTACCAGTATCGCTTTGAGGGACCCTCAAAGAGTACCCTCTTCCCAGTCAACTCTAAGCAGGAAACACACCTCTTGGGTAGCCTAGCTTCCCACAGTCCCCATGGGCTCTACTCTACCTGTTGAATTTGGAAAAAATGATGATGAGCAAGATGATAAAAATAAATGTAAAAAAAAGAATGAGGAAGGTGGATTACCATGTTGGCATTCAGACTTGCCAAGTATGCCCTTGCATGGGCATAGTCATGCCTATTGGGGGCACGTATAGCTATCTTGCTAGGAGCATAGTTCCCGAGTATGGGCCATTCCTGTATCTCATTGTCCAGTGTGGGGCGGCACAGTCCCAGATATTCATAGTACCATATCTGTCAAAATTCAAGAAAAGCAATTAAAATCAAATCAAATTTGAGAGGAACTTAAAAATTAAATATTTTTGTTTACCTCCCAGACAAATGGAAGCCCACCAAAGTTCTTGGAAACCCCTCGGGACATGTCGGACATAGATCTGTACATGGTGGCTAGTGCTGCCCCTCCCCAGTTATACCTCCCCATCTTGTGGACATCCACCATGCAAGCAAGATAGCCCAATTGTGCCATGTCATTGGCACCAACAAAGAGAGTGCAAGAGAGCATATAGATCAAGAATGCCCTAGCTATGCACTCGGGAGCCACTCCCTCACCTTCTACTTGGTTGGCAAAATTTTCAAATAGCCATATTCTCCTAACACTGTGTGAACTCTCCTCAATATCCATCCCCAACATAGTTAGGAGATAAACACTATCCGTGTTGGCAACCCCGTAAAATTCCAGCCTCTTTCCCTTGAGGCTTAAGTTGGTGATGATTGAAAAATCTTTGGGAGTCATGGTCATCTCCCCAAAACTAAAGTGGAAGGTGTTGGTGGTATCCCACCATAATTCAGCTAAGGCAAAGAGGGCTTGCCTATCCCATTGTTCATTCCATAGGGAGTCGAGGAACCAACTAAAACCCGCCTTCTTTATGATGTCTCTTGCAGAAGGTTGGGTGTGTTCCATATGCTTCCACCACCCAATGAGGTTCTTTATGGAAGACCTTGTGCGTAGGTCCTGAAAGTTGGGCTAATCAAGAGAGTTATTCACCTAGTTGGTGTAAAAATCATATGCAAGCATTGATAATTGGCTTTTCAAAAGCTAAGTTTTTTAGTTCATGAACAAGTAAACCTTGCTTTGAAAGTTCATGAAAACATTGGTTTTATTTTTCAAACTCATGATCATTGGTAAACCATGCATTCCAAGACCATGGAAACATGGATTTTTCAAAGAAAATAATGAGCAAACTTTGTTTTCCAAAGTGGTTTTTTAAGGAAAAAATAAACAAACCTTGTTCATGAATACATGGGTTTTTCAAAAATATAGCAAACTTTGTTTTTCAAAGTTCATGAAAATGCTTGATTTTGTTTCTAAATCAATTAGAAATGAATGTCTATGATTATGCCTTGCAATACACATCAATTTTACAAAGATTGGATGAATTTTCATCACTCAAGCATTTTATCAAACACTTGGTTGGCACTATTCACCGAGTTTTCAAATTGAATTCTTTTCACATCCAATCCTTGCCAAAATCAATGGGCATTGCAAACATTGCTAGGAATACTCATAGAGAGTTCATGGGAATGCATTTCAACCAACAAAAATGAAAATTTCAAAGAAAAGTTTAAAATGGGTAAGCTTACCTCTTGCTTGGAATGGAGAAAGGAGAGATGATTCCTTGGTTCTAGGAGTAATTTCCCTTGAGGAACATCATATGTTGGAGCTTTGTATCTACTCTTTGAGTCATGAAATGGATATTTTGAAGTGGGAGCTTCATTGGAATCCATAGTGCATGAACTAGCTTGTTTTGAGCAAAAATGGGTTTAATGGGTTTTTGATTTGCAAAGTGCTACAAATTTGTTGTTTTTGATGTGAAATTGGGTGTTAATGATGCTATTTCATGTGTATGAATCGCTCTTGAAGTGTGGATTTGAATGCCTTTGGGTGTTGGAGTGATTTTGCAAAATGGGGTAAACTTTCTAGAGAGAGAAAGTCCCAATTTTTGGGTTCTTTGAACAAGGGGTATGAATAGTGCTCTTATGCATTTAAAAACCCAGAATTTTCAACAAATGGGCTCGGGTAACCACCCAAGCCTTGGGCAGCTAGCCACCAGGGCCTAGGCGGCTAGCCTCCCGAGGCTTGGTGGTTACCCAAGCCACTTTGTTTTGGCTTTGTTCCTCGCTTTGTCTCGCCTTGGCGCGTGATTAAACCTTCTTCCAAATGGGATATTCAACACTTTTTGAGCTTAAAATCAAACATATTTCACTTTGAAATCAATTCTTTGAATTGATTTTATGTTCAAAAGGGTTGAATATAATTCCCCTCTGCCATGCCAACTCAAGTGACAATGTGTTAAGGCACTTTCCCCTTGCATCATGCTTGTTCAATCTTGAGAAATTGATCATATATTCTCATTTCAAATCTTGATTTTCCATCCTACTTAGTTGAATATGTTCATCACTTGGATATATTCTTCCATTTCAAAAATATGTTCACCTTTTGAATATGCTTCTCAGTTTCAAATCCTCATTCATTCTCTTACTTGGTTAAATATATTCATCACTTGAATATATTTCTCCATTTCAATGGTATGCTCATCACTTGAGTATACTTCTCAGATCATTCTCTATCTTACTTGGTTAAATATATTCATCACTTGAATATATTTCTCCATTTCAATGGTATACTCATCACTTGAGTATACTTCTCAGTTCATTATCACTTACTTGGTTAAATATATTCATCACTTGAATATATTTTTCCATTTCAATGGTATACTCATCACTTGAGTATACCTCTCAGATAATTGTCACTTACTTGGTTAAATATATTCATCACTTGAATATATTTCTCCATTTCAATGGTATACTCATCATTTGAGTATGCTTCTGAGATTATTCTTTATCTTACTTGGTTAAATATATTCATCACTTGAATATATTTCTCCATTTTAATGGTATGTTCATCACTTGAACATACTTCTCAGTTCATTGTCACTTACTTGGTTAAATATATTCATCACTTGAATATATTTCTCCATTTCAATGGTGTGTTCATCACTTGAACATACTTCTTAGATCATTGTCACTTACTTGGTTAAATATATTCATCACTTGAATATATTTCTCCATTTCAATGGTATACTCAGTACTTGAGTGTACTTCTCAGATATTTGTCACTTATTTAGTTAAATATATTCATCGCTTGAACATATTTCTCCATTTCAAAGGTATGTTCATCACTTGAACATACTTCTCAGTCTTTTTCAATTACTTGGTTAAATATATTCGTGACTTGAATATATTTCTCCATTTCAAAAGTATACTCATCACTTGAGTATACTTCTCAGTCTTTTTCAATTACTTGGTTAAATGTATTCGTGACCAGAATATATTTCTCTATTTCAAAAGTATACTCATCACTTGAGTATACTTCTCAGTCTCTTTCAATCACTTGGTTAAATATATTCGTGACTTGAATATATCTTTCCATTTCAAAAGTATGTTCATTCGTAGTGACTTGAATATGCTTCTCTTATTAATTCTCAACCCCCAGTGGTTTAAGTATACTCATGACTTGAGTGCACTTCCTTATTTCAATCTCAGGTTTTCAACCTCTTATCATTGTTGGTACAATGTGTGATTTCTCCAAGCTTTTTGGCAAAAATGGGTTGTTATTTATCATTGGTTCACAAGTGTAACTTGTTCGCCAATGAGAGGCTTCTGTCACACCCCATTTTTGCACCACCTTACTAGGGCTCATCATTTCATGCATGTTTTTGTTTTGTTTTTGAGTCTAGTCACTTGCATTAGTTTTTTAGGGTCATAAGGACAACGGATATGAATTTTGGTTCAATTTGGAGTTAATCTTGAGGGATAATAAGAGCTTTTGTGACTTGAGGGGCATAATTGTCTTTTAAGTCACAAACTTTTCATTTGACCTTGAAATGATCTCCAAATTGTCAATTGGAGTTCATATGAATGCATATGAGGTATTTCTAGGTTCAATTTGATGAACAATGGCTCGAGATTAAAATGGCTCGACGTAGTTCAAGTTGGTTAATTGACCCTCCTTTGGGTTAGCTCTAATTGACTCATAATTACCAATCAAATCTTTTCAAATGGACTTTCATTAGTCATCATTTTATCCCCAAAAGTGTTTTAGAAAGTTTAATTTTGCTATGGAAAGCATTTGGTTTGATCCTATGTGCATACCTATGCTTAGCAAAGGTAGAGCATAGCGGTTAACCGCCTTTGTCAAACCTAACCATGCCCCCATGGTTAGTGGTTTTCACCCTAAAATGTTCAAAAATGTATTCCTCATCGAAACACGATTGTTTTGGCTTTTGTTTCATCAAAATCGGACTTCATTTGCCCCCTGAAACACTTCTAGAAGCATTAGGAGTCAAAATAAGCAAAAATCCGGAGTGGGCTCGGGTGACCACCCAGCCCCAGGCGGCTAGCCGCCTGGGCCCAGGTGGCTAGCCGCCCAGGCCCTGGTGGTCACCCAAGAACACTTTCCTATTTTCACTCTAACTTCTTGCTGAAGCGGACTCTTGCCTATTTTGACATATTTGGGCTCTTTTGGGCTCTTTTGGATGAGTTTCCTTCTAATTTTTGGTAACTTTTGAGTTACTTAAGCCCCAAGGGAGTCTCTAATAGCCCTTGGATCAATTTTTAGGGTTTTAATCCCAGCTATTGGTTTATCCTTATTGAACTCTATAAATACCCCCTATGCTTCAGCACAAGGGGAGCCACTTGATGCCTTAAAACCTAAGTGTTTGAGAGATAATAAGAGAGAGAGAGTTGAAGGAGAGCTGGAGTTCTTGCTGTAGCTTTGAAGACCATTGGTTCAAGTCATCCATAAGAGGAAGAGAGAGTCTCTACAGCAGCAAAGAAGCTTTCTTAAGGTAACCTCACTCCTTATTTATGTTGAATATGGGTTTTCATATAGGATAGGCTTATTGTATGTTAAAGGTAACTTTTTTATCATGTATTAACACTCTAGCTAGTTAATATACATGAAATATTTACTGTTTATCATGAGTTTAGCATGCTTTAGGGCTGTCCTATGTGTTTTTAAGCATAGTTGTGATTCTTGTGCTTTTGTTGTCCTTGTTTTAGAATAGTGTCATTGCATATTAGAGTTAGGATTTTTTATCATGTTCTATTGTTTTAGTTAGTTAATATGCATGATTTAGGTTCTGTTTAGTTTGGTTTTAGCATGTTTAGAGTTTGTTTTGTGTGTTTTTAAGCATGTTTGTGAGTTTAGGGTTTTTAGTGTCCTTGTTTTAGGTTAGTTTCATACAGCATGTTAAAGTAGAACTTTTTATTGATTTTTCTTCATAGTTGCTGTATATGTTTTACATATGGAATAACTATGATATTTTTGCATGCATGTTAGTTCATTCTAGGGTTTTTATCCATAATAAGGTTCTAGGATTGTGTTAGAGCTTATTATTGTTTGCTGTTTTTGCTGTTAGCATGTTTAGCAGATGATTTTAGGCCTTAATACTATTCTGTCCAGATTTATATATCATTGTGTTTGCATGGCTTTGAGCACGTGTAAGGGTGCAAATAGGTGTGGTATTAGTCCTATGACAAATAGGGCTGCCATTGCTTGAAATTGCTAATGCACTCAGGTAAGTGGGTGTGAAGGTGCCCCAATTCACCTTTCTTCCTTATCCTTTCTCTTTTCCCTCCATTGGGTTAATTTTTAATATGAATCTATGGTTTTAATCAAAGATTTCCTTAACCAATAAAATTCTGTTTTTTTTATCAAAGTCTCCATCTTGTGGAATTCTTTCTAAATTCAAACTTGGTTTATTTATCATATTTAATTCTCTTTCAAATAAGGAAACCTATGGTTTTAACCATAGGTTTGTATTAGGATTTAATCCTATTCTAATCGAACTACGTGGACTTTGATCCATGTATTTCGTTGCATGGTACGTAGGCGTTCTTTGTGAGGCTCAAGTCCGTTCTAGGATCCAAGTATCCTAGGTTTCTTTTTTTCTTTTCTTTATTTTCTATTTTTATTTGCTTATTATGCATGGATGGATGAATGAAATATATGATATGCATGCAATTCTTGTGATGATATACTTGCTGATTTTTGTATGGAAAGATCTTAATTTAGCCCAAATAAACCGAGAGACCGAAAGGGTGATATGGGTGCCTATAGGCTTTGCCTAGAACCTTCCCATGTCATAACTTAGCCTCCGAATCCCCGATTTCTTTGGTTCCCAAGAGACTGGTTTTTGTCTTTCCTTTTTAAACATGGAGTCATTCAAACTGTTTTTTTTTAAAACAAAACTATTTTTAGGGTTTTCCTTGTTTCCTTTAAAAAATAAGGTGGACTCCTTTTCGTTTTCAAACCCTAATTTTCTTTCCAACCCTTGTGGGCCCAATTTCTAGGGTTCACAATTACCATGATTTATGGAGTTATTTTATATGGTTTTCAAAGTACAAACTTATTATGTGGTTTTTGGAAAATTTATATATAATTTTCCGGTTTATGTGGGAATTATGAAATCGGTAAATTAAAAGAAAAGTGTTAATGATATGGATATGGTGATGAGGGCTACTGGAGACAAGATTACTGCGGTCCCAAAGGAACGGGACGTCTTGCCGTGTCTTCCTATCCTTTAGTCCTGGGCTATGTGCCTGAATATGAGGTTACTTTCTGGTCCAAGTAGGATCATAGTGTTTCCTCATGATGGGGTTACTTTTTGGACCAGGTAGGATCCATAGTGTTTCTCCTTATTTTCCACGCACGAGGGCCCCGCATGACCTGGGGAGGATTTATCAGTTTGAAAGACTGATGTTATAGATTGCCAGATATGGCGGATGTTGGTTATTGGTTTATAAGGCCGTGATATGATATCAGAAAATGATGGTTAAATTCATTTGTAAAATGATGATTTTGATAACAAATAACTTGAGCTATTTCTTACCTCTTTAAAAAGAAAAAGGGGTGTTGGTATTTAATGATTTAACTTTCGAAGTTTATTTCATTATACCTATATCGGTTTTATTTACTGAAAAATTTACATTGCAAACTAATCAATGGTTTTGCAGAGCTTATGAAAAGTATATAAATTATGGTTTTTAAAACCTTGGGTTATTTTGAGAAATGTTACCTGCTGAGCATATAGCTCATACCCCCACAGTTTTTCTTGCAGGTCATATTTTCAAAATAAAGCTTGACTTGGGGTTTGGGAAGCACATCAGCATGCTCGCATTCATATAGAGGATCATTGTATTTTATTTCAGCTTTAAGCCTAGGCATGTATTAATTTTAATTCATGGTCTGTAATAAATAGATAAATAGTGGACGCAGATGTGGATAAGACCCATGTGATTACGATACTGCTTGTAGTTTTATTTATTTTGGAATATTGTGTGGATGGTTGAAAATGATTATAAATAGGTTTTCTACAGGTTTTATGATTAGTCGATAACTTGGTATGTCCTATTTACAGATGGGACCATGCCGGATTTTCTAAAAATGTTTTCAAAAGAATTATTTATAGTAAACATCCACCAAAATTAGCTTTAAAATTTATTTTCTTCCTATATAACTAACGGTCCCCATTTTGGGTCGTTACACTTACTCATCCAAAAATGCAGCAATGTGCTCAAATTTACACCTCCTCCATTTAAGGTGAAAATATATACCTCGACGTTGATCTCCTATTATCATTGTTAGATTAAAAATTTGAATCCATTCTACAAACCATTTCCAAGTTTCTTTCTCGATAGACAAGGCATAGGTCCTTTAGTTCTTCTCAAGTACTTAAGGATAGCCTTGACTTCTTCCAAAGTTTTTTACCTAGGTTTGCCTGATATCTGCTCGTAACATTTACAGCAAAACTGATATTTGGTCATGTACATAGCATACCATATGCTTTTAGACAACTTGATTTCATGTCTGATAGGAATTAGACCTCTTTTGAAATCATGCATTTTGAACCCTTTCAAAATCTTGTCTATGAACATCGATTGGGAGAGACTTAAGATCCTTTAAGATCTATCTCTATAGTCCTTTATTTCTAGAATATAGGATGCTTCTTCCAAATCTTTCATGGAGAAATACTGTGAAAGACAATCTTTCACTTATAACAATATTTCTACATTATTCCTTAAGTAGAATGTCATCCACTTATAAGACCATTAATGTGATCACACTCCTACTAACCCTTTGTACAATCATGGTACAATAATGGGTTCTGTCTCAACAGGGACATGAGTTGTATCAATGTCGGTTTGTGTCTCATTAGACAACTCTTTGAGTTCTATTTTCTTGTTGTTGCCTTTTTCTTGAATAAACTCCTTTTCAAGAAAGACTGCAATTTAATTAACAAAACACCTTTTTTTTATTAGGATAATAGAAATAGTATCCTAAACTCTCTTTAGGATATTTCACAAACCTACATTTAAGTTATCTTGATTTCTAATTTAGTTGCATTATATGTTTCTACATATCATTGTGCAACCCCATACCTTAACATTCTTAAGGCTTGGTACTTTCCTTTACATATCTCATATAGTCCTTGAGGGATAGCCTTGGTTTGAACTCTGTTTCACTAGTACGCGGAAATTTCTAGGGCATATCCTTAAAAGGATATTATTAGGTCGTTGTAACTTATCATAGATCGGACCATATCCAAAATGTCATCTTCTTCTTTTCTGACACACCATTAAGTTGTGGTGCTCTAGGAGGTGTCCATAAACAATGCCTGTTTGAATAAGTTGATTTGAAAAATCATCGGTTAAATATTCGTCTCCTCGATCTAATCGAAGAGCTTTAATACTTTTACCAGTTCGTTTCTCTACTTCATATCTAAATTCTTTGAACCTTTCAAATGCTTCAGATTTGTACTTCATTAAGTATACACACCCAAACCTAGAATGAATCATCGGTAAAGATTGTGAAGTAAGAGAAACCTCTACATACATCACTATGTATTAGTCCCCATCTCTTGTTCTCTTGGGTTTATTAGCATTCTATTTAGAACTATTATGCTCCATGCAACTAACATTTAGTTTAGAGCATGATCCATACCTTCTGAAGGTTGGTCCTTTAGAGTATCTAGATACTCCTGACAGTTACGTTTCCAGTACCCATCCTTGTCGCAGTGAAAACAGGTTCCTTTGGCTTTGTCGGTATTACCTTTCTTGATGTCTCTCTTCGGCTTTAAGTTCTTCTTCTTCTTCCCTTGGGTACTCTTACCCTTGCCTTTGCCCTTACCTTTGGGCTTGGGCTTGGCTTTGGAAGTAGAAGCTCCCTCAAATGCGAGCAAAGAACCTTTCCCTTTCTTTATTGTCTCCTCAGTCATCTTGAGCAGATTATACAACTCGAGGAGAGTGGGCTCAAGCTTGTTCATGTGAAAATTCATAATGAACGGCCCAAATGAATCAGGAAGGGATCGCAGAATAATGTCTGAACACATATCAGCTTCAATGATCACATCAAGCTTCTCAAGCTGCTCGATATAGTTGATTATCTTTAAGGTGTGATCAGTCACGGATGAACCCTCGTTTATCCTTGCCTTAAATAGATCCTTGACAATATTATTTTTAGTGGTCCTACTTTGCTCCCCATACAACTCTTGTAAGTGGAGAAAGATATCGGGAACGCTACTCATGGACTCATGTTGCTTCTAAAACTCAGGGCTTATGGATGCCATCATATAGCATCTTGCCTTTAGGTCATCGTCCATGCACTTCTGATAAGTGTCTTTCTCCTGTTGAGTTGTAGCCTCAGTAGGAACTTTAGGAAGTGAGCCATCAAATGTGTAGGTAATCTTTTCGGAATTTAAAACTATTTTCAAATTCCTTAGCCAATCAAGATATTTAGGTCTAGTCAAACGGTTGGTGTCCAAAATTTTGGATAACGGGTTGAAGTGAGCCATTTCTATGAACTACATATAAAAAATTAAAATAGAGAATTAGATTTCATTTTTAATCCGTAATGATTGGGTCTTTAATCATATGGTACCTCCCACTATTTTATTAAATTCTATACACCCTCTAATGGAATTCGGGAATCTCATTCCTAATGGGGATTGGGGTCCCATTGTAACCTAGAAGCCTCACATTATAGTTTCTTGACTTCTAACCCACAATAAGAAGACAACTCCTTGTCTATTACTTCATAAGCAAGTTCCAATCATTTTGCCTCTATGCTGCATACTCCTCACATTATAGTTTCTTGGAATACTTCCCTAGTTAAGTTAAACCCATCATTCACACAGGTATGTTTCGCCAAATATGTACCTCACATTATAGTTTCTTGGTATATACTAGTTTAGGCACCCCATGATATCTTATATGTGATAGTTTCAAGTAATGTCTTTAACATGGGTAGCTCCTACATGTCTGCAGCCAGGTACCCACATTAAGGGATGTTAGATGATCCTATAATGATGGAAGGTGTCACACCCCATTTTTGTACCACCTTACTAGGGCTCATCATTTCATGCATGTTTTTGTTTTGTTTTTGAGTCTAGTCACTTGCATTAGGTTTCTAGAGTTACAAGGACAATAGGTATGAATTTTGGTTCAAATTGGAGTTGATTTTGAGGGATAATAAGAGCTTTTGTGACTTGAGGGGCATAATTGTCTTTTAAGTCCCAAACTTTTCATTTGACCTTGGAATGATCTCCAAATTGTCAATTGGAGTTCATATAGATGCATAGGAGGTATTTCTAGGTTCAATTTGATAAATCAATGGCTTGGGATTAAAATGGCTCGATGTAGTTCAAGATTGGTTAATTGACCCTTCTTTGGGTTTGCTCTAATTGACTCACAATTACCAACCAAATCTTTTCAAATTGACTTTCATTAGTCATCATTTTACTCCCAAAAGTGTTTTATGAAGTTTAATTTTGATATGGAAAGCATTTGGTTTGACCCTATGTGCATGCCTATGCTTAGCAAAGGTAGAGTATAGTGGTTAACCGCCTTGTTCAAACCTAACCATGCCCCCATGGTTAGTGGTTTTCACCCTAAAATGTTCAAAAACATATTCCTCATCGAAACATGGTCGTTTTGGCTTTTGTTTTATCAAAATCGGAGTTCATTTGCCCCCTGAAACACTTCTAGAAGGGAAAGGAGACAAAACAGGCAAAAAAATTAGAAGTGGGCTCGGGTGACCACCCAAGCCTGGGCGGCTAGCCGCCTGGGCCCAGGTGGCTAGCTGCCCAGCCTTGGGTGGTCACCCGAGACCACTTTCCTATTTTCACTCTAACTCCTTGCTGAAGCGGACTCTTGCCTATTTTGACGTATTTGGGCTATTTTGGACGAGTTTCCTTCTAATTTTTGGTAACTTCTGAGTTACTTAAGCCCCAAGGGGGTCTCTAATAGCCCTTGGATTAATTTTTAGGGTTTTAATCCTAGCCATTGGTTAATCTTAATGAAACTCTATAAATACCCCCCTATGCTTCAGCACAAGGGGAGCCACTTTATGCATTAATACTTGAGTGTTTGAGAGAGAATAAGAGAGAGAGACTTGAAGGAGAGCTGGAGTTCTTGCTGTAGCCTTGAAGAACATTGATTGAAGACACCTACAAGAGCAAGAAGGAGTACATACAGCAGCAAGGAAGGCTCTTCCTAAGGTATTCTCCTTCTCTATTCAAGCTTAAACTAAGGTATCATGTAGGATAGCTCTATTGCATGCCATGCTTATAATTTTTACCATGAATTGAAGTTTCTAGTAGTTAATACATATGATATTGATGATGTTCATGAGGAGTTTTGCATGCCTTAGAGTTAGTTCATGAGTTTCAATGCATAGTTATGATTCTTGTGTTTCTGTTGTCCTTGTTCTAGGATAGTGATGTTGCATGTTAGAGTTAGGTTTTTTGTCATGTTTTATTGTTTTAGTTAATTAATATGCATGGTTTAGGTTCTGTTTAGTTTTATTTTAGCATGTTTAGAATTGGTTTTGTATGTTTTCAAGCATATTTGTGAGTTTAGGGTTTTAAAGTCTTTGTTTTGTGTTTGTTTTTATACAGCATGTTAAAGTAGGTTTTTTATTGGTTTTTCTTCATGTTTGCTGTATATATTTTTCATATGGAGTAAACATGATATTTTTGCATGCATGTTAGTTGATTTCTAGGGTTTTATGCATGATATGGTTCTAGGAATATGTTAGGACTTATTATTGTTTGCTGTTTTTGCTGTTAGCATGCTTAGTAGATGATTTTAGGCCATAATACTATTCTATCCAGATTTGCATATCATTGTATTTGCATGGTTTTGAGCACTTGTAAAGGTGCAAATAGGTGTGGTAATTGTCCTATGGCAAATAGGGCTGCTCATGTCTGAAATGGCTAATGCTTGGAGCTATTGCGCTCAGGTAAGCGGGTGTGAAGGTGCCCCAATTCACCTCTCTTCCTTATTCTCTCTCTTCTCCCTCTTTAGGGTTAATTTTTAATATAATCCTATGGTTCTAATCAAGGGTTTCCTTAACCCATAAAATTCTGGTTTTTATTAAAGTTTCCATTTTGTGGAGTTCTTTCTAAAATCAAACTTTCTATCAAATTCAACTCTTTTGGTCAAATAAGGAAACCTAGGGTTTTTACCATAGGTTTATATTAGGACTTAACCCTAGTTCTAATCGAACTACGTGGACTTTGATCCATGTATTTCGCTGCATGGTATGTAGGCGCTCTTCGTGAGGCTCAAGTCCGTTCTAGGATCCAAGCATCCTAGGTTTTCTTTTTGTTTTGTTTTCTTTTTCTTTATTTTCTGTTTTTGTTTGCTTATTATGCATGGATGGATGAATGAAATATATGATATGCATGCAATTCTTGTGATGATATACTTGCTGATTTTTGTATGGAAAGACTTTAATTTAGCCCAAATGAACTGAGAGACCGAAAGGGTGACATGGGTGCCTATAGGCTTTGCCTAGAACCTTCCCATGTCATAACTTAGCCTCAGAATCCCTGATTTCTTTGGTTTCCAAAAGACTTGTTTTTGCCTTTCCTTTTTTTTATGGAATCATTCAAAATTGTTTTCTTAAAACAAAATGGTTTTTAGGGTTTTCCTTGTTTCCTTTAAAAAATAAGGTGGCGACTCATTTCCTTTTCTTTTTGAAAACTTATTTTCTTTTAAACCCTTGTGGGCCCAATTTCCGGGGTTCACAGTTTGGCAACTCCACTGGGGAATTGTGGGCTAGACTCTATAAAGTTTAATTGGGCTAGGTTAATTTCTTATGTTTAATTAAAATCAATCACATTGCATCCGCTTGATTGTGTGCTTTCATTTATTGCATTGTGTGCGCAAATTCTTGCATGCTAGGATCGATGTCCCTCGATGTATCCTTGCCAATGATCGGCCTAGTCTCAACCTTGGTTTTCCTGATTCCATGTGTTGGGGCGAAAGCTATCAACCTCTCTTGCCTAGTACCCTTGGGCTTGCCCTTGGGTATATTAAATGAGTTAATCACGTACTGCTGGACCCACGCGGCGTTCCTGATGCCACATGTGGTTAGGTATAAGGATTGCTCAAGCAAGTGAAGGACCCCAGCCTACCCTTATCATTAGTCCATATAGACAGACTTGTAGGACACTACGGTCTCACCTTTATGCACCCACAATTGTTTGTAATGATGCTATGCCGTGTTTGTGGTGTGAGGCTTTATATCTTATGCCCTTAACATAGACCTTTAAACCCTAGCCTTCGTTAAGGCCATGGGTTGGAAGGAATAAATTAAGGAAGTAGGATATAAAGCTATGTTTGTGATGTGCTAGTCGTAGGGGATTAATTAAACCTAATTGAAGGACTCTATACCCTATTCTTTTAAAACATACCCTTAATCCATGACCCTTGTAAAGGTAATTGGATAAAAGGAATGAATTAATTGAACATGGTGTAGAGACCGAGTTCATTAAGGAAAATATGGAGGTTTAGGACAGGTCCTTGGGCTAAAGGTTAAAACTTTTTCTATCCATAGACGTGCTGGCTTGGATCCGCAATCCGCAAGGGCGTCTAGTGAGTGTTGAGTCTACCCATCATACAGACATGGCCGACGAAAGAACTAGTGAGGGGCACTTTTACCTTGAGGCTTGCCTGAAAGCCATCATGACCAAGCTTGATCATACCGCCGAGACATCCGATACCGCATTGAAAATGGCTCAAGAGAACCAACAGAAGATGGCGGATCTTGAACAAAATGGCTCTAAGGCCCATTCCTCGGGTATTCCTCATGGGTCTGGCACCGAAGAGGGACCTCAATCCAATGAGAACACCAAGACAAGGAGGGAAAGTAGCTCGAAACCTGAGGTCATTAACCTAGAAGGGGAAGCCAAGGGGAAAGGTACTAGCAGTGATTCCGTGTTAGCTAGCAAGGTAGAAGCATTGGAGAGAACTATAAAAGGGATTCGTAGGGCTGATGACATGGTCGATGTGCGGACTCTATCTCTGTTTCCAACGGCTCATATTCCACTACAATTCAAGATGCCGGAGTTAGAAAAGTTTGATGGGACGGGTTGCCCTAAGACTTATTTGAAGATGTATGTGCGAGCTATGCACCCTCGAGGGGCTACTGACGAGCTTTTAGCTCAAATGTTCCATGAAACCTTGGCCACTTCTGCTTTGAAATGGTTCTTGTCCTTGGATGAGAATAGAACCCGGACTTGGGAAGATATATGCAATGAGTTTTCGGAGCACTACAAGTACAACACAGAGGTGGATGTCACTCGAAGGGACCTGGAAACTACCAAGCAAGGGGTTCATGAAACTTTCTCCGCTTACATTACAAGGTGGAGACAAAAGGCGTCGAGAATGACAGATAGGCCAAATGAGGAGGACCAAATTCAGCTGGTGGTTAAGAACTTGCTGCCCGTGTATCACAAGCACTTATTTGCCCACTATTTCCCCAATTTCAAAGCTCTCATAGGGGCTGGCACGCAGGTTGAAGATGCTATCAACGATGGGACAATCAAAACTGAGGAAGTGAGGAGTCGCAAGACAAACTTTACTGGGAAGAACAATGCTGAGGTCAACACCATAACTCAACCAATCCAACCCTTTTCTCTCAATGATGTCAACCCACCTCGCCAATTCACTGACCTATTCATGCCACTCGAAAGAGTCCTTGAAAAGCTCATAAGTCGTGACCTATTGAAGCCACTCGACCCAAGACCTCCACCAAATCCCTTACCCAAGAGCTACAATGAGAATGAGTACTGCAAGTACCACCAATCCAAAGGCCATGCCACCAATCGCTGTATTCGCCTTCGCCACCAAGTCCAAGACCTCATTGACAAGCAAGTCATTTCACCACCAACCCGTCCAAATGTCACCCGTAATCCTCTCCCATCTCATAACAACACACCCCCACCTAACACCATAAATGCCATTGAGGTTGAATCCTCTCGCCCTCGCCGACCCATAAGACAATACACTCCACTCCCCATGACCTTAACCCATCTTTTCACCATTTGCCGCAATAACAACCTTATCATGCCCCTTCCACCAAAGCCAACGCCATCAACCCCTCACCAATATTGCCAATACCATCGTGCACCCGGTCATGACACCGAGGCTTGTTCTATACTAAAGAAGATCATTCAAGACCTCATTAACCAAAAAGTTTTGTTGTTGCCAAAGAAATCTATCCAACAAGAGCTGAAAGAAAGATATGAAGCAGGGGATCCTCAGGTTGGCCTATTGGGTGAATCGTCGGGGAAATTTGATCACTATGTGCTGTACTCAAGTCCAAATCCAATATCAGAAGAGCCGATAGTCCCTACAGGTTGGGATGACTTGCCGACAGAGATGGAGAGCATTGACATGATAGAATGGGATGACTTAATGAATGACTCCGAGGAAGTCCATGACATATGGGCTAGCGATGATGAGTTGGACCATATAACCAGAGGGGGTCGCCATTTCAAGCCTCCCCACCTAGAATCTGAGAATCCGTTGGAAGATTTGGAAGGGTAGAGGCGCCCTAGCTTGCAAGAAGAAGAGGATGAAGTGCTTAGGCAGCTGAAGAAGACTAATGCCAACATTACTATTTGGGGCTTACTCATGGCCTCGCACAAGCACAGACAGACCGTGTTGAAACTGCTGAATCAGATACAAGTGCCTGTTGACACATCCCCCGAGGGATTGGTACATTTGGTGAATCCAACTCCCAAGAACTCAACCATCGTGTTCACAGATATGGACCTACCTAAGAGCGGGCCAAGCCATTCTCAAGCTCTCTACGTGACCGTTGACACCATGGGGAAGAGGGTTCCTACCGTCCTTATCGACAATGGGTCCGCACTGAATGTATATCCTCTCCGAACTACCACTGTTTTGGGTTTGGGACCCACCGATTTCACGCCATCTGGGCAGACCGTAAGAGCTTATGATAACACCCGCCGTGAAGTAATAGAGGTAGTTACTTTGCCTCTTATCATGGGACCCACTGAATTTAGGGTGGAATTCCAAGTGTTGGATGTGCCGTCATGTTTCAACTTGCTGTTGGGCCGACCTTGGATCCATCCTGCTGGGGCTGTGCCATCTTCACTCCATCAAAAGGTAAAGTTTCCTTATGAAGGAGCTATAGTAACACTTCAAGGGGACTATGAACTGAAACTCGCAGGCGTGCCTATATGTGAGATACAACTTGAATCAGCAGTAGTACTACTATCTGGGTTTGACTATGTCCAATGCATTGAGAAAGAGCTCGAGAAGGGTGAATTAATACCTTTGGACTTTTGCCCCCATTGCAACTTGCACGTTGGTGAGATCATGAGAAGAATGAGTTTCTTTCTAGGCATGGGGCTAGGGCGTCACCAACAAGGGATCCCTACGTCTATTCAAAGCCGTGTGACCTCATACACCTTCGGGCTAGGATATGAGCCCTCCAGAAATGATCATGCAGAAATGTTGAAGAGGAATAAAGAGAAAGTAAGAGCCAAAGCCGAGGGAAGGGTGCCAGACCTGAGGATCTCGCCATACCGACCTACTTTGAATGGTTACTTCGTCAAAGAGGGGGATGATTTTCTATATTGCGGGTTTCCAGAACCCATCCTTGACCAAGCTTCCAAGATACGAGTTCCAGGTTTTGAAATCTTTTTCACCGAATGGTATCCAATCACAGCTGAAATGGTGGATGATTAAGCCATCAATGATGAGTTTTGGGAAAAGAAAGAGGAGGACTGGGCAAAGAACCTTGATACAGGGGCTATGACTGAAATGTTCCAAGATATGATCCTCGCCGTGGAAGACTCGACCATTGAAGAACTCCAGGGTTCGTCCATTAGCCATGCTACTATGCCACTCCTGAATTGGTACCTTGAATGTGGTGTCATTGCGGAGCTCCATGAAGAAAAAGACATTGGCCTACCTGATAGCAGCTTGTAGGTGTCTTAGTTTAGTAATATTTCTCTAATTCAATAAGATGTATCTACTCAACTCTCTTTGTGGAGTCATAGTATTGATACAGATTTGTTTTTCTTTCTTCTTTTTGTGTGTCATTCCTACTATTCCTAGTCAATAAAGTGTGTTTTCTTTCTCTATATATGTAGTGTCTCTTTTCTCTCCTCTATGGATATTTATGGCATGGATATAGATCCTAGGAACGATGTCCCTCCGGAGCTCGTTGAGCAAAGGAAAAGGGGCGTCACCGAACCTAATATGGATGAATTGGAATCAATCAACTTAGGGACAAGTGAATTGCCAAGAATAGTTAAAATTGGGAAAACTCTCTCCCCCGTTGAAAAAGAAAAGATGATCTCCCTCTTGAAGGCCAACATTACGGCTTTTGCATGGTCTTATGAAGACATGCCTGGCATTGACCCCGATATTGTGCAACACTATATCCCCACTAATTCCCTAAAGAAGCCGGTAAAGCAGAAACTCAGAAGATTAAAACCCGAATGGGCTCTAAAAGTAAAAGAAGAGGTAACTAAACAACTAGACGCGGGTTTCCTCCAAGTTGTGGAGTACCCCGAGTGGTTGTCAAATATAGTGCCTGTGCCTAAAAAAGATGGGAAAGTGAGGATGTGTGTCGATTTCCGAGATCTCAACGCTGCAAGCCCTAAGGATGATTTTCCTTTACCCCATATCGATGTGTTGGTGGACAGCACAGTGGGAGATGCGCTCCTCTCCTTCATGGACGGATTCTCCGGGTATAACCAGATAAAGATGGCGCCTCAAGACATGGAGAAAACAGCCTTTATCACGCAATGGGGAACGTACTGTTACAAGGTAATGCCTTTTGGCTTAAGAAACGCTGGGGCTACTTACCAAAGAGCAGCTACGACCTTATTGCATGATATGATCCACAAGGAAGTCGAGGTTTATGTCGATGATATGATCGTGAAGTCCGTGGATAGGGAAGGGCATTTCAAGGCGCTAGAGAAGTTCCTAGAGCGAGCTAAGAAGTACAATCTCCGTTTAAACCCACAGAAGTGCGCTTTTGGTGTCACTGCAGGCAAGCTATTGGGATTCATGATCACTCAGAGGGGCATCGAAGTGGACCCAGGGAAGATAAAAGCTATTGTGGAGATGGAGCCGCCTATCACTGAGAAGCAGATCCGGGGTTTTCTGGGAAGGATTCAATACATAAGCTGATTCATCACCAACTTGACCATGGTTTGCGAACCAATCTTCAAATTGCTTAAGAAAGGTGTGCCAAAAGTATGGAATGAAGAATGCCAAGAGGCCTTTGAGACCATTAAGAGATACTTGAGCAATCCTCCAATCTTAGTTCCCCCACGGCAAGGTGCACCGCTCTTGTTATACTTAACGGTCACCGAAACCGCGACGGGAGCTATGTTAGCTCAATATCTCGAAGGGTCTACAAAGGAGAATGCCATCTACTACCTAAGCAAGAAAATGATGGACTATGAAGTGAAGTACAATGCCATTGAAAAGGCTTGTGTGGCACTAGTATGGGCGACGCAAAAGCTCTGACACTACATGATGTCCTTCGAAGTGTTCTTGATAAGTCGCATGGACCCGTTGAAGTACTTGGTAGAAAGGCCGGTATTGTCATTCAGAACTGCTCGATGGTCAATTCTCCTCAATGAATTTGACATCAAGTACGTAAATCAGAAGTCTATCAAGGGGAGCGTCATCGCAGACTACCTAGCCAGTTGTCCGGTGTCATCATCCGCTCCGTTTAACGACCAATTCCCAGATGAGGACGTGCTAGAGATTGGTAGAAAAACTTGGAGAGTATACTTCGATGGAGTAGCCAATAAGAAAGGTTATGGGATAGGAGTCCTGCTAGTTTCACCTGAAGAGGCATTTACACCATTGGCGGTCAAGTTGGGGTTTGAAGCTACCAACAACATTGCTGAGTATGAGGCCTGTATCCTAGCATTGGAAGCCACACTTGAATTGGGGATCAAAGAATTAGAAGTGTTCGGGGACTCAGCGCTAATCATTTGTCAGATAAAAGGGGAATGGAAAACTCGAGATGAGAAGTTGCTGCCCTACCATGCCAATCTGGAAGCTCTAACCAAGGAGTTCTCAGAGATAGAGTTCAACTACCTTTCAAGAAACAAGAACCAGTTCGCCGATGCCTTGGCGACCCTAGCATCCATGGTGGAGATACCTGAAGGGGGAAATGTGAAGCCGCTGGTGATAGAATGTCGAGACAAGCCTGTGTACTGTTGTGCAATCCGAGGAGGGGAAGTGATCGATGGCCACCCGTGGTTCCATGACATAAAGAAGTTCGTTGAAGAAAGAGAGTACCCAGAGGGAGCATCTCGTATTGACAGAAAAACCCTAAGGCGGTTGGCGAGTCACTATGTACTTTGTGGAGGAAAGCTATATCGGAGATCATACGACGGGATCCACCTGCTGTGTGTCACCGAGGAGGAAGCCGAGCATCTGATTAAAGAAATCCATGAAGGGACAGGGGCTCCGCATATGAATAGCTATATGTTGGCTAAGAAAATCATGAGGCTAGGCTATTATTGGTCTACCATGGAAAGAGATTGCCATGCACATGTCAAGAAGTGCCATAAATGCCAACTGTTTGCCAGTGGACAACATTTGCCTTCTATGCCTTTAACAAGTATGTCGTCACCATGGCTATTCGCAGTATGGGGGATAGATATCATCGGACAGATCAAGCCAAAGGCGTCAAATGGGCATGAATACATCCTGGTTGCCATCGATTATTTTACTAAGTGGGTGGAAGCAGCGTCCTTCAAGACCTTGAATTCCAAGAAGGTAGCACAGTTCATACAGCACAGCATCATCTATCGATATGGGGTACCGCATGAAGTTATCTCAGACAATGGCCAGCACTTTCAGAAAGAAACCCATGAGCTCTTGCAAAAGTACGGCATAGTTCACCATTTGTCGTCACCATATCGTCCTCAGACTAATGGAGCAGTGGAAGCAGCTAACAAGAACATCAAGAAGATACTGCAGAAGACTGCGGATTCGCACACAGACTGGCATGAGAAGTTACCATTGGCTCTATGGGGTTACAGAACATCAATAAGGTCGTCAACAGGGGCTACCCCTTATTCTCTAGTTTACGGAATGGAGGCCGTGTTGCCAGTTGAGTTGGAAGTTCCTTCACTAAGGGTTGCCGTGGAGAGCCAGATAACAGAAGTGGACTGGGTTAAGAGCCGTTATGATGAGTTAGCTTTGCTGGATGAAAGGCGTTTAAGGGCGCTGTATCATGTTCAGGGGTATCAGCGGAGAGTCGCCAGAGCATTCAACAAGCATGTCAAAGACCGAGGTCTAAAGAAAGGGGATGTAGTGTTGAAAGAAATCAGAGCTCCAGTTGTGAACCCACGAAAAAGCGCGGCCCACAAGGGTTTGGCAAAAAATACAGAGGTGAAAGACAACAAACGAAAAGGGAGTCGCCACCTCATTTTTTAGGAAAAAGAGGAAAACCATAAAAATGTTTTATTTTCAAAACCACATGACTCCATTAAAGGAAAAGCAAAGTCTTTGAAACCAGAAAATTGGATTCGGGGGCTAAGTTACGACGTGGGAAGGTTCTAGGCAAAAACCCATAGGCACCCACATCGCCCGAGTCGGTCTCTTAATTTGATTGGGCTAACTTAATATCTTTTCCACTCAAATATCATCATATATCATCACAAGGCAACATGCATATCATATATTTCATCCAACCATCTCATGCACAATCACTCAAATAAAACAAAACAAAAAAAAAAGAAGAAAAGAAAAGAAAAGCCTAGGATACTTGGATCCTAGGGCGGACTTGAGCCTCACGAAGAGCGCCTACGTACCATGCAGCGAAATACATGGATCAAAGTCCACGTAGTTCGAAAAGAATAGGGTTACAACCTAATACAAACCTATGGTAAAAACCCTAGGTTTCCTCATTTGAAAAGGTATCGAATAATCCAAAATTGAAAACTTCCATAAGAGGAAAACTTTGATAAAAACCAGAATTTTAGCAATAAAGGAAACCTTTGATAATTACCATAAGCTTGTATTAAGAAGTAACCCTAGGAGGGAGAAGAGAAAAGAAAGAAAAAGAAAGGTGAATTGGGGCACCTTCAAACCCTACTTACCTGAGCGCACAAGCTCCTAGCATTAGCCATTTCAGACCATAGCAGTCCTATTTGCAATAGGACAAGCATTGTACCTGTTTGCACCCTTACAAGTGCACACAATCATGCAAAGAAAACAATATCCTAATCTGGACAGAACCATGACAAGGCTTAAAATTACCCATTAATCATGCAAACAACAAGAATAATGAATAACTAAGGACTCTAACTCAATCCTACATGCAATGACCTAGCTAACATGCATGAAAACCTATCAAATATACTATATGGATGCAAACCTAGCATGATTCAACTATATGCAGCATATATAGAATGATTATGATGAGCAACAACCCAAAAAACTAAGCTAAACATGCTGTATGAGACCTACGTGATTTCAGGGTTATCGAAACCCTAATCTCAAAACTATGCATAAAAACCTACTAAATGACTCTAAGACATTCTCAAATTATCATGAATATCATTCATATAGCATATACTAACTAACAGGAGCATCAATTCATGATAATAATCACAGCAACCTAAACATGTGAACTATGCATGATTTAAGAGGATAAAAAGAGTAATACTTTCTAATCCCTAGCAAACCAGGGATTATCAAGCATATAAAGCCATGAACTATCCTAAAATCATTCATATAATATCACATAAACATTGAATTCCATCCATAAGAAGAACAATTGCATGCACCATAACTATCCTAGAAGAAGA
Source organism: Liquidambar formosana (assembly GCA_039720395.1). Classification (NCBI taxonomy): domain Eukaryota; kingdom Viridiplantae; phylum Streptophyta; class Magnoliopsida; order Saxifragales; family Altingiaceae; genus Liquidambar; species Liquidambar formosana. The sequence continues at coordinate 23,367,757 of CM077825.1, read as the reverse complement.
AGAAGAAAGAGAAGAAGGAGAAGCAGAAATTCATGTTCAGCATTGAAAGGACATGCTTACCTCTTGTAGACTCTTCCTTGTCTTCAATCCTCTTGTTTCCTTGCTTGCTTGGGGTTGAAGAGCCTCCTCTTGAAGTCCTTCTAGCTCTCCAAACTCGTAGCTCCCTCTCTCTCTAAGTGTAAAGTGCAATTAACCTCCCTCTATGTGCTGAATATCATGTCCTTTATATAGAGAACTGACCCCCTAAACCAATGGCTAGGATTAATTCATTAAATAATGATCCTAGGGCTATTAGAGACTCTCTTGGTGCTCAAACAACTCAAACCTACACACTCCTAAGCTCAGACAAGTTGTTTTGGCGGAGGAAACCGTCAAAAGAGGGAAAGAAGAGTCAGAGTTTGACTCAAAGAAGGATTCCTCGGGTGACCAACTAGGCTTGGACGGTTAGCCGTCTGGGCCTAGACGGCTGACCGTCCAGCCCCGGACGGTTACCTGAGGGTCCTCTATTTCCGCTTCGGTTTTGACTTCCACTTGCTTCAGAAGTCCTAAAATCTTCAAATTAAGTCCGATTTTGACGAAATAAAAGCCAAAACGACCGTGTTTCAAAGGGGAACACATTTTTAAGTATTTTAGGACAAAAATCCTCAACCATGGGTGCATGGTTCGGTTTTACAAAGGTGGTTAACCATGGTGCTTCACCGTCGCTAAGCTGGGTTTGTACACAAGGTCGAACCAAATGCTTTCCCAATCGAAAATTGATCTTTCTAAACATGTTTAGGACATAAATAAAGCCCAATTGAAGTTAAATGAGAGAAAATTGATTGGGTCTTGTGAGTTAATTTGAGCAAACCAAGAAAGGGTCTTTTAGCCAACCCGAACCATTACGAGCCGAATTGATCTTAAACCATTAATTCATGAAATTGAACCTATATATGGACTCTATATAACCATATGAACTTGATGGGATGACTCGGGATTCATTCCAAGGTCAAATGGAAAATATACGGCTTAAAAGACGATTATGCCCTTAAAGTCGCAAAAGTTCTCATTGACTATCGAAATGAACTCCAAATCACTTCAAAATTCATACACATGATATTCAATGCCATAGAAACTCAATGCAAAAGACTAGACTCAAAAAGGACTCAAAATCCTACATGAAATGATGTGTCCTAGCTAAGGTGACAAAAATGGGGTGTGACACCAGTATTCGACCCGCGAGGGAAATTCAAGCCAAGTTGGGGTGGACCGTACATTATCAAAGAGATATTGCCAGCAGGGGCTGTTCTCCTCATGGATTTAGATGGAATTGAGTTCGCTTGTCCAACTAATTTAGATCAATTGAAAAAATATCATGTTTGAGGCCTGCTAGGTTGAAAACCCGTAAGGGCGGCCTAGGCAAAAGTTAAGGCATAAGAACTACGTAAGACCTGATTCTCCATTCAAAAAAAAACAAAAACAAAAAAAACAAAAAAAAAACAAGAAAAAAGCAAAAAAGTGAAAAAATCATGGAGATACGTAGGCAACCCATAAAGTTACCTTGGGGGCGGTCTAAATCAAACAACAAAATCCCAAATTCGATTTATTATTGGCAATTTATTCAAAACTAAAATTGATTGACATAGCAATTCATTGGTATTAAGTAAAAGAACTATAAAAGTGCCATAAATATCCTATTCTATTGAGTCTTCAGTTTTTCTAGAGCTTCCTTGCAGCTCGCTCCTCAGCTTTCTTCTCCTCTCTTGCATGTCTTCTTTTCTTCCTCAAGTCATGTTCATAAGCTGCTGTCACTGCTTCCATAATATCTTCTCTGCAAGATCCAAGTTCGTTATTCTTGATAAATCCGAAAATCCTTTCTCTCCGAGTAGTCTCTCTCTCACCTAAATTGCTTTTCAACCATTCCTTATACTCGGGGCTCATCATATATGGACCATCAGTATTCGTAACTTGAGTCAGTGTCAGCTTTCTAGGCCATCGATCCTTTGCCCAAGTCACTACAGAAAGACCCGCAGGCACCACAGGATAGTCGCCTTTTAAGGAAGTGGGTATGGTTTGCATGGCACCCATCTGACGAAGAACCCTTGAAGGCCAATAAAAGGAAGTAGACCTCAGTCCTATGAGTCTCACCATGGCACATCCAGAAGTTCGCAGAAGCACCTGTTTGCTGCAGCCCCCTATGAAGACGAACCACTTGACACTCCTCCAAAAAAGGGTTTGGAAGTAACCTAGCCAATCCCTCAATGAAAACTCTCTAGGCAGTTCAATGCGGCGAAGGCAGTAATGCTGGGGCTTGTATGATGTAATGGCAATGGGTGATAAGAAATTCAGTCTTTCAAGCAACCACATTTGCAGCAGAATGGGGCTACTTCCTAAAGGAACCTTTGGGTCCTCATGGACTTTTCCAAGCTATTCAGGGTTTCAGCTAATACCATGGGAATCAAGTTATGGCCCTTGGCAAGGAGAGGAATCAAGTCACAAATTTGTATGGGAACATGTGGAGTACCAGTTGAAATAAGGAAACGACCAATGAGGCAAAAGGCAAGTGCATGCTTAATGGGAAAGGTAAAGTTCAGAATACCTTTACCATCATAAACCAAAAAAGAGGTTGCCAATTTCATCAAGTTTACCATATGGTCCTTGACAAACGTAGAGGCATATTGTGGGTGAATCCCAAGGAGGTTGGAAAAAGAAGTAAGGAAGCTTGGGCGAGGAGTAGGGAGAATAAAAGGACCTACCGGTGAAACCCCATACAACGCACAGAATTCCTCCATGGTTGGGCACAGTTCTTCATAGTTGAAGTGGAACACATGAATTTGGGGATCCCAAAAATATGTAGCAGCAGTTAAGAGGCTCGTTTCAAGCTTCACATGCCTCAAGGAAAGCAATGGATCCAAGCCAAAGCACTTGAACTCAGATTTTGCTTCAGCACTCATAACTCTCAAAAACCCTCCTAAAAATTTGTCTAGAGCCTCCATAATTTCTAATGAATGAATACAAGTAGGTTTAGGAACCTCTTGCATGTGTTTTTATAGGGAAAAGGTCACAAATCCAAGTTCAAATAGAAAAAAACCCGTCAAAATAGGAAGTTTCCTATTCAAAGTGGGATTTCCGCTTCGGGCTCGGGTGACCACCCAGGCCTGGGCGGCTAGCCACCTGGGCTTGGGCGGCTACCCGCCCAGCCCCGGGTGGTCACCCGAGGCCGTTTTCCTATTTTGCCCAATTTTGCCTATTTTTGACCTAATTTGACCCCTATATGGTTATGTGACCTCGGGAAGCTTATTTTGAGCTTATTTTTGCACAAAAACATGAGTAAATCACCACCATGGAACTCCAAAAGTCTCATACAAAGTACCAAAGCAAATGTTCAAAGAAAGGTTACAAAGCATAAAGAAAGATGTTTCATTCGATTACAAAGCAAGAGTGTAAGCTAATCTAATGGTCTCCCGTGGTTCTTCTCTTTCTACTTGATTCGCCTCTACCACGACCAGCATGAGGATTCCCTTGGGGTGGCATTGGTTGTGGTGGACGCAGTGTGGAGACCTGTTGCAAAGAAATCAATTAATAAAGAAGGGTTATATCATTAGCTCCTATGATTGGAATGAACAAAGGGAATGGCTTACAGTGGGATTCAGTCGTCCCTCTAGCACAGAGTTCGCCAAACTCATCCTAACAAGGTCTCGCCTTAATCCCTCACTGAGTTCAAGGCACTCCTGTGCGTACTCTCGGGGAACCTAAAAGATAAACATGGTTAATAAATGATGAAAGAGGTTTTCAGGAAAGCAAAAGGCTTAGAGCTTACATGTTCATAGCTAGGGTCAATCCTAGGGACCTCGTCAAAAGCAGGGTGAGTAATATTAGCCTTCATGAACTCCAACCCATTACATAGATTCACTTGCCAGTCGAGTATTGGGAGAGGTGGCTGTGCCATTCCCCCCATCTCATAATCCTCATCCCCATGAGTCATGCCTGTGGAGGACGCTATTGTGGAACTATGTCCACGAGCTCGCCGGCCCTGCAATAGATAATTTGTATAAGAGGAGTGCTTGCATAAGTCATTAATTGAAAAGAATGGAATGGAAACTCACCCCTTGAGGTGGGAAGCCAATGACTCTAGGGCGCATCAGGAATTGGTTGCAGAAAGTCATGTAGTCGGTATTAGGCGAGGTGAACTCCTCAGCATCCCATCCAATCAGAGCTTCCATCAGCTCATCCCCATCCAGAGAGTCAGTGTGCCTCATGTTCATGGGAGGCAAGACAGGGGTAAGGGCGGCATCCACTCGTCCTTTCACCTGTCTAAGGACGCGCTCCCCTAAATACCAGTATTGCCCTGAGGGACCCTCAAAGAGTACCCTCTTCCCAGTCAATTCCAAACAGGACACACACCTCCTAGGCAACCTAGCCTCCCACAGTCCCCATGGACTCCACTCCACCTATTGAATTTGAAAAAAATGGTGAGCAAGATAATAAAAAATGAATGAAAGAAAAGAATGAGGAAGGTGAATTACCATGTCAGCATTTAGGCTCGCCAAGTACGCCCTTGCATGGGCGTAGTCATGCCTATTGGGGGCACGCATAGCTATCTTGGTGGGAGCATAGTTCCCAAGTATTGGCCATTCTTGTATCTCATTATCCAGGGCGGGGCGGCACAGTCCCAGGTATTCATAATACCATATCTGTCAAGATTCAAGAAAAGCATTAAAATTAAGTCAAGTTTGAGAGGAATTTAAAAGTTAAACATTTTTACTTACCTCCCAAACAAATGGGAGCCCACCAAAATGCTTGGAAACACCTCGAGACATGTCAGACATGGATCTATACATAGTAGCTAGTGCTGCCCCTCCCCAGTTATACCTCCCCATTTTGTTCACATCTACCATGGAAGCGAGGTATCCCAGTTGTGCCATGTCATTGGCACCAACAAAGAGAGTGCAGGAGAGCATATAGATCATGAAAGCCCTAGTAATGCATTCGGGAGCCATTCCCATACCTTCTACTTGGTTGGCAAAGTTCTCAAATAGCCATGTCCTCCTAACACCGCGGGAACCCGCCTCAATATCCATCCCCAACATAGTGAGGAGATAAGCACTATTTGTGTTGGCATCCCCATAGAATTCCAACCTCTTTCCTTTGAGGCTTAAACCGGTGATGATTGAGAAATCCTTGGGAGTCATGGTCATCTCCCCAAAACTGAAGTGGAAGGTGTTGGTGGTATCCCACCATAGCTCAGCTAAGACAAAAAGGGTTTGCCTATCCCACTGTTCATTCCATAATGAGTCAAGAAACCAACCAAAACCTGCTTTCTTAATGGATTCCCTTGCGGAAGGTTGGTTGTGCTCCATACGCCTCCACCACCCAATAAGATTCTTTATCGAAGACCTTGTGCGTAGGTCTTGGAAGTTGCGCTAATCAAGAAGAATGATTCACCTAGTTAGTGTGAAAATCATATGCAAGCATTGATAATTGGCTTTTCAAAAAAACTAAGTCTCTTAGCTCATGAACAAGTAAACCATGCTTTGAAAGTTTATGAAAACAATGGTTTTATTCTTCAAACTCATGATCATTGGTAAACCATGCATTCCAAGACCATGGAAGCATGGATTTTTCAAAGGAAATAGCAAGCAAACCTTGTTTTCCAAAGTGGTTTTTTAAGGAAAAAATAAGCAAACCTTGTTCATGAAAACATTGGTTTTTCAAAAATATAGCAAACTTTGTTTTTCAAAGTTCATGAAAATGCTTGGTTTTGTTTCTAAAATCAATTAGAAATGAATGCCTATGATTTTTCCTTGCAATGCACATCAATTTTACAAAGATTGGATGAATTTTCATCATTCAAGCATTTTATCAAACACTTGGTGGGCACTATTCACCAAGTTTTCAAATTGAATTCTTTTCACATCCAATCCTTGCCAAAATCAATGGGCATTGCAAACATTGCTAGGAATACTCATAGAGAGTTCATGGGAATGCATTTCAATCAACAAAAATGAAAATTTCAAGGAAAAGTTTAAAATGGGTAAGCTTACCTCTTGTTTGGAATGGAGAAAAGAGAGATGATTCCTTGGTTCTAGAAGCAATTTCTCTTGAGGAACATCATATATTGGTGCTTTGTATCTACTCTTTGAGTCAAGGAATGGATACTTTGAAGTGGAGTCTTCATTTGCATCCATGGTGGATGAACTAGCTTGTTTTGAGCAAAAATGGGTTTAATGGGTTTTTGATTTGCAAAGTGCTGCAAATTTCTTGTTTTTGATGTGAAATTGGGTGTTAATGATGCTATTTCATGTGTATGAATCCCTCTTGAAGTGTGGATTTGATTGCTCTTGGGTATTGGATTGATTTTGCAAAATGGGGTAAGCTTTCTAGAGAGAGAAACTCCAATTTTCGGGTTCTTTGAATGGGGGGTATGAATAGTTCCCTTGTGCACTTTAAAAAACCCGATTTTTCAGCAAATAGGCTCGGGTGACCACCCAAGCCCTGGGCGGCTAGCCACCAGGGCCTGGGCGGCTAGCCTCCTGAGGCCTGGTGGTCACCCAAGCCACTTTGTTTTGGCTTTCTCCCTCGCTTTGTCTCGCCTTAACGCGTGATCAAACCTTCTTTCAAATGAGATATTCAACACTTTTTGAGCTTAAAATCAATCAAATTTCACCTTGAAATCAATTCTTTGAATTGATTTTATGTTCGAAAGGGTTGAATATATTTCCCCTGTGTCATGCCAACTCAAGTGACAATGTGCCAAGTCACTTTCCTCTTGCACCATGCTTGTTCTATCTTGATAAATTAATCATATATCCTCATCTCAAATCTTGATTTTCCATCCCACTTGGTTGAATATGTTCATCACTTGAATATGTTCTTCCATTTCAAAAGTGTATTCACCCTTTGAATATGCTTCTCAGTTTCAAATCCTCATTCTCTATCATACTTGGTTGAATATATTCATCACTTGAATATGTTCTTCCATTTCAAAAGTGTATTCACCCTTTGAATATGCTTCTCAGTTTCAAATTCTCATTCTCTATCATACTTGGTTGAATATATTCATCACTTGAATATGTTCTTCCATTTCAAAAGTGTATTCACCCTTTGAATATGCTTCTCAGTTTCAAATCCTCATTCTCTATCATACTTGGTTGAATATATTCATCACTTGAATATGTTCTTCCATTTCAAAAGTGTATTCACCCTTTGAATATGCTTCTCAGTTTCAAATCCTCATTCTCTATCATACTTGGTTGAATATGTTCATCACTTGAATATGTTTTTCCATTTCAAAAGTGTATTCACCCTTTGAATATGCTTCTCAGTTCCCAATCCTCATTATTCCTATCTTACTTGGTTAAATATATCCATCACTTGGATATATTTCTCCATTTCAATGGTGTGTTCATCACTTGAACACACTTGTCACTTACTTGGTTAAGTATATCCATCGCTTGGATATATTTCTCCATTTCAATGGTATGTTTATCACTTAAACACACTTGTCACTTACTTGGTTAAATATATTCGTGACTAGAATATATTTCTCCATTTCAATGGTGCACTCATCACTTGAGTACACTTCTCAGATTATTCCTATCTTACTTGGTTAAATATATCCATCACTTGGATATATTTCTCCATTTCAATGGTGTGTTCATCACTTGAACACACTTGTCACTTACTTGGTTAAGTATATCCATCGCTTGGATATATTTCTCCATTTCAATGGTATGTTTATCACTTAAACATACTTGTCACTTACTTGGTTAAATATATTCGTGACTAGAATATATTTCTCCATTTCAATGGTGTACTCATCACTTGAGTACACTTCTCAGATTATTCTCTATCTTACTTACTTAAGTATATCCATCGCTTGGATATATTTCTCTATTTCAATGGTATGTTTATCACTCAAACACACTTGTCACTTACTTGGTTAAGTATATTCGTGACTAGAATATATTTCTCCATTTCAATGGTGTACTCATCACTTGAGTACACTTCTCAGATTATTCTTATCCTACTTGGTTGAATATATCCATCACTTGGATATACTTCTCCATTTCAAGGGTATGCCCATCACTTGAACATACTTGTCACTTACTTAGTTAAATATATCCGTCGCTTGGATATATTTCTCCATTTCAAAGGTATGCTCATCACTTGAGTGTACTTCTCAGCTTACTTGGTTGAATATATTCGTCACTTGAATACATTTCTCCATTTCAAAAGTATGTCCATCACTTGAACGTACTTCTCAGTCTTTTTCAATCATTAAGTATACTCATCACTTGAGTATATTTCTCAGAATCTTTGTCACTCACTTGGTTAAATATATTCGTGACCTGAATATTTTTCTCCATTTCAAAAGTACACTCATCACTTGAGTATACTTCTCAGATCTCATTCTCAATCACTTGGTTAAATATATTCGTGACTAGAATATATATTTCTCTATTTCAAAAGTATGTTCATTCGTAGGGGCTTGAATATGCTCCTTTTTGTCAATCATCAACCCCCAGTGGTTTAAGTATACTCATGACTTGAGTACACTTCCTTATCTCAGTCTCAGGTTTTCAACCTCCTATCATTGTTGGTTACAGTGTGTGATTTCTCCAGGCTTTTTGGCAAAAATGGGTTGTTCTTTATCATTGGTTCACAAGTGTAACTTGTTCGCCAATGAGGGGCTTCTGTCACACCCCATTTTTGTACCACCTTACTAGGGCTCATCATTTCATGCATGTTTTTGTTTTGTTTTTGAGTCTAGTCACTTGCATTAGGTTTCTAGAGTCACAAGGACAATAGGTATGAATTTTGGTTCAAATTGGAGTTGATTTTGAGGGATAATAAGAGCTTTTGTGACTTGAGGGGCATAATTGTCTTTTAAGTCCCAAACTTTTCATTTGACCTTGGAATGATCTCCAAATTGTCAATTGGAGTTCATATGGATGCATAGGAGGTATTTCTAGGTTCAATTTGATAAATCAATGGCTTGGGATTAAAATGGCTCGATGTAGTTCAAAATTGGTTAATTGACCCTTCTTTGGGTTTGCTCTAATTGACTTACAATTACCAACCAAATCTTTTCAAATTGACTTTCATTAGTCATCATTTTACTCCCAAAAGTGTTTTATGAAGTTCAATTTTGATATGGAAAGCATTTGGTTTGACCCTATGTGCATGCCTATGCTTAGCAAAGGTAGAGTATAGTGGTTAACCGCCTTGTTCAAACCTAACCATGCCCCCATGGTTAGTGGTTTTCACCCTAAAATGTTCAAAAACATATTCCTCATCGAAACACGGTCGTTTTGGCTTTTGTTTCATCAAATCGGAGTTCATTTGCCCCCTGAAACACTTCTAGAAGGGAAGGGAGACAAAATAGGCAAAAAAATTAGAAGTGGGCTCGGGTGACCACCCAAGCCTAGGCGGCTAGCCGCCTGGGCCCAGGTGGCTAGCCGCCTAGCCTTGGGTGGTCACCCGAGACCACTTTCCTATTTTCACTCTAACTCCTTGCTGAAGCGGACTCTTGCCTATTTTGACGTATTTGGGCTCTTTTGGACGAGTTTCCTTCTAATTTTTGGTAACTTCTGAGTTACTTAAGCTCCAAGGGGGTCTCTAATAGCCCTTGGATTAATTTTTAGGGTTTTAATCCTAGCCATTGGTTAATCTTAATGAAACTCTATAAATACCCCCCTATGCTTCAGCACAAGGGGAGCCACTTTATGCATTAATACTTGAGTGTTTGAGAGAGAATAAGAGAGAGAGACTTGAAGGAGAGCTGGAGTTCTTGCTGTAGCCTTAAAGAACATTGATTGAAGACACCTACAAGAGCAAGAAGGAGTACATACAGCAGCAAGGAAGGCTCTTCCTAAGGTATTCTCCTTCTCTATTCAAGATTAAACTAAGGTATCATGTAGGATAGCTCTATTGCATGCCATGCTTATAATTTTTACCATGAATTGAAGTTTCTAGTAGTTAATACATATGATATTGATGATGTTCATGAGGAGTTTTGCATGCCTTAGAGTTAGTTCATGAGTTTCAATGCATAGTTATGATTCTTGTGTTTCTGTTGTCTTTGTTCTAGGATAGTGATGTTGCATGTTAGAGTTAGGTTTTTTGTCATGTTTTATTGTTTTAGTTAATTAATATGCATGGTTTAGGTTTTGTTTAGTTTTATTTTAGCATGTTTAGAATTGGTTTTGTATGTTTTCAAGCATATTTGTGAGTTTAGGGTTTTAGAGTCTTTGTTTTGTGTTTGTTTTTATACAGCATGTTAAAGTAGGTTTTTTATTGGTTTTTCTTCATGTTTGCTGTATATATTTTTCATATGGAGTAAACATGATATTTTTGCATGCATGTTAGTTGATTTCTAGGGTTTTATGCATGATATGGTTCTAGGAATATGTTAGGACTTATTATTGTTTGCTGTTTTTGCTGTTAGCATGCTTAGTAGATGATTTTAGGCCATAATACTATTCTGTCCAGATTTGCATATCATTGTATTTGCATGGTTTTGAGCACTTGTAAGGGTGCAAATAGGTGTGGTAATTGTCCTATGGCAAATAGGGCTGCTCATGTCTGAAATGGCTAATGCTTGGAGCTATTGCGCTCAGGTAAGCGGGTGTGAAGGTGCCCCAATTCACCTCTCTTCCTTATTCTCTCTCTTCTCCCTCTTTAGGGTTAATTTTTAATATAATCCTATGGTTCTAATCAAGGGTTTCCTTAACCCATAAAATTCTGGTTTTTATTAAAGTTTCCATTTTGTGGAGTTCTTTCTAAAATCAAACTTTCTATCAAATTCAACTCTTTTGGTCAAATAAGGAAACCTAGGGTTTTTACCATAGGTTTATATTAGGACTTAACCCTAGTTCTAATTGAACTACGTGGACTTTGATCCATGTATTTCGCTGCATGGTACGTAGGCGCTCTTCGTGAGGCTCAAGTCCGTTCTAGGATCCAAGCATCCTAGGTTTTCTTTTTGTTTTGTTTTCTTTTTCTTTATTTTCTGTTTTTGTTTGCTTATTATGCATGGATGGATGAATGAAATATATGATATGCATGCAATTCTTGTGATGATATACTTGCTGATTTTTGTATGGAAAGACTTTAATTTAGCCCAAATGAACTGAGAGACCGAAAGGGTGACATGGGTGCCTATAGGCTTTGCCTAGAACCTTCCCATGTCATAACTTAGCCTCCGAATCCCTGATTTCTTTGGTTTCCAAAAGACTTGTTTTTGCCTTTCCTTTTTTTTATGGAGTCATTCAAAATTGTTTTCTTAAAACAAAATGGTTTTTAGGGTTTTCCTTGTTTCCTTTAAAAAATAAGGTGGCGACTCCTTTCCTTTTCTTTTTGAAAACTTATTTTCTTTTAAACCCTTGTGGGCCCAATTTCCGGGGTTCACAGAAGGCAATGAAGAATCCATTCCCTAATGTATTCTCCATTTCCAACTTAATATTAAAAGAGTGGGGTTTTAAGGGTCTCATCAAATTAACTAATTTAACATATATCTTATGTATATAAATAAAATATAACAACATTATATCTAAAATCCACTTATCAATATTAGTCCCTCTAAGGTGACATATAGCGATCTATGGATTTGGAGCTATCACTATTAATCTCATTAAAACCTTCCACTATGATGATTATGGACTTTTAGAAGATTCAATCCAAGCCAATGAATTGAATCCAAGGCCTAAGGTGGGTGTAGGTGATCGTAAAACATTCATTCAAAACATAGCATGCTCTCTTGAAAGTCTTTTCCAAGCTTTCAAGTCCTTCAATCTCCTCCATTGGCTTAATGGTCTCCACCATTGGCTTGTAGGGCTCCACCATGCTCTTTTGGGTCCACCATGCTCCTTAGTGTGCTCTCAATTACATAATATTTACATAATTTTAAAGAAAGGGATACATAAGGGGATGTGGGGTACATAAGAGAATGATAGAGAGAGAGAAGAAGGTGGCATGCAAGCCCCAAAATAAATAATACATCACCAAAATTAACAACTCTTGAAAAATTAATACAACCCATTCATAAGATGGCCAATCACAATTGGTTTAAAGGGTATAGTCTATAATCATCATCCATCCACAACAATACAATCACATTGCATAGTAAAAGAAATAACTGTAAGCAATAAAGCATATATATGGGCATTATGGTAACTCTATTGATTGGTTTTCATTAATCTTATTAATGTGTCCTAATCTCATTAGGATATGCATAATTTCCAGAATTAATCAAGTCTTAACATTTAAGACTTTTAGTTTCAATCAATCAAATCAACTGAAACCATTAAAGTCCCCCAATTAAATTCTAATATCAAATATCAGAGTCTCTTTAATTAAACAAAACAATTTCATTTAATTAAAAATTTCCAGATTTTAATTTAATCCTACATTGTGTTTTAAACCATTTAAAACATTATAAAATTAATTACCATTAATTAAATAATCAATTTCAGAATTAAATAAAATCAATATATTAATTAATTAGTGCATTAGGGTTTCCTAAAACCCTAAACCCTAAGTGCATTAACTCTAAACCCTAAATGTAACCCTAATGCATTAAATGCCTAATCATTGGTCAATAAATAACCAATCATTTAAACCCTAGGTTTGTATGGTATTAATGATTAGGATTAGGGTTTAATTAATGCCACCTAGCATATTAATTATACCTAATTAATATGCACCAATTAGGGTTTCTAAAACCCTAAACCTTAAACCTATTAAATGCCAATGATTAATTACTAAACCATTAATGATCATGATTGGTCATTAATGACCAATTATTTAACCTAGGTTAGACACAATAATTACTAGGTTTAGTTATTAATTAATGCATTAATAGAATTAGGGTTTAATTAATACGAATTAGGGTTTCCTAAACCCTAAACCCTAGACATCATAAATGTAATTAATTTTGCCCTAATAATTAATAACCATGATTGGTCATTTAATGACCAATCATTAAACATTTTAATTAAGGTAATTAATTAGTTCATTAGGGTTTTAATTAATGCCATAAATGAATTATGGATACGTCATTAATGGGAATTAGGGCTTCTTAAGAAAACCCTAATGCTGCCGCCAAAATAAGTGGGCTGCCATGGCTAGGCCACGGCAAGGCTAGGGGGCTGCCATGGCTTGGCCACGGCTAGGCCAAGGGATTGTTAAGGCCAACATAAAGGGGACTCGAGCTAGGGTGTGGGCCAAGCCCATGGACACGTGTGGAGTGGCCAATAGGGTTGTCTTGTTCAAAACAAATTAGGGTTTCAAGAACCCAATGCTAGCGCCACCATGAGAGGACCTCCAAGTTCTCAATTGTTTCTAAAACTCAATCAATTCGTCTCCACCAACAAAACCAGCTTTGTTTCATGTCCCTACAATTAATTCAGGCTACCAAATTATTTTTCCTAGTATCCTACATGTCTTAGGAAACTAATGAAAGTGGTTTCATGCAATTTGGAGTTCCCAAACTCAAGTTATGAATGAAACTCCATTGATGACTTTTTGCAGAAAAACAGCCTGCTGTGTTCTTCCAAGAAATCAAACTTTTTAATTCTTTATGCATCAAGACTCTTTTGAAACTTAAATAATATGATCTATACATCATATATCATCATCCTATAATGATTATTCATCAATTTTACAGAGATTTCATATCATAACAGTAGCAAGAATCATAAGATTTTGAAACCCATATTCGAACTCCATGGTGTTCTTCCCATTCTTTTGACTCTTATGCATCCTTATGTTTAAGAAATCACCATAACAACTTTATGTGAATTAATTATAGGCATCTCATGTCTCGATCAATTAAATAAAAAAAAAAACAAAATACAAAAGTGAACAACCTAGGGTTCCAAACCCTAAGTTCGGCTCCTATAGAAGAAACCCTAGTTTTTTCTTCTTCTATATTCATCACATGCTTCTCAAAAATTCCAAAATTAATGTAAGAAGATAATTAGAAGAGGAGAAGAGGGAAAAACAGCCCAGGGTTCAAAACCCTACGTTTGGCCATGAAGAGGAAACCCTAGTTTCCTCCTTCTTCTTCTCCAAAACTGAAACCTATTCAACTCTTTGAATTTCCAGCAACCCTAAAACAATTTTAGAAGAGTAGAAGAAGAGATAAACACCTAGGGTTCAATAACCCTAGGTTCGGCCATGGTGGAGAATACCAATTAAATGCATAAATATGAATTCTAATTCATTAAACCAATCGATTTACTATAAATTACAGCCCATATGCAGTTTGTATTAGGCATAATCATGGCTCTAATACCACTGTTGGAAATCGAACTAGAGAGGAAAACTACAAAAGCGGAATAAAAAAATTTTCCTACGATTCCCAATCCCATGAATCCAATTATGCTTAATACAAAACAAAACCCTAACTAAAAGAGGGTAGAATTACTTACAGTTTGATAAAGTCTTCTCCTTTATGCTCCAAGCTTTGTCTTCTACTTTATGCTCCAAGCTTTGTCTTCTCCTTTTTCCTCCAAGCTTGAACTCCGAGCAGCAATGAATAAGCAGTCCAAGTGTACTACCTCTAACGATGTCCACACCTAGCTTAGACTTGAAGTCCTTTCCTTCTTCTTCCTTGTTGTTGCTAGAGGTAGAGAAGAGAGAGAGAGAGAGAGAGAGAGAGAGCACTATGCCAATTTCGGCCAACACTTGGGGATGCCAATTGTGATGATGTCATCACATCATAAGAGGCATTAAATAGCCTCCACATAGGGCCAGCCCTAGGGGGGATTCCAAACCCTAGAGGGTTTTGTGTAATTACTCTTAATTGCACAATAACCCCTCTAATTTGTATCTTATACAACCTTGCCCCTTAAGAACAATTCTTTTATTCACTTATGCCCTTTCTCTCATAGACTTTCAAACTCTCTTAGCATGATCAGTGTGTGACCCATTGGGTTCACATCATCAAGTAGTAGGGATAGCACGAGGTGTGCACAATGGAACTATTTCCATTAAAGGGTCTAATTGAAACTCCTTCCAATTCTCTAATTGATTATAACTCTTTTATATCAATTAGGGCTTCTACTAACCATGAGTAACACCTAGCATATGGCTCATGGTGTGGTCCTTAATGAGGTGAATAGTCAATTACAAAGAACCCTTCTGTTGTAGTTTACAGGTTACAATTACATCCTTCCATCAACACAATGTCTCCAATTGAACTAATAGGACATGGAAATCTGTCAAGTCCCTATTTCAATTACTTTATACTCATTCATTAATATCAACTCAATGATGAACTTATGGAAACTCCTTTCCATATTCATTCTACCATTGGCCCATGGATTTAATGAGTTATATTCAATGAATGCTATATGAGACATTCACTCCCTTTTTCTTGAGAGTGATGGATTCCTTGTTGATCATTCACATGCCTTTATACACATAGCATTAGGGCTAATGAACACCTTTATAGACCCCTATAAGGATCTACACTTAGTGTTATTAAACTTCCAAAGCTACATGTATAAGGCAACGACTATGGTGTCTCAGGTTTAAGGATTACTTGTACCACTATAACAATGAGAAACTGATTGATAGGCTGGTTAAAACTCCATTTAGTTTATCTCATATCTTTGGTCACATTCAGTGTACCTATTCTATAATAGGCACACACATGTTGGTTGTAGTGTCTGCACACATATAGCTTGAGACTAGTTATCCTCTTATAGAGTCAACCTAACAAGTGCTAGTCTTATGGTTCATTATTGTCCATCATAGTAAACCTTCAACTAGGAATGATTTAGGAGTTTAGTACAGAGATATATTTATAGTCTCAAAATCACAACCCTTTGTAATTTCATATTCTCAACTCTAACTCCATGGACATATTATGTAAATATAAATGATGCATATAAACATAATAGAATAAGTCCTTTTATTAAATCAATAATAAATGTGACATGCATAAATGAAATCAATTAATTGTTCCCAATCCCTAAACAATCATATCTATGATTGGCTCTAGGGTATAATCCTAACAGGATTGGGCATCCCTAATTTTCACTTTTTCTCGTAGATTTAGCAAGAAAATACTCATACATAGAAGGATCCATGATGCTACTCAAATCATCAATGAGTTAAGTCAAAGAAAAATGTACCTAATAAAATTATCCAAATGGCAAAGATGCAACCAAAAACCAAAAACCCAACCTCTAGAGGTGTAGATCTCTCTTTAGGGTTAGGGAGAATGATCAAAATGAAATATTTTTGAGGTTTTGGGGTTATATAAAGGCAGGGGACACAATGGGCTTTAACAGATTTCTGAAGTCCATTAAAATAAAATAAAAAAAATTCAACAAAAATCGATTGATTGGCTAGTGGGTCCAGAATGCATCACATGCATTTAAAAACAACCAAATTAAACTACTCACAATAGCTCTAAGAGCACCCAAAAACATATTAGCAAAATCAAATAAAAAGTAAAATAGAAGACTATGTAAATCAAACCCCAGTTCCTCACACTGCATGAATAATACCATAAAAAATGAAACAGTTAAAAAACAGCTACAACTATTAAAACTACATACTGATGTACAGAGAGATATTTTTTTCCAGAAAAAAAGTAAAAAAAACGAACACTTGAATTGGAAATACAAAATACATCAAATATAAGAACATAAACAGATAATAGCGACTTCTCTTAATAGTGATTTCAAACAGGCGCACACACACTCTCATCTCTGTCTCTCTCTCTACAGAAAACGTCCCGAGACATGACCATCTTTTGCAGATCCCATATAAACTTCTGGAATGTGTGCTATTTTCCAATAATCACCACCTTCTCTATCGAGCTTCAGGGTCATGAAAAAATCATTAGGCATATCAAAAAAAATAAAGCGACTTTAGGTTGGTGTGGTGTTCAATGCCCGATGGCACCCTTTCCAATAAATTACAGCGCATGACAATTAGCTCTTCAAGATTAGGCACTGCTCCTTCCTCGAATCTCAGTAGACGCAATCCTTCTAATTTATCAAGCCGTATCTCAGTAGACGCAATCCTTCTAATTTATCAAGCCGTAAAACCTTTAGCCTTTGAAAGCCTCCAGACTTGCAACATAATGTTTGCCCATCATATGCCTCAACAAGCCTAAGTTCTACCAGGTTGGTTAACATCCCAAGGGCTTCAAGTGGATCATCCCTTAACCGACTCCACCTTAAGCGCAATTTGACCAGGCTATGGAGTGAAGAAATCCACCCAGGCATCTTTTCTAAACGTCCTGTCAAGTATAGTCGTTGAAGAAGTCGAAGAGGTCCAGGAGAAGAAGACAGACGTTGAAGATCAATGAACTCATCGTCTCCAGGAGAAGAAGACAGACGCTGAAGATCAATGAACTCATCGTCTCCAACTGAACTTATAGACAATGAGCGAAGGTTGCTCAGCTTTTCCAGGGAGGAGCATAGAGCCGCCCCCATCTTCTCTTTTACACTTTTTAATGGCAAACCTTCTTAGCTGGCTTAGCCTCCCAATCTCTCCCAATAAATTGCCACAGACTTGATCTGATTCTATAAAACAAAGCTTTTGCAAGGATACTGACCCTCCAATCCCTGGTGGTACCTTACAACTTTGTACAAAGTAAAAAGGTAGAGGAGATTCAACAATGTACCGATACACCAAGAGATGCCGAAGTCGTTGGAGTTTTAAAATCTCAACAGGTAACTCAGTGACATGGGTTTGTTTAAGATCTAATGTCTCCAGGTTTTGAAGCTTCCCAATATAGCTTGGAAGCATTTTTACCTTAGTATTCCTTAAGCTCAGGTACCTCAGATGGAATAACTTGGTGATTTCATTTGGAAACGATTCCAAAGGTGTACCTCTCAAATCTAACACCTTGAGTAGCCTTAGACCACCACTGAACAATGAGAGCACAGACGAGTTGGATGGTAAATCAACTACCCCAAACATGAGCAAAGAACGAAGTTGAGAAAACTTTTCTCGTACATTTCCCAAGCTCTTATCAACAGATAGGCGACGAACATTCTCAGGCCACCTTCTATGTTGTTGGTTGGCTATTGCTACAAAGTTTTGACTTGTTGATTTGGAAAGAACAATCTCCCGCGAAAGATCATGGATCCGGCACATTTTGACCTGTCCATCTATGGTTGTCCCTGCCACTTGAAGTAGGCTTCTGTTGAAGAGCTGATTGAGGTAGCCCTCTGCAACTTCTTCTAGCGTCTTTCCTTCTTTTTCTTCCACAAACCCTTCTGCAATCCATAGCCGGATTAGTCTCATACGTTCAATCAAATGTTCTGACGGAAAGATGCTTAAATACATGAAACAAGATTTTAGATGGGAAGGCAAATCATCGTAACTAAGTGACAGTACTTTCTTCACATTCTTGAATCTATCCTCACCTTCTAATTCAACACCAAGACTTTGGTGAACCATCTCCCACTCATCTATTCTATTCTTACCTTTTGTCGCGAGAACACCACTAACTGCCACAATTGCAAGTGGCAATCCTTCGCATCTTCTTAACATACTTTCTGCAAGTTCCACCAAAGGTGGAGGGCAAAAGTTCTCGTAAAATGTTTTCCTACAAAATAGAGTCCACGAATCTTCTGGAGACAAAGGCTTCAATTCGCATACATTACCATGGAAATCTATGCTGGATTAGAGGCTACTTCTCCAACACGTGTGGTAAGAATTTTGCGGCTGCCACAATTGTTATTAGGCAACACATATTTGAAAACATTCCAATCATTTATGCTCCATACATCATCTAAAACACGCAAGTAACTTCTATCTTGGAAGAATTCATTGATTACTGCTTCTAGCCCCTGGTTGTTCATAGTTTCTACTCCTAGAGGAACCGGTTGCTTGATCTCATTGAAAAGTTGTTGAATCGTGTCTTTTTGGAGTTCCACCAACTTGAACGATTGAGAAACAGTGATCCAAACATGACTTTGGAAATGTTTCTTCACTTTCGCATCATCATAGACTTTCTTTGCCATGGTGGTTTTGCCCAAACCTCCCATTCCAACCACCGAAATCACTGTCAAAGGATTGCCCTCAACAAGCCATTGGATTAGCTGCTTTTTGGGTTTGTCAATGCCCACCACCTCAGCTTCTTCTAGTAAAAGTGCATTCCCTCGGAGATCATACCTGTTGGAATAATGTTTGGAATGCTATTAATTTAGCTAACACAACAAGAATAAAATAAGAATAATTAACGAAAATAACTTCATAATAAAATTAGAAGTTAGAATAGCTCGTATTATGGATCGAGACATGCTTAATAGCGCTTTCCATAAAAAAGAAGCATCTTCTTCTGCATTGGGTTGATTGACACTCTACACCAAAATACACAATCTTATAGGGAACCTCGTGTGCAGCTAAGGTTCTCCCACAAACCTCAAATTGCCCATACACTCAAAATACTCAAAAATATAATTCACGTAATGTATGAAAAGAACTCAAAAATGTATGAGAAACATAGAGAACTAGAGTTGAAAATTTTCAGCATTGTCATGCTCATCTTCTATTTCCTTTACAAAAACACATAAATAAAAATAAACGAAATAATTACCTCCTATAATAAAGGAATAGTAGAGAACTGGATAGGGGAGTTACCTCTAGCACTCCACCAGATTTCTCAGCAACCATTAAAATATTAAACGCGGTAAATAAAAAGTGAGATGTAGGTTACACTTACCTTAACAAAATACAAAAAGTAAAAATAAATTTGAAATCAAAATTTACAACAATCTCCGAAATGATTTAAAATTAAAAAGTGCATAAAGTGAGCATTTTAACTATGCATGGGTGTAGATACCTTTTGGATTTGAACCTACACTTAATATTAGTAATTTTTGGTATGAAGGAGCCATGGTGAACCAAGTTTTGAACTAAAGTGGCTTTCTTTTGTTGGTTGGTGGAAAGTGATAAATGTTTGACTCTTGATCACCTTATTAGAAGAGGTGTGCCTATGTCTAATAGATGCATCTTATGCAAGAACAAGGAGGAAACGGTGGGCCACCTTTTCATCCATTGCATCGTGGCTCGTAGTCTTTGGATGCTCACCTTTAATTTGTTTGGGGTTCATTGGATACTTCCTTCATGTACTCATGATCTCTCCTTTCAGGTTGGTGGTTAGGAGGGGGTAACAAAGGGGCTAAAGTGGTTTGGAATATTGCCCCCCATGCTATCGTTCAGTGCATTTGGAGAGAGAAATTTTAGGACTTTTGATGGGATTGAGAAGTTGGTCATTGATCTCAAGATCATTTTTACTAAGAACCTTTTTTTAAAAAAAAAAAAATTTTTGTGGTTTTCTAGCTATGCTAATATTGACAAACCATATTTTGTACATTTTATAGATTCTCTAAAGATATAAAGGGGTCTTTCTTTTTTGCTTCTTTGTTTTTTTGCTTGTATATATCTCTCATGTACTTGGGCAAAGCCTCTTCTATTAATACGTACTTTACTTCACAAAAACGGAAAAAAAAAAAAAAAATTATATCTTTTTTCGGAACAGCTAATAATTTTTATATTGAGGACAAAACTAGGAAGGGAAAAATGAGGACACAAACTTTCCTCTTCCCTTTATAATAGTAGAGAAAAGATATCAAAGATATCTAGGCATACTTTAAGATATCTAACGACGACACGTTCCAAAGAAGTAAATTCTATTTCAATGACAAAAGCCCTTCATGATTACTTTTATTTCCCTTCAGCACAATGTTAAAAATAATATATAACTTCCATACCCAAATTAGATTCATTACAATTATCAATTATTTAGCATCACTATTCAACATTAATTAGTATTTTTTAATTAAAAAGAACATAAAACTTTCCTCATTAAAAATTTTAAAATATATATATATATATATATATATATATATAGATATTTAAATAATAATAAATATATATATATATATATATATATATATATATATATATATATATATATTTAAATAATAATAAAAAACACCATATAACTTCCACAACCCAATTGGATTCACTACAATTATCTATCGACAATATTTCAACATTAGTATTTTTGTATACTATAAATTTAACATAAAATCCCATCAAAATTTATGTACTAATCCATCAGACACCCATAGTTATAACAATTTATTTAACTAATCAACATTTAAAAATTTTAATTTACAAATATTTTATCAAAATTCACCCTAATTATGAGATCATAAACAATAAATCAAACTTAATAAACAATTATTTCTTAATAAAAGAAAAAAATTCCAGGCCTACTAATCAAGATCAAATCCACACAAATCTTATAAATCAATAGACTATAAAATCTAAAATTGACAATTTTCTTTCACAGACGATTCTATGTAGATCAAAAGAAACACCCACTTTATGATGACACAAATAATATAAATATCATTAAACAAATAAGGATACGTCCACAAAATAATAATAATTTTTTGACAACTTAAATTCCACAATTTCAAAAATTTAAGAGATTTAAGAAGAACCTAAAATATCAAGAACTAAAAATATATATATATATATATATATATATGATAGTTTTGATATGCTCAACGAGTGAATGGCTTTAACAGCAACACATAACCAAATCTTGAAATATGGTATCATATCGTCGACAAAATATATTTTTCTGATAAAAATACAAATTTAAAAATAAAAATAAGAAAAAAAATAATAAAAAAAAGGTAAAAAAACACCATCAAATTTGGATCTTTTTGTCAAGATCTACAATTTCAACAGCTTAAGATGCTACCGATTTTTCATAATTTGTATTTCAAGAAGATTTATGAGATACTTTGTAGTGGCTCACGATGTGAGTCAAAATCATCTATTGTAGCACACATCTAAATTATGACTCTTGAAATTTACGAGTTTGCAAGAACTTTTAAACGAAAATTTACGACAGTTACCATGTGTTGTCTCCAGTAGTGGAGGCAGAAGTGGAACTCAAGCCTTGCTCTGGGATATTAAATTTGAAGCGGTATCTCTGATGCCCTTCGGATATATTGCCAACTCTGGATTTGATGCCTTGTATTTTAGAAGCAATCCAATGTCGAGTTTTCAAGTCCTTAATAGAGTAAAAAATCTTACAAAGAGAAGCATAGAATCCCTGCCCATGATGATGCGCAAGTCGAATCATAAATTCATCAAGAACGTCTTCGGTGTGGTAAGCAATATCTCTAAGTTGCTTCACCCATACTTTGATTTCTTCATCGCACTCTTCCGTCGCATCAGCAACTTTCAGGAAGGCCCTGATGCGCTCCAATTCGTCTCTGATGTATTCAACCTCTTCCCGAAGCCCGCTCAAAAGTCGCACCTCTTCTTGGAGGAAGTGGGAAAGCTTGTCGACTAGAAAGGTTACAGTACTCTCTGCCATCTTCTCCGTTTTCTTTTCTTCAAGTAGACTTTGCGTCTCTAAAACCACAAAGAGGCAACGCTCCTCTCCTGAACATTTTTTTAGCACATCCTTTAACACTCCATTGCAACACTAACAAAATATGCTACCGCTCAAATATAGCAATAACACAGAGCTCCAAGGGACTTGATTCTCCAAAATCTGGGTCATTCAATTTTTTCCTTATCAACCAGTACTAATGGCCGACAATGTGGAAATTCACATTGCACTAAATATGTTTAAATAATGATGATAATAATAATAATAATAATAAAAAGGGCCTATGGACATGGAAAACCACGATGATTCGGGGGAGGTGGCCGGCCAGCTTTATTTGACTATGTGAAATCATACACTACCGAGGGTAAAATTGGAATCTCAAAACATATGCATGATGTGAAAGCATTTAATGAGATTTTCTTAAAAAATATATTTTTTTCAAAGGGGACGGTCAATTTAAAACGGAGGGAGTATAATTTAGGCCCTTTACCGATGGAATAGTTTTTAATCTCTAATCAAAGTGAAATTTGACGTGCATGATCTCCATGAGAGCAGTATCCAATCTAATTGTTGGTTTTGAAAAATATCGATCCTGCAAAAAGATATTGAGAGGTGTAAGAGTAAAAAGTTTTATACTGGGTGTAAACGAATCTCTCCCCATATATATATATATCCAGAAATGATCTTATCAGCACGTGTTGATATATTTTATATCAGCACAGCTACAAACCTACAATTGTTGATTACAAACTTACAATTTACTGATTACAAATTTACAATTGATTGACTACAAATGGACAATTATCGGCCTGTGGACGATTGTAGTCAGTCAATTATAGGTTTGTAGTCAATGAAATTGGATGTTTGTAACTATTTAAAAGCCGTCCATTTGTACATTTGTAGTCAGTCAATTGTAAGTTTGTAATCAGTAAATTGTAGGTTTGTAATCAGCAATTGTAGGTTTGTAGCCGTGCTGATATAAAATATATCAGCACGTGCTGATAGGATCATTTCTGTATATATATATCTATATCTATATATATATACTACCTATAAAAAGATGAATGTAAGAAAAACTTTTGATTGAGTAATATACCCTTATTTTAATTTTTAAATATACAACTACCCTTCTGCATATATAGGAAATATAGCAATATAAAACAAATACTTTAATAAGAATTCTAAGAAAACTATACAACTACCCTTCTGCATATATAGGAAATATAACAATAAAAAACACATACCTTAATAATAATTCTAAGGAAACTATAATTCGTATAATAATTAAATAAAACCAAACCCAGATAGGAATTCTAAGGAAACGGAAACTATAATTTGTATATCTATATTACCTATAAAAATCTGTATCTTAAAACAAGGACAATATTACCATTATTCATTAATTAAAATATCTAAATTATTCCTAATTCTTTGCTATACATGTTTATAAAAAATTCTTTGGAAAACACGTTAGCATATATTTAGAGACCTAATAATAATATACAACCAATCAACCATACATCTCCCTTCTCCCTTCTACCTATATGCTTCTCCTCTTTTTTCCTTTTATACATTTAGTCTTAATTTACATTCTCCACATATTATCCAGTAGATCTCACAAATAATCAAAGATGGTGATTATTGGCATCCCCCCCCCCCCCCCCCTCTTCTTTGTAGGCAGTATTCAAAACTATGAGCAAGTTTTGAAAACTACCCTTATTTTTTGTGGCAATCTTTTATAGTATTTATTATTTATTATATAGTGGTTTTTCTTTTCTGTTTCTTGACTTTGTATTGCGTGGGCTTAGGAATAGATAGTTAGCATTCAAAATTTTAGAATTAAATACCAGCGTGTTTAGTTTTATAATTCTTATTGAGTAATCGTCAACCGATGCGTCAGCTTGACATTAATTCTTTTCTCTTCTCTTATAAATTGAGTATTTAATTTTTCTCTTTTTTTTTCTTTACAAACTCAAAAACCCATCATAAAAAGGTACTAACTTTTTTGCTTTTGTAGACTTTTCGTTTTGATATGCTCAATATGTCTGTAATATAATTTTGGAGCTTAAAACTCCCTTCGTAAGAGATTAATTTGCTTTATTTTTTGCACGTTACAATTTTTATATTTTATATAATATTTTAGGTTTTTTTTTTAGTGATTTGTTGAACAAAATATGTTTGTAAGAAATTGTCATTGTCATAATTTTAAGTTATTGTTTCCTATAAATTTCACTATTTTTTTTTTTTTATATATCATCTATAGGATCAATTATAGTCAGTAATTTTGTTTCTTGAAATCTATTATAGCATACCAGTTGTATAGTGGTTTTTTATCTTCCAGATCAATGAATTGTAAGTGCATCTTAATTTTTATCATTCTCTTAATTCAGTGATAATGGGCGTGTTTAAAATTGGATGATCAAAGGTGCACACAAATTTTAATTTGGTGGCCGGTTATTTATTTATTTATTTATTATTTTCTCTATATTCTTAGAAAACTTCATTGTCTTAACAAAGGTTATTTAGGATCTTTGTGTTATATCTTATAATATATATAGACACATGTAACATTATGCAAGTTTATAAATCTCTTTATAGTAGTATAGCTATCTTTCAAACCTTTTTTTTGTTTTTTTTTTTTGGCTTAAGTTCATCTAGATGTTAGTTTCAATATTGCATCTTGATCTTATTGGAATGAGAAATAAGCAAAATTAAAATAAAAATTATTCTACCCAAACAAGAAAAGAAAAAAAAATTGTTACGTCAGTAAAAAAAATCACAATTTACAAATTTGAGTTATAGTGGGAGAGAGATAAAAGGCAATGTGTGGAAACTAAAATTTGAGAAATTCTATCTAGAAAAAAAAATTGTTACATGATTGTAAAAAGTTTGGTAGTTATATATATGAATTAGAGTTGTACTAGGAGATGAACAATGAGTGAGTATAAAAATTTAAATTTGATTTAAAAATTATTTTTTACAACGCAAATATTGTCACGTGCAATGCACGTGTGCATCAACTAGTATATATATATATATATATATATATATATATGAGTTAGGATCAACATATATAATTTTTTACACAAATTCTTACACAAGTTTTTAGATAACCTATCTCTAATTCATATTTTGCGAAACCCATCTTTAGATTAGATTGTCATCCTACATAGGTCATGCACATAAAAATCAAGTTGATCCGAGACTTGTTGCCATTCGATCCAATAACCGATCCAAAAACTTATCTTTTTAATCAAATCTCACATTTATAAATAAAATAGATTGTAATCTTGGATTAACTTGATTTTTTTGCATACATAACCTGTGTAAGAAGACTAGCTAATCCAATAGTGAATTTTGTAAAATATGAATTTGAGGTAAATTATTTAAAAATTTATGTAAAAATTTGTGTAAAACATTATATATGTAGATCAACCCTATATATATTAATTTTTTGGATAAATTACGTTAAGACCTCCTCTAGAATTTGACTATTATAGATACACTCCTTCATGTTTTTGAAATTACATTGACACCCCCTACTTTACAAAATAAACTACAAAGAGGCCCCTCTTTCTAACTTCCATCCATTAATCCGTTAAATCATATTCAAATTTTTTCAAAATACCCTTAGTGGATGATAACTTCCATGTTAAATGCACATAACTCACCTGTCCAATACTTTCATCTAGTACTTTTGAATTTTTTAATTATTATTGATAAACAATTAAAAGATAATATATATATATATATATATATATATATATATATATAGATATAAGAAAAATATTAAAAAGTTTAAATTTTCTGTCCAATTGATATGCTATAAGTTTATGTAATCTTCTACGATATTTGGAGCGGGAATGAATTTCATTCGTATGATATTTCATGAACAAGAGCTTACGTGTAAATCCAATAAATGAGGTAGTCATCAGGCTAGCGTTATTCGTTTTTTCATATAATTGAGAGTCATCACTTAATAAGACTCACTAAAGATAACATTTAAATAAAACAAAAGAATTTGTGATGGTATTAGATTTAGCAATTTGGCGAAAGAATTTATTGAGAAGCTAAGCAATTATATCATGTGCAGCATGATAATTTTTATCAATAAAATTAAATGAATTTATTTATAATTTTTTATTTTTCTGGTTTTTGGTTGTAGAGGGTTAACCACCTTTGCACACGTAGACACGCTATGGATTTCCTTTTTTTTTTTTTTTTCTTTGGTCAAAGACGTTGGGATGTCGTAGGTGTGACTTTTTTTTTTTTGGCTATTTTCAGTGAATTCTTTTCAAACTGAGAATGAAGTTTTGACGACAGCAAGATAACCGACGGAAAGTCGGAAACAATGCCGAGGTTTCCATCTTTGACGCTAAACGGCACCTCAAACTAGTCAAAACAAGTACAACGACACACGGCTGACCCAACCATAGTCAATGTTTTTCACTACCTCGTCCTTTCTTTTCTTTTTTTCCCATTATTTTATTTTATTTTATTTTATTTCATTTTATTTTTGCTAAGCAAGAGACACAAACTCAAAAAGAATTCAACCGCAAAACTCTAAAATCTTCGTCCCTTCTTTATTGAGAAAGGCATGCCACTAGGTCTTGGGTCTATTGAGAGTAACCATTCACACCACGCTAAATTGATAATCACCCCTAGAAGATGATGTGGTGAACGGTTTAGATCAAAAATTGAAAAAATTGTTATTGAAATGATAAAAATGATTTTAATGGACAATTTTTGCAATTTCTAATCTGATCCGTCCACCATCTCATCCAAGGGAGGTCATCACCTCAATACAAGCTAAGTTTTGAGAACTCAGCAATCCTTCCGCGTCTATTGGTCCTTGCGTCTATTGGTCCTTGTTGCATATGTTGATACACATGTAAGCTACTTTTTCTTTCTTTTTTTTTTTTTTTAAAGAATATTGTTTTCAATCTTGTTCCACTTTATTCTATCTTGTGAGGATGGTGATCAAACTTATAAATAATTATAATTTATTTAATTAGATATGATGTTGGTTACAGCAAAGAAGAAGGTTACTATGAGGGCTCTCTTCTCTCTCTCTCTCTTTTTTTTTTTTTTTTTTTTTTTTTTTTTTTTTTTTTGGGAGTACTACAACAGCTCTTTCGATCACGAGTGTAGTGACAAGCTATTTTTCTATTTTAATAAATATTACATGGATTTCTAAACATGTGTATTAGTTTCACATATAATATTTATGAAGAAATTTGACATGATTAATTTGTTTACTTAGGCTAATAAAAGTTCGATGTTGTTCCACATCCAACAATGTTTAGTAGAAATTTTCCATCAACTTTGATTCAAATGTAAATCCATATTACCACATTTTTAATTGAATTTTAACAAATACTTGGCTCTTCAACCATGAAAAAGAATTTTAACAAATAAATAATTTCCTTATAAAATTTTACAAATTCCATTTAAAATACAAATTTCACCTAAACATTTATTATCCAAACATAGCATTACATTAGCTTTTCCCTATAAGTAAATTAAAAATTTGTGTGAAAAATTATATAGGTTGATCAACCCTATATATATAATTTTTTTTATCTCCTACGATCAGACAGAAGGACGACCAACTGTAATCTCATTATCAATATACTAATCGTCTATCAGTAAGGAAATACCAGCTTTTGTTTACTTAGGCCCCACCGAAGAAAAAACTAGCTTTTGTTTTATTAGTTACTCCGTAATATATTTCTCCTTTTTAGGAAAAAGATAAAGAAAAAAAAAAAAGACAACCAACTGTAAAATTAGACATATATTATTTTAAAATGTTGCGTACCCTTGATATGCCTGTTTAAGCAGTAGATAACCATTAAAGAACTTTATTTTTGTCCTTCGATTTCATTTTTTTCTTCCCTCCCCTGTTATCATATTGAAAATGACCTGTGTCACCTGCAACTTGAACAATGAAATGCCTTTGATGTCTTCACTCCAAAAGGAGTTTCTCAAACTCCTCTTTAGTGAGAGATGAGGCTGAGCACAGGAAGTTTGTCTCGGATCAAGAAGGGTTCTCCTAAAGTTAAACATTTAAAAAACTTGTATACCCTAATTTGCGTGTTCTCTAGGGCGTAGATGTAGATAGCCCTTAAAGAATTTTACTTTCGTCCTTTTTTTTCATATTTTTCTTCCCTCACCTTCTTTACATCATAGACCTGTCACTTGTACAACTTAACCAATTAAAATGTGCTTGATGGCGCCCCAAAAGGAGTTTCTCACTGTCCTCTTAAGTGAGAGGCGAGGTGGAGTCACTACAAAAAACTTAGGCTTTGCCGGCTCTTAAACCAGCCAGCAAATGCACTTATTTCAGCCAGCAAATCCATCCCGACTGTCATAACATCAGCCGGCTAAGCTGCTGTCGGCAAAAGCTATCCTGGCAAACAAAATTACAGCTGGCAAAGGTGGTCATTGCTGGCCAAAAAAACAGCCGAGAACCTTTTATGCAATACAGCCAGCAAAGCTAATTAGTCTAATAGGTTATGCTGTCAGCCCATGCTACTTACTAAAGGTTTGGCCCAATTTATTTAACCCGACCCAAACACACAAATGGCCTCTCTGGTTCTCAATATAACCTGTAAGCTTTGAAAATTGAAACTGTGCATACAAGTACTCAACCAGCTTATTATAACATAACCCAAGAACATAAAAACTACAATATAAAAACCAAAAACCATTCCAAGCAGGCTGAGAAAGTAAAAAAAATCAATTATCCTTTATTATTCCAAGCACCAAAAGAAATCATGTAGCTACAAAGAAAAAAAAAAGGCTAAAAAAGTTAAAATGACAACAAATCAGAAATGTAAAGGCCAACTGGAAGATTTTGCTTGCTGCTGAAACCTGCGAAAAAAAAAAATAAAATAACAATAATAACATGAGCTTCTTATAGATATTGGGAATAGTGTCGAAATCATCCATTTCTTTTTTCTCTCTAATTCCATTTTTTTATGAGTTGTAAAAACTTCAGTAAAAGTGAAGATCAGACCATAACGTGGTATTAACAAACAGAAATGACACAACTGGAGGCAAATAAATTTTAATTTGAGACTGATGAAATCATCATAGATGGAAGAAATGACATATTAAAGATAGGGCAAAACCAAAAGATGCATAATATCAATCTCCTCAGAGTCTTTACTCAAGGCTCAGGGGTCTATCCTCATGAGTTTCAACAAATTCAGTCATGCTAATCTACTGTTAGGCTAGTCCTTGTTCCTCCATTCCCATTTCAGCTAGCTAAGGAGGTGTTGTCTTTAATATGAAGCGACCTCTGCTACTTACCTTTTTCTTAGTAAAGAACTAATCTTGACGTACTAGTTGCTGCTTACAAGAGAGAAAAGAGGAAGATGAGGATAATGACTTCGTAGGTATAACTCAAAAATCCAAATAATTAGTGTATGTCTGTGAAAATGTTCTTGAGTATTGAATTCCAAATATTTAAAAGATAAATCTACTTTATTACTTCAAACTCAAGAAATTATATTACATGGGAGTTTGAATATTCAACCCAACCAGAGGGCAGACATATTACCCAGGAGCATAAAGGTGTTGAATAACAGCACGATTAAGTGATCCTCTAGTTCCTACTTCCTAGAGAAAAGACTCACAACTCAAAAAGAGCAACAATTAATCATGGATTAATCTACCTACAGAGATATATCTTCCTCCTAGCTAGTTAGGTCCTCACATTTATCCATAAGACAACTCAGAGATTGAAAAAGAAGGGAATCATGATTTTCCATAGCTTCAAATTTCCTATTCCAACAATATGCTTAAGTTCTATGTAATGTCTAACTCTCCTAGCAGAGTCCTTATATCCAATAAATATTACCTAACCATTTTATCCAAAATTCAGTACATATATGAGGATCACAGTAATAATGACTAAAAATATTAATGAAGTCAAAAAACATACAAGAAATTCCTAATGATAATAACTAGTAGAGATTTGCTCATAAAACTACTCTGACAATGAAACGACTATTACATATAGTAGGCCAAGACAAATGTATGTTATTACATAGTCAACAAACACCACCAATATAGTATGGGAAGGAATGATATACATAAATGAAAATGTGATTTTTACCCATGTATGCCCTAAAGAATAAGACTGGAACTAAAATTTCAAGAAACAAAAGCTAGGCAAGAGAAACACCAAAATTAAAGCATATATGCCATCTAAAGGTACCCCTGAAGTTGTTCAAATAAGCCAAACGTTGCCTATTCACCAAAAAAAAAAGGGGGGGGGGGGCAAAATACAATCATGAGTAGAATTACCATTACGGCTTTCGTCGAATAAGTTCTTAAACTACGTGAAGCACCAGAAAACTCACCCAAGAATGGAGAATGAATATCCTTCATAAACACGGTTACACAGAAGAAAAGATATGTTGAAAATCCAAAGCACAGATGAGAAATACTTCGTTCGGGCAAATATCTGAGGAAACATAAATCTAGTAAAATATAAGGAGAATTAGAAACATCACTGGATGGTACTGAGATGGATCTACAACCTTCAATTTATAGAATAAATTGAAATCATTTCTTACAAACAAAAAAATAAAAATAATAACATGAGGTTATCAACCTTGAGAAAAAGAAGAAGAGTGAGTGCAGAGGGAATTTTTGACTTGTTGACACCGTTAAAGCATTGGAGGTAATTTGTTCAGCAGAAGACCAATTGGCAGCCATAGCCACTTCAATTATAGCTCATAGTTTCACAAAACCAAGTATTACCAGGAAGAGGAAAAATCTGCTACATGTTCAAAATCCAACCTCAATAACAAATCCGTCAATTGGCAGATCAGGGGATAATCCTTCAACAAGTCCAACTCCCATGGAGTTAGAAAGCATATCCAAAAACTCCCACCAAGCCTGAACTTACTAAAAACCCTCAAAATTGTGGGCGTTGGGAGTTAAAGTAGGGTCACAAGTTGGGTCAACAACCCTCAAAACACAATCATTCAAATCACTATGCATGATAATTTTTATACTGACCTTTTGACTTATACATATACTCATACTTAAAACGCTGTTGACACATGTAATTTGAACATTGCCACTCTCAATCCTACTCTATGTGTGAATTCTTAGCATCTAACTAATTAGGCAAGCCAAATAGTTAGCATTTCTAAGCAAATATGAATCAATAATGTAATTTTTTCTTTTCGTTTCAACAAAGTAAATTTTGATATTATATTAATACTATTAAAAGGTTGAAGCCCCTCTACACAGGAGGCATACACAGGAAAAAAAAAATGATAATGATAATGAATCCAATAAAGAAGCAAAAAATTTCCAGTTACCAAAATATGCCATTCCTTTCCAAACAAATATATATATATATATATATATATAGATACCAAACTAGGCTTGATCTCAACTTTTCAATAGTCATATCAACCTTCTCAAAAATTCTTCTATTCTTCTCCTTCTAAAGGGTCCAAAAAGTTTCATGTGGCATCACCTCCAACAAATTAGTGTGTTTTTTGTTGTCAAATCTATAACCCACAACCACTCACCCAAATGTAAAATCAATGAAGGCATTCAAGGCAAAGCCCAACTCACTCGAAAAATAGTTAAGGACAACACCATAACCTAAAAATGAAACATAAGCCTGATGAAATGTCCAGCTTAATCTATCAATCTCTCTAAAAGATGAATGCAGACGATGGAATCCCAATAGCCTGGAATCCCAATAGGCATCAATCCCACCAGAAAAGTATAAAACTTTCAAATTAATCACTCTATGTATGTCTTGGCAAGTAAAATATGAATTATGTTCTTATGCCTTACTGCATTCTTTTTCTTTTATATATTTGCTAATGCTATTTCTATAACTGAATCTACCAACATATATAAAACTCATTCAGTTCAACTATAATTCTCAAACTCAATTTTTACAAAATCCCCAAATTCTTTCATCATGCATCTTCAAACTTTTGGGACCATTAAGTAATTGATTTCCTTAGAGAACATTATCCAGTAAGAGTCGAATGCCAATGTTATTGCATTCAAAAGCCATAACATCGCAGACAGTGTCTAATGACAACAAAAAATAAAGAAACTAAAGGTGTGCAGCACTTATGAAATGATCAATGCAAGCAATGTATTTAATTCATCAATAAAAAAAAAATAAAGAAACTAAAGGCGTGCATGATAGTGTCTAATGACAACAAAAATACCTTGAGTGTACTCTTGTTTTGCATCTTGGGCCTCTTTGCCGGGGGTTGCTGTAGATCAATCCTCTTCACTGGAAGCTCTAATTTCTGAGAACGAGAATGAGATCACAAAGGTTGAAATCAGAACGCAAATATAACCAAAAATCATACAAAGCATCTGTGAGGACCCAAGGCTTGATTTATGAGAATTTTGGGTTAGGATGTGCTAAGGTAGGTTTTCGTGAGCCTAACACTTCTTTTTGTGTATGTTGAGCAATATAGTTGACTACAGTGACTTATAGCCGACTATATTGCTAGGCAGAATTTATGTTTATGCTTGTTGAATAATTTAGTTGACTATAGTGACTTATAGTCGACTATATTATCAGGCAGAACCTCTTTTGTGCATGCTAAGAAATTTAGTTGACTATAATGAGTTATAGTTGGCTATGTTCTCAGGCAGAATGTTACAATACTTAATTTGGGAAGTTTTAGTCGACTATAACTCATTATAGTCGACTATAACGCACGAATTTCAGTTTTTGGGCTAGATTTTAATGGGGTAAAAAGACCATCATACCCCTCACTTATACCCCATTTATAAACCCAACTTCTAGAGGGTTCTTACCCATCTTTCCCAACCGAGAGAAAAAGAAAGAGAAGAAGAGAAGGAAAAAGGGGGAGAGGCTCGACGGTGGCTCGCCGGAGCACGGTAGCCTCGATCCGACGCCGGCAAGCTCGGATCTAGCGTATTTTGGCCTAATCTACACACGTATGGTTGTAGATTTGGATTTCTTCACTCTATTTTTGAGGTAGGAGCATTTTCTCATTTTAAACCATTGATGCATGGGGGTTTTGGGTTTAAATCATATTAAAATACATGTATTTGACATGCTTTGCATAAACATCATGCATGTGGTCATATTTTATGGGTTTTGATAAATTTTGGAAAATCTAGAGTTTTGTATTATACCCTATTTGGTCATATGCATGTTACATTTCAAACCCTCACATGATTTGGGGTACAATGGGTTGGTTTACATACCCCCTTTTTGTTATATTCTTGTTATTTATGAAACTCTTATATGTTTAAGGGTTTAAATGGGTTGGTTTTTAAAACCTATTGGACTATTTTGTGTGGTTGGAATATTGGGGGTCATTTTTATATAAATTATTTGAAATCATTATATTGAAAATGGTTAGGAAATGATTACCATAATTTATGGAGTTATTTTATATGGTTTTCAAAGTACAAACCTATTATATGGTTTTTGGAAAATTTATATATAATTTTCCAGTTTATGTGGGATTATGAAATTGGTAAATGAAAAGAAAAGTGTTAATGATATGGATATGGTGATGAAGGCTACTGGAGACAGGATTACTGTAGTCCCAAAGGAACGGGACGTCATGCCGTGTCTTCCTATCCTTTAGTCCTGGGCTATGTGCCCAAATAGAGGTTACTACGGTCCCATGTAGGGATGTCTTGCCGTGTTTCCTCTTGAGGTTACTACGGTCCCAGATAGGGATGTCTTGCCGTGTTTCCTCCTATTCCGCGCGCGAGGGCCCCATACGACTTGGAGAGGATTTATCAGTTTGAAAGACTGATGTTATGGATTGCCAGATATGGCGGATGATGGTTACTAGCTTATAAGGCTGTGATATGATATTAGAAAATGATGATTAATTCATTTGTAAAATGATGATTTTGATAACAAATAACTTGAGTTATTTCTTACCTCTTTAAAAAGAAAAAGGGATGTTGGTATTTAATGATTTAACTTCCGCAGTTATTTCGTTATACTTGTATCAGTTTTATCTACCAAAAAAATTATATTACAAACTAATCAATGGTCTTGCAGGGCTTTGGAAAAGTATATAAATTATGGTTTTTAAAACCTTGGGTTATTTTGGGAAAATGTTTTCTTACTGAGCGTGTAGCTCATACCCCTACAGTTTTTCTTGCAAGTCATATTTTCAAAATAAAGCTTGACCTGGGGTTTGGGAAGCACATCAGCATGCTTGCATTCATATAGAGGATCATTGTATTTTATTTCGGCTTTGAGCCTAGGCATGTATTAATTTTAATTCATTCCCTGTAATAAAAAGATAAGTAGTGGATGCAGATGTGGATGAGACCCATGTGATTACGATAAAGCTTGTAGTTTTATTTATTTTTGGAATAGTGTGTGGATGGTTGAAATGATTATAAATGGGTTTTCTACAGGTTTTATGATTAGTCGATAACTTGGTATGTCCTATTTACAAACGAGACCATGTCAGATTTTCTAAAAATGTTTTCAAAAGAATTATTTTTATTAAACATCCACCAAAATTGGCTTTAAAATTGATTTTCTTACTATATAACTAACGGTCCCTATTTCGGGTCGTTATAGCATCACCGCTTGAGTTTCATTCACACACACACGTATACGCGCACACACATACACGCACACACACACAAACACACACACACACACATATATATATATATATAGAGAAAGAGAGAGAGAAGGATTTCGCATTAAGATTCATATAATGGCAAGGCGCGACGATGAACCCTAGGGTTTCATAGAATGAATTGCGAGAGATCTGATTTTTACCTTGAACTCCTTGCGATCCGATTTCAGAGAATGAAATCGCAGAAAATCAGACCACAAAATTAAGTAAAAATCGTTCATACATAGCAAAAAATCTCACCTTAAGCTTTACCAAAAGCCGAGGATCTCTTCACACAAACTCCATAAGAGACCCAAAATCTACGATTGCTTCACCATTGCTTTGAGAGATGTGAGATTTAGAGTTCGAAGCAAAACACTTCCAATTTCTAAGAGCCAGAGATGAGATCGAGAGTGAGAGAGAAGAGAGGTGAAATCGAGAGTGGGAGAGAAGAGAGATGAAATCGAGTTTGAGGGAGAAGGGCTGACTGAGCTTTGCGTAAGAAAAATCTAGAGAAGGGTTGAGCTGTTGGCCTTATTTTGTTTTACTTTCCTTTTTTCTTTTCTTTTTTTTTTTGGGTAAGTCACGTGTAAAAGGTGTGCCGACTGTAAAATAAGCTAGGAAATCACCTCTTTGCCGGCTATACAGAAACAGCCGGAGAAAAATAGCCGGCAATAATGGCAATAATAGTGGAGGAAGTTTCTCTCGAAACAAGAAGTGTTCCCCTAAAATTAAAGGGTAAATTACATTAAGACCCCCTTTAATATCTGATAATTATAAATAGACCCTCTTATGTTTCTGAATTGACACTAACACTTTTATTTTAAAAAATCAACTATAAAGAGACCTCTCCCTTTAATAGCCATCAACTAATACGTTAAAAAAAAGTGATGTCATAACTCAATTTTTTTAAAATGCCCTAACTACCTTTATTGGATGACAACTCTCATATTAAATGCATATAACTCATCAATTCAACACATTTATCTAGCACATTAGAATTTTTTTTTTTTGTTGATAAACAAATAATATATATATAGATAAGCAAAAGGCTTATATTTTTTGTTCAACTGATTTAGTAGTTATCAAATTTTCTCATTAAAGACAATTATTTTTTCAACTAAATTTTTAATTCATTTGCCAAAAAAAATTAAAAATTGATTTATCAGGTTACCACCTCGTTTGAGCAAGTAGATTTGGGTAAAAAAAATTAGGCTATATAGCATTGCTCATGTATAAAAATAAATGAAAAGAATAATTACAATGGGGAAAGAGCAAAAGAAAATTATGAAAATAAGAAAATATGGGGTGAAAATAAAATTTAAATGAGGGCAAAACGAGAAAATTTGTATGTAAAAGGAAAAAGGTGAATATATATATATATATATATATATATATATATCAGTCCTTCTATTATCAAGTGCACTCCTAAACTCTTTTAGCCAAATCAACTGCCGGATTAAATTTGATTCATATATTGATCATATATGCCAAAAATAAAGTTGAACTAAAATTAAGAGCTGTTTCATTTAAAATGTTTATAAATGAGCGATTTTTATTAATTAAAAAATGTATGTTTTGAATTGAATAACAATCAATCCTAGATCAACTTGATTTTAGGATAGAATGCTTACATGGAAAGGGTATATATATATGTGTGTGTATGTGTGTGTGTGTGTGAGGGTTGTTCAAGTGTGGGATATTCTAGACTATCCCGTTCAATCACGAATAGCTATGATCATACGGGATCGATATCTGGCTTTAAAAAAAAAAAAAAAAAAAGATGGGCAAGCTAACCCCAGGTTTTATTGGTTCTGCCTTTGAGTGTATGTAATGAAAGACATAAATTAGAGAAAACTTGAGTCATTTAAGAATGTTAAATGGTGCATTTTATATATAAGGGCATTTGCGTCATTTTATGAGTTTTATTAACACCTTCAGTTAACTATTCTTATAGGAGGTGATAATGTAATTTCAAGAATGAGATAGGGTGCATCCATAATTGTCATAAAACAAAGAAGGTGTAAGTATAATTTAGGGTAAAATACATCTACACCCCTTGTATTTACTGACTATTACACTGACACCCCTTATAGTTTCTGAAATTACACTGACCTCCCTTGTCAGACCAGATGAATTGACGGAGTTAACAGAAGTGCAAAATGACCAGGTTGCCCTTCTTTTAAAACAGCGTCGTTTTGCTGGGGACGAAATGGGGAGTTGACCTGCAAAGAAAACGAAAAAAAAAAAAGAAACAAATAAACAAAGGCGAGAGAAGAGGAAGAAAAAAGAAGAACAGGGTTCACCAACGGGAGGAAGTGCGTCGACGGTGAGGAAGAAAGAAGAAGAATAGGGGTCAATGGAGGAGGAAATTGAGAAAACGGCGTCGGATCGGAGGGAAACAAAGAGGTTATGGAGCGAAACAGGGAGGGCTCGCTGGCGGTGGGGGTTTTCTACGGCGGTGACAGGTCACCGGCGGTGAATGGGAGGCACTGCGATGGGTAAGCACTGGCGGTGGGCTTCTGGCGATGGGGGGAGGCATGATGGTTTAGAGAGAATAAAAAAAAATAATAATAATAAAAAGAAAGAAAGAAGAGGAAAACAGAGGGGAGAAAGGGGGAGAAGGAGCTACGATGGCGGGATTCTGGTGGTGAGGGGAAGCACAAAGGTTTGGAGAAGAAAAAAAAGAAAAGGAAAACAGAAGGAAGAAGGAAGAATAACGAGAGGGAGAAGGAGCTGCGGCGGCAGGCTTCTGGGAGTGGGGGGAGGCACGAGGGTTTGGAGAGATTTTCTGGTGGCGGTTTTCTGGTGGTAGGGGGAGGCACAAGGGTTTGGAGAGGAAAAAAAAAAAAAAAAAAGGAAAAGAGAGGGGAGAAGGAAGAATGACGAGAGGGAGAAGAAGCCGCGGCGGTGGGCTTCTGCAGTGGGGGGAGGCACGAGGGTTTGGAGAGATTTTCCGGCGATATTCATCCTCTTCCCTCTTCTTCTCTTCCTTTTTTTTATTTTTTATTTTTTATTTTCCTTTTTCTTTTCCTCTCCTGGTTAGATCTACAAACCAAACACAAGAAATTTCTTGCGAGAAATGAGAAATGATAAATGAGAAATTTCTTGCGAGGTTTCGGGGTATCGCCAGAGAAGAAGAAGAAAGAGGGCGTTGGTTTCTCCGACGGGAGAGCGAGGGGGTCGGAGAGGAGCAGAGGCGAGAAGAGAGAGAGTGAAGAGGGGAGAGGGGAGGTGGATCTGCTTCACTGAAACGCAGCGTTTTTTGGTGGGGGTTTGGGATAGGAGAAACGCTGCGTTTTGGCTTCAAAACCCAATTTTGGGTTTGGGCGAAACACTGCGTTTTGGCTCTAAGAAGGTTAAAATGGGTATTTTCAACCCATTTTTAGCTGATGTCAGCAACAAACGTTAGAGGGTCCTAACGGCTGTTTGACGGATGGGGGGAAGTGTATATTATTTTCCAAAGTAAGGGAGTGCAGTGTAATTTCAAAAACTATAGGGGGTGTCAGTGTAATAGTCAGTAAATACAGGGGGTGTAGATGTATTTTACCCTATAATTTACCCAAAATTAAATATATATATTTTTTAAAATGTTGCAGACTTTGACCCGTCTGTTTAAGACTCTAGGGCGTGGATACCCATTAAAGAATTTTATTTTTGTCCTTTACTATCATATTTTTCTTCTCTCACCTCCTTTACATCACAATGAGTATGATCCGTCACCTGCACAACTTGATCAATGAAAATACCTAGAACAAGAAGTTTTCCCCTATCTTTAATTATTTATGTCGTAATCTACCGTATGTGAACAAGATGATTTAGTGCATGTGAACATAAATTATTTTTTTTTGATAGGTAGGGCATGTGAACATAATTAATTATGAATTTTATTTTTGTCCTTTCCTTTCATATTTTTCTTCCCTCTCCTTCTTTACATTATAATGAATATGACCCATCACCTGCACAACTTGATCAATGAAAATACCTGAAACAAGAAGTTTTCCCCTATATTTAATAATTTATGACCTAATCCACCGTATGTGAACATGAAGAAGGACTATCTACCGTATGTGAACATGATGAATTATTTATGACCTAATCTACCGCATTTGATTATTTATGACTTAATTATTCATCAACAATCTTTTATCTTGCGGCATCACAATCCACCTCGTCCATCTTCTTGGATCCCTCTCCTAGTGTATTGGTTTAAAATTAATTTTGAAGCTACAATTAGACGTCCTTCCTTCTCAGTCTTGAGCATCATCATTCGTGACTCCAATGGTAATTTTCTCTTCGCTTAGACAACTAAAGATCTTGCTCTTGACCCCGCAGTCCACTACAAAAATACTAGTTTTGCCGGCTATTGTTCATTGGCTGTTCTCGTGAGGCCAGCACACATGTGAATTCCTGGCCTGCTTTACAGCTGGTACATGTGTTATAGGTAACTTACTTTACTTACCCAAACCCAAAAAAAAAAAAAAAAAAAAAAAAAAAAAAAGAAAAAAAAAAAAGGGGGGGAAAAGTAAAACAAAAACATATCTTTTTAATCATTAAAAATCTCACATTTATGAATAAAATAGCTTGTAATCTTGGATCAACTTGATTTTTTTGTGTGAATGACTTATGTGGAAAGATTATCTAATTCAATAATGAATTTTGCAGAATATGAATTCGAGATAATTTATGTAAAAAATTATATATGTTGATCAACC
This sequence comes from Liquidambar formosana, assembly GCA_039720395.1. NCBI lineage: Eukaryota > Viridiplantae > Streptophyta > Magnoliopsida > Saxifragales > Altingiaceae > Liquidambar > Liquidambar formosana. The sequence continues at coordinate 23,328,029 of CM077825.1, read as the reverse complement.
CTATACATACTAATTTTTTATCTCTTACAATTAGACAGAAGGACGACCAACTGTAATCTCATTATCAATATGCTGATCGTCTATCAATGAGGAAATACCAGCTTTTGTTTACTTAGGCCCCAATAAGAAAAAACTAGCTTTTGTTTTATTAGTTACTCCGTAATATATTTCTCTTTTTTAGGAAAAAGATAATGAAAAAAAAAAAAAGACAACCAGTCGTAAAATTAGACATATATCTATACTAATTATAAAAAGCTGAATGTGAGAAAAACTTTTGATTGACTAATATATCCTTATTTTATATTTTAAATACACAACTACCCTTCTTCACCCTTTTAATCTTATTGTAGTTGAATAGATGACAGCTACTATTGTAGTAAAGTTTATATAGGAGACATCTATACTTTTGTAGTTAACTTATATAGGAAACATTTCTCTTTGTATTTCATTAGAGTTCTATGCAGGATCATTATCTTCAATAATGATTAATTTTTTTAATTTAAATTTTCATTTCAAATTGTTGAAGTTTTGTGGTGAATCAATATAATATCGTGTTACTATATATTATTGGGAATTATTATATTCTAAATTTATTTGTGACTAACTTAAAATTTTTCAAATTAGTTATACTACTCATTATAAGTTTCATTAGAAGTAAAAATCTAACCAAACCGATATTAATATCTAATTCTTTAAAAGTTATTTTTCATTTATATTTCATATTATTGAAAAAATAACCACGTGCAACGCACGTGTGCTTACATCTAGTTATTTTAAAATGTCGCGTTCTCTTGATATGCCTGTTTAAGCGGTTGATAGCCATTAAAGAACTTTAGTTTAGTCCTTTGATTTCATATTTTTCTTCTCTCCTCTATTATCATATTGAAAATGAGCTGTGTCACCTACAACCTGAACAAAGAAATGCCTTTGATGTCCTCACACCAAAAGGAGTTTCTCACACTCCTCTTAAGTGGGAGATGAGGCTGAGCGGAGGAAGTTTGTCACGGAACAAGAAGTGTTCTCCTAAAGTCAAACATTTTAAAATGTTGTATAACCTAATTTGCGTGTTCTCTAGGGCGTAGATAGCCCTTAAAGAATTTTACTTTTGTCCACTTTTTTCATATTTTTCTTCCCTCACATCCTTTACATCATAGACCTGTCACCTGTATAACTTGACCAATTAAAATACCCTTGGTGACGCTTCAAAAGGAGTTTCTCACTGTCTTCTTAAGTGAGAGTGAGGTGGAGTGGAGGAAGTTTCTCTGGAAACAAGAAATGTTCCCCTAAAATTAAAGGGTAAATTACATTAAGACCCTTTTTAGTTTCTAACAATTATATGTAGACCCCTTCATGTTTTTGAGATGACACTAACATTCTTTATTTTACAAAATAAACTACAAAGAGACCACCTCTTCCCTCTAACAGCCATCAACTGGTCTGTTAAAAAAAAGTGATGTCATAGCTTAATTTTTTAAAAATACCCTAACTACCCTTTTTGGATGACAACTCCCATATTAAATGCATATAACTCATTAATTCAACACATTCATCTAGCACATTAGAATTTTTTTTTTTTTTTTGTTGATAAACAAAAAAAAAAAATATATATCTTTATATATATATATATATATATATATATATATATATATAGATATAAGCAAAAGGCTTAAATATTTTGTTCAACTGATTTGGTAGTTATCAGATTTTCTCATTAAAGACAATTATTTTTTCAACTAAATTTTTAATTCATTTGCCAAAAAAAACTAAAAATTGATTTTTCAGGTTACCACCTCATTTGAGTAAGTAGATTTGGGTAAAAAAAATTGGGCTATATAGCATTGCTCATGTATAAAAATAAATAAAAAGAATAATTACAATGGGGAAAGAGCAAAAGAAAATTATCAAAATAAGAAAATAGGGGGTGAAAATAAAATTTAAATAAGGACAAAACAAGGAAATTTGTATGTAAAAAGAAAAAGGTGAATATATATATATATATATATATATATATATATATATATATATATATATATATATATATAGATATATATATATATATATATATATATATCAATCCTTCTATTATCAGGTGAACTTGATTCAAAATTTTATCAAGTGCACTCCTAAACTCTTTTGGCCAAATCAACTGGTGGATTAAATTTGATTCATATGTTGGTCATACATGCCAAAAATAAAGTTTCATTTAAAATGTTCATAAATGAGCGATTGTTACAGTTAAATCCAAGGCCTTTTTTTTTTTTTTTTTTTTTTTTTTTTTTGTTGTGGTGCTGTTTTAACTATTTATCATACCAGTCACGTACTCCATTCATTTCTTTACCAACCACAAACTTGCTTAGTCTCTTCAGAATGTGCCCAAATCATAGCAACGATAGGTTGTTGAACGCTTATCATGCTGGTGTCCAAGACACCAAGATTGTAATAAAAGAAGAAATGAAATATTCATAGGATACATATAAACATCACGATCAATCAAAGAGTAATTAATTCTTCTGTTGAAAAAGCCTTTCAAAAACAAGATTTCAACCCCTAATTGCACAGTATCTCATGAGATATATAGTGGAACAAGACAAAACTTATGTTGTTGAAAGGTTACCAATAAACTTGTAATTTTTAAGTGCTTAATTTGCCCCAGCAACTGGGCTATGCCCCTAATTCAGTTTTATGACCTGTAGGTGCTTAATTCAGTTTTATATACATAGCCCACCTACAGGGGCAAATTAAGCACTTGAAAATTACAAGTTAATTTGTGACCTTTCAGCAACAAAAGGTTTGTCCTGTTCCACTATATATCTCATGAGATACTGTGAAATCCTGTTTAATTTTTGAAAGGTTTTTTTAACAGAAGAATTAATTACTCTTTGATTGATCGTGATGTTTATATATATCCTGTGAATACTTCATTTTCTTCTTTTATTACAATCGTAATGTCTTGGACACCAGCATGATAAACGATCAACAACCAAATTAAAAGGTTACATGGCCCAGCCGGGGGCAAATACCGTGCAATTTGCTTGATCATTAATTAATTCACAAACTTCAAACCTTACCATATTTGCTCCCATATGTAGTGTTGCCATCATTAGGGCAGATTGTATTGAGCTCGCCCCAGCCTTCGTTGCTAGGATAAGTTTTGGCCTAAAAGGTTTCAATCCCATGATTTTGATGATAACAATGACTAGATGGCCTAATGAGCATTTTAATTCAATATGAGACAAGTAATTAATTAAGGAATTCAAGCAACCAAGGACATATTTGCTTAGTCAAAAACCAAAAAGCAGCAAAGGACACAAGTCAAGATTGACCAACATTTATTTATTTTATTTATTTATTTATTTATTTTTGGCTGTTTTAACTATTGAATAACTTACAATTAACTTCTTGGGGTTCGGACCTTTTTGTGAGATTCTGTATCCTAATAAAACACAATTTTTACATGAAGATATCGTGTTGTTTCTATATCAATCTATGGTAACGTCTATAAAAGAGCAGCGGCCATTCAATAAAAGATTCAGGCAACAACATATACAAAGGCTAATCGGCTAGTATATATTGACAGCCTCAAGCTGATAAAAAAACGAAATTAATAGCAGTTGTGTGTTTTGGTAGAGAAAGAAGAAACCAAATGTTTCGGTGCATTCACAAAGTGAACCGATAACCCCTGCACAATTAAGGTTACGAAAGACTTGGCAGAAATGGACCATATATATGTGACCTAACAAAAATAAAAACCAAACACAAATTTATTTTTATATTTTTATAAAAATTAGGGACTTTTTTTTTTTGTGACTTTGTTATGTGTTTTGGTAGAGAGAAGAGAAATTATCTAGGGTACTTTTAATTCAAGGAATTGACGGTGGATACGGTGCCCTCAAATCCAATCCTTGCATATTGGATGCAACCCGGATTCGGATTTTGAATTCCACCTCAAATTCAAGAATTGATTTTAGTTGTGTAGAAAAGATATGTAAGGCATGGTTGTACCTTACAAGAGTCGTGCTACATCCATTAGGTAATGTGACATCAAATTTTTCAAAGCAAAACGAGTTTACTATTTTGTTAAATACAATCATTCATTTATCATTTGGCAAACAAAATGAGTGGCAAAACCAGTAACTATAGCATTTTTTTATTTGCAAAGTAAAAATTGATAAACAATAATAAAAATAATAACATGGATTTCTTATCAGAAAAGATAATAACAATAGTAATCGATTATTATAATTACAATCCATTTAGTTTAAAAAATAAGTAGAGCTTCCTCATGGTTTTAAAAAAACATTCTTCATCCCTCATCTTTCTTAAAACACTAACCCTATGTTTGGTACAAGTGAAAAGGGGAAGGAAGGAAAGGGAAGGAGAGAAAAGGGGAGGGATAGAGGTATTTGGGTGTGTTTGGTAGAAGGGAAGGAGGGAATGATGGAAAGGGGAGGGAGGATTGGGCATCCCTCATTTTCACTTTTCCTCATAGATTTGGTAAGAAAATACTCATACATAGAAGGATCCATGATGCTACTCAAATGATCAATGAGTTAAGTCAAAGAAAAATGTACCTAATAAAATTATCCAAATGGCAAAGATTCAACCAAAAACCAAAAACCCAACCTCTAGAGGTGTAGATCTCTCTTTAGGGTTAGGGAGAATGATCAAAATGAAATATTTTTGAGGTTCTGGGGTTATATAAAGGCAGGGGACACAATGGGCATTAACAGATTTCTGAAGTCCATTAAAAAAAAAAAATCTACAAAAATCGATCGATTGGCTAGTGGGTCCAGAATGCATCACATGCATTTAAAAACAACCAAATTAAACTACTCACAATAGCTCTAAGAGCACCCAAAAACATATTAGCAAGCTCAAATCAAAAGTAAAATAGAAGACTATGTAAATCAAACCCCAGTTCCTCACACTGCATGAATATAATACCATAAAAAATGAAACAATTAAAAAACAGCTACAACTATTAAAACTACATACTTATGTACATAGAGATATTTTTTTGCCATAAAAAAAGTAAAAAAAACAAACACTTGAATTGGAAATACAAAATACATCAAATATAAGAACATAAACAGATAATAGCGACTTCTCCTAATAGTGATTTCAAACAGGCGCACACACACTCATCTCTCTCTCTCTCTACAGAAAACGTCCCGAGACACGACCATCTTTTGCAGATCCCATATAAACTTCTGGAATGTGTGCTATTTTCCAATAATCACCGCCTTCTCTATCGAGCTTCAGGGTCATGAAAAAATCAGTAGGCATATCAAAAAAATAAAGCGACTTTAGGTTGGTGTGGTGTTCAATGCCCGATGGCACCCTTTCCAATAAATTACAGCGCATGACAATTAGCTCTTCAAGTTTAGGCATTGCTCCTTCCTCCAATCTCAGTAGACGCAATCCTTCTAATTTATCAAGCCGTAAAACCTTTAGCCTTTGAAAGCCTCCAGACTTACAACATAATGTTTGCCCATCATATGCCTCAACAAGCCTAAGTTCTACCAGGTTGGTTAACATCGCAAGGGCTTCAAGTGGATCATCCCTTAACCGACTCCACCTTAAGCGCAATTTGACCAGGCTATGGAGTGAAGAAATCCACCCCCGCATCTTTTCTAAACGTCCTGTCAAGTATAGTCGTTGAAGAAGTCGAAGAGGTCCAGGAGAAGAAGACAGACGTTGAAGATCAATGAACTCATCGTCTCCAGGAGAAGAAGACAGACGTTGAAGATCAATGAACTCATCGTCTCCAACTGAACTTATAGACAATGAGCGAAGGTTGCTCAGCTTTTCCAGGGAGGAGCATAGAGGCGCCCCATCTTCTCTTTTACACTTTTTAATGGCAAACCTTCTCAGCTGGCTTAGCCTCCCAATCTCACCCAATAAATTGCCACTGCCTTGATCTGATTCTATAAAACAAAGCTTTTGCAAGGATACTAACCCTCCAATCCCTGGTGGTACCTTACAACTTTGTACGAAGTAAAAAGGTAGAGGAGATTCAACAATGTACCTGTTAATATTCGGGTCGGGTACGTGACCCATACCTGTGGTCCGCCCACATGTGGGTAGTAGACCTCACAAGTGTTTCCTATTGAGTGGGTTTCCTAGTGTGTGTGGAACCCTAGTCCTATTAGGTTTAGGACTTATAGGAAACTATTTAAGGTGGTTTTCTCTACAGATTAGGGTTGGCTTCTCTATGCACTCTCTATCATTCTGTACAGCCACTCTCCCCTTTCTTTCTCTAGTATTCTTTCTAAGGCATCACCATGGCCTTATGGATTTGGAAGCGTGGAACAAAGGGAGGACTCTAGTAGCGATCCCTACACCTTACACAGCGATGGTAGAGCGTACACGAAGGATTGGTTCTTGTTCACAGCATTCAGATTGCGTACGGCAACCCACGGGCTCATAACAACAAGCGACGGTCCTTCTCGGGTCTCTTCCGCAAGAGGTAACTCTTAAACCCATGATTTATTTGCTATGTGCAATGTGTATAGATTGTTTATATTGGTATCAGAGCCATAGTCTTGTTGGTTCGTCCAATAGTTGTCATAGTTGTATTCTCTCTCTAAAAACACCATTAATGGATCTCTTAAAAACGAATTTTTTAAAATGCTTTTTAACCCAAATTTTTTATGTGGTTATGTTCTCCTATGTGTGAGGAACATCTCCGTCAAGTTTCATGAGAAATGGATGTGTATTTTGAAAGAAAACACAAACCCTTGTTTTTGAAAATTGTGTTTTTTCTGAAACTTTGGGCTATTTTTTGATGCACCTAGACCTGTTATTAATGGATATAATTGGTATATTGGTAATCTACGTCGCAAGGGCTTTCCAACGATATATTATTTACGCAATTTGGATACCATATGCGAAAGATATGAGCCCTAGAAGTTGGCCCCTTGAACATGCAAATCTGGTGCAAATTTGTTTTAAGGTAGAAGATGAAATGCACAAAATTGCGACGCCCACTCTCGCCTATTGGAGAGTGCGAGAGAGTGTAGAGGCTGTAGAACTCCGATTTGCATGCCATTTTTTCATAAATTCATAAAATTTAATTTCTGATTTTTTGGTGATTTTTTAAATTTTTTAATGTTACCAGAAAAGTTATTATAAAATTAAATTGGAAAACATGCATAACGGGGACACCACTTACGCGCATGGGGGTGCGTGCATGGGTGTTTGGTGACCTGAAAAATTTATGAATTATTTTTGGGGCTTGTTTATGACCCTGGCTTGCTGCACCTCCCATACCAACCTCTGGATTTTTTATTTACCTATTTTTTATGTGTTTTTCTTTATCGGAAAAATAAAATAAAATTAGTTTATGCAAAATAAAAATTTTCAGAGGTTGTGTTAATTTTGTTTGACCATATGGGAGTGAGTATGTGTCATTGGGAGAGCTATGCGACGTGGATTTATTGTGCATCACTTAATTACATGTGGTAATTAATTAATTAATTTTGTGTAATTAATTATTTTATTGCGTTGCGCAATTTGGTTGTTGCCAACGATATACCTACCTTACGAGACTTATTGGTACGCTCCCACAGGGATTGAGTGTGGCCTAACCATCCATTTAATGAACATTTTTGCTTGTTAGTGTTAGCATATTAGTTCTAAGATTAAATGGATGGATTTTTGGTAAATTTGGAAAGAGCTTGTGTTTTCGCTGCTTTTGATGTATAAGATTATTCTGTAAGGCATAATGTGTTGCGCGGCATCCCCATTTGTTTATTTATTACAGTAGATCCATTGTAGTAGGAGTTTTGAGAATGTAATGTATTATTTCATGTACTATTTTGAGAAGCCATGTAAAGGGATGTGTTTCACGACGCGTATTATGTATGTAGAATTTTCTTAGCATAGGCTCTAAAATTTACCAATATGGTTCCATGTGGGGACTTGTGTGCTTATTTTTATGGAGCAATTTATTATATTATTTTGTTAGTATAATACCATGGATATTATTAGTTGAGATTTTGTACCTCCTAATATGTATATTTGTTTGAAAAACAATTGAAAATTATACTCCTAACCTACACTATCGGGAGTTGATTATAAACAATAGCAACACTTTTCGATCTTGGTGTGTGGGAAGGGATAATACTTTTCATTTGGGTTTTCTGAACGAATAGAAAGATGTGTAAATAATAATGTCAACCCTACGCAATATAAATGAAATGATGACTAGCGTACATATGGATTAGAAAATCAATACCTTTTAAATGAGCAAGTGCTCCTGGATATTTTAACCAGTTTTGTGATCTGACCTGTGGATGGGTATACGACCCTACACTACCTGGCCTTGACTTTGTGAGTTTTAAGGCCTACCATTCTTGGTGCACGAAAGATCGTAACGTGTGCTTTATTATGCTAAGCAGCATGCTTATTGATTTTATTGGGGAATGTGTATTTCCCCACACGCGCTTTATTATGTTAAGCAGCGTGCTTGTTAGTCTAATAGGGGAGTATGTGTACCACCCTGTTATGAAGGATAGAAGGGTTATTCGAAATAATATGCTATAAATGTGAAAGGTTGAAACACTTTACTCATGAATGCACTGAGTCAAAGTAGGTATCCTTTTCACCGAACTCTCTCTGCATTTGTGCATGTGATCATAATTTAGTTGCCCAATCTATCCTTATGTGGATTAAGATGCGGGTGCAGCTAAATATGTATCTTGAGATGGAGTAGGGCTACTAGATTATCGCCATTTTGAGTTGGCGCCCATAGAGTGTATGGGTAATAGCACTAATGTAGAAGTTTTTGAAGTTGGTTTGTCTTAGCTTCAATTGCGCATAGGGCGCATCTTATTTCTACACAATTAGTTTTATGTGCTTGATAATCAGTATATCTACTACTAATTTAAGTATTCTTAGATTTTGGATATTCTTTTTATTTCAGAGGTAGATGGTTGGATATTTTATGATGGTATTGTATATTTTTAGACATGTTTCACCTTAGAGTTGAACCGTATGATTCGTTTTCCCTTATCCTATGTTGCTAATGTCAATAAGAATATTGGTTCTATTTGGCATGCTGGACTTGGACATAATAGGATGACCCAGTTAGCTCGAGAAGGTCTTTTAAGCCCACTCGCTAAGGTTGACCTACTTGTGGTTGTGTCTTGTTTAGCTAGTATAGCATGTAGAAAGCCTTTTAGTAAGGCAATTTGAGCTACTTAACTACTAGAGTTAGTCCACTTAAATATTTGCAAACCTATGTATGTTAAGGCATGTTCTGGCACTTCTTATTTCCTTACTTTGATCGATAACTACGTGCAATATGATGTTGTCCATCTAATCGCTCCCTGCTATGAAGCTTTGGATTCTTTCAAATGCTTTGTAGTAGAAGTTGAGAATTAGAGAGATAGAAGCTTGAGAGCTATTAGGACTAATCAAGGACATGAGTACTTATTTGATTAGTTTAAGGAACTATGTGAGGAAAAGATGATACGTAGACAACTCTCCATTTCTGATACTCTACAACATAATGGTGTAGCGAAGAGTAGTAATAAGAGATTTCTAGTTATATCTAGATTGATTATGGCACAAGTTAACTTCTCTGTATCCTTTTAATGGGATATTCTTTTTGACTGCTGCCTACATCTTTATTAAAGTGCCTTTTTGGTCAGTTAGTTTTTCCAACCCTTTATCAGTAGTGGCATGCGAAAGCCCGATTTGTGGGGCATTTGTGGCATTTTGGGTCAGAAGGTTTGTTTACATCGTTCTCTATAAGTATGAGGAGCCTAACCCTAGAGCTATAAAAACATTTTTATAAAATATTTTCAAAGCTCAAAAAGGTTATTTGATGTATAATGAACCTCCCGATAGAGGAATGATTAAATAGAGCTGCGAAATATTGATTTCATTAGAGAATGATTTCCTTAGCATAAACAGCACTAGTGAAAATCTTTACCTCTATGTGTTAGAGGAATGTGAAGACGTCTTAACTTACCATCTTCGAGCGATGTGGGGAATGAGTTCCTTATCCTGTAGTCGCTGAAGATAGTGGGAGTGGTCTTCAACCTAGTAGGAGTGTCCCGTAAGGTGTTTTGCAAGAAAGTGTCTTGTAAGACCACTAAGATCACTAAGATTCTCAAGTGTACATGAGCAAATATTGAAACTTTGCCCATTATCATTTTGAGATTGAAGGGGATGCCTTCTTATATGCTTATAGAAAAGATGATGAGCTAGCTTTATACAGAAAAGCGCTTTCTTCTTATGCTGGAAATAAGTGGATGATACCTACGTAGGGTGAGTTGAGCTCGATGGATGGGAATAGAGTTTAGGAGTTAGTTGATCTTCTACAATGGTAGATAATTCAATTAACAAGTATAAGGTGCGCTTAATGGCAAAAGGTTAATGCCTAATGTGTGGGTATAGACTATTTAAAGACATTCTCCCAAATGGTGAGGTTTGCCTCCATTTGCCTAATCCTAGTTGTTGTCGCATAATTGGATTTTGGACTTTTCTAGATGGATGTTAAGATGATATTTCTCAATGGAGAACTAGACGTTGTCACACCCCATTTTTGCACCACCTTACTAGGGCTCACCATTTCATGCATGTTTTTGTTTTCTTTTTGAGTCTAGTCACTTGCATTAGTTTTTTAGAGTCACAAGGACAATGGATATGAATTTTGGTTCAAATTGGAGTTGATCTTGAGGGATAATAAGAGCTTTTGTGACTTGAGGGGCATAATCGTCTTTTAAGTCCCAAACTTTTCATTTGACCTTGGAATGATCTCCAAATTGTCAATTGGAGTTCATATGGATGCATAAGAGGTATTTCTAGTGTCAATTTGGTAAGTCAATGGCTCGGGAATAAAATGGCTCGATGAAGTTCAAGTTGGTTAATTGACCCTTCTTTGGGTTAGCTCTAATTGACTCACAATTACCAACCAAATCTTTTCAAATTGACTTTAATTAGTCATCATTTTACCCCCAAAAGTGTTTTATGAAGTTCAATTTTGATATGGAAAGCATTTGGTTTGACCCTATGTGCATGCCTATGCTTAGCAAAGGTAGAGCATAGTGGTTAACCGCCTTGTTCAAATCTAACCATGCCCCCATGGTTAGTGGTTTTCACTCCAAAATGTTCAAAAACATTTTCCTCATCGAAACAGGGTCGTTTTGGCTTTTGTTTCATCAAAATCGGAGTTAATTTGCCCCCTGAAACACTTCTAGAAGGGAAAGGAGGCAGAATAGGCAAAAAATTAGAAGTGGGCTCGGGTGACCACCCAAGCCTGGGCGGCTAGCCGCCTGGGCCCAGGTGGCTAGCCGCCTAGCCTTGGGTGGTCACCCGAGGCCACTTTCCTATTTGCACTATGATTCCTTGCTGAAGTGGACTCTTGCCTATTTTGACGTATTTGGGCTCTTTTGGACGAGTTTCCTTCTATTTTTTGGTAACTTCTGAGTTACTTAAGCCCCAAGGGGGTCTCTAATAGCCCTTGAATTAATTTTTAGGGTTTTAATCCCAGCCATTGGTTAATCCTAATTGAAGTCTATAAATACCCCCCTATGCTTCAGCACAAGGGGAGCCACTTTATGCATTAAAATCTAAGTGTTTGAGAGAGAATAAGGGAGAGAGACTTGAAGAAGAGCTGGAGTTCTTGCTGTAGCCTTGGAGAATATTGATTAAAGATATCCACAAGAGCAAGAGGGAGTCCATACAGCAGCAAGGAGGGCTCTTCCTAAGGTATTCCTCTTTTCTGTTCAAGCTTAAACAAAGGTATCATGTAGGATAGCTCTATTGCATGTAATGCTTGCAATTTCTACCATGAATTGAAGTTTCTATTAGTTAATACACGTGATATTGATGATGTTCATGATGAGTTTTGCATGCTTTAGAGTTAGTTCATAGGTTTTGATGCATAGTTATGATTCTTGTGCTTCTGTTGTCCTTATTTTAGAATAGGGTCATTGCATGCTAGAGTTAGGGTTTTTTATCATGTTTTATTGCTTTAGTTAATTAATATGCATAATTTAGGTCCTGTTTAGTTTGGTTTTGGCACGATTAAAGTTTGTTTTGTATGTTTTTAAGCATATTTGTGAGTTTAGGGCTGTTAGTGTCCTTATTTTATGTTGGTTTCCATATAGCATGTTAGTTTAGGTTTTTCATTGGTTTTTCTTCATGTTTGCTGCATATGTTTTTCATATGGAGCGAATATGATATTTTTGCATGCATGTTAGTTCATTCTAGGGTTTTTATGCATGATATGGTTCTAGGAATATGTTAGGGCTTATGAAAGTTTGCTGTTTTTGCTGTTGGCATGTTTAGTGGATGATTTTAGGCCTTAGTAATATTCTGTCCAGATTTGCATGTTAGTATTTTTGCATGGTTTTGAGCACGTGTAAGGGTGCAAATAGGTGTGGTATTTGTCCTATGACAAATAGGGCTGCCAATGCATGAAATGGCTAATGTTTGGAGCAATTGCGCTCAGGTAAGTGGGTATGAAGGTGCCCCAATTCACCTCTCTTCCTTATCCTTTCTCTTCTCCCTCTCTAGGGTTAATTTTTAATATGATCCTATGGTTCTAATCAAGGGTTTCCTTAACCCAATAAATTCTGGTTTTTATTAAAGTTTCCATTTTGTGGAGCTCTTTCTAAAATCAAACTTGGTTTATCTATCAAATTCAACTCTTTTGATCAAATAAGGAAACCTAGGGTTTTTACCATAGGTTTGTATTAAGTCTTAACCCTAATTCTAATCGAACTACGTGGACTTTGATCCATGTATTTCGCTGCATGGTACGTAGGCGCTCTTCGTGAGGCTCAAGTCCGTTCTAGGATCCAAGCATCCTAGGCTTCTTTTTGTTTTGTTTTGTTTTTCTTTATTTTTTGTTTTTATGTGCTTATTATGCATGGATGGATGAATGAAATATATGATATGCATGCTATCTTGTGATGATATACTTGCTGATTTTTGTATGGAAAGATCTTGATTTAGCCCAAATGAACTGAGAGACCGAAAGGGTGACATGGGTGCCTATAGGCTTTGCCTAGAACCTTCCCATGTCATAACTTAGCCTCCGAATCCCCGATTTCTTTGGTTTCCAAAAGATTGGTTCTTGCCTTTCCTTTTTTATGGAGTCATTCAAATTATTTTCCTAAAACAAACTACTTTTAGGGTTTTCCTTGTTTCCTTTAAAAAATAAGGTGGCGACTCCTTTTTCTTTTTCAAACAAACTAATCTTTTCGTCAATCCCTTGTGGGCCCAATTTCCGGGGTTCATAGACGTAAAGATTTATATTAGATCAACCAATGGGTTTTGATCCATATTGATCAACTAGTGGGTTTTTGAGGTCAAGGGATAAGAGCGCAAAGTGTGCTTGCTCACTATTCCGTCTACAACCTTAAATAATCGTTTAGGCAATGTTATATGAGGTTTCATGATTCTATTACCATTGTGGGTTTTGTGATAATTGAACACATTGCATGTATTTTGAGTGGTCCATTGGAAATATCCTTATTTTTTCCTTCGTATATTTCTAACATCCTTATAGCTGGGAATGATATAGATACTATTGTCACCACTAAGAAGTGGTTGTCCTCTATTTTGAGATGAAGGACATGGGTAAAGCAAATTGTGTGCTTGGAGTTAAGATTGCTAGAAATTTTTCTAAGAAACTTCTCGGTTTGTCTTCAGAGACTTACATTAGGAAGATTCTTGAATGTTTTCGTATATATAACTCTAAACCCATTGACATTCTAATAGTAAAAGGCTGCACCTTAACCCCAGACTAGTTTCCTAAAACTAATGAGGAAAAGAATCACATGTCCACAACGCCATAAGTAGCTACAATAGGAAGTTTGTAGTACGCGATGCTATGTATGCGTCCAAACATGCATGTATTGGTATTGTTAGTCATCATCAGAGTTTTCTTGAACCCGTTCTTTGGATAGCAGTAATTAAGTTTCTTCGATACCTATGTGAGATCGCTAACAATGTCCTATGTCATCATAGTAGAGACTTACGACTAAGAGGTGACAGCGATGGAGATTAAGTTATTTATTGAGTTGTGCATGAGTCCATCTCAGTTATATTTTTATCCTTGGAGGTGAAGGTGCTTCCTTTTGTGGTAAGAAGCAGACTCGCATTGCCTTGTCCCTGATGGAATCGGAGAATATAGCTTGCTTAACGGTTGTTTAGGATATTGTTTTGTAAAGGTGATATTTGCAACGTCTAGTTTTTATAGCTTATGAGGAGCTTGTAATTTTGATTATGTATCAATCCTAGAGTGTGCGAATGATCCCTAGTATTATCGTAGAACCAAACGCAGAGATATTTGATTGTACTTTGTTTGAATTAAATATGGTTACACAAAGGGAAATGGTCTTGAGGCATGTATCCACTGGCAGTATGGTGGCTGATCCTATGATTAAGCCAATTGCCAGACATATTTTTCCTTTTTCCATGTGAGGAGAATGGGATTTTGTAGGATTTGATATGCTCAGACATTTAATTTATGATTGACGTTATTATTCTGGTATTGATATTCATTCTTTGTGTTTTATAGAATGTTTATGTCATATGTGTACACATCTTTGTAATGTCACCGGGCTTGAATCGACCCACTCACACGGGTGATTCACCTTGGCGCTGAGTTAGTGAGCAAGATGAGACGTTTATATCTTTGGCGCCTAGATGGCGAGTAAGAGATAAAGTTGCTATATTATATGTCGCCTTAAATTGAGCTAAAATGAGATCTCTATTAGATCGAACATAGAGTTTTTCCACAACTCTATGTACCCTGTTTATAGCCGAATGTGAGATTTCAGGCAGGAGCTGAGGGAGCGACTGGGCTAGAAAACTCAGGTCAAGCGCTTTAGTAGCGATTGGATTAAGATTCGTATAGCGTTCTTTTGCTTCTTCTTCTAGTGACATGCTCATTTTTATGAGTTAACGCCATAGCATACATTTCATACTGTATGTGCTCTATAGCGACCGATAGTAGGAGTGATGAATGGATCCCTGCTTCATCACTGTGTAAGCCACATAGATCACTTTAATCCGTTTTTGTGCCCTTTTTGACCTAAGACTATGTCATGAAAAGGATTCTTGATGACGCTACTTTAGCGTGTTTTCCAAAGGCCAAGAAACAATTCGGTCTTATGGGGGCATGTCTAGGAAAGTGGTTAAGTTGAATTGGATTGGCAGGAGGGCTTAGGGAAGACGATTTGATATTACACCATGCTTTATGACTCATTAGCTGGCCAGCGTCTATGTCGTATTTGTGATGATATGGGACAAGGATACATTGCATATATGTGGGATGCAGCACTGCTTTTATATTTATGAGGGATTAAAGAGTGCTTGATCCCGTGTTTTATGGATTGTCTGGGGCATATACGAGATGCCTTTAAGTGATGCTGTCATACCCCATTTTTGCACCACCTTACTAGGGCTCATCATTTCATGCATGTTTTTATTTTGTTTTTGAGTCTAGCCACTTGCATTAGGTTTCTAGAGTCACAAGGACAATGGGTATGAATTTTGGTTCAATTTGGAGTTGATCTTGAGGGATAATAAGAGCTTTTGTGACTTGAGGGGCATAATCGTCTTTTAAGTCCCAAACTTTTCATTTGACCTTGAAATAATCTCCAAATTGTCAATTGAAGTTCATATAGATGCATAAGAGGTATTTCTAGTGTCAATTTGATGAATCAATGGCTCGGGATTAAAATGGCTCAATGTAGTTCAAAATTGGTTAATTGACCTTTCTTTGGGTTAGCTCTAATTGACTCACAATTACCAACCAAATCTTTTCAAATTGACTTTCATTAGTCATCATTTTACTCCCAAAAGTGTTTTATGAAGTTCAATTTTGATGTGGAAAGTGTTTGGTTTGACCCTATGTGCATGCCTATGCTTAGCAAAGGTAGAGTATAGTGGTTAACCGCCTTGTTCAAACCTAACCATGCCCCCATGGTTAGTGGTTTTCACCCTAAAATGTTCAAAAACATATTCCTCATTGAAACACGGTCGTTTTGGCTTTTGTTTCATCAAAATCGGAGTTCATTTGGCCCTTGAAACACTTCTAGAAGCATTAGGAGTAAAAAATAGGCAAAAATCCGGAGTGGGCTTGGGTGACCACCCAACCCCGGGCGGCTAGCCACCTGGGCCCAGGTGGCTAGCCGCCCAGCCTTGGGTGGTCACCCGAGACCACTTTCCTATTTTCACTCTAACTCCTTGCTGAAGCGGACTCTTGCCTATTTTGACGTATTTGGGCTCTTTTGGACGAGTTTCCTTCTAATTTTTGGTAATTTCTGAGTTACTTAAGCCCCAAGGGGGTCTCTAATAGCCCTTGGATTAATTTTTAGGGTTTTAATCCTAGCCATTGGTTAATCCTAATTGAAGTCTATAAATAACCCCCTATGCTTCAGCACAAGGGGAGCCACTTTATGCCTAAAAACCTTAGTGTTAGAGAGAGAATAAGAGAGAGGGACTTGAAGGAGAGCTGGAGTTCTTGCTGTAGCCTTGGAGAACATTGATTCAAGTCATCCATAAGAGCAAGAGGGAGTTCATACAGCAGCAAGGAAGGCCATTCCTAAGGTATTCTCCTTCTCTATTCAAGCTTAAACTAGGTTTTCATATAGGATAGGCCTATTGCATGTTAAAGGTAGCTTTTTTATCATGTATTAACACTCTAGCTAGTTAATATACATGGAATATCTATTGTTTATCTACTGTTTAGCATGCTTTAGGGCTGTCCTATGTGTTTTTTTTTATGCATAGTTATGGTTCTTGTGCTCCTGTTGCCCTTGTGCTAGGATTAGTGTCATTGCATGTTAGAGTTAGGATTTTCATCATGTTATGTTGCTTTAGTTAGTTAATATGCATGATTTAATTTCTGTTTAGTTTGGTTTTAGCATGACTAAAGTATGTTTTGTATGTTTTTAAGCATATTTGTGAGTTTAGGGTTTTAGAGTCATTGTTTTGTGTTAATTCTCATACAGCATGATAAAGTAGACTTTTTTATTGGTTTTTCTTCGTGTTTGCTGTATATGTCTTGCATATAGAGTAAATATGATGTTTTTGCATGCATGTTAGTATATTCTAGGGTTTTTATGCATAATATGGTTTTAGGAATATGTTAGGACTTATTATTGTTTGCTGTTTTTTGCTGTTAGCATGCTTAGTAGATGATTTTAGGCCATAATACTATTCTGTCCAGATTTGCATATCATTGTTTTTGCATGGTTTTGAGCACTTGTAAGGGTGCAAATAGGTGTGGTATTTGTCCTATGGTAAATAGGGCTGCTCATGTCTGAAATGGCTAATGCTTGGAGCTATTGCGCTCAGGTAAGTGGGTATGAAGGTGCCCCAATTCACCTCTCTTCCTTATCCTTTCTCTTCTCCCTATCTAGGGTTAATTTTTAATATGATCCTATGGTTTAATTAGAGGTTTCCTTCACCAACAAAATTCTGGTTTTTATTAAAGTTTCCATTTTGTGGAGTTCTTTCTAAAATCAAACTTTCTATCAAATTCAACTCTTTTGATCAAATAAGGAAACCTAGGGTTTTAACCATAGGTTTGTATTAGGTCTTAACCTTAGTTCTAATCGAACTACGTGGACTTTGATCCATGTATTTCGTTGCATGGTACGTAGGCGCTCTTCGTGAGGCTCAAGTCCATTCTAGGATCCAAGCATCCTAGGATCCAAGCATCCTAGGTTTATTTATGTTTTCTTTTCTTCTTTTTATTTTTCTGTTTTTATGTGCTTATTATGCATGGATGGATGAATGAAATATATGATATGCATGCTGTCTTGTGATGATATACTTGCTGATTTTTGTATGGAAAAGATCTTGATTTAGCCCAAATGAACTGAGAGACCGAAAGGGTGACATGGGTGCCTATAGGCTTTGCCTAGAACCTTCCCATGTCATAACTTAGCCTCCGAATCCCCGATTTCTTTGGTTTCCAAAAGATTGGTTTTTGCCTTTCCTTTTTAAACATGGAGTCATTCAAATTGTTTTCCTAAAACAAACTGTTTCTAGGGTTTTCCTTGTTTCCTTTAAAAAATAAGGTGGCGACTCCTTTCCTTTTCTTTTTTCAAACCTATTTTCTTTCCAACCCTCGTGGGCCCGATTTCTGGGGTTCACAGTTTGGCGACTCCACTGGGGACTTGTGGGCTAGACTCTATAAAGTTTAATTAGGCTAGATTAATTTCTTATGTTTAATTAAAATCAATCACATTGCATCCGCTTGATTGTGTGCTTTCATTTATTGCATTGTGTGTGCAAATTCTTGCATGCTAGGATCGATGTCCCTCGATGTATCCTTGCCAACGATCGGCCTAGTCTCAACCTTGGTTTTCCTGATTCCATGTGTTGGGGCGAAAGCTATCAACCTCTCTTGCCTAGTACCCTTGGGCTTGCCCTTGGGTATATTAAATGAGTTAATCACGTACTGCTGGACCCACGCGACGTTCCTGATGCCACATGTGGTTAGGTATAAGGATTGCTCAAGCAAGTGAAGGATCCCAGCCTACCCTTATCATTAGTCCATATAGACAGACTTGTAGGACACTACGGTCTCACCTTTATGCACCCACAATTGTTTGTAATGATGCTATGCCGTGTTTGTGGTGTGAGGCTTTATATCTTATGCCCTTAACATAGACCTTTAAACCCTAGCCTTCGTTAAGGCCATGGGTTGGAAGGAATAAATTAAGGAAGTAGGATATAAAGCTATGTTTGTGATGTGCTAGTCGTAGGGGATTAATTAAACCTAATTGAAGGACTCTATACCCTATTATTTTAAAACATACCCTTAATCCATGACCCTTGTAAAGGTAATTGGATAAAAGGAATGAATTAATTGAACATGGTGTAGAGACCGAGTTCATTAAGGAAAATATGGAGGTTTAGGACAAGTCCTTAGGCTAAAGGTTAAAACTTTTCTATCCATAGACGTGCTGGCTTGGATCCGCAATCCGCAAAGGCGTCTAGTGAGTGTTGAATCTACCCATCAGACAGACATGGCCGACGAAAGAACTAGTGAGGGGCACTTTGACCTTGAGGCTTGCTTGAAAGCCATCATGACCAAGCTTGACCATACCGCCGAGACATCCGATACCGCATTGAAAATGGCTCAAGAGAACCAACAGAAGATGGCGGGTCTTGAACAAAATGGCTCTAAGGCCCATTCCTCGGGTATACCTCATGGGGCTGGCACCGAAGAGGGACCTCAATCCAATGAGAACACCAAGACAAGGGGGGAAAGTAGCTCGAAACCTATGGTCACCAACCTAGAAGGGGAAACCAAGGGGAAAGGTACTAGCAGTGATTCCGTGTTAGCTAGCAAGGTAGAAGCATTGGAGAGAACTATAAAAGGGATTCGTAGGGCTGATGACATGGTCGATGTGCGGACTCTATCTCTGTTTCCAACGGCTCGTATTCCACTACAATTCAAGATGCCGGAGTTAGAAAAGTTCGATGGGACGGGTTGCCCTAAAACTCATTTGAAGATGTATGTGAGAGCTATGCACCCTCGAGGTGCCACCGACGAGCTTTTAGCTCAAATGTTCCATGAAACCTTGGCCACTTCTGCTTTGAAATGGTTCTTGTCCTTGGATGAGAATAGAACCCGGACTTGGGAAGATATATGCAATGAGTTTTTGGAGCACTACAAGTACAACACAGAGGTGGATGTCACTCGAAGGGACCTGGAAACTACCAAGCAAGGGGCTCATGAAACTTTCTCCGCTTACATTACAAGGTGGAGACAAAAGGCGTCGAGAATGACGGATAGGCCAAATGAGGAGGACCAAATTCAGCTGGTGGTTAAGAACTTGCTGCCCGTGTATCACAAGCACTTATTTGCCCATTATTTCCCCAATTTCAAAGCTCTCATAGGGGCTGGCACGCAGGTTGAAGATGCTATCAATGATGGGACAATCAAAACTGAGGAAGTGAGGAGTCGCAAGACAAACTTTACTGGGAAGAACAATGCCGAGGTCAACACCATAACTCAACCAATCCAACCCTTTTCTCTCAATGATGTCAACCCACCTCGCCAATTCACTGACCTATTCATGCCACTCGAAAGAGTCCTTGAAAAGCTCATAAGTCGTGACCTATTAAAGCCACTCGACCCAAGACCTCCACCAAATCCCTTACCCAAGAGCTACAATGAGAATGAGTACTGCAAGTACCACCAATCCAAAGGCCATGCCACCAATCGCTGTATTCGCCTTCGCCACCAAGTCCAAGACCTCATTGACAAGCAAGTCATTTCACCACCAACCCGTCCAAATGTCACCTGTAATCCTCTCCCATCTCATAACAACACACCCCCACCTAACACCATAAATGCCATTGGGGTTGAATCCTCTCGCCCTCGCCGTCCCATAAGACAATACACTCCACTCCCCATGACCTTAACCCGTCTTTTCACCATTTGCCACAATAACAACCTTATCATGCCCCTTCCACCAAAGCCAAGGCCATCAACCCCTCACCAATATTGCCAATACCATCGTGCACCCGGTCATGACACCGAGGCTTGTTCTATACTAAAGAAGATCATTCAAGACCTCATTGACCAAAAGGTTTTGTTGTTGCCAAAGAAATCTATCCAACAAGAGCTGAAAGAAAGATATGAAGCGGGGGATCCTCAGGTTGGCCTATTGGGTGAATCGTCGGGGAAATTTGACTACTTTGTGCTGTACTCAAGCCCAAGTCCAATATCGAATGAGCCGATAGTCCCTACAGGTTGGGATGACTTGCCGACAGAGATGGAGAGCATCGACATGATAGAATGGGATGACTTAATGAATGACTCCGAGGAAGTCCATGACATATGGGCTAGCGATGATGAGTTGGACCATATAACTAGAGGGGGTCGCCATTTCAAGCCTCCCCACCTAGAATCTGAGAATCCGTTGGAAGATTTGGAAGGGCAAAGGCGTCCTAGCTTGCAAGAAGAAGAGGATGAAGTGTTGAGGCAGCTGAAGAAGACCAATGCCAACATCACTATTTGGGGCTTACTCATGGCCTCACATAAGCACAGACAGACCGTGTTGAAACTGCTGAATCAGATACAAGTGCCTGTTGACATATCCCCTGAGGGATTGGTACATTTGGTGAATCCAACTCCCAAGAACTCAACCATCGTGTTCACCGATGTGGACCTACCCAAAAGCGGGCCAAGCTATTCTCAAGTTCTCTATGTGACCGTTGACACTATGGGGAAGAGGGTACCTACCGTCCTTATCGACAATGGGTCTGCACTGAATGTATGTCCTCTCTGAACTGCCACTGTCTTGGGTTTGGGACCCACCGATTTCACGCCATCTGGGCAAACTGTAAGAGCTTATGACAACACCCGCCGTGAAGTAATAGGGGTAGTTAATTTGCCTCTTATCATGGGACCCACTGAATTTAGGGTGGAATTCCAAGTATTGGATGTGCCGTCATGTTTCAACTTGCTGTTGGGCCGACCTTGGATCCATCCCGCTGGGGCTGTGCCATCTTCACTCCATCAAAAGGTAAAGTTTCCTTATGAAGGAGCCATAGTAACACTTCAAGGGGACTATGAACTGAAACTCGCAGGCGTGCCTATATGTGAGATACAACCAGAATCAGCGGCGGTGCCACTATCTGGGTTTGACTATGTCCAATGCATTAAGAAAGAGCTCGAGAAGGGTGAATTAATACCCTTGGACTTTTGCCCCTATGGCAACTTGCACGTTGGTGAGATAATGAGAAGAATGAGCTTCTTTCCAGGCATGGGGCTAGGGTGTCACCAACAAGGGATCCCTACGTCCATTCAAAGCCGTGTCACCTCATACACCTTTGGGCTAGGGTATGAGCCCTCTAAAAATGATTATGCGGAAATGCTGAAGAGAAACAAGGAGAAAGTAAGAGCCAAAGCCGAGGGAAGGGTGCCAGACCTGAAGATCTCGCCATATCGACCTACTTTGAATGGTTACTTCGTCAAAGAAGGGGATGATTTTCTATATTGCGGGTTTCCAGAACCTACCTTTGACCAAGCTACCAAGATCTGAGTTCCGGGTTTTGAAATCTTCTTCACCGAATGGTATCCAATCACACCTGAAATGGTGGATGATGAAGCCATCAATGATGAGTTCTGGGAAAAGAAAGAGGAAGACTGGGCAGCGAACCTTGATGCAGGGGCTATGGCTGAAATGTTCCAAGATATGATCCTCACTGTGGAAGACTCGGCCATTGAAGAACTCCAGGGTTCGTCCATTAGCCATGCTACTATGCCACTCCTGAATTGGTACCTTGAATGTGGTGTCATTGCGGAGCTCCATGAAGAAGGAGACCTTGGCCTACCCGATAGCAGCTTGTAGGTGTCTTAGTTTAGTAATATTTCCCTAATTCAATAAGATGTATCTACTCAACTCTCTTTGTGGAGTCATGGTATTGATATAGATTTGTTTGTTTTCTTTCTTCTTTTGTGTGTCATTCCTACTATTCCTAGTCAATAAAGTGTGTTTTCTTTCTCTATATATGCAGTGTCTCTTTTCTCTCCTCTATGGATATTTATGGCATGGATATAGATCCTAGGAACGATGTCCCCCCGGAGCTCGTTGAGCAAAGGAAAAGGGGCGTCACCGAACCTAATATGGATGAATTGGAATCAATCAACTTAGGGATGAATGAATTGCCAAGAATAGTTAAAATTGGGAAAACCCTCTCCCCCGTTGAAAAAGAAAAGATGATCTCTCTCTTGAAAACCAACATTATAGCTTTTGCATGGTCTTATGAAGACATGCCTGGCATCGACCCCGATATTGTGCAACACTATATCCCCACTAATTCCCTAAAGAAGCCGGTAAAGCAGAAACTCAGAAGATTAAAACCCGAATGGGCTCTAAAAGTAAAAGAAGAGGTAACTAAACAACTAGACGCGGGTTTCCTCCAAGTTGTGGAGTACCCCGAGTGGTTGTCAAATATAGTGCCTGTGCCTAAAAAAGATGGGAAAGTGAGGATGTGTGTCGATTTCCGAGATCTTAACGCTGCAAGCCCTAAGGATGATTTTCCTTTACCCCATATCGACGTGTTGGTGGACAGCACAGTGGGACATGCGCTCCTCTCCTTCATGGATGGATTCTCCGGGTATAACCAGATAAAGATGGCGCCTCAAGACATGGAGAAAACAGCCTTTATCACGCAATGGGGAATGTACTGTTACAAGGTAATGCCTTTTGGCTTAAGAAACGCTGGGGCTACTTACCAAAGAGCAGCTATGACCTTATTGCATGATATGATCCACAAGGAAGTCGAGGTTTATGTCGATGATATGATCGTGAAGTCCGTGGATAGGGAAGGGCATTTCAAGGCGCTAGAGAAATTCCTAGAGCGAGCTAAGAAGTACAATCTCCGTTTAAACCCACAGAAGTGCGCTTTTGGTGTCACTGCAGGCAAGTTATTGGGGTTTATGATCACTCAGAGGGGCATCGAAGCCAGGGAAGATAAAAGCTATTGTGGAGATGGAGCCGCCTAGCATTGAGAAGCAGATCCGGGGCTTTCTGGGAAGAGTTCAATACATAAGTCGATTCATTGCCAACTTGACCATGGTTTGCGAACCAATCTTCAAATTGCTTAAGAAAGGTGTGCCAAAAGTATGGAATGAAGAATGCCAAGAGGCCTTTGAGACCATTAAGAGATACTTGAGCAATCCTCCAATCTTAGTTCCCCCACGGCAAGGTGCACCGCTCTTGTTATACTTAACGGTCACCGAAACCGCGACGGGAGCTATGTTAGCTCAATATCTCGAAGGGTCTACAAAGGAGAATGCCATCTACTACCTAAGCAAGAAAATGACGGACTATGAAGTGAAGTACAATGCCATTGAAAAGGCTTGTGTGGCACTAGTATGGGCGACGCAAAAGCTCCGACACTACATGATGTCCTTCGAAGTGTTCTTGATTAGTCGCATGGACCCGTTGAAGTACTTGGTAGAAAGGCCGGTATTGTCATTCAGAACTGCTCGATGGTCAATTCTCCTCAATGAATTTGACATCAAGTACGTAAATCAGAAGTCTATCAAGGGGAGCGTCATGGCAGACTACCTAGCCAGCTGTCCGGTGTCATCATCCGCTCCGTTTAACGACCAATTCCCAGATGATGACGTGCTAGAGATTGGTAGAAAAACTTGGAGAGTATACTTCGATGGAGCAGCCAATAAGAAAGGTTATGGGATAGGAGTCCTGCTGGTCTCACCTGAAGAGGCATTTACACCGTTGGCGGTCAAGTTGGGGTTTGAAGCTACCAACAACATTACTGAGTATGAGGCCTGTATCCTAGCATTGGAAGCCGCACTTGAATTGGGGATCAAAGAATTGGAAGTGTTCGGGGACTCAGCACTAATCATTTGTCAGATAAAATGGGAATGGAAAACTCGAGATGAGAAGTTGCTGCCCTACCATGCCTATCTGGAAGCTCTAACCAAGGAGTTCTCAGAGATAGAGTTCAACTACCTTTCAGGAAACAAGAACCAGTTCGCTGATGCCTTGGCGACCCTAGCATCCATGGTGGAGATACCTGAAGGGGGAAATGTGAAGCCGCTGGTGATAGAATGTCGAGACAAGCCTGTGTACTGTTGTGCAATCCGAGGAGGAGAAGTAAATGATGGCCACCCGTGGTTCCATGACATAATGAAGTTCATTGAAGAAAGGGAGTACCCAGAAGGAGCATCTCGTATCGACAGAAAAACCCTGAGGCGGTTGGCGAGTCACTACGTACTTTGTGGAGGAAAGCTATATAGGAGATCATACGACGGGATCCACTTGTTGTGTGTCACCGAGGAAGAAGCCGAGCATCTGATAAAAGAAATCCATGAAGGGACAGGGGCTCCGCATATGAATGGCTATATGTTGGCTAAGAAAATCATGAGGCTAGGCTATTATTGGTCTACCATGGAAAGAGATTGCCATGCACATGTCAAGAAGTGCCATAAATGCCAACTGTTCGCCAGTGGACAACATTTGCCTTTTATGCCTTTAACAAGTATGTCGTCACCATGGCCATTCGCAGTATAGGGGATAGATATCATCAGACAGATCAAGCCAAAGGCGTCAAATGGGCATGAATACATCCTGGTTGCCATCGATTATTTCACTAAGTGGGTGGAAGCAGCGTCCTTCAAGACCTTGAATTCCAAGAAGGTAGCACAGTTCATGCAGCACAGCATCATCTATCGATATGGGGTACCGCATGAAGTTATCTCAGACAATGGCCAGCACTTTCAAAAAGAAACCCATGAGCTCTTGCAAAAGTATGGCATAGCACACCATCTGTCGTCACCATACCGTCCTTAGACTAATGGAGCAGTGGAAGCAGCTAACAAGAACATCAAGAAGATACTACAGAAGACTGCGGACTCACACATAGACTGGCATGAGAAGTTACCGTTGGCTCTATGGGGTTACAGAACATCAATAAGGTCGTCAACAGGGGCTACCCCTTACTCTCTAGTTTATGGAATGGAGGCTGTGTTGCCAGTTGAATTGGAGGTTCCTTCACTAAGGATTGCCGTGGAGAGCCAGATAACAGAAGTGGACTGGGTTAAGAGCCGTTATGACGAGTTAGCATTACTCGATGAAAGGCGTTTAAGGGCGCTATATCATGTTCAGGGGTATCAGCGGAGAGTTGCCAGAGCATTCAACAAGCATGTCAAAGATCGAGGTCTAAAGAAAGGGGATGTAGTGCTGAAAGAAATCAGAGCTCCAGTGTTCGATCTGCGGGGAAAATTCAAGCCAAGTTGGGGTGGACCATACATTATCAAAGAAATATTGCCAGCAGGGGCTGTTCGCCTCATGGATTTAGATGGAATTGAGTTCGCTCGTCCAACTAATTTGGATCAATTGAAAAAATATCATGTTTAAGGCCTGCTAGGTTGAAAACCCGTGAGGGCGGCCTAGGCAAAAGTTAAGGCATAAGAACTACGTAAGACCTAATTCTCCATTCAAAAAAAAAAAAAAAAGAAAAAAGCAAAAAAAAAGAAAAAAATCATGGAGATACGTAGGCAACCCATAAAGTTACCTTGGGGGCGGTCTAAATCAAACAACAAAATCCCAAATTTGATTTATTATTGGCAATTTATTAAAAACTAAAATTGATTGACATAGTAATTCATTGGTATTAAGTAAAAGAACTACAAAAGTGCCATAAATATCCTATTCTATTGAGTCTTCAATTCTTCTCAGGCTTCTTTGCAGCTCGCTTTTCAGCTTTCTTCTCCCCTCTTGCATGTCTTCTTTTCTTCCTTAAGTCATGTTCATAAGCTGCTGTCACTGCTTCCATAATATCTTCTCTGCAAGGCCCAAGTTCGTTATTCTTGATAAGTCCAAAAATCCTTTCCCTTCGAGTAGTCTCTCTCTCACCCAAGTTGTTCTTCAACCATTCTTTGTACTTTGAGCTCATCATATATGGACCATCAGTATTCGTAACTTGAGTCAGCGTCAGCTTTCTAGGCCATCGATCCTTTGCCCAAGTCACTACAGAAAGACCCGCAGGCACCACAGGATAGTCACCTTTCAAGGAAGTAGGTATGGTTTGCATGGCACCCATCTGACGAAGAACCCTTGAAGGCCAATAAAAGGAAGTAGACCTTAGTCCTATGAGTCTCACCATGGCACATCCAGAAGTTCGCAAAAGCACCTGTTCGCTGCAGCCCCATATGAAGACGAACCACTTGACACTCCTCCAAGAAAGGGTTTGGAAGTAACCTAGCCAATCCCTCAATGAAAACTCTCTAGGCAGTTCAATGCGGCGAAGGCAGTAATGCTGGGGCTTGTATGATGTAGTGGCAATGGGTGATAAGAAATTCAGTCTTTCAAGCAACCACATTTGCAATAGAATGGGGCTACCTCCTAAAGGAACCTTTGGGTCCTCATGGACTTTATCCAAGCTATTCAGGGTTTCAGCTAATACCATGGGAATCAAGTTATGGCCCTTGGCAAGGAGAGGAATCAAGTCACAAATTTGTATGGGAACATGAGGAGTACCAGTTGAAATAAGGAAACGACCAATGAGGCAAAAGGCAAGTGCATGCTTAATGGGAAAGGTAAAGTTCAGAATACCTTTACCATCATAAACCAAAAAAGAGGTTGCTAATTTCATCAAGTCTACCATATGGTCCTTGACAAACGTAGAGGCATATTGTGGGTGAATCCCAAGGAGGTTGGAAAAAGAAGTAAGGAAGCTTGGGCGAGGAGTAGGGAGAATAAAAGGACCTACCGGTGAAACCCCATACAACGCGCAGAATTCCTCCATGGTTGGGCACAGTTCTTCATAGTTAAAGCGGAACACATGAATTTGGGGATCCCAAAAATATGTAGCAGCCGTCAAGAGGTTCGTTTCAAGCTTCACATGCCTCAAGGAAAGCAATGGATCCAAGCCGAAGCACTTGAACTCAGATTTTGCTTCAGCACTCATAACTCTCAAAAACCCTCCTAAAAATTTGTCTAGAGCCTCCATAATTTCTAATGAATGAATACAAGTAGGTTTAGGAACCTCTTGGATGTGTTTTTATAGGGAAAAGGTCACAAATCCAAGTTCAAATAGGAAAAAACCCATCAAAATAGGAAGTTTCCTATTCAAAGGGGGATTTCCGCTTCGGGCTCGGGTGACCACCCAGGCCTGGGCGGCTAGCCTCCTGGGCTTGGGCGGCTAGCCGCCCAGCCCCGGGTGGTCACCCGAGGCCGTTTTCCTATTTTGCCCAATTTTGCCTATTTTTGACCTAATTTGACCCCTATATGGTTATGTGACCTCGGGAAGCTTATTTTGAGCTTATTTTTGCACAAAAACATGAGTAAATCACCACCATGGAACTCCAAAAGTCTCATACAAAGTACCGAAGCAAATGTTCAAAGAAAGGTTACAAAGCATAAAGAAAGATGTTTCATTCGATTACAAAGCAAGAAGGTAAGCTAATCTAATGGTCCCCCGTGGTTCTTCTCTTTCTACTTGATTCGCCTCTACCACGACCAGCATGAGGATTCCCTTGGGGTGGCATTGGCTGTGGTGGACGCAGTGTGGAGACCTGTTGCAAAGAAATCAATTAATAAAGAAGGGTTATATCATTAGCTCCTATGATTGGAATGAACAAAGGGAATGGCTTACAGTTGGATTCAGTCGTCCCTCTAGCACAGAGTTCGCCAAACTCATCCTAACAAGGTCTCGCCTTAAACCCTCGCTGAGCTTAAGGCACTCCTGTGCGTACTCTCGGGGAACCTAAAAGATGAACATGGTTAATAAATGATGAAAAGGGTTCTAAGAAAGGCAAAGGTTTAGAGCTTACATGCTCGTAGCTCGAGTCAATCTTGGGGACCTCATCAAAAGCAGGGCGGGTAATGTCAGTCCTCATGAACTCCAACCCATTACATAGATTCACTTGCCAGTCGAGCACTGGGAGAGGTGGCTGTGCCATTCCCCCCATCTCATAATCCTCATCCCCATGAGTCATGCCTGTGGAGGACGCTATTGTGGAACTATGTCCACGAGCTCGTCGGCCCTGCAATAGATAATTTGTATAAGAGGAGTGCTTGCATAAGTCATTAATTGAAAAGAATGGAGTAGAAACTCACCCCTTGAGGTGGGAAGCCAATGACTCTAGGGCGCATCAGGAATTGGTTGCAGAAAGTCATGTAGTCGGTGTTAGGCGAGGTGAACTCCTCGGCATCCCATCCAATCAGAGCTTCCATCAGCTCATCCCCATCCAGAGAGTCAGTGTGCCTCATGTTCATGGGAGGCAAGACAGGGGTAAGAGCGGCATCCACTCGTCCTTTCACCTGCCTAAGGACACGCTCCCCTAAATACCAGTATCGCCCTGAGGGACCCTCAAAGAGTACCCTCTTCCCAGTCAATCCCAAACAGGACACACACCTCCTAGGCAACCTAGCCTCCCACAGTCCCCATGGACTCCACTCCACCTGTTGAATTTGAAAAACAAAAGAAAAAATGGTGAGCAAGATAATAAAAAATGAATGAAAGAAAAGAATGAGGAAGGTGAATTACCATGTCAGCATTTAGGCTCGCCAAGTTCGCCCTTGCATGGGCGTAGTCATGCCTATTGGGGGCACGCACAGCTATCTTGGTGGGAGCATAGTTCCCAAGTATAGGCCATTCTTGTATCTCATTATCCAGGGCAGGGCGGCACAGTCCCAGGTATTCATAATACCATATCTGTCAAGATTCAATAAAAGCATTAAAATTAAGTCAAGTTTGAGAGGAATTTAAAAATTAAACATTTTTACTTACCTCCCAAACAAATGGGAGCCCACCAAAATGCTTGGAAACACTTCGAGACATGTCAGACATGGATCTATACATAGTAGCTAGTGTTGCCCCTCCCCAGTTATACCTCCCCATTTTGTTCACATCTACCATGGAAGTGAGGTACCCCAGTTGAGCCATGTCATTGGCACCAACAAAGAGAGTGCAGGAGAGCATATAGATCATGAAAGCCCTAGTAATGCACTCAGGAGCCACCCCCACACCTTCTACTTGATTGGAAAAATTCTCAAAAAGCCATGTCCTCCTAACACCGCGGGAACTCGCCTCAATATCAATCCCCAACATAGTGAAGAGATAAGCACTATTTGTGTTGGCATCCCCATAGAATTCCAACTTCTTTCCTTTGAGGCTTAAACCGGTGATAATCGAGAAATCCTTGGGAGTCATGGTCATCTCCCCAAAACTGAAGTGGAAGGTGTTGGTGGTATCCCACCATAGCTCAGCTAAGGCAAGAAGGGCTTGCCTATCCCACTGTTCATTCCATAATGAGTCAAGAAACCAACCAAAACCCGCTTTCTTAATGGATTCCCTTGCGGAAGGTTGGGTGTGCTCCATACGCCTCCACCACCCAATAAGATTCTTTATCGAAGACCTTGTGCGTAGGTCTTGGAAATTGGGCTAATCAAGAAGAATGATTCACCTAGTTAGTGTAAAAATCATATGCAAGCATTGATAATTGGATTTTCAAAAACTAAGTCTTTTAGCTCATGAACGAGTAAACCTTGCTTTGAAAGTTTATGAAAACAATGGTTTTATTCTTCAAACTCATGATAATTGGTAAACCATGCATTCCAAGACCATGGAAACATGGATTTTTTAAAGAAAATAACAAGCAAACTTTGTTTTCCAAAGTGGTTTTTTGAGGAAAAAATAAGCAAACCTTGTTCATGAAAACATGGGTTTTTCACAAATATAGCAAACTTTGTTTTTCAAAGTTCATGAAAATGCTTGGTTTTGTTTCTAAAATCAATTAGAAATGAATGCCTATGATTTTGCCTTGCAATGCACATCAATTTTACAAAGATTGGATGAATTTTCATCATTCAAGCATTTTATCAAACACTTGGTGAGCACTATTCACCAAGTTTTCAAATTGAGTTCTTTTCACATCCAATCCTTGCCAAAATCAATGGGCATTGCAAACATTGCTAGGAATACTCATAGAGAGTTCATGGGAATGCATTTCAATCAACAAAAATGAAAATTTCAAAGAAAAGTTTAAAATGGGTAAGCTTACCTCTTGCTTGGAGTGGAGAAAAGAGAGATGATTCCTTGGTTCTAGGAGCAATTTCTCTTGAGGAACATCATATATTGGTGCCTTGTATCTACTCTTTGAGTCAAGGAATGGATACTTTGAAGTGGAGTCTTCATTTGGATCCATGGTGGATGAACTAGCTTGTTTTGAGCAAAAATGGGTTTAATGGGTTTTTGATTTGCAAAGTGCTGCAAATTTCTTGTTTTTGATGTGAAATTGGGTGTTAATGATGCTATTTCATGTGTATGAATCCCTCTTGAAGTGTGGATTTGATTGCTCTTGGGTATTAGATTGATTTTGCAAAATGGGGTAAGCTTCCTAGAGAGAGAAACTCTCAATTTTTGGGTTCTTTGAACAAGGGGTATGAATAGTGCACTTGGGTATTTAAAAACCCAGAATTTTTCAGCAATAGGCTCGGGTGACCACCCAAGCCCTGGGCGGCTAGCCACCAGGGCCTGGGCGGCTAGCCTCCTGAGGCCTGGTGGTCACCCAAGCCATCTTGTTTTGGCTTTCTCTCTTGCTTTGTCTCGCCTTAACGCGTGATAAAACCTTCTTCCAAATGAGATATTCAACACTTTTTGAGCTTAAAATCAATCAAATTTCACCTTGAAATCAATTCTTTGAATTGATTTTATGTTCGAAAGGGTTGAATATATTTCCCCTGTGTCATGCCAATTCAAGTGACAATGTGCCAAGTCACTTTCCTCTTGCACCATGCTTGTTCTATCTTGATAAATTGATCATATATCCTCATTTCAAATCTTGATTTTTTCATCCTACTTGGTTGAATATATTCGTCACTTGAATGTGTTCTTCCATTTCAAAAGTGTATTCACCCTTTGAATATGCTTCTCAGTTTCAAATTCTCATTCTCTATCATACTTGGTTGAATATATTCATCACTTGAATATATTCTTCCATTTCAAAAGTGTATTTACTCTTTGAATATGCTTCTCAGTTCCCAATCCTCATTACCTATCTTACTTGGTTAAATATATCCATCACTTGGATATATTTCTCCATTTCAATGGTATGTTTATCACTTAAACATACTTGTCACTTACTTGGTTAAATATATTCGTGACTAGAATATATTTCTCCATTTCAATGGTGTACTCATCACTTGAGTACACTTCTCAGATTATTCTTTATCTTACTTGGTTAAATATATCCATCACTTGGATATATTTCTCCATTTCAATGGTATGTTTATCACTCAAACATACTTGTCACTTACTTGGTTAAATATATTCGTGACTAGAATATATTTCTCCATTTCAATGGTGTACTCATCACTTGAGTACACTTCTCAGATTATTCTCTATCTTACTTGGTTAAATATATCCATCACTAGAATATATTTCTCCATTTCAATGGTATGTTTATCACTTAAACATACTTGTCACTTACTTGGTTGAATATATTCGTGACTAGAATATATTTCTCCATTTCAATGGTGTGCTCATCACTTGAGTACACTTCTCAGATTATTCTCTATCTTACTTGGTTAAATATATCCATCACTTGGATATATTTCTCCATTTCAATGGTATGTTTATCACTTAAACATGCTTGTCACTTACTTGGTTAAATATATTCGTGACTAGAATATATTTCTCCATTTCAATGGTGTGCTCATCACTTGAGTACACTTCTCAGATTACTCTCTATCTTACTTGCTTAAGTATATCCATCGCTTGGATATATTTCTCTATTTCAATGGTATGTTCATCACTTGAACATACTTGTCACTTACTTGATTAAATATATTCATCACTTGAATATATTTATCCATTTCAATGGTGTACTCATCACTTGAGTACACTTCTCAGGTCATCTGTCAATTACTTGGTTAAATATATCCATCACTTGGATATATTTCTCCATTTCAATGGTATGTTTATCACTCAAACATACTTCTCACTTACTTGGTTAAATATATTCATGACTAGAATATATTTCTCCATTTCAATGGTGTACTCATCACTTGAGTACACTTCTCAGATTACTCCCATCTTACTTAGTTAAACATATCCATCACTTGGATATATTTCTCCATTTCACTGGTATGCTCACCACTTGAGTATACTTCTCAGATTTCATTCTCAGATTACTTGGTTAAATATATTCGCGACCTGAATATATTTCTCCATTTCAATGGTATACTCATCACTTGAGTATACTTCTCAGATATTTTGTCACTCACTTGGTTAAATATATTCGTGACCTGAATATATTTCTCCATTTCCAAGGTACGTTCATCACTTGAACGTACTTCTTAGATCTCATTCTCATCACTTGGTTAAATATATTCGTGACTAGAATATATTTCTCCATTTCAAAAGTATGTTCATTCGTAGTGGCTTGAATATGCTTCTCTTGTCAATCATCAACCCCCAATGGTTTAAGTATACTCATGACTTGAGTACACTTCCTTATTTCAGTCTCAGGTTTCCAACCTCCCATCCTTGTTTGGTATCAGTGTGTGATTTCTCCAGGTTTTTTTTCAAAAATAGGTTGTTCTTTATCATTGGTTCACAAGTGTAACTTGTTCGCCAATGAGGGGCTTCTGTCACACCCCATTTTTGCACCACCTTACTAGGGCTCATCATTTCATGCATGTTTTTATTTTGTTTTTGAGTCTAGTCACTTGCATTAGGTTTCTAGAGACACAAGGACAATGGGTATGAATTTTGGTTCAATTTGGAGTTGATCTTGAGGGATAATAAGAGCTTTTGTGACTTGAGGGGCATAATCGTCTTTTAAGTCCCAAACTTTTCATTTGTCAATTGAAGTTCATATGGATGCATAAGAGGTATTTCTAGTGTCAATTTGATGAATCAATGGCTCGGGATTAAAATGGCTCAATGTAGTTCAAAATTGGTTAATTGACCTTTCTTTGGGTTAGCTCTAATTGACTCACAATTACCAACCAAATCTTTTCAAATTGACTTTCATTAGTCATCATTTTACTCCCAAAAGTGTTTTATGAAGTTCAATTTTGATGTGGAAAGTGTTTGGTTTGACCCTATGTGCATGCCTATGCTTAGCAAAGGTAGAGTATAGTGGTTAACCACCTTGTTCAAACCTAACCATGCCCCCATGGTTAGTGATTTTCACCCTAAAATGTTCAAAAACATATTCCTCATCGAAACACGGTCGTTTTGGCTTTTGTTTCATCAAAATCGGAGTTCATTTGGCCCCTGAAACACTTCTAGAAGCATTAGGAGTCAAAAATAGGCAAAAATCCGGAGTGGGCTCGGGTGACCACCCAGCCCCGGGCGGCTAGCCGCCTGGGCCCAGGTGGCTAGCCGCCCAGCCTTGGGTGGTCACCCGAGACCACTTTCCTATTTTCGCTCTAACTCCTTGCTGAAGCGGACTCTTGCCTATTTTGACATATTTGGGCTCTTTTGGACGAGTTTCCTTCTAATTTTTGGTAACTTCTGAGTTACTTAAGCCCCAAGGGGGTCTCTAATAGCCCTTGGATTAATTTTTAGGGTTTTAATCCTAGCCATTGGTTAATCCTAATTGAAGTCTATAAATACCCCCTATGCTTCAGCACAAGGGGAGCCACTTTATGCCTAAAAACCTTAGTGTTAGAGAGAGAATAAGAGAGAGGGACTTGAAGGAGAGCTAGAGTTCTTGCTGTAGCCTTGGAGAACATTGATTCAAGTCATCCATAAGAGCAAGAGGGAGTTCATAAAGTAGCAAGGAAGGCCCTTCCTAAGGTATTCTCCTTCTCTATTCAAGCTTAAACTAGGTTTTCATATAGGATAGGCCTATTGCATGTTAAAGGTAGCTTTTTTATCATGTATTAACACTCTAGCTAGTTAATATACATGGAATATCTATTGTTTATCTACTGTTTAGCATGCTTTAGGGCTGTCCTATGTGTTTTTTTTTATGCATAGTTATGGTTCTTGTGCTCCTGTTGCCCTTGTGCTAGGATTAGTGTCATTGCATGTTAGAGTTAGGATTTTCATCATGTTATGTTGCTTTAGTTAGTTAATATGCATGATTTAATTTCTGTTTAGTTTGGTTTTAGCATGACTAAAGTATGTTTTGTATGTTTTTAAGCATATTTGTGAGTTTAGGGTTTTAGAGTCATTATTTTGTGTTAATTCTCATATAGCATGATAAAGTAGACTTTTTTATTGGTTTTTCTTCGTGTTTGCTGTATATGTCTTGCATATAGAGTAAATATGATGTTTTTGCATGCATGTTAGTATATTCTAGGGTTTTTATGCATAATATGGTTTTAGGAATATGTTAGGACTTATTATTGTTTGCTGTTTTTTGCTGTTAGCATGCTTAGTAGATGATTTTAGGCCATAATACTATTCTGTCCAGATTTGCATATCATTGTTTTTGCATGGTTTTGAGCACTTGTAAGGGTGCAAATAGGTGTGGTATTTGTCCTATGGTAAATAGGGCTGCTCATGTCTGAAATGGCTAATGCTTGGAGCTATTGTGCTCAGGTAAGTGGGTATGAAGGTGCCCCAATTCACCTCTCTTCCTTATCCTTTCTCTTCTCCCTATCTAGGGTTAATTTTTAATATGATCCTATGGTTTAATTAGAGGTTTCCTTCACCAACAAAATTCTGGTTTTTATTAAAGTTTCCATTTTGTGGAGTTCTTTCTAAAATCAAACTTTCTATCAAATTCAACTCTTTTGATCAAATAAGGAAACCTAGGGTTTTAACCATAGGTTTGTATTAGGTCTTAACCTTAGTTCTAATCGAACTACGTGGACTTTGATCCATGTATTTCGTTGCATGGTACGTAGGCGCTCTTCGTGAGGCTCAAGTCCATTCTAGGATCCAAGCATCCTAGGTTTATTTATGTTTTCTTTTCTTCTTTTTATTTTTCTGTTTTTATGTGCTTATTATGCATGGATGGATGAATGAAATATATGATATGCATGCTGTCTTGTGATGATATACTTGCTGATTTTTGTATGGAAAAGATCTTGATTTAGCCCAAATGAACTGAGAGACCGAAAGGGTGACATGGGTGCCTATAGGCTTTGCCTAGAACCTTCCCATGTCATAACTTAGCCTCCGAATCCCCGATTTCTTTGGTTTCCAAAAGATTGGTTTTTGCCTTTCCTTTTTAAACATGGAGTCATTCAAATTGTTTTCCTAAAACAAACTGTTTTTAGGGTTTTCCTTGTTTCCTTTAAAAAATAAGGTGGCGACTCCTTTTCTTTTTTCAAACCTATTTTCTTTCCAACCCTCGTGGGCCCGATTTCCGGGGTTCACAGATGCGTTCTTGTTAGTTTGGTGATGACTTAACATTTTCGCTCCTATGTTTGTACGTTCTTCTCATAAGGTTGTACGCTACATTTCCTGTATGAGGAGATGAGTATTGGGAGATTGAGAGAGATTTTGGAGTTAACTCACCCTATGTAGGAGAATGGGAGATGTTAATATTCGGGTCGGGTACGTAACCCATACCCGTGGTCCGCCCACATGCGGGTAGTGGACCTCATAAGTGTTTCCTATTGAGTGGGTTTCCTAGTGTGTGTGGAACCCTAGTCCTATTAGGTTTAAGACTTATAGGAAACTATTTAAGGTAGTTTTCTCTACAGATTAGGGTTGGCCTCTCTATGCACCCACTATCATTCTGTATAGCCACTATCCCCTCTCTTTCTCTAGTATTCTCTCTAAGGCATCACCATGGCCTTATGGATTTGGAAGCGTGGAACAAAAGGAGGACTCTAGTAGCGATCCCTACACCTTACACAGCGATGGTAGAGTGTACACGAAGGATTGGTTTGTGTTCACAGCATTCAGATTGCGTACGGCAACCCACAGGCTCGTAACGACAAGCGACGGTCCTTCTCGGGTTTCTTCCGCAAGAGGTAACTCTTAGACCCGTAATTTATTTGCTATGTGCAATATGTATAGATTGTTTACAGTACCGATACACCAAGAGATGCCGAAGTCGTTGGAGTTTTAAAATCCCAATAGGTAACTCAGTGACATAGGTTTGTTTAAGATCTAATGTCTCCAAGTTTTGAAGCTTCCTAATAGAGCTTGGAAGCATTTTTACCTTGGTATTCCTTAAGCTCAGGTACCTTAAATGGAATAACTTGGTGATTTCATTTGGAAACGATTCCAATGGTGTACCTCTCAAATCTAACACCTTAAGTAGCCTTAGACCACCACTGAACAATGAGAGCACAAACGAGTTGGATGGTAAATCAACTACCCCAAACATGAGCAAAGAACGAAGTTGAGAAAACACCTTGTTTTTTCGTACATTTCTCAAGCTCTTATCAACAGATAGGCGACGAACATCCTTAGGCTACCTTCTATGTTGTTGGTTGGCTATTGCTACAAAGTTTTGACTTGTTGATTTCGAAAGAACAATCTCCCACAAAAGGTCATGGATCGGCACGTTTTGACATGTCCATCTATGGTTGTCCCTGCCACTTGAAGTAGGCTTCTGTTGAAGAGCTGATTGAGGTAGCCCTCTACAACTTCTTCTAGTGTCTTTCCTTCTTTTTCTTCCACAAACCCTTCTGCAATCCATAGCCAGATTAGTCTCATACGTTCAATCAAATGTTCTGACAGAAAGATGCCATCATTAGAGCACATTGTGCTAAATTATAGCATTTGGCACTGTAGTGTGTCCTAAAATAGCAATAGCACACCTAATTTAGCTCACATGGCTGGAGATACTCAAAGAATTTTACTTTTGTCCATTTTTTTTCATATTTTTCTTCCCTCACATCCTTTACATCATGGCCCTGTCACCTTTACAACTTGACCAATTAAAATACCCTTGATGACGCTCCAAAATGAGTTTCTCACTGTCATCTTAAATGAAAGGTGAGATCGAGTGGAGGAAGTTTCTCTGGAAACAAGAAGTGTTCCCCTTAAGTTAAAGGGTAAATTACATAAAGACCCCTTTTAGTACCTGACAATTATAAATAGACCTCCTCACGTTTTTGAAATGACACTAACACTCTTTATTTTACAAAATAAACTACAAAGAAACCTCTTCTCTCTAACAGCCATCAACTGGTTCGTTAAAAAAAAGTGATGTCATAGCTCAATTCTTTTTAAAATACCCTAACTACCATTCTTGGATGACAACTCCCATATTAAATGCATATAACTCATCAATTCAACACATTCATCTAGCACATTAGAATTGGTAGTTGATAAACAAATAATATATATATATATATATATAAGCAAAAGGCTTAAATGTTTTTTCAACTGATTTGGTAGTTATAAGATTTTCTCATTAGAGACAATTATTTTTTCAACTAAATTTTTAATTGATTTGCCAAAAAAAATTAAAAATTGATTTATCAGTTAGCACCTCATTTAAGTAAGTAGATTTGGGTAAAAAAAATTAGGTTATA
The DNA here is from genome assembly GCA_039720395.1 of Liquidambar formosana. NCBI lineage: Eukaryota > Viridiplantae > Streptophyta > Magnoliopsida > Saxifragales > Altingiaceae > Liquidambar > Liquidambar formosana. The sequence goes on along the minus strand of CM077825.1, from coordinate 23,290,095 downwards.
TAGCATTGTCCACGTATAAAAATAAATGAAAAGAATAATTACAATAGGGAAAGAACAAAAGAAAATTATGAAAATAAGAAAATAGGGGGTGAAAATAAAATTTAAATGAGGACAAAACGAGGAAATTTGTATGTAAAAAGAAAAAGGTGAAAAATATATATATATATATATATAGCTTTGATTATGTGTGTGATATCCCAAATATCTCATTCGAGCACGGCCGTCCGTGATCGACACACGCTGGCGAGTGTGTCATCCACGAACGGCTATGATAGAACGAGATAGTTCGGGATATCCTGCACATGATCAGCCCTATATATATATATATATATATATAGATAAGTCCTTCTATCACTACTACAATAATAGAAAAAGATCACAGTTGAAAAAATAAAAAGATCAAACTTTTTTTAAAAACTGTGATCTTATGTGTGGATAAAATATTTAATCACAGTTTTATAAAAAAATGTGATCTTTTTTAGAGTTTTAATCTCAGTTTTTTAAAAAATGAGATCATAGGCCATAAGATAGATCACGGTATTAAGTTATATCGTGATCTTTGTAGGAAGATTTTTTTTTTAATCAAACCTCAACTTCCCCCTCCCACGAAAATCAGGCGCGGTTTTTTTCTCACTTTCCCAAACCCACGACCCACTCTCCCTCCCATCTCTCATCTCTCATCTTGCACCTCTCAAACCCTAACCCTCTACTTAACAAACACACACTTCACTTCTCTCAAACCTTAACACTCTTCTCAACAATCACACGAACCACAAAGTGGCGATTTCTGAGAGAGAAGTATATGAAGCCGTTAAACAGCCGACGGTGTTCATTGTCGCAATGGGAATAGGTAAAAGATGAAGACAGACCAGGAGATAGAGGTGTATCCATTTGAGACATGATCTCAAGCTATGTAATTCGTTTTTTGGATACGACACGCGCGCATCGAGTGATTTTGGGCAACGGCAACAACTCCTTCAATTTCTCCACCACAGGGCTTCTTCTTCTCACGGACAGTGGCGGTTGGGTCCAAGAACAGGGGCTTCTACCAGGTTTATCTCTCACTTTGAACTTCTTCTTCTTCATCTTATCATTATCTTCTTCTTATGCAAATTTGAGTTAGGGTTTCATGACATCAGAAAATTAGGGTTGTACTCGCTCTCTTCTTCTACTAATTTGAGTTAGGGTCAAGCGATCCTGAAATGGTGACTACAATTTTTTTTTTTTTTTTTTTTTGTGATTTCTTTTTTAATTTGTTATGATTTTCATTCTTTAATGTAGAAGTAAATATGTTTTCGTTACATATATAGTCAGATTTATATTTGAAAACTTTATGGGAATTGATTTTGATAATTTGAATGTATTGAATGTATAAGGGTGGAAAGATGGAGTAAAGGTAAGAGTCATACCAAGTGTTTGATAAAACGCATGAGCGAAAAACCATAGTATATCGGTAATTAGAAGCATTTCTAGAACTACCTGGCTGTTTATTTGGTTCATTCCTGCCTTTTCCTTTGTATTTGCCTTGAATTCTTTATCAGTAATTAGAAGCATTTCTAGAACTACGCAACATGGCTTGCTATATTCAGAGTCTGCCAAACACATCCCACCTACTGTAATAATCTTGAGCTTCTATTTATATCTGTGGGTGTGAAACTGAGACATAGATATTGAAGTTGGTGATCGAGTTTTTTTTGTGAGATTTGAAGAAGAATGGGGAAAATGGGTTTCTTGGCAGTGAGGGCAGATGAAGCCATGAGCAATTTGATCACATTTGACCTGCAGGAGCTTCATACTGCTGCAATCAAGCTCGCCAATCATGCCATCAAGCTCGCAAGCCTTGGCTTCGACACTACATTTCTCGAATGGGTCGCTTCCTACACTGCAATGTCAGTTCCCTTTCTCTTTGTCTCCCTCTGTCTACAAAGGATGTCATATGATCAGTTAAATTGTGTGCTATGATGTATAATATGTTGGTCTATATATATCTATATATATATATAGATCTAATTGGGTGGATTTCGAAATACTTTTTATTTTATTTTTTTTTATTTTTTGATGAAAGGAAATACTTAATATAAGTTCTTGTATGTTGTTTATGCTTGAGATTCAGATTACACAATATGCTTTAAGAAGCTCAATAATTAGCACTATAGGTGTCTGCCATAAACCGGTCCTAATAAACAAACTCACTATTAGATTACACAATACTAAAGTGCAAATACTTACAAAGTAATTTCACAAGTTTGTTAGTGATTAGTGTCACGCTGTCACCTTCTATTTAATGTTGAATAACTCCCATAATTAAATAGCATCAAAGAGTTTGTAATCCAGTAGTTTCTATTATCAAATGCAGCCTCAATAAAAACAAATAATGGAGCAAATGAAGCTCTAGGTTTATAAAAGATAGCAATTGCAGATCACAAGCCTAGTCATCTCAGAGTCAATCTAAGTCAATACTGGAATCTAAATTTTCTTCTGTGTATTTTACCTTCAAATAAAGGCTTTATACTGTCAACTCGACCTTGCCACTTATCATTATCTATGGCCCATCGAAACCCCTACAACCATGTTACATGAAAAAATATGAGATTTACCAATATATGGATGCAAGAAAGGATTAATATGTACTATCATTTAGGAACGTACTAGTAGCTATGTTATAAAATTCATCAGTTACTGTGAACATTATACAGGTTTGAATTTTCCAGAGTCAAACAAAGATGACAAGATAATATAAATCAGATTCATACATATACACCAAGGTGATTGAATAGGCACCCAGGTCACCAGACCCCAGTATTGGTAATGTGCATCAATAACCGGGGTGTTAATCGTTTAAAATTTTTAAGAAAAATTATCTGTTTTTGCACAAAATAAATCAAAATGTTCAATGTTTGCAAGAATAATGAATTTGGCCATGGCTATTGGCGGGGATATTGCCCTCCCAGGGTATCTGCCTTTAGGCACCAAGTAGAATTTTCAAAGGTCGGTGTGTACAAATCTATTGCAAAATCATAAAGGTAGCTCCTTTATGATTCATTATTTGATATTCGTTGGTTTTTTTATTTTTATTTTTAATATTCCTCTCTCTCTCTCTCTCTCTTTCTCGAACACCACCTGTTTGTTTCATTTACTGGGAAAAAAAAATGTAATCTACATCTCTTTATTACTAATATATTTTTTTACTAAATTCCGATTCCTACCCTGTTTGTTTCATTTACCAGGTGTTTATAACTTAGAAGATAGAAGCATTAAATCACATTACACATACAATCCTTCCCAAAGGTATATACCACCCCCAATTTGAACTGTGCCAACCTTCAAGGAAAGCCAATTTTAACTTCTCATCAGTGTTTGGCTAGCGTCGAGTTTGTTTTAATTTCGTTTAGTTTGCTTTATAGTCTTATTTTGTGTTATGAAGTAAATAATATGTTCACTTCTAGTTTATTTGAATGAAGATAAAATTTTATGATTTCAATAGTTCTACCTCTGTTGCTGTTGTGAGTTTTCTTTTTTAAGGTAAATTCTGTTTTCTTTGTGTCTTGCTATAAAATTGATACTTAATTCGTTAGAGACTTAAGTTGACAATGCTAACAACATAAAATGATTTTTTTATGTTACATTAGTCGATGAAGCAACTATCAACGCCATTTATTTATTTATTTATTTTAATAATTCAATTCTTTCTTTTTGTTCTTTACTCTATACGGCATGCCTCATTTGTCCCATCTGATGATTCTTTCATCCATTTTTTTGTTTCTCCTGTTTACATTTCCATTTTCATCAAGGGGAATAAAACCTAAATGCATCTTTTGACTTAAAAAAATGCTGGGGACAGAATAACATTGATGTGGATTGGTAACCATCGCTACAACTAATGGTATGGGAACAGTTTTAGATCTCATAAAATGCAATCAAGCATTGCATTTTATACAACTATATACTATTAATTATGACGATGGACGTGCCTTATGAAAAATTATGACAATGGACATGGCTTCCATTTACTAAGGTGACCCATTTAAAATGATTGAGTTGTATAGAATATAATATACCAACAAATGGAGCATAATAAGAAAAACAGGATGGCCAAGTATTCCTTAAAATCATTAAATCTTATAGGCTCATTTAGAATAGCAGTGTATCACTTATAAAAAGGTTGATTTGCATTTTTTATATCCTTCCTACAAAATGTTGAGGGTATGTTATAGATGAAAGGGTGGGATGGGGTTCGGTTTGAATTATAAAACATTTGAATTGTGAGTTGATCTTTTTAATTTCAATTACTTTTTACATATACATAATATACTGTATTTCTCTTTTCAGGTATGCGGTGGATTAAAGTTTTAACCTCTATCAAGTGGCGTAGGGATGTCAATGGATTAGATACAATGTAGACCTAACAAAAACCGAGTTAATCTAATTGTATATATGGTTATTTGATTTTTCAATCAAATTACATTTGGCAAGATTTGAGTTAATTGTATATATGGTTATTTAATTGTATAAAGATTAGGTTTGATTTACAATGTTTGAATTGTGATTGTGTGATGAGTTCAATAGTTGAAATGTAATTGTAAAAAGAACAACAGGTTTCTCACCCATCAAAAGCAATATTGGTTTTCAAATAAAAAATTAAATTTTTTTTAAAAAAAATAAAAGAGAATAGATCACAGTTTTTCACTGTGATCTTTTCCAAGAAAAGATCACATTTTTTGTAAAAAAAACCGTGATATTTTATATGCAAAAGATCACGCTTGTGTCAAAAATCGTGATCTTTTCCAAGAAAAGATCACGGTTAAAAATCGTGATCTAATATTGGTACTTTAGATCACACCTTAATAGATCACGGTTTTGTCTTTAGTAGATCACGGTTTTTAACTGTGATAAAATGTAATAGATCACAGTTTTTCACTGTGATCTATTTGGATTATTGTAGTAGTGTATTTTTAGGTGCACTTGATGCAAAATTTTATCAAATGCACTCCTAAACTCTTTTGGCTAAATCAACCGTTGGATTAAATTTGATTCATATGTTAGTCAAACATGCCAAAAATAAAGTTGAACTAAGATTAAGAGCTATTTTATTTAAAATGTTCATAAATGAGCTATTGTTATTAATTAAAAAATGCACGTTTTGGATTGAAAAACAATCAATCTAGATCAACTTGATTTTGGGATAGCTTGCTTACTTGGAAAGGCTATCTATATCTATATATATGTGTGTGTGTGTGTGTGTGTGTGTGAGGGTTGTTCAAGTGTGGGATATTTTAGACTATCCCGTTTGTCACAACCCATTTTTGTCACCTTAACTAGGACATATCATTTCATGTAGGATTTTGAGTTCTTTTCGAGTCTAGTCTTTTGCATTGAGTTTCTATGGCATTGAATATCATGTGTATGAATTTTGAAGTGATTTGGAGTTCATTTCGATAGTCAATAAGAACTTTTGCGACTTTAAGGGCATAATCGTCTTTTAAGCCGTATATTTTCCATTTGACCTTGAAATGAATCCCGAGTCATTCTCTCGAGTTCATATGAGTATATAGAGTCCATATATAGGTTCAATTTCATGAATTAATGGTTTAAGATCAATTCGGCTCATAACGGTTCGAGTTGGCTAAAAGACCCTTTCTTGGTTTGCTCAAATTAACTCACAAGACCCACCCAATTTTCTCTCATTTAACTTCAATTGGGCTTTATTTACATCCTAGATATGTTTAAAAAGGTCGAATTTCGATTGGGAAAGCATTTGGTTCGACCTTGTGTACAAATCCAAGCTTAGCGACGGTGAGGCACCATGGTTAACTACCTTTGTAAAACCTAACCATGCACCCATGGTTAAGGATTTTTGTCCTAAAATGCTTAAAAATGTGTCCCCCTTCAAAACACGGTCGTTTTGGCTTTTATTTCGTCAAAATCGGACTTAATTTGATCAGTTTAGGACTTCTAAAGTGAGTAGGAGTCAAAACCGGAGCGGAATAGGGAGGACCCTCGGGTAACCGTCCGGGGCTGAACGGTCAGCCATCCAAGCCCAGACGGCTGACCGACCAGGCCTAGTTGGTCACTCGAGAGACTCCGTCTTTAAGTGGGTTTTTGATTCTTCCTTCCTTCTTTTGACGGTTTCCTCCGCCTTTACAACTTGTTTTCTCTTAGGATTGTGTAAGTTTGAGTTGTTTGAGCACTAAGAGAGTCTCTAATAGCCCTAGGATCATTATCTAATGAATTAATCTTAGCCATTGGTTTAGGGGGTCAGTTCTCTATATAAAGGACATGATATTCAGCACATAGAAGGGGGAGAATTGCACTTTACACTTAGAGAGAGAGGGAGCTACGGGTTTGGAGAGCTAGAAGGACATCAAGAAGAGGTTCTTCAACCCTAAGCAAGTAAGAGAACAAGGAGTTTAAAGGCAAGGAAGGTTCTACAAGAGGTAAGCACTTCTTTTGAATGCTGAACATGGGTTTTCTCTTTCTCCTTCTTCTCCTTCTTCTATGATAGTTCTAGTGCATGATGTAACTCCACATGTTATGATAATTCAATGCTTTTATGATGTGATATGAGTGATTTTGAGATGATTTATGGCTTTATATGCTTGATAATCCTGGTTTACTAAGGTTTTGAAAGTATTATCTCTTCTATCCTCTTAAATCATGCATAGTTCACATGTTTAGGTTGCTGTGATAATTGTCATGAGTTGATGCTCCTGTTAGTTAATATATATGATATGAATGATGTTCATGATGATTTGAGCATGTGTTAGAGTCTTTTCATAGGTTTTTATGCATAGTTGTGAGATTAGGGTTTCGATAACCCTAAAATCACACAAGTTTCGTACAGCATGCTTAGCTTAACTTTTTGAGTTGTTTCTCATTATAGTCATTCTATATATGCTGCATATAGTTGAATCATGCTAGGTTTGCATTCATGTAGTGGATTTTATAGGGTTTTTTTGGAGATATTATCCTTTTCTAAGGATAATTATCCTCTTTGTTAAGTAAGGTTTTGCATGAGAGCTTTCTGTGATGTGTTTAAGTATGAAATCGCTTCTGTTGTGTTCTAATATAAATATTTTACGTAGGATATGATGATTGCAACTCCCCATAGTGACTTTTTTACGTGAAATTATCTTAGAATAGTTTTGCCTAAGAAAGCTCGCCGTAGGGAGGTCTGTTTTCATATTTTACATAAAATGTTATCTTTTTTGTAAGAGTAGACTTTGCTATCATGTTTGTTGATATTGGGGGAGTCTCTTATGATTGTTAGAGTGTCTTTGGTAGGTTTTTTATGCATGTTAGTCAGGTCATTGCATGTAGGAGTGAGTTGGGGTTCTTAGTTATTCATTATTCTTGTTATTTGCATGATTAATGGATGATTTTAGGCCTTGTCATGGTTCTGTCCAGATTAGTATATTATTCTCTTTGCATGGTTTTACGCACTTGTAAGGGTGCAAACAGGTCCAATAATTGTCCTATTGCAAATAGGGCTGCTATTGCTTGAAATTGCTAATGCTTGGAGCTATTGCGCTCAGGTAAGTGGGTATGAAATGCCCTAATTCACTTTTCTTAACTTTTCTCCTTTTCTCTTCTCCTTCCTAGGGTTATTTCTTAATATGGACACATGGTAACTATCAAGGGTTTCCTTCATTAATAAAATTCTGGTTTTCTATTAAAGTTTCCATCTTGTGGAAGTTTTCAATTTTGGACTATTCAATACATTCTCGAACAAGGAAACCTAAGATTTTTACCATAGGTTTGTATTAGGATTTAACCCTATTCTTTTCGAACTACGTGGACTTTGATCCATGTATTTCGCTGCATGGTACGTAGACGCACTTTTTGAGGCTCAAGTCTGTTCTAGGATCCAAGCATCCTAGGTTCTTTTCTTTTCTTTTCTTTCTTTCTGTTTTGTTTTGTTTGTTTGATTATGCATGGATGAAATAGATGAATGGAATATATGTTATGCATGCTGCCTTGTGATGATATATACTGATATTTGAGTGAAAAAGATCTTAAATTAGTCCAATCAAATTAAGAGACCAACTCGGGCGATGTGGGTGCCTATGGGCTTTGCCCAGAACCTTCCCACATCGTAACTTAGCCCCCGAATCTAATTTTCTAGTTTTAAAGACTTTGCTTTTCCTTTAACGGAGTCATGTGATTTTGAAAATAAAACATTTTAATGGTTTTCCTCTTTTCCTTAAAAAATGAGGTGGCGACTCCTTTTTGTTTGTTGTCTTTTTAAACTCGTATTTTTATCTCGCCAAACCCTTGTGGGCGTCTTGCTTTTTCGTGGGTTCACACCATTCGATCATGAATGTCTATGATCATATGGGATCCATATCTGGCTTTAAAAAAAAAAAAATGAAAAAGGTGGGCAAGCTAACCATGGGCCTTATTGGCTTCACCCTTGGGTGCATGTAATGAAATAAATAAGTTAAAGAAAACTCGAGTCATTTAAGAAAGTTAAATGGTGCATTTTATATATAAGGGCATTTGCGTCATTTTATGAGTTTTATTAGCACCGTTAGTCAACTATTCTTACAGGAGGTGATAATGTAATTTCAAGAATAAGATGAGGTGATCCGTAATTGTCATAAAATAAAGTGGGTGTAAGTGTAATTTATCCAAAATTATATATATATATATATATAGATATATATATATATATTGTAAAATGTTGCAGACTTCAATCTGTCTGTTTAAGACCTTAAGGCGTGGATACCCATTAAAGAATTTTATTTTTGTCCTTTCCTTTGATATTTTTCTTTTCTCACCTCCTTTACATCATAATGAGTGTGACCCGTCACCTGCACAACTTGACCAATGAAAATACCTTGAACAAGAAGTTTTCCCCTTTAAACAATAATTTATGTCGTAATCTACCGTATGTGAACATGGTGAATTAGTGCATGTGAACATAAATTATTTGTTAGGGCAGGTGAACATAATTAATTATGAATTTTATTTTTGTCCTTTCCTTTCATATTTTTCTTCCCTCACCTCCTTTACATTAGAATGAGCATGACCCGTCACCTGCACAACTTGATCAATGAATACCTTAAACAAGAGGTTTTCCCCTATATTTAATTATTTATGACCTAATCTACCGTATGTGAACATGAAGAAGGGGCTATCTACCGTATGTGAACATGATGAATTATTTATGACCTAATCTACCGTATTTGATTATTTATGACTTAATTATTCATCAACAATCTTTTATCTTGCGGCATCACAATCCACCTCGTCCATCTTCTTGGATCCCTCCCCAGTGAACTGGTTTAAAATTAATTTTGATGCTACAATTAGACCTTCCTTCTCAGTCTTAAGTGTCATCATTTGTGACTCCAATGGTAATTTTCTCTTTGCTTGGACAACCAAAGATCTTGCTCTCGACCCCACAGTGGTTGAAGCTAAAGCAGCATGCCTTGCGCTTGCCAATACCCGAACTTTAGGCCTCCACAACATCATTTTGGAAGGTGATGCCACAGAGGTGCTTGAACCGATTAGCAATTGGGACTCTATCCCTCCTTGGTCTATAAACCCTTGTCCGTGATGCTAGAAGTAGTCTTAGGAATTTTTCCTTTTGGTCTATGAATTGTATTTCTCGACTTGCCAATAAAGCAGCCCATGCACTGGCCCAATGGGCAGCTTTCTGTAATCGCTATGGAATTATTCCCATTAGTGACCTCCCGCCCTCTGTTCTTTCGGCTGAGGTCAAAAATGGGATTGATTCTGCCCCTTCTTTAGTTTCCTTAATATAATCTCTTGCTTAACAAAAAAACATGATGAATTTGTGCATGTGAACATAAATTTTTTTTTTTTTTATAGGGCATGTGAACGTAATTAATTATTGACAATTGGAATCATGCCTTTTTAGCACGCAACTAGTATCATGTTGGCTCATTTATTGTTAAATGGTACTCATGCGGCTCATCACCTTCGAAAGAATTTATTTTTGGGAGAATGATCAAATGGTGGGTCAAAAAGACTAATCATATATATATTTTTTCAATTAGAATAATAATCATTTATACACTTGGATTTGGAAAACTTTTTATTTTTTATTCTTTCCAGTTGTTGGAGTACATCCTTGCAAATGGTAATTTCCAATGCCCTACAAGTAATACACTTTTAAGTGATTCTACCATGACTAGGGCATAATTGTTGAGTTTAGTAAATCATTCCATTGAGATTTTAAAATTTCGTTTGATCATGTTATGGAGCATCATAATAAATTTAAAATTTCGTTTGATCGTGTTATGGAGCATCATAATAAATTTAAAATTGCATTATTTTATTTCGGCAATAGCACTAAATGTTTGACATAATGAATGGTTTGAAGATTGATAACAAGAGAACATCAATCTTTTGAATAAAACAATAATTATAAATGGCTCAAAAGATGATAAAAATCAGGGAGTGGTGGGCTTCTTCTTCTCTTTCTTTTTTTGTGACCATATTTGGTCCCGTTTGTATTATATTGGCAACCCTCTTCGATCATATAGTCTTGGCTAGGGGTGCAACATGGTATGGGTAGACCTGAGGACTGGACCAGTCCGAACAAATAATATCTATATATATATATAAGCAAAAGGCTTAAATTTTTTGTTCAACTGATTTGGTAGTTATCAGATTTTCTCATTAGAGATAATTATTTTTTCAACTAAATTTTTCATTGATTTGCCAAAAAAAATTAAAAATTGATTTATTAGGTTACCACCTCATTTGAATAAGTAGATTTGGGTAAAAAAAAAAAATTGGGCTATATAGCATTGCTCATGTATAAAAATAAATTAAAAGAATAATTACAATGGGTAAAGAGCAAAAGAAAATTATCAAAATAAGAAAATATGGGGTGAAAATAAAATTTAAAAGTAGACAAAACGAGGAAATTTGTATGTAAAAAGAAAAAGGTGAATATGTGTGTGTGTGTGTGTGTGTGTGCGTGTGCGCGTGCGCTTTTATTATCAGGTGAACTTGATGCAAAATTTTATCAAGTGCACTTCTAAACTCTTTGGCCAAATCAACCGCTAGATTAAATTTGATTCATATGTTGGTCATGCATGCCAAAAATAAATTTGAACTAAGATTAAGATCACTCCAATACTCCATCCATTTTTTTACCAACCACAAACTTAGTCTCTTCAAAATCTACCTTTTTTTTTTTTTTTTTTGGCTGTTTTAACTATTGAATAACTTACAATTAATTTCTTGGGGTTCGGACCTTTTTGTGAGATTCTGTATCCTAATAAATTTACACAATTTTTACAGGAAGATATCGTGTTGTTTCTTTATCAATCTATGGTAACGGTTATAAAAGAGCAGCGGCCATTCAATAAACGATTCAGGCAACAACATATACAAAGGCTAATCGGCTAGTATATATTGACAGCCTCAAGCTGATTAAACAATGAAATTAATAGCAGTTGTGTGAAAGGAAGCCGAGAGAGAAAGATGAAACCAGATGTTTCGGTGCATTCGCAAAGTGAACCAATAACCCCTGCACAAGGTTACGAAAGACATGGCAGAAATGGACCATATATATGTGACCTAACAAAAATAAAAACCAAACGCAAATTTATTTTTATATTTTTATAAAAATTAGGGACTTTTTTTTGTGACTTTGTTATGTGTTTTGGTAGAGAAAAGAGAAATTATCTAGGGTATTTTTAATTCAAGGAATTGACGGTGGATGCGGTGCCCTCAAATCCAATCCTTGCATATTGGATGCAACCCTGATTCGGATTTTGAATTCCACCTCAAATTCAAGAATTGATTTTAGTTGTGTAGAAAAGATATGTAAGGCATGGTTGTAATTTACAAGAGTCGTGCTACATCCATTAGGTAATGTGACATCAAATTTTTCAAAGCAAAATGAGTTTACTATTTTGTTAAATACAATCCATATATCAGTTGGCAAACAAAATGAGTGGCAAAACCAGTAACTATAGCATTTTTTTTATTTGCGAAGTAAAAATTGATAAACAATAATAAAAATAATAACGTGGATTTCTTATCAGAAAAGATAATAACAATAGTAACTGATTATTAATTACAATCGATTTAGTTTAAAAAATAAGTAGAGCTTCCTCATGGTTTTAAAAAAACATTCTTAACCCCTCATCTTTCTTAAAACACTAACCCTATGTTTGGTACAAGTGAAAAAAGGAAGGAAGGAAAGGGAAGGAGAGAAACAGGGAGAGATAGAGGTATTTGGATGTGTTTGGTAGAAGGGAAAGTGGGAATGATGGAAAGGGGAGGGAGGATTGGGCATCCCTCCTTTTCACTTTTTCTCAAACAGTTAAAAGGAAAATACTCATACATAGAAGGATCCATGATGCTACTCAAATTATCAATGAGTTAAGTCAAAGAAAAATGTACCTAATAAAATGATCCAAATGGCAAAGATGCAATCAAAAACCAAAAACCAAAAACCCAACCTCTAGAGGTGTAGATCTCTCTTTAGAGTTAAGGAGAATGATCAAAATGAAATATTTTTGAGGTTTTGGGGTTATATAAAGGCCGCGGACACAATGGCCATTTACAGATTTCTGAAGTCCAAAAAAAAAAAAAAAAAAACAAATCTACAAAAATCGATCAATTGGCTAGTGGGTCCAGAATGCATCACATGCATTTAAAAACAACCAAACTACTCACTATAGCTCTAATAGCACCCAAAAACATATTAGCAAGCTCAAATCAAAAGTAAAATAGAAGACTACGTAAATCAAACCCCAGTTCCTCACACTGCATGAATAATAACATAAAAAATGAAACAATTAAAAAGCAGCTACAACTATTAAAACTACATACTGGTGTACATAGAGATATTTTTTTCCATAAAAAATGTAAAAAAAACAAACACTTGAATTGGAAATACAAAATACATCAAATATGAGAACATAAACAGATAATAGCGACTTCTCCTAATAGTGATTTCAAACAGGCGCACACACACTCTCATCTCTCTCTCTCTCTACAGAAAACGTCCCGAGACACGACCATCTTTTGCAGATCCCATATAAACTTCTGGAATGTGTGCTATTTTCCAATAATCACCACCTTCTCTATCGAGCTTCAGGGTCATGAAAAAATCAGTAGGCATATCAAAAAAATAAAGCGACTTTAGGTTGGTGTGGTGTTCAATGCCCGATGGCACCCTTTCCAATAAATTACAGCGCATGACAATTAGCTCTTCAAGTTTAGGCACTGCTCCTTCCTCCAATCTCAGTAGACGCAATCCTTCTAATTTATCAAGCCGTAAAACCTTTAGCCTTTGAAAGCCTCCAGACTTGCAACATAATGTTTGCCCATCATATGCCTCAACAAGCCTAAGTTCTACCAGGTTGGTTAACATCCCAAGGGCTTCAAGTGGATCATCCCTTAACCGACTCCACCTTAAGCGCAATTTGACCAGGCTATGGAGTGAAGAAATCCACCCCGGCATCTTTTCTAAACGTCCTGTCAAGTATAGTCGTTGAAGAAGTCGAAGAGGTCCAGGAGAAGAAGACAGACGTTGAAGATCAATGAACTCATCGTCTCCAACTGAACTTATAGACAATGAGCGAAGGTTGCTCAGCTTTTCCAGGGAGGAGCATAGAGCCGCCCCATCTTCTCTTTTACACTTTTTAATGGCAAACCTTCTCAGCTGGCTTAGCCTCCCAATCTCACCCAATAAATTGCCACTGCCTTGATCTGATTCTATAAAACAAAGCTTTTGCAAGGATACTAACCCTCCAATCCCTGGTGGTACCTTCCAACTTTGTACGAAGTAAAAAGGTAGAGGAGATTCAACAATGTACCGATACACCAAGAGATGCCGAAGTCGTTGGAGTTTTAAAATCCCAACAGGTAACTCAGTGACATAGGTTTGTTTAAGATCTATTGTCTCCAGGTTTTGAAGCTTCCCAATAGAGCTTGGAAGCATTTTTACCTTGGTATTCCTTAAGCTCAGGTACCTTAAATGGAATAACTTGGTGATTTCATTTGGAAACGATTCCAAAGGTGTACCTCTCAAATCTAACACCTTGAGTAGCCTTAGACCACCACTGAACAATGAGAGCACAGACGAGTTGGATGGTAAATCAACTACCCCAAACATGAGCAAAGAACGAAGTTGAGAAAACACCTTGTTTTTTCGTACATTTCTCAAGCTCTTATCAACAGATAGGCGACGAACATTCTCAGGCCACCTTCTATGTTGTTGGTTGGCTATTGCTACAAAGTTTTGACTTGTTGATTTGTAAAGAACAATCTCCCGCAAAAGGTCATGGATCCGGCACGTTTTGACCTGTCCATCTATGGTTGTCCCTGCCACTTGAAGTAGGCTTCTGTTGAAGAGTTGATTGAGGTAGCCCTCTGCAACTTCTTCTAGCGTCTTTCCTTCTTTTTCTTCCACAAACCCTTCTGCAATCCATAGCCGGATTAGTCTCATACGTTCAATCAAATGTTCTGACGGAAAGATGCTTAAATACATGAAACAAGATTTTAGATGGGAAGGCAAATCATCGTAACTAAGTGACAGTACTTTCTTCACATTCTTGAATCTATCATCGCCTTCTAATTCAACACCAAGACTTTGGTGAACCATTTCCCATTCATCTATTCTATTCTTATCTTTTGTCGCGAGAACACCACTAACTGCCACAATTGCAAGTGGCAATCCTTCGCATCTTCTTAACATACTTTCTGCAAGTTCCACCAAATGTGGAGGGCAAACGTTCTCGTAAAATGTTTTCCTACAAAATAGAGTCCACGAATCTTCCGGAGACAGGCTTCAATTCGTATACATTACCATGGAACTCTATGCTGGATCTAGAGGCCACTTCTCCAACACGTGTGGTAAGAATTATGCGGCTTCCACAATTGTTATTAGGCAACACATATTTGAAAACATCCCAATCATTTATGCTCCATACATCATCTAAAACAAGCAAATAACTTCTATCTTGGAGGAATTCATTGATTACTGCTTTTAGCCCCTGGTTGTTCATAGTTTCTACTCCTAGAGGAACCGGTTGCTTGATCTCATTGAAAAGTTGTTGAATCGTGTCTTTTAGGAGTTCCACCAACTTGAATGATTGAGAAACAGTGATCCAAACATGACTTTGGAAATGTTTCTTCACTTTCGCATCATCATAGACTTTCTTTGCCATGGTGATTTTGCCCAAACCTCCCATTCCAACCACCGAAATCACTGTCAAAGGATTGCCCTCAACAAGCCATTGGATTAGCTGCTTTTTGGGTTTGTCAATGCCCACCACCTCTGCTTCTTCTAGCAAAAGTGCATTCCCTCGGAGATCACACCTGTTGGAATAATGTTTGGAATGCTATTAATTTAGTTAACACAAGAAGAATAAAATAACAATAATCAACGAAAATAACTTCATAATAAAATTAGAAGTTAGAATAGCTCGTATTATGGATCGAGACATGCTTAGTAGCGCTTTCCATAAAAAGGAAACATCTTCTTCTGCATTGGGTTGATTGACACTCTACACCAAAATACAACAATCTTATAGGGAACCTCGTGTGCAGCCAAGGTTCTCCCACAAACCTCAAATCGCCCATACGCTCAAAATACTCAAAAATATAATTCACGTAATGTGTGAAAAGAACTCAAAAATGTATGAGAAACATAGAGAACTAGAGTTGAAAATTTTCAGCGTTGTCATGCTCATCTTCTACTTCCTTTACAAAAACACTTAAATAAAAGTAAACGAAATAATTACCTCCTATAATAAAGGAATAGTAGAGAACTGGATAGGGGAGTTACCTCTAGCACTCCACCAGATTTCTCATCAACCATTAAAATATTAAACGCCGTAAATAAAAAGTAAAATGTAGGTTACACCTCCCTTCACAAAATACAAAAAGTAACAACAAATTAGAAATCAAAATTTACAACAATCCCCAAAATGATTTAAAATTAAAAAGTGCATAAAGTGAGCATTTTAACTATGCATGGGTGTAGATACCTTTTGGATTCGAACCTACACTTAATATTAGTAATTTTATGTCTGAAGGAGCCATGGTGAACCAAGTTTTGAACTAAAGTGGCTTTCTTTTGTTGGTTGGTGGGAAGTGATAAATGTTTGACTCTTGATCACCTTATTAGAAGAGGTGTGCCTATGTCTAATAGATGTATCTTATGCAAGAACAAGGAGGAAACGGTGGACCACCTTTTCATCCGTTGCATCGTGGCTAGAAGTCTTCGGATGCTTACCTTTAGTTTGTTTGGGGTTCACTGGGTACTTCATCTACTCATGATCTCCTTTCAGGTTGGTGGTTAAGAGGGGGTAACAAAGGGGCTAAAGTGGTTTGGAACATCACCCCCCATGCTATCTTTTGGTGCATTTGGAGAGAGAATAAACAATTATTTCTTAATAAAAGAAAAAAATTCCGGGCCTACTAATCATGATCAAATCCACACAAATCTTATAAATCAATAGACTATAAAATCTAAAATTGACAATTTTCTTTCACAGACGATTCTTTGTAGATCAAAAGAAACACCCACTTTATGATGACAGAAATAATATAAATATCATTAAACAAGTAAGGATACGTCCACAAAATAATAATAATTTTTTGACAACTTAAATTCCACAATTTCAAAAATTTAAAAGATTTAAGAAGAACCTAAAATATCATGAACTAAAAAAAAAAAAATATGAAGTTTTGATATGCTCAACGAGTAAATGGCTTTAACAACAACACATAACCAATATTCTTGAAAAATGGTATCATATCATCGACAAAATATATTTTTCTGATAAAAATACAAATTAAAAAAAAAAGTTGAAAAATACACCATCAATTTCAACAGCTTAAGATGCTACTGATTTTTCATAATTTGTATTTCAAGAAGATTTATGAGATACTTTGTAGTGGCTCAGGATGTGAGTCAAGATCATCTTTTGTAGCACACATCTAAATTATGACTTGAAATTTACGAGTTTGCAAGAACTTTTAAATGAAAATTTACAGTAGTCCATACATAGACTGGGCTTGAGACCTCCATACATGGACTGAGCTCCAGATCTCCACATGGACTGAGCTTCAAACCTTCATATATGGACTGAGCTCCAGACCTCCATACATGGCCCGAGCTCAAGTTCTCCACACATGGCCTGGGCTCAAGCTCACCACACATGGTCCGAGCTCAAGCACTCCACACATGGCCCGAGCTCAAGCTCACCACACATAGCCCGACCTCAAGCTCTCCACACATGGCCCGAGCTCAAGCTCTCCACACATGACCCGAGCTAAGCTTGAACTAACTAGGATTAGCCCTAACCTAACGCAGACGGTTATTAAACCAAATTGGGGTTAGTCCATACAGCTATCTATAAATAACACGTCTTAAACCAACCAAGGTATGACGAAACCCTAGCCCCCAAAAACATTCTCTCCTTCTCTCTCTAAAAATAGTCATTGATTAGATTGTTGGAGAGGTTTTGGCCAGACCCACTCCGGCCACCCTCTGACCTTATCTTTCACTATTTGCAGGTCTATCGCATGGTGAGATTACAACTCTCTTCTATCACTGTTCATCTACGGTCGGATTTTTTCCCCGTACAATTTAGCATCAATATTCAACATTAATTAGTATTTTTGTATAAAAAGAACATAAAACTTTCTTCATTAAAAATTTAAAATATATATATGTATATAAACACCATATAACTTCCACAACCCAATTGGATTCACTACAATTATTTATTATTTAATTATTTATCGCCAATATTTCAACGTACATTAGTATTTTTGTAGACTATAAATTTAACATAAAATCCCATCAAAATTTATGTACTAATTCATCAGACATCCATAGTTATAACAATTTATTTAACTAATCAACATTTAAAAATTTTAATTTACAAATATTTTATCAAAATTCAGCCTAATTATGAGATCATAAACAATAAATCAAACTTAATAAACAATTATTTCTTAATAAAAGAAAAAAATTCCAGGCCTACTAATCAAGATCAAATCCACACAAATCTTATAAATCAATAGACTATAAAATCTAAAATTGACAATTTTCTTTCACAGACGATTCTATGTAGATCAAAAGAAACACCCTCTTTATGATGACACAAATAATATAAATATCATTAAACAAATAAGGATACGTCCACAAAATAATAATAATTTTTTGACAACTTAAATTCCACAATTTCAAAAATTTAAGAGATTTAAGAAGAACCTAAAATATCAAGAACTAAAAAAGAAAATATGATAGTTTTGATATGCTCAACGAGTAAATGGCTTTAACAGCAACACATAACCAAATTCTTGAAAAATGCATGGTATCATATCGTCGATAAAATATATTTTTCTGATAAAAATACAAATTTCAAACAAAAAATGTTAAAAAACACCATCAATTTCAACAGCTAAGATGCTACCGATTTTTCATAATTTGTATTTCAAGAAGATTTATGAGATACTTTGTAGTGGCTCAGGATGTGAGTCAAGATCATCTTTTGTAGCACACATCTAAATTATGACTCTTGAAATTTACGAGTTTGCAAGAACTTTTAAATGAAAATTTACAACAGTTACTATGTGTTGTCTCCAGTAGTGGAGCCAGAAGTGGAACTTAAGCCTTGCTCTGGGATATTAAATTTGAAGCGGTATCTCTGGTGTCCTTCGGATATATTGCCAAGTCTGGATTTGATGCCTTGTATTTTAGAAGCAATCCAATGTCGAGTTTTCAAGTCCTTAATAGAGTAAAAAATCTTACAAAGAGAAGCATAGAATCCCTGCCCATGATGATGCGCAAGTCGAATCATAAATTCATCAAGAACGTCTTCGGTGTGGTAAGCAATATCTCTAAGTTGCTTCACCCATACTTTGATTTCTTCATCGCACCCTTCCGTCGCATCATGCAGCAACTTTCAGGAAGGCCCTGATGCGCTCCAATTCGTCTCTGATGTATTCAACCTCTTCCCGAAGCCTGCTCAAAAGTCGCACCTCTTCTTGGAGGAAGTGGGAAAGTTTGTCGACTAGAAAGGTTACTGCACTCTCTGCCATCCTCTCCGTTTTATTTTCTTCAAGTAGACTTTGCGTCTCTAAAACCACAAAGAGGCAACGCTCCTCTCTGAACTTTTTTCTATCTTTTGCTATTTTTTAAACTGGTGGGAAGTGAGATACTTATAAGACGAGTTCCAGCAGTCGTTTGTGCTATTTTATTTGTGATATTATAATTTGACATAATATGCTCTGATGGTGTAAATAACATAACATGTAATTTTTTTACACAACTACAATTCAATTCTTTTTTCTTAATCATCTTTGTGTTATTTTAATACAAGGGTGTGTCAAATATAACACGAGGATGTACTATTGTTATTTTTTTAACACACCATTAGAACACTAACAAAATATGCTATTGCTGAAATATATAGCAATAACACACCATTTAGAAGAGCTACAAGGGACTTGATTCTCCAAAATCTGGGTCACTCAATTTTTTCCTTATCAACCAGTACTAATGGCCGACAATTTGGAAATTCCCATTGCACTAAATATGTTTAAATAATGACAATAAGAATAATAATAATAAAAAGGACC
The DNA here is from genome assembly GCA_039720395.1 of Liquidambar formosana. Classification (NCBI taxonomy): domain Eukaryota; kingdom Viridiplantae; phylum Streptophyta; class Magnoliopsida; order Saxifragales; family Altingiaceae; genus Liquidambar; species Liquidambar formosana. Next base: position 23,270,505 of record CM077825.1, on the reverse strand, counting down.
AATGGACATGGAAAACCACGATGATTCGGGGGGATGTGGCCAGCCAGCTTTATTCGACCATGGGAACCATATACTACCGAGAAAAAAAAATTATTTTTAAAAAAAATTATTTAAAAAAAAATTAATGAAGAATTAATACAACCTTGGAAGATCAACTTCATACAAATATGCTTTGATGGTGCAAATAATATAATATGTAATTTTTTTGACATAATTACAATTTATTTTCTTTTTCTTATTATCATGTGTTATTTCCTGAACTTTTTTCTATCTTTGCTATTTTTTCAACTGGTGAGAGGGCAGATACTTATAAGAGGAGTTCGATCTAGTAGTGGTTTGTGTTATTTTATTTATGATCTTTTCATTTTGACATTGTACATTTTAACACATATTACAATGTCAAATGCAATAATTTGACACAACATACTATAATTTGACATAATATGCTTTGATGGTGCAAATAACATAATATGTAATTTTTTGACACAACTACAATCCAGTTCTTTTTTCTTAATCATCTTTGTGTTATTTTAGCACAAGAATATACCAAATATAACACAAGGATGCACTATTATTAATTTTTTAGCACATCCTTTAGAGCATCTCTAGCCATGTGAGCTAAATTAGGTGTGCTATTGCTATTCTAGCACATGCTACAGTGCCAATGCTATAATTTAGCACAATGTGCTCCAATGATGCAAATAAACAGTGTGTTATTTTTTTCCACAACTTCAACTCTTTCCACAGATTTAAGATCTTGTAAGATAGTGAATGAGGTATATCGTGGATCAAATGCAATATTGCTTGAGTGGGATTAATGAATTAAAAAAAAAGGGTATGTTTTCTGATTTTTTTTTTTTAATTTTTAATTTTGTATATATAAGATTTCAATATTATTTTTGAAAATATTGTATTTATTTATGAGTTGTTTGGTTACTGAGAAAATTTTGGAAGAAAGATGGAGGAAAAGAAGTTGCTGGTGTGTTTGGTTGTTGAGAAAGGGAGGAAAAGCTAACATGGCAAATATAGCAATAACTCACCTCTATGCCAAATATAGCATAAGGGTGAGCTATTGCTATATTTAGCACATGCATTTAGCACACCATTGGAGCATCCCAACTTGTGCTAAATGTTATAATATGACAACAGCACACCATATAGCTCACCCTTGGAGATGCTCGTAACACACCATTGGAACACTAACAAAATATGCTACCACTGAAATATAGCAATAACACACCATTTAGGAGTGCTCCAAGGGACTTGATTCTCCAAAATCTGGGTCATTCAATTTTTTTCCTTATCAACAGTATTGATGGCCAACAATGTGGAAATTCCCATTGCACTAAGGCTATGTTTGTTACGAGAGAATGAGAGAGGGAAAGGAATTGTGATTCCATTCTCCAAAAAAAAGTGAGTGTTTGGTTGCCCAAGGGAATTAAATGGCTATTTTCTTGTGGGAGTCTATTCCTTCCAATAGGAATGGCTATTCCCCCTTTTCAAGGAGTAAAAATCATTAAAAATGGGTCTTACTTTTGTTTTTTCATTCCATTCCCACTCCTTACTAAACATTGGGATGGAACATTCATTCTCATTATGTCCATTCTCATTAGGATAGAATGTCCATTTCTCATTCCATTCCCATTCCCATTTTCATTTCATTCCATCCCCACTCCCATTTCATTCCATTCCCTCAAACCAAACGCCTAAATATGTTTAAATAATGATAATAATAATAACAATAATAGCAATAACACACCTTTTAGGGAGCTACAAGCGACTTGATTCTCCAAAATCTGGGTCATTCAATTTTTTCCTTATCAACCAGTACTAATGGCCGATAATGTGGAAATTCCCATTGCACTAAATATGTTTAAATAAGAATAATAAGAATAATAAAAAGGGCCAATGGACATGGAGAACCACGAAGATTCGGGAGAGGTGGCCGGCCAGCTTTATTCGACCATGGGAAACCATATACTACCGTGAAAAAAAATTATTTTTTTAAAAAATTAATAAAGAACTAATACAACCTTGGAAGAGAAACTTTATACAAATATGGTTTGATGCTGCAAATAATATAATATGTAATTTTTTGACATAATTAGTTAATTACAATCTATTTCCTTTTTCTTATAATCTTTGTGTTATTTTAGTATAAAGGTATGCTAAATATAACACAAGTGTATATCATTGTTATTTTTTAGAACATCCTTTAACACACCATTAAAACACTAACAAAATATGCTACTACTGAAATATAGTAATAATACACCTTTTAGGAGAGCTGCAAGGGACTTGATTCTCCAAAATCTGGGTCATTCAATTTTTTCCTTATCAACCAGTACTAATGGTCCGTTGATGTTTTGGTACGGTTTTGTGCTCATCTAGTCTCAAATTAAAGAAGGTGGGTGACCAGTTTTATTTGACCATCGATGTTTTGGTACGGTTTTGTGCTCATCAGTCTAATCTATATATATGTATACTAGTTTATAATCCGGGCGTTGCACGGATAAGATTTGTAAAAATAAATATAGTGAAAAATATAAATTATATATATATAATACACACCTGTGATGGCAGCTTAGATGGTAAAGAATCTCGACTCAGGAATCATAAATCTTGAGTTCGTGTCTTTACTCCTTCACTATCGAATGCATGGACTTGAGGATGGTTTGAGTTGTGCATAATGGGGATTAGTTTGGGCCTAACGGTTTGAGATACCCCTCGTTTGACAAAAATGTATTTGCACAATTTTTTAAAGCATTTTTATAGTTTTCTAAGCAATTTAGTATGTTAATACATATTTCAGTGTGTCGCGTTTTCTTTTTTAAACATCATTGCCTCTATTTGTCTCCTTTTCTGATTATAACTATTTATAATTTTATACGTTCAATTTTTGGGAAAGGAGATGAATAGACATAAAGAAAACAAAGAAATATAGTATAGTCTACTAAGTTTGGGGTGAACATTGTACAGTGTAGGTTTTCTGATTCTCTCACATAAAAACAAAGAGATATGCAGTGTACACCAATCGCCAACCTACCTATATGGCATGAAAAAGAGCAATGAAAACCAAAAAAACAGAAAAGTTAGAGAATTTACCTTTTGGTGATCACTTCTGAACTTAATACAAAACATGAAACATTAGTAGTCCTTTTGAAACATGTATATAGTCAATTTGTAGCAAGTTGGTAGAGAATATTCTTTCTTTGGTATTAAGTTGGAAATTGATCACTAAAAAGTAATTTCTTCAAAAGTCATTAAAAGTGACTTTCTTTTTGGGAACATTACTTTTTAGTGATTTTTTCGCAACTTAATACGCAAAAAAGAAAGCTAATAGTTAATTGGACGTAAGTATACAGTTAATTTGTAAGAAGTTGACAGATATTATCATTGTGTTGGTATTAGATTGGAAAGTAGTCACTAAAAGGTAATTTTTACCTTTTTCTCTTACTGTTCACAAATTCAGCATGTGATTTTAAAAAAAAAAAAAATTCATAAATTAACCCGTGGCATCTACAGGAAGGCATTCATCTGTTATACATATATTATATAGATATATATATAGGTATATATATATGGGGAGGGATCCGTTTACATCCAGTGTAAAATTTTTTACTCTTTCACCCCTCAATATATATATATTTTTTTGGGATAATATTTCACCAATCCAACTGTTAGATTAGGTTATCTATTCATGCATGACATACATGCTAAATTTCAAATAAATTAGAGATTAGGAGCTATGTCATCCATAAAGTGCTCAAAATTAATGTTTTATTTATTAAAATAAACGTAAGTTTACGGATCAAACATTTCCCAATATCTGATTAGCTTGAAATTCGGCATGCATAATGTGCATAATAGGAATATGTAATTCAACGGTTGGATTGACGAAATATGATTTCCATAGAAAGATATTGACTAGTATAAGTGTAAAAGGTTTTACACCAGGTATCAACAGAACCCTCCCCCATATCTATATATATGTGTGTGTGTGTGTGTGTGTGTAGGAATCATTTATATTTGGTGTAAAACTTTTTACTTTTACACCTTTCAATATCTTTTTGTAAGATTAATATTTTTCCACAATGATTGGATACTCGTAAGCATCTCATTTATAAATTCACTTTTCCTTTTATAAATAAAACTACTCCGGCCGATCCCTTTGTTCCTAAATAAATGGCTTACTTTCCTATAACACCCATAATTTTTAAATAGGTTATTAAGAGCTTAATCTATAATTAACGTAGTTAATCCCTTGATTTGATGAATGACTTCATGTATGGGTAATGCATGTGTATGATATTATGATGTTGGATGTGTTTTTATTCTTGTTTTTGTGCATTGAGTATCTTTCGGGTGCATTTAGCCTTATTTGCAACTTAAGGGTTTAAGTTGCTGAAATTTGACTATGTGGGCGGAAAAGTGAATTTTCGTAAAACTTCGTTTTTAAAGATAATTTTTTACGGTAATAGAAGTTTATAATATTATAAGAGATTGGTAATTTTATGGGAATTTATTAGCATATTTGGATTAGGTTTTATACATGTTTGTTTTAGAAAAATCTGTCGGGAGACAGATTTTGTACTAAAACTTAGAAACGAGATTTTGATATATTGGGAATTTGATTTTTCTGATATTTTATTTGAATTCAAATGGGGGGTTATTTGTTTATTTTCATTAAATAACTTACAGTAAAAGAATAATATAAGAATGAAGAAAATTACTTAAATGTTTTAAATGAAAATAAGTCTGATAGGTTATAACTGTGATAACCTGAGAATTGTATGATAGCATGAGTTTCAACCTGCTAAAAACTACATTTCAGCCAGCTGAAAGTTGCATTTCAGCCAGCTGAAAGTTGCATTTCAGACGGCTGAAAGTTCATGTTAGCCGACTGAAAATTCCAGAGATGATTGTTTTGCGTTGGGCACTTTCAGCCGGTTGAAAATATTTTTCAGCCATCTAAAAATGTCAGCGGGCAGTTTTAATAAAGGGTTAAAATGACCCTTTTACCCTCCTTTTTTTTTATAAACCCTTTAACCCTGACTTGTAACCCTCATTCCTGCATTTTAGAGTGAGAGAGAAGGAGAGTAAGCTTAGGAGAGCTCTTGGGGTGTACGGAAAAGAGAGAGAGAGAGAGAGAGAGTTTCTCTCTACTTTTGCTTGGATTTCATGCTTGAGGGCTTGCATTTCAACATTTTTAGTTTGGACTCACTCATGGTTTACCTCCATTTCAGATTTGAGAGATAATTTCTCATATATAATGCTAGAGTTTGCATTTCTTTTGGGTTTTAGTCATCATATCCTCATATATTGTGTTTATTCATGCAATTTGTGAGGATTGGTTGCATCTTAGAGTTGTAATCTCCATTGTCTTCATCAACCAAGGCATTTGGGAGCTAGGACTTGGATTGAGAGCTTGCATGTGCATTCTAAGCTTGGATCTACACACCCATAACATCAAGATCGCATTTTTCTACACGTTTTATGGAGGTAGGTGCAATTTACATAGGTTTAAACTATTGACATGATGATATGGTTGTGAGCGCCACGCCCGGTACCACATGGTTCGAGAATACGCATTAGCCTCAAAGGACTAACACGGAGAGGAGTCGCCACCCAATAATGGGAACGAGTGAACCCTAGCAGGGTCTAGCTCGTCATAACCAGAGATTCGGGTTCGGAGCTAGGGTACGCAGCTGGGAAGGTGTTAGGCACCCATCCACGCCCGGTCGAAACCGGCCCCCACACATGATTAATGGCTTTAATTAACTTAATGTCTAATCAAAATTGACCCTATTCATTCAACCACAGCAGCACGCAAATCATGATGATACGACACAGACAAAGGCACGAAATAAACATAAAGAAATGATACACGAACTATCCAATTATCAGAATAACTACAATAAAGAAGGAAACTGTCTGCCGAGGTAAGGTGCGTACGTATCACTTATTGGTGCGTACGCACCCGATATATGCATACGCACCTAATAGGCATTTCACGCAGAATCCCAGAAACTCACATATCAGTCTACATCATGCATCCTTAATAAAATAAAATATGCAGAAAATAAGTATGAATATGAATATAGACTAAACCTAAATCATGCTAATCATGCTTTAGACAGAAAAATAAAATAAACTAAAATAAAAGAAGAACTATCTGCCAATACTTTATGTGCGTACGCGGTATTGTTTACTGCGTACGCATACCTTCACTGCGTACGCAATTATTGTATTGCGTACGCACCTATTGGCGATTTATGTCATCTCTCGAAACTCACTGTATGTGGTCAGAAACCATATATGTCCGTTTTTGCAGATTTAAGTCTGAAACCACCTTGATGGTAACACAGGAGATTTTCATACCAGCAAAGTCATCATATAGTTAAGCCCTAGTCTATTGCATGATGCTCATACAGAAATGTGCATAAAGTCCTAAGTTCTCTTATGGAAAGAGTCCACTATGTGATGACATGCAATCAATATTATGCAGCTATCATGGCATTCATGGCAGCACATTACTTTATTGAATACGAATTTTCATGCTTAACAGGTAAATTATACATACAGAATGCAGATATTACCCTCAGGGTTCTCCACTCTGATTCCTTTAAGGACTACTCCTTCTTGAACCTCCAGAATTGCAGCCTCCTACACTCTCTCTCTGTTCCTCTCTTTCCTCCTCTCTCTTTCTGTTCCTATAGCTTTCCTTCTCTCTCTCCCTCTCTCTGATTTCCCGTCCCCCCTCCTGTAGGTGTCTAGTGGGTTATATATAGGCATAGGAAGTAGGATTAGGGGTCTCTGCTGTTTTTCCCGAAATCTAGGTCTCCTAAGCATGTTACAACACGTTCCTTGAAAGAGTTCTGATCTGGAGGGCAAGTGGCCCGAAAAGAAAGGTTCTGGAAGCATAAGATGCGTACGCACCACTAACCCATGCGTACGCACCACTAACCCATGCGTACGCACTGAACTTCGTGAATTCACTATATTTCTTAGCTGCAATTCTTTCGGCTTATGTAGGCGAATTCCAAAGTTTATCAAAGTATATGAACTAACCTCATCATAGGGCGTTTCCAATCCAACTCATTGGGTGCAAAATGGGGTGTCTACAGTTGCCCCTCTTTCGATACTGCCTGCTTGACGGGTAGTATCGGAAGACTTAGCAGAGCCACCATTTTGGCCCGCTGACCGAGTGGAAACCAAAACAAACATAGTCCATGTGATTTAGAGTGAGAGGATTCTGTTTAGGCAAACAGATTGGGTATGCAAAGATCCCTAACTAGGGCATGGGCCTTGACGAAGGTCCGAAGCGAATGATCCTTGACGAGGGCATGGGCCTTGACGAAAGTCCATGAGCAAACCCTAACGAGGGTATGGGCCTTGACGAAGGTCCGTGAGTAAACCCTAACGAGGGTATGGGCCTTGACGAAGGTCCGGAGCGAGTAATCCCTGACGAGGGCATGGGCCTTGACGTAAGTCCATGAGTAAACCCTTACGAGGGCATGGGCCTTGACGAAGGTCCGAAGCGAATGATCCTTGACGAGGGCATGGGCCTTGATGAAGGTCCATGAGCAAACCCTAACGAGGGTATGGGCCTTGACGAAGGTCCGGAGCGAGTAATCCCTGACGAGGGCATGGGCCTTGACGAAAGTCCATGAGTAAACCCTTACGAGGGCATGGGCCTTGACGAAGGTCCAGAGCGAGTAATCCCTGACGAGAGAATCTTGGACTTTGGGTTTCAAGCCCAAATCACATCATACGTGCGTACGCACATCCACGGGTGCGTACGCACTATGCAAATACTCATCTGTATCATATGTGCGTACGCACCTAGTTCTACTGCGTACGCACCGTGACAAGAAAAACTAAAAAAAATAGAGGAAACGGCGCCGTTTGAGCAGGGGAAGGGTTTCAAATTCGCGAAACCCTCCTCCTTCTCCGGCATTTTCGCCGTTGAAGCCCGATACAGCCCCCCTTCTCCTCCATAATCGCCCCCCTCGAAGCCATTAAAACGCCCCATCGACGCGCCCCTTCGAGGCCATCTCGCTCTGCATTCTCTCCCCTCTTCCTGCCTTCTTCTCCTCCTCGTCCGCTTCTTCATTGCCGACGATGCCGCCGAAGAACAAACGTCCCCGCGGAGATGACGAGGGCTTCACCATCAACCGCTGGGACCCCCAACTGCGGCCTAACGCCATCCCTAG